>OX439448.1:4712842-5912842 GCA_949320045.1 Scotopteryx bipunctaria
ACAATCGAAACCTCTTAAAATACTAATACGAAATCCGAGCACGATGTTCTCATCGTGTTGTGGAAACAAGTCGTATCCTTCGAAGATTGCATACAGAACCCTCACATACGTTGTCCTATTTAATGCAGCATTTCCGACAAAAATTGTGGATTGAAAATAAGCGTTCTGGTTTTCCAAACAATTTACAGAACACTGAAAGCAGCTGTCGGTTCTCTTAGCACTAGTTAGGTACTGAGAACAAGTTCATTCATTGCACATTGTCAAACATTGAATTGCCATAGACAATTTCAACTAGCAATGGCAAGACCAAAAAAGAACGCCAGCAAACATACGTAACATGTACGTTGTTGGCAACACCAACAGATATATTTTTTTTTAAGTTTCTTTTAGAGAGCACCCAACCGGAGAATTGTAATTTTGGTTTTAATTTTTAAAATATGTTCTACCGTATTTCAACTGTTTTACTTGCCATTACTAACCGTGTAGGAACTAGCCAAGAAAAGTGTTTTACAGTATATAGAGCTTCAAGTTTGCTTATTCCACGCAGATACAAGAAAAGTGATCTGTGTGGATTTTTTTCATTCAGAACAACTGATCTGTTGAAACGATTTTATTTTTCTCAAAGACACGGTCTGGTCTTTCGAGGTTCTGAAACAGCCTAAAGATCTACAGCCCACTTTTTAACTTGTGCTAAGGTCCAAAAAGGCTTCAATTTACCCAGTGGGAGTTGCCCATATCATGGGACGCACGTGTTTCTGTACTAGCGAAGCGTACTTATCATAAACATCAATATTCAAATGCGTGGGCTAAAAACTCATATGGTCCAGGTTTTTATCGCAGGTATTTTTCATCGGTTGAATATTAAAGAGGAAATCCGGGATCACAGCTCCAATTGAACCATATTTTCACAGGCCAACCTCTGAATATTCTATTAAGGTTGAAAAGCTTCTGACCGGTTACATTTTGGGCTACAGCAAACCAACCTTGCGGTACGATGAACACTGCCAAAGTGATGAAAGGTATTTAAAAATACAGATAAATATTAGATTCAGAGTAAATGAGAGATTTGTTAGAAGAGTGCAGATAGCGGGACGGACTTAAGTTACTGACCTGTCTCTCTCTAACCCAACAATTCTTTTGCGGAGTGCACAAAGTCCTTGCAGGTATTTTTATGACATACTTAGACTAGATATGCCTCATTCAACTATTTATCTGTGATACGATACCTTGAAAACTTTTCTTCTAATTGAGTTATTTTAGTTCCAAATCATCATCGTAACGTAAGTCCGAGTTATTATTATTTATTTCCTAGGTACTCGAAGGAAAATGTTTTTCAATCTCGGTTCTTGGTGTGTTTTTGGTGGAGTTTATTTTACAACATGAATGCCACTGTTTTGCTAAACCCATTCTCACTCGATGTATTTTTTCAGCTTGTTTGTAGGCAGTTGCGGTGGAATCACTTCCGAAGCCGACATGTTGTGACGGGCACGTGAATCAATATTTTTTTAGTCAACGTCCGTTTTGTGGTTTGATAATATTCGAAACTGGGGCTTTCCAGCAAACGTCAAATACTCGATCAAATGTCATAAAGTATACCGACAAAGTGACAGGTTAATACGGTGTGTGTTGTCAAGTGCACGAAAGGAGCCATAGCGGCGAACTTAAATCCTTTCACCACACTGGTTCGAAAGAACTAGTGACACGACTAGATAGATAGAATGTCAAATATATTGTAAGAGTGCTCGCAGCGCTAGTACAACCCGCACCATGTTAGTGGATTGTCAACATACGCGAATCATGGATTTTTCAAAAATTTTTTTAATTGAGTTTTTTTCTCGTATAGTGTTTTCACTTTGGGGAAAATCGATATAGAATTGAAAAAACACTTTTCACTTCTACATCGATTTTGGTGAGCAAAATCCACTATTGCACACTCTAATATACTTTTGTCCATTTGATTTGTTTTTTCGTGTCGGGATGGTGACGGTTTGGTTATGAATACGTTTAATTGGCAGAGACCCTGAACAATTAGGCCCTCAAGAAACTAAGCACCTCGAGATTTAGAAGGATATGTATTGCAACACCTTTTAACGTAGCTAACTTCTCAGGTAAGCTACCTTCATAATTTGAACCCAAAAGTTCAATTCCCTCAGCCATGACACTCAAACTATCCCTGTAACTTGTTGGCTCCAGACTATAACAGAATCAACTGTTCAAATCAACTCCCATAGGCCTACGTGTTTACAAGTTGCGGTATTTGCGATGATCCCCTTTTAGAAATATTATAAGCATATTAGGTATTTGTGTAAGTACGTTCTTCGTGTGGAACCAGCTGACACCAGCGGTATTTCCGAACCGATACGACTTAGGGACCTTCAAGAAACGAGCCTGCTCCTACCTCAAAGGCCGGTAACGCACTTGCAGCTCCTCTGACATTGCAGGTGTCCGTGGGTGGTGGTAATTACTTACCACTTAGGTATCAGGTGAGCTGCTTGCTCGTTTGCCCCCTATTATATAAAAAAAACCTAGACAGATGAATTATTATTCTTTGCTTCATTTATAATTTGAACAGTAGCTTCATCTGGAATTTAAATGATTCACAATAGAGTTTGTGTTTCTACAGCTTCAAGAAAACGGCACTATCACTTCGCGAAGGTAATAAAAATAACTTTTTCGTCGACACATAGGTATTGTATCGAGTGCTCAGTACTGCACATGACTTTTAGTAATAAAAATGCAGACTTAGCAGAAGAAGAAGTATTGATGGGTAGTCAGGTTTTAGTTTTCTAAGTCCATTTAAGTTCTGCCTACCACATTAGGGATACAGGTCTGATAATTATGTACCTACCTATGTATTTAAGTTCTTCAGTCTATCAACAAGCACCTATCATAGCTACTTACTAAGTAGCTATGGTAAACATAAGTTTTATCCAAACAAGTGAATAAACCGTTCTGTTTACACTGTGGCGTATCTGGTAACTAATTAGAATAGGTAATAGCGACAAGTCTCAGATTATACCCGCCTGATTAAATTGTTGTCGCGGGCTGGTAATTTATTTCAATTAATTCAGAAACGTGAACCGTAGACAGATTCACTGAATCATTTTTCTCCTCGGCGAAGCGAAGACGTTGACAAACGATCGAATTATTCGGTCACTTCACTACATGTCGCAAAAAGTGCTCCACGGATATGGCAATGAGAAACGCAATTTTGAGGCTCAGTAAGTAAACGATTAAAATGTTTAGCGCAATTTTATTTATTAATGGAATTTTCACGCTTATTGCAGTAGTAGTCTTTCATAAATTTATTTTCCTTTCCTTTTATTGTTTTAGTCTTCCAGTCACTCAAGACGCCATTTTTTCCATCTTACATTAACATACGCCCGCTGGGCTGTCAGCCGTGAAAAAAAGGTTGCTAAAACTGTAAAAGTTTTACATGTGATCACAACGTTTCGATTTAAAACGAGTATGAAAAATTGAGTTTATTAACAAGCTCGTGGCTCGTCCGGCCCTAGAGCTATGGACAATGAACCGCTAATATTTCAGCGTGAAAAATCACTGTCGATTTACTGCAGTGAGTGCTATAGATAAAAATTGACCGTTCTTCTCCAGCCTCCGGTTTGCTGGCGATATTTCACGAGTGCTGACGACGCTGGAAGCTTACGAGATACTTTAAAGACCGACTCCGGCGAAGTTTCTTAAGTTTAGTATTTTTGTGACCAATTCACAGCTGCTTGGGAACTTTTTAAATTAAAAAATAATGTGAAAAGACGTTTATTTGCTCCCAAATATTAAAATGCCTTATTTTAGTAAGCGGAAGAATTATATCAGACAAAATCTGTTTACATTTCATCATCTTTTCATCGAAACACAATGTTCTAACACAATAACCTACAAAGGCCTATGTTCGGCGAAGATTTTCTTTTATTCTTAGGTACCTTACAATGTAAAATATTTATTCGACGTACAAGGAAAGCGTTATTATGATAAATAATATTATTTAGGCTGAGGGAGAGATATTAGATGTAATAATGAGCTCCGCGGACGTCGCTTAATGAAAACAGATGGCGTTTGGGGAAAAACTTGCAATATTACCAGGATTTACCAGTAAAAAAGTAGACTTTGTATTTTAAGGGTTTTGTACATATTTAAAAGAGTACTTTATCGTAAAACTGCGCATTAAAAATGTAAATGTGTATTTGAACCATATTCTAATAATTATTATTGGTCATCACTATTACAGCGCCGATGTTTTGAGAAATAAAAGATGGCGGCAGATGCCAAAATCTTCAATTTCCTTTGCCTAAAATATTGTCTTGTGGCTGATTTGATTTCGTTACTCAATAACTCATTATTTAAAAGAACAATGTATTGCGAGCTCTTTTATTTTCATTAACATTTCAACATTTTCTAAACCAGAATTAACTGAACAATGCGTGGTATCTCTAAAACGAGCAGATTTATCGTGATCAATCAACGTCCTGGTGATGCGTATATAGCTTTGGTTTCGTGCAAAGTAGCGGTCGTCATAATACGACCGTTGTGACTTCTTAAAGGTAAGCGAGGTTCTCAATTCGGTTGTATCTTCGAAGTATCAATACAGTTGATGTATTTGGAGACTTTAACTGAATCAAGGCTCTAGTTTAACGGACTTGTACTTGTACTTGTACCGTTTTTCGGTATTTCGAGCTTCTAAATTTTTAGTATACGCGGTAGTCAATCCTAGAATGACCTAGGGTCTGTGTCAATTGTATCGTGATGACAATGAGTGACATGAAACCACGATTCTACACAGAAGGCGCTGCACTATGACATCTGAAAAAAAAACAATACAAAGTCCTGTCAAAATTTTGTTTGTTCAATTTTGAAGGTGAAAACCCTTCTAGCGAGAGAAATTCGCCTACCCGTAACCTACTCTGTTTCTAAAGACTTACGAGTATACCAATACTTTGAGGTATTTTACAATGAGCATATACTCATACGTATCAACCTTGGTTTTCTATTGGTGCTATCTACAATAATTTCCATATTTCCATATTACGGATGTATTTTAGAGGCAGCTGCTTACTTGGTACCCGCAGCCAAACCACGGATGAATGTAATGCTGAAATCCAAGAACAATTGATGGCATACCATTTATTCAGCGAGCGACTAGACAATGATACAGGTATTGCGGACTGTATACAAATGATAACAAGGTATGGCAAGGACTGATTAATGATCCACATTTCAGTTTAACTCGTTTGAATTATGAGTGAATAAACAGACATTTACGTAATGTGGTTATGGGCATGTGACGATGTAATGTTTGGAAGTGGCTCCTATATTTTACTACTGGATAACGGATGGTAGGTTACCATAGGTTTCGATGACCTCGGTGGCGTGGTGGGTGTGTGCTCGGCTGATGTGCAAGAGGCGCAAATATTTCTTCCGGGTCTGGGTGTTGCAGTATTATGAATTATAAGTATGTTTATTAGTACCTATATTTTTTTCTAATAATATTTTGAGTGCCTGGATTTCTTATATATAAGATTCTAGCTGCCACCCGCGGCTTTGCTAGCGTGGTACCCGGATAAAAAATAGCCTATAATATGTTAATCCAGTACATGTACTATGTATTATCCAAGTTTCATTTAAATCTGTTCACCCGTTTAGGCGTGAAAGAGTAACAAACAGCCATACATCCATACATACAAACTTTCGCGTTTATAATATAGTAGGATAGGATTCCTTTTACTATTTGGACCCAGCTTTTCAATAAGTACTTTCACGAATACTTAACTGTGAATCGGGATCATTACAAGACACAATGCCGTAGCAACAGCCACTTCAATACACGAAAAACCATTTCGAAGAGTTGTCAAGCATCCCTTTCCAGAGCGCGCCATACATTTACCCACACAAAGGAAATGAGAGCGCTCTGCCAAACAATAGATCATGTGCAGTACAGTACGGTTCTAAGGATTCTGAAAAAAAATGAGTTACTTTTATAAATTGTGAAACCATAGTAAAATTTCTTCTCTGCTGGACTGGGTGTAAATAAAAAATATAGAATGAGTCCAGCTGCTTCTCTCCCCGAGCATGTCGTAAAAGTCGACTAAAGGATCCTTTCCAACATGATGGACCATCTATATGAGCGATGAGCTGATCCCCAAAATGGATATGGTGAACCATGGTTCATTTTGGGACTTTAAATCAGAAGTGACTGCAAGTTTTCTTATGACTACTTCTGCCCACCCAATTAGGGATACAGGCGTAATAATATGTATGTATGAAACCATAGTTCCAGGAATATCTACCTGCACCTCAAGGAATATGGGGTTTTGACGATCGGGCGGTCGAGTGGCCGGCTGTGATGCACTAAATGCGGGCTGGATTTACATTGCGGGATAAATTTTAGCAAGCTTTGCAAATATTTCTTCTGGATGTTGTTATACCATGATACTCGTAGTTTCTTATACCCACTATGTATGTCACTGCAAGGTAGGACTATTATTATTAGTCTGGTTATGGAATGGTATAATGATCGGAAAATCTGAATATTTTATTGTATAACAAAGTTGTAAACGAACTTTATGTTTGGTACCCTCTAACTTGTGTTGTACTGTATCGTAAATCCTGTACAAGAGAGCACCAGTCAATACCAACTTTTATATCCAAGCCTAATATTGTTAGGACACAGAATGAGCAATAACACTTAGCAAGGCACTCTCACTTTATTGCACGAAAACTGCATCATAACTTACAAAGTAAGACAAAATTGAACCTTATTTTTAATGCATTCTAGCTCAGATTCAAGTAACTACACTCTGGTAAAACCACACTAAGTACAAACAGCACAACTTTAAAATTTCAAAAGCTTGCATGCTTTATACGTAAAATTGTACTCAAAGTCTTAGCAATATGGCTCATTTTTCATTTCAGAGTGAAAGGCCTTGCTTCAGCTTGAAATTTCACGATGCCTGTCATGACCAGCTGACGCGATTTGCTTCAATTAGTCTCCCCAAAGAACAAGGAACAAAAAAGCTTCGATTTTCAAATATTAGAATGAGAAGATGAGCCTTTGGGGAGAACATTACTAACAAAATTTGTTAAGTTTTTAAATGATGGCCATTTAACCACTGGATTGATCATTAGGGGCCTGTTTAACGTAACAAAATCTACTATCAAGCTTTCATAGACCTTTTTTCCCATTTTACTTTACCTACCAGTTGTATCCGCGTATTCGTGGCAGATAATCGCATTTACAAAATCAGTGATCTCTAAAGGTTTTTTTTCTCTTTAGGATAAGGTTACTGGTTTAGGGTTTAATTTTCCTAGGATATTATGGGGAAAAGGAAAAAAAACTGATTGCATCTAAAATTTAAAGTTTTAGTTAAAGTTAAAATGTTTGTTTATTTTTGTTCTTACATGAATAACAGAAAGAACCTTAAAACTAATTTAAAATATATTTACAAAATACAAACGAAACAGTCGGGCTATCTAAAGACCGTTGCAAACGGTCTGTAGACTCAACTCTTGAATCGCGCATTGCTTCGACCAGACGCCCTGAAAGAATTTTGAAAATAAATAGTATAAGTGACTTTAAATACAAAGTGTATTATGAATGTGTGTATGTGAATATCTAGGTACTCGAGTGGAGTCGCAGTCGGAAGCTAGTGTATTAAATTGAAAATTATACCACAGCAAAGTCTTTCAGTATGTTCCATAGTATCTCCCAACTACCTTGAAACACAAAGGCTTTGTATATACTTACATTAGTTGGCGCGGGCGTTAAGCTACCTCAACTAATAACCACAGACAGTCTCGCTAATACCTAAAGCTTCTTAAAGCTTATCGCGTCCCTAACTCTTTATCATAATGTTGGGATAGGTATGCCACAGCTTAAACACAGCCGCTAGCTCATTACGAGCTGAGCGCTTCCGTGTTTCTTAGGGCACGTTAAACTTACGGTCCCGGCTTTTAAGTCGTTAAGCCATGACGGAGGCATTTAGGCGCCCTAAAAACTCCGTCACAAGAGTTGGGCACTAGTTCATACGAACTTACTTTACTTACTTACCATCTATTTATGTAAGCGTATCGTGATAAAATAGACGTTTTATTTCACAGTGTGAAGTGTACAAACGGTTTGCCCGATGAGCCACGTGACTACGTAAACTTTATTATAGTTTCTTTAATACCTTGCTCCAGCGCTTTCGTCCCTGATTAAGCGATAGCTTACTTTAGTACCCCTTTGAAAGATTTTTATCTTTGGAGGAGCTTTGCGACATTTTAGATTTAAAACCACCATTACATTTTCATTTCAAGAACAAATAATTTTCTCTACATCTTAAACTTATCTTCAGAATCAGAAATGTCCAGTTCACACTGCAACAGTATTCCATTGCGATAGACAGGAATTCTGTTCGTGTACATTCTTTACTTTGAATACTAGTCTGTTAGTGATTTTTATTACAGCTGTTACATTAATTCTTGTTATAAGGCTGTAACTGACCCACGATAAAATGGGGTATAGCCTTTTCTAGCATTAGCTACACAAGTTGGTACGGAAATGGGATGTTAGTAAGAATAGATATATATAAAACGCTATACTGGCATTCGAGACGTGTCTTTTCTGAGATCACTTGTTTGGCTAACTTTATGCCTGAACCTGGTGCGAAAAAGGAATAAATACCTACACAGTATTTACTATATTAGATTGATTCATTTTATTTCTGCCACATACCTAAGCTGTGGACGAAAGTTGGTGAAGTTTCGTCTTCATAGCAGTATTTCTTTTTTGTACTTCAAAAGAGAAAACGGTAATTACATTAGAAAATACCTACCAGTGATTTAGATTTAATTCGAATTAATCATCCTCCATGTGGTTTACCAATTTCTGTGTCTGTCTGCGGTGAAAATTGTTCAGTAAAATTGTGTCATGCTCGTTCATTAAAGTATTTTCAGTCATTTTATTATGTTCACTTTTTGTCAAAGCTAATGTCAGAAATAAGAGATTTAAGTGTTACGTTACATTACACGTATGCTTAAGAACAATTTATAGGTCTTTGGTATTTAATAACGGTACTACTAATAATGTCACTAGATAATACTTTAAGGATTTTAAGGTGTGCCTCAAAGGCTCCTTTCGTGCACTTGACACATGCTTTCGAACATATTACATTCAACAACATACCGGTTGTTTTCTTTCACCGTTTGAGTGTACCTACTGTTATACCGCACATGAAATAGGAAAATCCATTGGTGCACAACGACCGGATTTGAACCCACGACCTTAGGATCGGAGGTGGGACCGCTACCACTACGCCACCAGTGCTCTCACATCGTGAGGAAACCTGCGGTTTAGTCAGCTCCGCACGTATTGACTATGACCTTCCTGTGGAGAAGGCCGATTAAGCTGAGAGGATGGTAAAGGTGCTGAGCGAGTACTCTATCTATAACCTTATTGACGATGTTATGAATCATCTAGTATAGAAGATCTTAGTTTTTTTATGCAAATGGGAATCTCAATAAAAATTATAGTTGATATTTTCTCTGCTGGACTGGAAGTAAAGAAAAAACAAAGAATGCGTCCAGCTGCTTCTCTTCCCGAGCATGTCGTAAAAGTCGACTAAGAGATGGTATCCTCTCCAAAATGATGAACCACCTATATATGCGATTGGCTGATCACCATGGCTCATCATATCCATCTTAGGACTTTGAATCAGAAGTGGCTGCAAGTTTTCTTATTTTTACTTGTGGCTCTGCCCACCTCATTAGGGACACGGGCGTGATAATATATAATAAATAAATAATAAATATTAGTAGACATTTCACACAGCGCCATCTAGCCCCAAACTAAGCAAAGCTTAAACTATGGGAACCACATGGCTAATAGAATACTTATGTACTTTTTTTGTTAATACATATAATACATAATACTACAACATTCAGACCCGGAAGAAATATTTGCAGAACATACAAACTTTTCTCCCGTAGCGGGGATCGAAGTCGCGCCTCTTGCGTCTCAGCCGAGCACTCGCCCGCCACGCCACAGAGGTCGTCTGTATGATATTTCTCTAACTCAGCGTCGGTCGGTGAGATTGTATGTATGTATGTTCGTATGAGCTAGTGGCCAACTCTAGTGACGGAGTTTTTAGGCCGCCTAAAGGCCTCCGTCGTGGCTTAACGACTTAAAAGCCGGGACCGACTGTTTAACGTGCCCTCCGAAGCACGGAAGCGCTCAGCTTGTAATGCCACTTGCGGTCAGTCATCCCAATTTGTGACCGTGCACAACCGTTGCTTAACTCCAACGATCAATCAAGAACGCCTAAGCAAGCTACGCCACGAGCGCTTCGGTCGTTGAGATCATTGTGTTGGCTAGAGCAGTTCAGTTAACTTTGTTCACAGGCGAGTCTAGGATGCATAAAATAATTTAAAGGGCATCCACGTGAAGCTTAACTAGTCTCGCTCCAGCGCTCAGCCTTGTTTATAATGTGGCGCGCAAAAATAGCTAGCTGAGGCTAAATTGCGTTTGAATTTACCACAAATATGCTAGACTTTGGTTTGTAAAATTAGTAACCGTGATTATGATGATAATCGAAAAATATAAAAAAACTAAACTAAGGTCTTTTACCATCAACAGTAGATGACTTGACGGCCTCGGTGGCGTGGCGGGCGATTGCTCGGCAGAGGCGCAATAGGCGCGGGTTCGATTCCCGCTGCAGAAGAAATGTTTGCATGATCTGTAAATATTTCTTCCGGGTCTGGGCGTTGTGGTACCATGGTACTCGTAGTTTCTGATACTCACGATACAGGGAATCCTAGTGTGGGGTCAGGATTATGTATGTCACTGTTGGGTGTTATTATTATTATTATAATTATTATTTATATACAGCGTCAGGAGACAACTTTTATCTTCACAAACGGGACGCTCACTGTAGTGCCTGGGACGAACTTCAATATTGTAACTAAAAAGAGATCCAGCTGGCGCAAAACGGCCAGAAGTAAACTGTGTATCTGAATTTAAATACGTATACAATAGCTATTAACAGGCACAAATTCTATCGATGAACCGCACGCCTAAATAGGTAGGTAACATATTCACGGAACTAAAGGTAAAAAACCAACGAGTTCGACAAACGCTACCTCAAAAGTGTGTCGATATTAGTTCCTTTTTTGTAAGAATTGCTGCTTCTCTACTACTTCTTCTACTTATCTTCTGGACTGGGAGTAATAGAAAAACATAAAATGTGTCCAGCTGCTTCTCTCCTCGAGCATGTCGTTTTGGGACTTTTAATCAGAAGTGGCTGGCTCTGCCCACCCCATTAGGGATATTACATACATACATTATAAGAATTGGTAAAAATTACTTGTTCGTGTTTGTCACGACTGATATAATAAAATTACAGTCAGCGTTTATGAAGAATACCAATATTTTATCGTGAAACAACTTTTGTGATCAAACAGTTATAATAATTATCAGTTCAGTGATGTTTCCTAACTTTATTCTGATTTTCCGTGCAATGCCGGCGCTTAATGTCTGGTTATTTTAGAACTCGTTGGATAGTTAGACCGAGTTAATTATAAATAAACCTTTGATTAAATAGTTTACGCATATTATTACCCCTAATGGGATAAGCAAAACTGCAAATGGATCACAAGATGGATGGATATGGTGAATCATGGTAACAAGTGATCAGCCCATCGCCCATATAGATGTACCTATAATTAAGAATATAATTCCGTCGTCCGTTAGTAGAATATCGAAACCGGACATTATTATTAAACGCGAATGTCAGCATGGATTAAGTCTGAAAGTACCTACATGAATAACGTAAAATATTCCCATCCAATGAAAAAACAGGTAGGTACTTAATCAGCATTTGCGAATTCGGTCGTTAATTTCACAGAATCCAATTCTCTTTGCATTGTACATTTCAAGTTTCACGGTCTGTAATTGCATTGAAATGAACGCCAATGACTACATACCTTTAATATACATAGATATGGATACAATGCTTCGAGGTGTTTGTAGGTATCTATTATAGCAAACATTTATTAACTTGCAACCTGCGTTTGGTCAAAGTTTAATCTCCTACCAATTTTGTACGGTTCCACTGATAGTAGGTAATTTACCCTAATAAGGGTCTCTACCCGCTAACTACCCTTTTCCATAACCGGATATTCGAGATGTAGTGAAAAAATATCTGAATACATAGATATATACACATTATCACGCCCGTATGACTAATGGAGTGGGCAGAGCCAAGGGCATTTAAAATCCCAAGATGGATATGGTGAACCATGGTGACAGGTGATCAGCCCAGTGCCCCTATAGATGGTCCATCATGTTGGAGAGGAAATCTCAAATCAGTACAGCCGTTACGGCGTGATTGATGCACAAACATTCATCGTTACATCCACACATCACATCGTCACAAACTTTCACGTTTATAATATTAGTAGGATATGTTATATTTTTTATTGCCCTGAAAACAAAAACATTCAGTCTCAAAAAGTGTGCGAAAAAGGTGTCCAAGGAGCTTTACGGTACATGCTTACTTTTTTAGGTTTTCTGTTAGATCCTGGCTTTGTATTTTTGTCCCAGGGTGGTGACTCTCCTTTTATGAAACTACTAATACTACGTGTCACTAGTTATTTCGAACCAGTGCGGTGAAAGCTTTTTAACTGTCTTGACTGTCTTCGAACTTTTTCTACGACATGCCGGTTTCTTCAGGATGTTTTCCTTCACTTTTTCGAGCAGAAAAATTAAATGATGCACGACCAGATTCGAACATATTATCTTAGGATTGGAAGGCTTCATTCACTTCCGCTTGACCACCAGTGCTCTCAACCAACCAACGCTCACTTTTATCAAAGGGATGCAATGGATGGCCTTCTTTGTTAATGGTTAGTTCTTGTTAAAAGTCTGCAGCAACCAGTTTTGTATGTAAACGTAATCTTATAGCTTCCTATAGCAATTGGATTGTTATTATCTCAGTGTCGCCGCTGGCCGGTGGCCGGTAAATATATCGGGTGGTATTCCACCGCATCCATTCCGTTGAATATTACATGAGGCAGGCTGATCACCGCCGACTATGGCCTTTGTACTTCATTTGTGGACCGCTCAATCTTACTCTTGTCAGAAGCCGCTGCCAAGGTGAATAGATGCGTTGCCTGAATACAAATAAGGTGCTGTTTAGATTAACTGGTGTGATTTATTTAAGTCTGTAGGTAGCTACTATTTGCTACGTAGTTGATACGCCTGTCTCAGGGAATAATTCAGAGGAAACATCAGAGCAAAGAGGGCAGCGTCTTACAAATTGAGAGCATTACGGAAACGACAATCTGCGTGTTGACTTTTAACAATGTTGTGATGTAAGATTTGATACAAAAATAAATAAGTTCATGAACCTAAGTAGTTATCATATTCGACGACTTCTGTGGCGTGGCGGGCGAATGCTCGACTGAGGCGCAAGAGGCGCGGGTTCGATTCCCGCTGCGGAAGAAATGTTTGCATGCTCTGCAAATATTTCTTCCGGGTCTGGGTGTCGTAATATTAGGTATTTTATAAATGTTTGTACAAAAAAATATAAATATTCAAGCTTAGTTTGGGGCTAGATGGTGCTGTGTAAAATGTCCACAAATATTTAAAATTTATCTTATTTATTTTTAAAAGTCTATCCAACAGTAAAAGGTTGAAATGACCACGGGTTTATAGATCACATTGGTCAGAGAATAGATATTCATTGGGAGTAAAAACCTAGAATGGTGGCCACGGATTAGAGAAAGAAGTGAACTGCCTCCACCTGATGGACCGATGACATTGTAATCGTCGGTCGGTGGATAAAGACAACACAAAATAGATTAGGAGAGGATAAGATGACCATGTCCAGCAGTAGATTTCCATAGACTGATGATGATTATAATGACCCAACAGTATGCCAAGATAAAACCAACATTTGATTTTGTAAGTGGCTACGATAAAAACCGATTTGATAAAACTAGTTGGATTACAGAAAAAACTCATTAACAGCAGCAAACTTGCCCCAGTTAAGCTAAGATTTCATATGAAACTGCGACCGCAATATGGCTTCGTCTTTTTAGGGTTCCGTAACCGAAGGGTGCCAACGGGTTTTTCCTTAAATATTACTGAACCAATTTCGATGCGGTTTTTTGCATTTATTGGTGTCATATCAGGGAAGGTTCTTTGTTTTACGGCCATAGCTCACTAGGCGGCGCAGCAGCTAGCATAGTTTTTTTGCATTTCAGAAATTCTATTATTTATTAAAGACCTGCTTGTGATATAAATAACTGTATTTTTATTACCATCGTGGGCGCAATGTCTATGACGATAGCCTAGCATTGCGAGCCGGAGGCTTTGAGTACGTCTCACAGAGGCTCCTTTCGTGCACTTGACACGTGTCTTCGAACTTTTTAGGTTCTACGACATGCCTGTTTCCTCACGATGTTTTTCTTCACCGCTTGACATTTTCGAATAGAAAATATATTGGTGCACGATCAGATTTGAACCTAGGACCGCGTTCCTTACTAATAGACAAGTAGTGCTGTCAATATCTTACTACTGTCATGGTACGGTGGAACTTTTTTAGGAAACCCGATCTTTAATGAACTTTTTCCATGCAGAAGTTGACTCGCGCATTTTGTTGCGACCCGACATAGCAAATGTTCTCTTCGTTATCAGTTGGCAAACTTTGATTAAAAAACTTGCAATTAAGATATTATTTACCTACGTTTTTATTACAACTTTACCTTTAAAGGACCTTTACACAGGGCTGATTTAAAAAAAAAACCAGGCTGTGATGAAAGAAAAGCACACTAGAATACAGGAATTTTATCTTGTGGTACTTTTGTATTGCCTCTTTTACCAATAATTACTTACCTAAAATAAAAACACGAAAACAAGTGCACGAAAGAAAACTCTTGGAGGCTCACTTTATCGCTACTGATTCAAATAAATAAAATAAATATTTGTGGACTTTTCACACAGCGCCATCTAGCCCCAAACTAAGCTAAGCTTGTATTATGGGCACCAGATGGCTGATCGAACACTTATATACCTTATTTTTTAATACATACTTTTACATAATACTGCTACACCCAGACCCGGAAGAAATATTTGCAGAACATACAATCATTTCCTGTAGCGGGAATCGAACCCGCGCCTCTTGCGTCTCAGCCGAACACTCGCCCGAAACGCCACCGAGGCCGTCAAACTGAACTATTGATACGAGTACCAACAATTATTATGTTATACATCACCATCAACCCTTACATTCAGCTACTCAACAAAAATAGACATACAACATTTTGCAATAAAGATTGATGCTAAAGTACTAACAGTAATCGGTGGGTATCCAGCAATATCCATAGAACCGTGAGTTCATAGTCACTATGAATCTCATTTCAGCAGATCTCGTGGGACCAAGCGACCGGTACGTGCACTGTATAATACGAAACCAGAGCTAAGCCTTTGCTTATAAATAGATATGGTAAATGCCCACGGTGTACGTTCCACTGTTGTGCGGGTTTCCGCAGAACTTTCATGCTCGTTTTTCGTGGTTCTTTTAACCTTATTTTGTTGTTTATTTTAATGGACTACCTAAAAAGGTATTTCTAAGAGCCTCCGACTCCGAGAAGCTCTTTTAGTTTAAAAAACTTTCATAACAATTCTGCAGGACTCTAGAAGACTCATTGTAAAAGTCTGATCCATGGATTAGATTATAAATCCGAAAGTGTGCAAGGATGTTTGTATGTTCGTGCCTCAAAACCAGCGTAACGGCTAAACGGATTTGAATTAAACTTGAAGTATACGTAGTAGTTCGTAAATTGGAATAACATAACTAGGTTATTTTTTATTCGATTTTATTAAGTGACTACTAAGATTTTTTTGACGTTGTCACGTTGACTTTTCTTAATAAAACCATTCAATCACATTCTAAAAGTTTCCAATCATGCCAGATTCATTTATTTCTTACTCCATAGCGTGAAACATTCCCAGCAGGGATGCTTTATGGTATGCAACGTGATGAGATATTAGATATCTGCCGCTGATGCTATAAATGTTTTTTGTTTCGTTGGATATGTTAGTTAATTTCAAACTCGGCATTTTTATTTTCCGACTATGTGTACATGACGATCCAATTTACTTATTCACATGTAGCAAATGTATATAATTAATTTCGTATTTAGAACCACGTTTTGAATTATGAGTCGATTCAAGAGTGTCTACCATTTTCTTTATGCGAACTAAGCTTATGTGAACTTTGTAACATTGTGTGACTTTGGTTGTGAACTTATTTCAAGAAAATGTTAAGAGTAATATTAATAGAACTCTACTCTTAATTATACAAAGGTGCCGATTGTGTTGTGTATTTTCCAAAGAAAATGTTTAATTTAATGTTCTTAAAAATCGTCTCTTTCTAATAGACGAAATACAAGCTATTTATAGAACTGTGAAATAAGCTTTAGTTTGGAAAAAATACCATTCAACTCCCGCCGCGTTCGAAATTTTTCATGTACCTACTGCAAATAGTTATTCCGTGTCTGGGTGTTGTAGTACCGTAGTACCTACTCGTAGTTTCCGATACCCACAATACACGGTATCCTAGTATGTGTAGTGTGGGGTCAGAACTATGTATGTGACTATGTAAGGGTTAAAAAAATATATATTTATCTTTCTCAGTCATCTCCTGTAACATCTACTCGTATCTACAAAAGATAATTTAAGCAGCGTTCGAGGTCAATAGGGACGTTCGTTCGTGACTTGTCAGGCCTATATAGGAGCGACAGCTACCATATTTAGAAGAAAATAGTGTCATTATCATTCTTCATTAAAGTAATTACTGTAGTAACACAAATATTGTGTACCTCGGCAAACTTTGTGTTTTGTATGAAAACCGAATTTGTCCGCATAATATATAATTAAAATAATAATTGTGCCAACTCTTTAAAAAAAATAAGTAACTATATAATAAATTATCATCGTTGCGTTAGTTCGTATTTCAGAAGCAAGATGAAAATTACCGAGGTGCACAGTAATTGTGGTACTGTATATACCATTTAAATCAGTAAACTGTTCTGTCATCTGTTCGACAAGCTTGTTAATGCACCGTCAGTGTTCACGGATCAATGTTCAATGGTTTTCCGATCACCAAGGTCATGGCTGATGGAGAACAGTTGGTACTTATCTAAATCTAATAGTAACTTGTGATAATAAATCGTAAAATCTTGAAATAAGCCATTATTATTTTAGTTACGAATTTGGGTATGTTTTCTACCCAAATAAGGTCACTAATGTCCGGCTGTGGATGTTGATGATGATCAAACTCACTTAAGCCTTACTAACCAAATCAATAACTAAAACCTCGTTTCATTTACTGGATCAGCTGTTACTTTCTAAGCTGCACAAATCCACCGGCTGATTTGATGGAGGTATTAAAGCGAAAAACGACGATTTAATAAAACTAATGGATCCCACGGAACGGATTGAGGAAGGCCATTACTTCGACCGAACCTGAAGGTTGTAAGTAATTTTATTTATTTATAAAGCTTAAGTGACAAGCCTTTGAGTTGAACATTAAAAAGAAAATTTGTAATATCGAAGCAGGTCACCTCTTTTGTGGACAAACTAGCGACCCTACCCGGCTTCGCACGGATGCATTATACTAATATAAACCTTATGGAAGAAATTCTTTAAATAATGATGCAGACCGTATCAATCCGTTAGTTTAGAAGAACATCATCATTCCCTGCCCTTAAGGTCGGCACTACATGTATTCATCTTCCATTTCCCTCTGTCAGAAGTCATCTCAACACTCACTCCTTATGTCATCTTTCACACCAGTTCATCCATCTTTTCTTTGGCCTACCTACCTCTACTCTCTAATCCTACTAATATTATAAATCCTGCTCATCATCATCATCCTGCCCTTATCCCACTCTATGTGGGGTCGGCACAGCGTGTTCCTTGGATCATGTTGTAAGAGTTTTAGCTAAGGTGTTTTATAATCGGCCGCCTGCCTGACGTCAACCCTCCTTGAGAATGCTTGCTTATCTCATCATGTTGGAGGATACTATCCCTTAGTCGACTTTAACGACATGCTTAGGGAGAGAAGCAGCTGGATGCATTCTATGTTTTTTCTTACTCCCAGTCCAGCGAATTATATATGAATATTATAAATCCTACTAATATTATAAAATGCGAAAGTTTCTGAGGATGTGAGGATGTGACGATGTGACGATGTGACGATGTGACGATGTGACGATGTTTGTGCCTCAATCACGCCGTAACGGCTGAACGGATTGTAATGAAACTTGGAATATACATAGTATGTGTGTTGGAATTACATATAGACTACTTTTTGTCCGTATACCACGTAAGCGAAGCAGCGGGCGCCAGCTAGTAATAAATATTTGTGTAAATTTCACACATCGCATCTAGCCCCAAACCAAGCAAAGCTTGTATGTACTATGTGCACCAGATGGCTGGTAGAATACTTTCATACTTTTTTTCTTTTTTTGTAAATAAATACTTATAAATACTACAACACCCAGACCCGGAAGAAATATTTGCACAACATACAATTATTTCTCCCGAAGCGGGAATCGAACCCGTTCCTCTTGCGTCTCAGCCGAGCACTCGCCCACCATGCCACCGAGGTCGTCAAAATCCAATAGAGCTGATCGACATTCCACCAGTATTGAGTTTTACAGTTAACTTCAACAGTGTCCATAGATAAATAATAATTATCGTCGAATACTTACCAACTCAGCCGCAGATCAATAAATACTATATACCCATTGTTTCTGAAATTCGAAATTTCATTTACCATTCTGAACGTACTTATTTAAATAACGCCTTCAATCTACCGCAGAGTTGGGCTGTCTACGTTTAATGAAACAACTGATAAAGTATATTATTTTGTGTTCAGTTACTGGTGTGTAAATCAGTGTGCATACACTGAAATTATTTTTACAAAATTAATACAATGTTGACCGGATAATGGACGTGCACACACTATTAGTCCTGGAAAAAACATTGTGGATAAGAACCAGTGCGATGAAAGGAGTTAAAGTGCGCCTTCAAGGCCCTTTTCGTGCAATTTCTACAACATGTCGGTTTCCTCACGATGTTTTCATTCACCGTTTGATAATACTGGTACAGTGGATATACATTTTTCGAACAGAGAAATCCTTTGATGCACGACCGGATGACTTTGACCCATGAGTGATCTCGTTGTAATAAGTCAATTTGTAATTTTTATGAGAAATAAATATATATTAAACCTGCATTTTGTGCAGGTTAAACTCAAAAACCATTTTAAACAGTCTCGATAAGCGTTGCAAATCGGTTCTTCCAATGCTTTTTTGAACTTTTTAGGCGCATCTTCGTGTCATAAGAATTAGACCACCATCTCACTCATCTCTTTATTATGTAAATAGAGTTTACGCTTGTTTTAATCAAACGTCGAGAAATCAAAAAACAAGTAGACCTGACTTTGTTCAATGACTACGCAAAAGAACATTCAACTTCCTGCAATGTATACGATGTGTGATCGAATACGGCACAGAGTTGTTATTGAAAAAATATAAAAGCCAGTAACCTAACTAATTAATAAACGCATATAGCTGAAAGGGGAAGCGGCAAAACGAAGACTTGGTCAGGAAACCAATTAGGGGGTGAATCCATTAACAGCCTTTATGAAGTGCAATTCTTCAGAAGTAATCAATTCGCACAGTGAATAGAATGTAATTAATGTCTGGGTGTGTTTAATGGAGACGAACTCGGAACTCAAAGTGAATTTGTGATTCATTCAAAACTTGCTTTTGATTTTTGCTTTAACTAAACGATTCTCAGACAACTTTCCTTGTATATAGGTATTCTTTTTACCTTAAAAAATTTTCAAATGTTTTTTCGTTGCGTTCGACTTTGCTTTCATTTTGAAAACATGTGTCAAGTGCACGAAAAGAGCCTCTTTGAGGCGCACATAAAATCCTTTCACCACACTGGTCTAAAGAAATCTAGTGACACGAGTATTAATAGTAGATATTTTCAAGGGATAATCTAATATATACATACCTAAGTATTTCATGCGATGGTGTGTTTGTTGGTTCTCGAGATTATCCCAAAAACACCCTGCAAAGTAACCTTGAATTCATTTTATTACTTCAGAAAACATCAGTTACGAGAACGAAGTCATTGGTTTCGAATACTCTAGTAAAATACTCGTTGATACGAAATTATAGTTTCAACTCCATTCAGCTTCCCCTCGTTTGTCGCTGGTTGCCATGGCGCTGATTTAACCCTCCACCGGCTGTCGTTTGCAATTTTTTCCACTCCAATTTACTTGTAGTTACAGTCAGCAACAGCAGTTGATGATTTAAAATCTTGAATATCAAATACCTACAAAATCAAGTGAAACGTTGAAAACTGCAAAAGTTAGAATGGTGTAGGAGAAACATAGCCTGTTTCTTGAACAGAACAAAGGCTCATGTATTTTAAGACAGAACCATATTTCTAGATCACGTAGCCTAGTAAACAAAATTTTTGCTAATATATATTTTATGATTGACCTAAAATTATGATAATTTTCTTCTGTGTATTCATTTTTTTAAATTATCGCGTGATAATAAGTCACCAAAATGGGCCATTTCCATTGATTATTTCAATTTATTATTCTTAAAAATCATTTGTATTTAAAAATTTATGACTATTTTAGTGACTATTTATCACTGGGTGATTTCAAGAATTGATACCCTGGGCCGTTTCCAAAGCCGTAATACCCTTTTTCTATTACGAGAAGAAAAATCTTTTAAAAACTCCAACTGGTATGTCTGATAAACTTTTTTGCTAACTGTACATAATAACGTATTGTCAATCTGCTCGTTTTGTGTAGAAACGGCGCGTGCTGGTACCAGTCAGATTATACTATACAGTATCGTATATAAAAGCAAAATCGAACACAATTGTTTTGGTCACAATAACATAGTAAGTAAGTTCGTATGAGCTAGTGGCCAGCTCTTGTGACGGAATTTTTAGGCCACCTAAAGGCTTCCGTCATTGCTTAACAACTTAAAGCCGGGACCGACAATTTAACGTGCCCTCCAAAGCACGGAAGCGCTCAGCTTGTAATGCCACTTGCGATCCATAACAATAGCATGCATACAGTAAATAAAATCACGCTTGTTTTTATAGGCAGAGATTCCATTTGATTCCTGACATACTTCTTGCGCTTCATTCACTCTCATCACATTAGTCATGCATGCTCGTCGATTTAGGGTTCTACCTAGCCTTTTCAAAAAGCCACCGAATGATCATAAATAAAACAACACAAATCTAATATTTTCCAAAGTATACAGTTTTATTAAGCTGCCGTTTACAACTCTTAACAACACTGAGTTTCTGTGAAACTTGAATGATCGTCACAATAAAATACGAGTATATTTACACTATAATTTAACAAAAAGACATTTCGATTATAACTTTTCCTTAGCCAAGATGTTGATACAGACTTCTTTGAAGCTAGCGTCTCAGTTACAATGACAACGTAATCATTAAATACTTATCAATTACTTACATTACTCTACATTTTTACATTATAAAATAGTTTGTAAAAAGTTTTATAAGCTGATTTTAAAATTATGAAATCCACTACTAACGTATAACGTAATACATCCGTAAAATAAGTTTAAGATAAAGTAAAGTAGAATAGAATAAGTATGTAGTTAAGAGTGAGATTATTCAAGTAAATGGTTTCGGAATCAGTCTTTCCTGGATTGATAATATACACCATTATATTTGCCGTTACGGAAAAAGTGACCACTGAAAGCATTCATAGCAAAGTAATCTAAAAACATTGTGTCCCTCTCCGGTAAGAGTACTGTCTGGGTATCGGCGTACTCAGCGAGATCAGCGCCACGGTTCATTTTCTTATAGTCCTCAACAAGATTCCCAATTTTAGGTAAATCTACGATCTTAGAAAAGTTCTCCCACATGTGTGGCTCGTTCCACACAACAGAATTCCTTATATCCCTCTGCTCCTTCAAAAACGCGTATATTGAATCATCATGGTGCCCCATATCGGCAAAAACATACATAGTGTTTTCAGCATCTTTCATTAGGTTGAGTATGTTTATGATACTCACGTCTGTAAATTGTACCCTAAGATAGTTTGGTGAAAAAATTACTATGTATTTTGGGTCTCTAGTCTTACTCTTCATTTTAATCTTGAATTTGTCCTTGTTAGTTGTAACTGTGACAAGATTTTGACCGATCGAAGCCTGGCTGTACATTTTCAGCGCTGGCAAGAATTCTTCAAATACAAAACTAGCGTCCTGTTTGTCATAAGCTATGATGAGACCGAGATGATTTTTGTAGCGCCAATACGAGGTATAAGCGTAATATTTCTGTTTTAATATACGCGTGATGGGAGACATAAGATGGTTTCTATAGACCACGAATCCTATAATCACGAACAGGTAGAAAATTACGACGACCACGATAACCGACATGATTATACAGTATCTTGAATAGCAGGCCCTCCTCGCCCACAGCGGACATCCGATGTCACTCCTATCGTAGATCTGTGAAAAAAAGATAATTGTTTCCACTTCGATTCAATATAATTAACCCGAAAATGAACATTTTTTTGATGAAATAGTAGAGTAAATAAATAGGTTGGTCAAGATTTGAAAGTTCGTGTGTGGGGAATAGTGGAGAACTTTATAAACGGGTCTTACCTCAGTTCCAGAATTTTCCATCAGGAAATCTATGAAGAGATAATTCCAGCATTGGCAGTATAGTGGGTTAGCAGTAATCCACAGTTTGTTTAATCTTTTCTTAATGACGTCTCGATAGCTTTTATTCAAGTTTTCTTCAGGCTAAAAAACAAATTCATAATTTATTTTCTGTGAAAATTGGACGAAAATTAAAGACCAATGCCATGAAAAATTTTATTACTTACCCACAAATATCGAATGTGATTATAGGATATATCTAAGTTATCATGTCCATTGGTCCACCAATCGTCAAAACTGAATTTGAAGTTATTATGACTGAGATTCAACAACTTCAAGTTATAAGTATGAATAAACGGAGATGTTTTGTTACAAGTTTCATTGTTTTTCAGCTCTTTGGCCTCAAAGTTGAGTCTATTATGTGCCAGCGAGATCACCATCTTCTGCCGATTGTTGCTGAATAAGTAGGATGATATTGTTCGTAAGTTGTTGTGCTCCATGTTCAGGTACATTAGGCTTAGCAGTGAAGAAAATGTTGAACTGTAATAAAGTACATTGTTAATGAAGTACAAAAAAGCACCTCTCGAAAAATCACTTTGGTATTCGCCCCCGTACACAAGGGTACGCAATAAACACTTACCCACTTATCTTCATCAACCTGTTATGATTTAAATGCAGCCTCTCCAAACGTACTAACGATGAAAATATCTTGGGTTCTAAGCTGTTCAGCTTGTTGTGACTCAAATCCAATTCCAAAAGGTTAATTTGATCGTTGAAAACAGCCTCTGGCAGAGTCTCTATGTCGTTATAAGCTAAGGAAATGTTCGTGACTTTTGGAGAATTCGCGAACGCGTCGTAAGGCAAATACTCGAGACCACTTTTCTGTATGTATATCTCCTTCAAATTCGACAATCCTCCGAACATGTACTTTGGGAGGTCTTTCAATTTTGCATCATTATTCAGAATGACAACTGTTTCTAATTCTTCGTTGTGCTTCAGAAGGTTCTGTGGCAGCGCAGAGAATTTGTTGGAGAATAACGTTAGTTTCCTCAACCTTCTTAGGGGTTTGAAAATCGACGAAGGAAGCTCGTTAAGCCCATTTGAACTCAGATCTAATTCCTCGAGGACATCGACCCCCGTAAATAGATCCTTAGAGAACCAGGTAACGTTGCTCTGCCATAGAGAAAGTTTTCTCAAGTAAGACAAATGTGAAAATAAGTTCGAAGATATATTGGTCATATGATTGTGACTTATTTCTAAAGTTTCTAACTTTTCCAAAGGCTTAAATAATTCTTCAGATAGGTTGATGGTGTTTGATCTTATATTCAACCAAGTGAGCTTGTTTATATCCGTGAATAGATTGTCTGGTAGGTGCGTGATTCCATTGATGGAAAGTAACAGTTTCGTCAGGTCCTGTAGGCCGGAAAAATGCTTCCGGTCGAAATACCCGGACAGCTTTTTACCATTTTGAAAAATCAATGCCATCGTTTTCGAAACTCCCATATTCGTCAGAACGTCTTTAAACGACGTGGATGGCAAAGGACAGTCTTTGAAGCTGACCGACTTGAAGGAGTTCATCAGATTGGCACATTTCGGCATTTTGCTGTAGTCGAGACTTGTTGCATTCTCGCATTTTATGTTCATGTAAGTATCTGGTAGTAAATTTATTTTTACTGTCTGGCCTGAAATCGAGATTCTCATATAAAAGTTATAAAAATGCAGTTTAAATAATGGGGAGGACGATAGAACTTCGGCTGTGAAAGGGATTAAGTAGGCGTTAGCGTTTAAGTGCACTCACCGTCGATGTTGCAATTGAGTTCGACGGCGAGCGTGCCGCCGCAAACGCAGTTAGGGTCATCCGGACACAGCACTCGCGCCGCGCCAATTATTTGTAGTGCCAGCGCCACCGCCACGATGCACACTAGCTTGCAAGCCATCGCTAGCGCCGACTCACATCTGTCCGTCACGTCTATTTCACACTCGTCAGTCTCGTCGCATTCAATTTCATCCTCTTAATTTTACGCGTCCCCTTTATCAGTACCATGTTACATCGAATCTGCGGACAAAAGATTTTCGCAAATGATACAAATTCACAACCCGATGCACATCGGGGTTCGTTCGATTGGCAACGTCGATGCTGGAAATCATTACGCTATTCATAGTTTACAAGCAGGATCGACAAAAAGCGTTGGTAGATAAATTGCTACGCCGGCAAATATAATGGAACTGTCTGTGCGATAGCCAGTTATCTCGGCTCAGTGCACATCACTATTTTAGTTGATTATTATTTTCTGTATGCTGAACTTTACACAATGCTGTTATTGTAAACAAAAATCAATTTCATAGATGTGTGATTAGCTGAATTATTAAATTCCATTATTGCAAATCAAAAGCCGCAATGCAGGCTATTTACATTTTAATCATAAATAAATATAAATATGTTGCCGAAAATAGTAATAATATTATAATTTCAATAGTCTGCACTGCGGCTAAGGCAAAAAGTATTTAACCCGGAACAATATTGAGCTGCCGTAATCCATTCAAATTCCTGTTGGTAATAATTGATATCTACTCTCTATGAACTAGGGTGGTTTCACAACAGTAATATAATTAGATTTATAATTAATTAACGAGCCCAACGGTAGGCGATGATTATACAGTCAGCGAACGGCTTCATAGACAGTACTATCGTGGCCTTTTATACAACTAAAGTGACCTTGCTTTTCATAAACAATTGAAATGTATTCGACTTACGTATTAATAGTAATACGATTAAAAGTAATAATCTAACTTGAAATAATTGTCCAATCTAATAGTTTCCTATTTAAGTTTGTACGAGTATACTCGTACTTAATCGTAGTCACGCCATAAATAGCATGAGTTGTTTGATGTTCTTCAAAGTATATTCTTACTTAGTTTAACTTTCCCCTTCGGCTTCGCTCGCGTATTATCCGGATAAAAAGTAGTATCACCTGTTCGATTTTCCAGCACACATACTATTTATATTCCAAGTTTGGTACAGGTACAGCCTGATTGAGGCATAAACATAGAATAGCATAGAAAATGCTTATTCAACCAACTCAGAAATAACATAAATAAACAGAAGTATTTACAGACACAAATTATACTAGAAAAAATACACAACTAATAAGGAAAGGAAAAAGAAAATTCCAAGAAAAAATAATTAACTAAACAAAACATAACTTAGAAGTTATAAAATTATTCCTATTATAAACAAAAAACAATCCAATTATGAATACAAGACTGTAAAGTTCCGTGTGGTGGTGAAAGGGTCTTCAACATAAAAATACCCACACACCGTCATTTCCTCACAAACTTTTACAGTATCTAATACACCGCCCACGGCTTTGCTCGCATTGTACCAGGATAAAAAGTAACTTATATGTTACCTATTTCTGCGTACATACTATGTTCCATGTTTAATTCAAATCCGTTCAGCCGTTACGGCGTGATTGAGGCACAAACATCATCACATCGTCACATCTTCACAAACTTTCGCATTTATAATATAAGTAGAATAGTAGAATTACTAGGATGATAAACCCATTTGTATATCTAGTCAAAAACTTTGTGATCGCGTCAAAGTACCTACAGTGGCCTTCACAAATTGGCAGTAGGTACAACTTTAGCCTCAACTCCGCAAAGATCTAAATATTATTGCAAATACCAATCGCAAATAACAGATAATACAGAAAGGCAAATTGATTACGAACTTCCAACTTCCTTGTTTGTAATCTCTTAGCCCAGATATTGCAAATATTCCTTTCACTTAGTAAAACCCTGTTCTTAAAATGGCGTCGAAGATGGACGGCCGTCGCCTAAATCTATGTAGGTATAAATAATTTATATTCTGATTCAAGATACTATTACAGTAAAAGATTACTTACGATTCATACATTACATTACGAGTACAAATTATAACTTAAAAAAAAAACTACTAAAGTATCTAGAAAAGCAACGCACTGCGACTAATGGTCAGTTCCAATAGTCTACCAATGGATGACGGATCGTTCATTTATAGATCGTTCGTTGCTCTGTTGCAAAATGTATGGCGCTTTTCGACATATAACAACGTTGCTATATCAATGAAAGAGCCGGTAGTCCGTTAGTATAATATTGAAACCGGGCATAAAAGTTCCAGCTAAAAGTCACCGAGCATACCAGACCTTTAGATAAAACTAATGGCTCCTCATATCTACCAAAACTAGTTACTTTGTAGGTTTTATGACAACACATTTATAGTTATGATAAAAATGGCTGGTAGGATTTTACTGCCATAACATAAAATAGAAGGCGTCCGCAGTCGAACGTGCTAAGTACCGATCTAACGCGGCGTCCTACGTGAGCGATCTTGACGCGAACGCGAAAATAACAAAGAGTCGATACCTTTTGAAGTGGCCTACGTGATAAACGCACATGAAGTACGGCACGAAACGAAGCGAATGCGAAAGCTTGATACTTTCGTGCGAACTGAATGCGGTGCCGTAATTTTTTTGGCTTGAGAGCGGCGGTACAAGACGATTCGCGCACAAGTAGGCCGCCGCGTCGCACCGCATCGCATCGGATCGCTTCGCAATCGCGTTCGCTTCGAATCGCCTAAGTAGAACGCGGCATAATCACCGATCTTAGTATGTCTGATAACACGATCATAACTCCTTATATTTTTATGTACCAGCTGCGTAGCGATGAAATTACGACTTTAAGTTCCTCTACTTAAGGTTGATTATAGGATGCGTGATTTAGATGTATTGAGTTAATTAAATGAGAGTATCAGGTAGTAGTTAGGTAGGCGGATTTAAGGCTTCCCATTCCAGGTGTTGCATTTCCTGTTAAGAGCTCCTACGATTAGACGGGCCCTGAGCTAGTTGCTGTTTACGATGTTTACAGAATCATGGGTACCTCATTTTGACCTTTAAGTCTTGACAAATAGAGTTCACTTTACGACGACACCTTGGAGCAATACTATTTATTTGTCTCCTAGGATTTCATTCCTGTTTGTTTACTATGTATTTTTATAGTGACCAAAGTAGTGGAAGCTTGTTTTTAAAGTACATAACATAGTTTACACACATGTTTTCTTTTGAAATTTTTCTCTATTAAATTCCTCAAAAAAACGAAAAATATGGGAAATCAAAGTCTTCTGTGTTCAATAATTGTTTTGTCTTAAACTCTCACGAAAAACTTAACTCTCTTAAACTTGAATCTCATAGAAACCTGTTAAAAGTACTTACAATGCTCAAAATCTACTAGGCTTTGTACTTTGGATGACCTTGAAAAGCGCTTGATATGAAAGTTTTATACCCCTGAATTTTCACAAGTATTTCCCACAAAACTCAAAGAAACCTGCTAAAAAATACAACGGGCACATGTTTTATTTATATAGACGTGTTGACCCAACAGTCACCCAACAATTATAAACACAAAAAAGTAATTTTTCATAATACTGAATAGGTACATTAATCAGTTGAAGTTAGTGGCAATCTACCCAGTTTTCATATACAATATGCTTTAGGAAATTTGTATTTAAGTTTGATACTGACTGTACCACATCAAAACATATTAAACAGTGTTGCGGCCTGTTTGAGTATGAAATAAATTTACAAACTCGGTGGATATCCACATTTAGTAATAATTGGGGATCGGGAAATCGATAAACTCCTACTTAAATATTGCTACTGTACTTATAGTAGGACTGAGTTCGCTTCCAACTGAGTTGGCCTTTTAGCTCAGTTGGTCTACTACCAATTGAGCTATAAGCAGCCATAGATAGCTCTAACTCAGGACACCATATCTGTGTGATTGTCATTGTGATGTCTTCTGTGTCTAGATATTATAGTGTATTTTATATATATAAAAAGTGTGTATGTATTTTATTAGCCATCTGGTTCTCATAGTACCTACAAGCTTTGTACTATGTTTGTTGTCGCTCTAGCTACAACAAAAACGCTACGTAAATCTTCCAATTCTTATATTAACTAATAATACTATTTTATAGTCAGCTATCTATTTATAAATATATTAATCCTACGTTATAGACTGACTGATAATCAACATCACAAATTCTTAGATATCTACACTAATATTATATGGAGGAATTTTTTTTTGTTTGTAACGAATAGGCTCCGAAACTACTGAACCGATTTAAAAAACTCTTTCACCAGTAGATATCTACATTATTTTAGAATAACATAGGCTATAATTTATTTTCAAACAAATTAGGGATCCTTACTAAAACGCCAATAATGTAACCCGGGGTGTAAAAAACTGACCTAATTTGTTAAATAACCGTGCGAAGCAGGGGCTAGCTGCTAGTTTTATATACTTTTATGATGTAGGGGTGCTCTATGAAAGGAATTCCGGAAATTCAACTCCTAGAGGACGAAGCAGCATGATGAAGTTTGTATAAAAAAACTCAACGCAGACAAAGTCGTGGGGCATTCCACTAGTTATAAAATTACTTAGATAAGTTTCTTACAAACAAACGGAACAGAACAGTCCCAAAACAAGGTTGTATAAAAAGTTGAGGCTTTGTTTGAGGTCGTAAGGACCCTCGGCATCAAAGGGTCTAATTAATTAACTCAAGCCCCCCTGAGCTACAAAATCCAACCCTAAGGGAGTGTTAACACAAGACAAAACTTTATCTGAAGTCGAATCTCAAAAAAACTATTTACTTTAATTGTATTTTTATTATTTTTCAAAAAAAAAACATATAAATAATTAAATATCTGTGGATATTTCACATCACACAACGCCATCTAGCCCCAAACTAAGCAAAGCTTGTACTATGGGAACCAAGTGGCTGATTGAATACTTATGTACTTTTTTGTAAATACATAGGTAGGTACTTATATACTACTAAGGCCTTTTACCGTCTATAGTAGATAATTTATACAGCAGGAGGCAACTTTTACCTTCACAAACGAGACGCTGTAGTGCCCGGGATGAATTAAGATGGAGTAGGCTTGCCCAGCACCTATTCCATCCTCTAAGCTAAGTCGGCTTTATCCACAGGAAAGACATGGTCAATACGTGCGGAGCTGACTAAGCCGCGGGTTTCCTCACGATGTTTTCCTTCACCGTTTGAGACTATAGCGTACATAAATTTTTCACACAGCAAAATCCATTGGTACACGACCGGATTTGAACCAACGACCTTAGGATCGGAAGGCGGGGTCACTACCAACTAGACTACCAGTGCTCTCATGGTACCAGACCAGTGGTACCTATATCCCTACATAATATTACAACATATTTTTCTTCTTCCTCTGGCCTTGGAGTCGGCTTTCCTAAGCGTTCTTCTCTAGAGATATATGTATTTGGTCGTCATTGGATCAATATGGTTATTTACAACATATGTATACTCGTTCGTTTACTAACTTAAATAAATACAAAAGAAATAGTCGTTCTATCCAAAGACATGCAAACCAGTTATAGATCCATATCATAGATAGACCTGATCCATATCATCAGAAGGTAGAAGCTAGCCAAAGACGCTGGCCATTGCCATGCTGAATGGCAATACTGATCCGAAAAATAGCAAAAATCTGTGTTATTCTTAAGTTACTTATCGATACGTTGTTTAAAGATACATACATTATTGTCACGTTCGTATCCCTAATGGGTAGTTAGCTACAAGTAATCGTAAGAAAACATACAGAAACTTCTGATTCAAAGTCCCAAGATGGATATGGTGAACCATGGTGACAAGTGATTAGCCCATCGCCTATACAGTCCATCATTATGTCCATCATGTTGCTAAGGATGTCTCTTAGTCGACTTTTACGACATGCTCGGGGAGAGAAGCAGCTGGACGCATAATGTTTTTTTTTATTCCCGGTCCAGCAGAGAAGTACCTACTGAATGTTTTAAGATAAATCCTTATAATATTCTATTTCCTAATGATTTCCACACACCGATACCGCGTTCTAATAATGCTAATAAAAAAATATTGCTTGATATTTCACACAACGCCGCTAGCAACAAATTGCCAATAAGTCAAGATCGTATATGGGAACCAGATGGCTTCTTAAATGCTTCTTCTTTTTTTTAATACATGCATATGACAGACATGATACCACCCAGACACAGATAAACATAAGTATTTGTTCGTTAAAGCCCTTCTTATTCATAACAATCTTATATTATTGTTAATCTTCACATAGGGTTGACGTCAGGCAGCCGGCCGGTCATACAACACCTTAGCCAAAAGTCTTACAGCGTGATTCAAGGAACATGCTGTACCGACCCCACATAGAGTGGGATAGAGGCAGGAAGATGATGATGATGAATCTTCACCTTACACCTTCTTTGCATATACAGTAGATAAAACAGTTTTATGTTTACCTTTTATATACGAGTAGAACCTAGACAAAGACAATAGATATACATGCACATAAACCGAATAAAAACTACAAAGGAAAAGGAGAGTTTTTTTATTTCTACTTCAATTCTCTTACACTTTTACAACTCATTTTATTTATTCTCACATTTTCTTTTATTTTTAGTCCTGTTTAAGCCATGGTCACATAACAAAGTACTATACAAATCAATGATTCCGCGTACAGTGAAACCATGGTCCTCTATTTGACTTTGACCTCGAATTACACGTGACATACCTACAAAGAACTGTATGAGCTTATTGATTTATGCGGAACGATTTCAAGGTAAGAAGTAATAAAAACAATAACGAAGTAACAAAACATAAAGAAAATCAAAACGAGAAATCGATAATCAGCTTACCTGTTGATGTATTTCATCCAAGCACAATTTTAATTAACTTTCGAAAACTAAACACCAATAGAATTGTGTCTTTAAACAATTGTTCAAAAATTACAATTACAGCGTCCCAATAAAGTTCAATTTACAATGACGTTGTTTTGTGGGAGCGAGCGTAGAGCCTCTACGAGTGGTGTCTACGAGGGCTACGACGCGACTGCCGTGCTACGCCGAAGCTACGCGAGAAAGAGACAGTCGAAATGGCAAATGGCGGACGTCGACGAATGAAAAAGTTCTAAGCCTGAGACACACTCACTACTCTTATATGCAACAATTATTTTAATTTAATGTGAACTTTATGAATATATCTTTATACAAACTTTTTCATGAGATCATCAAATAACTCGCACTGAAAAATATATTTACTTGAATATAAAATGCAAACTAAATTAGTTACAAATAAATTTTCAAAACAGGTAGGTAACAAAATCTTTATGCATTTATGGTTCTTTCAATGTTATGAACTGAATAAAAAAATACTTTGAATTAATAATTAAAAACACCCAACATTCATACAACATAGTTCTTACCCCACACTAGAATTCCCTGTGGGTATCAGAAACTATAGGTACCTACCACGATTCCCGCAGCAGGAATCGCGCCTCTTGCATATCTGTCACATTTTTGCCCCTAAACCGCTGAATCGATATTGATGAAATTTGGCAAGGAGATTGCATCCCGGGGAGGACATAAGCTACCTTTTTTGCAAAAATAATCCATAAGGGATGAAAGCTTGTATGGGGTACCTATTACTACCGAGATTAAGCAATGTTGTGCGCGGCCAAAAGTTGGATGGGTGGCTGTCTGAGAATGTCACATGATGTTGACTTTTTGCGCTCCTAGATTTTTTGTTTGTCTATCCCCGATCTCCGACAATATCAGTATTAATATAACTTTAAGACAATATCATTCCAAAAACATCTTCTAACACGCAGACAACGCCGCGGGTTACAGCTAGTAAAAAATCAAGCAAGAAGGTTCACTTAAAATATTATGAAGATATCCATGTTCCTCCATAAATTTAATTTCGTATATTGTAATGATATCTCTTACATTTGCGATCAACCAAAAAGTTAGTTGAGTTTACTTTGCCATTTACTGATTCAATATTTTCAGTAGCTCAATATTTATCTACAAGAAAATTGATAATTAAATAAATACAAGTCAATGTCTTTCTTACGCCCTTTTCCAATATTTAACTAACGAACGACGGATCGTAAAATCTATGGCGTTCTTCGACAGTTAACAACTTTTATAATGAACTATTCGTTGTCCGTCAGTAGAGTATAGGAATAGGACATTAGTTAAATAATCATCCATTTTTGGCTTTATCTTACAAAGGCTACATTATATAAAATGTTGTATGTTTTCGTATTTCGATGATAAAGAGTATCTAAAAATAAATTTGAATATTTTTCCCTCTTTTGACCGGAGGGGGTAGAAAAGAAACGATCTATTTCATTCGATAATACTTTCATGACACCACTGTTCAGATGTGGTTTGCTTCACGAAGCTACGAAAACAAATGAGGCTTGTATTCAAAAACAAGTGGGAACCGACTCTCTAAACAAAGATTTTTTTTAATTCAATGGAAGGAAAATTGTTATGGCAAACAATTGAAAACCAACCTACCTATTTACCTTCTACATACATACATAATCACGCCCCTATCTCTAATGGGGTGGACAGAGTCACAAATAAACATAGGAAAACTTGCAGTCACTTCTGATTTTAAAGTCCTAAGATGGATATGGTGAACAATGGTGACAGGTGATCAGCCCATCACCCATATATGTAGGTGGCTCATTATTTTACTATCCCATAATGGACTTTTACGACATGCTCAGGAAGAGAAGCAGCTAGACGCATTCTATGTTTTTTCTTTACCTCCAGTCCAGCAGAGAAGTACCTACCTTCTAGTTATTCTAATAAATAAATTAAAAAAAAAATCTTTGTGGACATTTCACACAGCGCCATCTAGCCCCAAACTAAACAAAGCTTGTACTATGGATACCAGATGACTGATATAATACTTATATCCTTTTTTTGTAAATACAAGTACCTAATACTATACAACACCCAGACCCGGAACAAATATTTGCAGAACATACAAACATTTCTCCTGTAGCGGGAATCGAACCCGCGCCTCTTGCGTCTCAGCCGAGCACTCGCCTGCCACGCCACCGAGGTCGTCATTTGTTATTTTACTTCTATGTTCTTACTTCTTACTTATATTATAAATGCGAAAGTTTGTGAGGATATTTGGATGTTTGAATGTTTGGATGTTTGTGGCCTCAATCACGCCCAAACGGCTGAACGGATTTGAATGAAACTTGGAATATACATAACACATGTACTGTATTAACATATAGGCTATTTTTTATCCGGGTACCACGCGAACAAAGCCGCGGGTGGCAGTTAGTTTTATACCATACAATGTTTTAATTTCTACTTAATTTCTTATCTTCTCCGTATTTCGTAGATGATTGTACATAAACCGATTGTTGGGAATAACTGGGACTCGGATAATCTGTTTTTGTCCCGCGATGCCTCCCCAACAGATCGAGGGACACTATGAATCATTTTCGAATATTTTGCGGTTTATAAGCGAAGGTTTATCTTGTTTTGCCGGATTTAAGCTGTCGGCTTACTTACTTGCAACTGTAGGTATTCTCAATAAACTACATATATAATTGGGTTTGTGACCAGCCCATTAAAAATATATTATAAGCATATTTTACACTAACTTTTCTGACCATACTAGGATTCCCTATGTTGGGTCTGATTACCAAACACAACACTTAGACCAGGGACAGTTGTCTTCACACTTGAGAAGATTTTTAACGTAGATTAAGGACAATTTCAAGTGATCCTAAAAATTCTATGAAATATAATGTAGTACTAGCGGCTGCCCGCGGCTTTGCTCGCGTGGTACCCGGATAAAAAATAGCCTATATGTTAATCCAGTATATGTACTATGTATGTTCCAAGTTTAATTCAAATCCGTTCAGCCGTTTAGGCATGAAAGAGTAGCAAACATCCATACATCCTTACACACAAACTTTCGCGTTTATAAGGATATTGAACTATAAGATTTTGAACTATCATTGAATGTACTCACACAAAACACTAAGAGAAAATGCATTAGTTGTATAAAGCTTCATTGGAAAAAGCTGAGTTCAGCAAGCTAGAAGAATATAATTAAGTACAAAGTCTTATATTGTCAGCTTAAATAGAGCCAGTTTGTTATTTATATTCGGTGACAGCGTGACTAGACAAACCAACTTAAAAGGCTTGCTAATGTACTCTCACTAAAAGGTCCCTTCAGTGCCGCCTCAGCGACTCTGAAACCAATATACATATTCAGAACAACCTCATTCTTTGTTGTTGAAAATTCTTTGAAGTTGCTGTTTAAGTGACATGCAGCCGGATAAACACACACCCATGTGAACAGGTGGTACTTATGGCTTTCATTCCATTTCCTCTTTTAACCGACGAAAAAAGGACACCTGAGACACGGAAAACGTCAACAAATTTCACTTTTCCCTCTCTATCCCACGAATAATAATAACGGAATGACATATCCCAAGGAAACTGTAGGTACCTTTGTTTGCTTATGTTATCACGTATAAGGCACCACGAAGTAAGGCTGAATATTTAAAGGTCATGCACGAATACCGAAAATATTTCTTTGGGCATCCGAAACACTATTTGGTGGACTACGCATTCTGAATAAAAATTTCGTCTATAGAAACCGCGTGTTACATTTCCTTAGAGAGTCCCTCAAGAGGCCTGCCTATTCCAAGATGCTTTTAGTGGAATCACTGTATTGCGTGTTCTGTGTAATAAAATATTGGGTGTTATTAATAGATGTGTAGCCTTTTACAAATCGGTTGGAATTCATCAAGTTGTTCTATTTAGTATACAAATTGTGCCTTCTCTTAAACCGTCTGTAGCCTTAACTCAATCAACAATTGAAAAGCCTTTAATTATTTTCTGAAGGGCAAAGTTTCCGAAGAACACAACCGTATTAAAGTCTATATAAAAGGGGTTTGTCGAATCTATTATTTTATTCATGACACTGATATAAAAATTCACGGAGCTTATAATAAATATCTTTCACAATATACCGAAAATTGAATTCACTCGGGGCTATAATATAGGTGCCAGTTGTATTGTATGAGGACATACATCATCTTGAGTCGAGTACCTGCCCCGAAATTCAGTGGAGGATTTGAATAGATACCCCATATCATTGCTTCGTGAATTGTTCATAAATCTTCCTATGCCGTCTTTTGTTTAGCTGGGACAGAGGCTGGGGGAGGGTGTGAATACCGCTTGGAGACAAGGGGGAGCTTAGGCAAATTCCAATCCCAGCTTTTACGAGCGAGCATGGGACTAAATGGAACGCAGCGAATTTTGGTGCATCCGTATATTAATGAGCGTGCTCTTTAGTTTATTGTTATTTTGTCGCCCTATCTTTGTATTGTTAATTAAAATACCTTTTATACACATTAGCAATATGAACAGAGTATGATAAAGCAATTATTAAATTGATAGAAACAATTTACCACATACAATACATAAAACTAGACTAACGAACGAACCTCACGCAAAAAAGGCTATTCTAATTGGAATTAATTGTAGGCGTACGAGTACTAACGTGGTATCAGCTCTGTGTTTGATATCGATTTTTCCGATTTTATCTACACACATACATGTCAATTAAAACCATAGAAACAGTGCGGCCATGTACGAGAAAACGAAGCGTAGGTAGGACCCACAGGCCCACAACCGATGGCAATGGTCCGATGACATTGCAAGGTAAGCTGAATAGAGGCAGCTCAAAATATTTCCTGGAAATATACTATGTAGGCCTATGTTCAGCTCTTAATTTCTATAGGCTGATGATGATGATCAGAAGTAACATAATAGATATCAAAATGATTATGCAAGCTGAACTTTATCCTGTATCTAAATTAATTACGCGAATGGAGCTTGCTCCATTGCATCTGACGCCTTGGCGTCAGACCACATGCAGTTCGCTTTCATACAACTTCCTGCTTGAGACTCTTCGAAAACTGAGGCCGTAATATCAATTATCAATAGGCATTATATTCAGTGACAGTATTGGTTTGAATAGGTTTGTACTGTGATATCAGTACCAATAATGATGTCAGTGGACAGTCCTACTGATATCATAAATAAGAAAGTTTGTGTGTGATAGTGTTTGTTACTGCGTATTTCCGGAACTACGATTTTGATAAAACTTTAAAATATGAAGTATTTATGTTCTGGAGTAATACATAGGCTAATTTAATTTTCAAAAATCAAACTCTAAAGGGGTTGAATATGGTGGTCAAGTTTCGATAGAAAGAAAAAATATATTTCTTGGTTTGATTCGCTCAAAACTCGGTACAAATATACTTTAAAACAAGTTGAAAGTTGGCCTTATGTCAAAATTAATCAAGTTTTCAGCAGACGTTGTCAGACGGAAACGGATTTGAAGAAACCCGGACTTAACTTCCTAATTTATGAAATCTCAAGACGGATGAAGTTAGTATAAAATTATTATCATAATTTCTCACCAAAAACTTCCGAGTGAGTTGGCGTCATGAATATGCAAAGGGAAAGTTCAACTGTGCGAACTTTTTATGGGCTTTGTCGGATTTCTTGTAATATTGTTGTAATTTTCCTTTTTTGAGTTTCTGAAATTATTATTAACAATTTAGCAGGTTCTGAAGGCCAAACTTTGTAAAAAGGCTACATTTTGCACACAAACTTTACGGACCAACAATACATATTTTCTTTGAACAAGGATATTTTTTTAAATGGAACAACCGTACAGGCTTTCCGCTGGTTTCGTTTCACATTTAAAATACATTATGTACAAAAATCCAAGATGAAGGAAACAAGAATCCTTTGAGCAATATTTCAGAATACGAAATGGTCGATCTCTGTGACATATGACACGCAGAAAACAAGGTTCGAAGTAAAAGAGAGTGGCGACCCCAACATGCATCGCAAGAAACATTTCCACAGACTCCCTTTTACTTTACGACAAGATTCGGGACGTCAGTAAATAAGTTTATGTCATAAATCGAGTTGGTTTATTGGTCAGATCGTATATTCTTTAGAAATGGTTCCTGGTCACATACTGGTCTAGTCTAGCAATTCCTTTTTTGACCCATTTACTTGTCGCCTTTTTTATACTACAAGATATATCTACGAAATAGTTTATGTATAAAGCTTAATGTTAATCAATAAACCAGTCGGTCCCGGGATATATGTATACATACTCGTAGATAGTGTATAGGAATTTAGAACCCTGTTTAACCAAACCTAACATTTCTTTTTTATTTACGTTTCTTATCTGCCTACCAGTAAATATCTATTCAAAGACACACCACCGCGGTTGAAAGCCGATGTTGAATAGACTCTGATTACCATTTTAGGGAACAAAAAAAAATCAAACCTAACCATACCTATCTCTTTGGTCTACATGATTACAATCTGCCCACGAGTAAAAATCTCGCACAACCACGCACAGCCATGATTGAGGGCCACAGATTAACAAGCTCAGATGACCTAAAAATAAATAAAATCGAACTTAATTTACTTATTGCTGCTACAAAACGGAACATTGCGGGATCACAGTTCAAAGCGTGTTCAATACCAACGCAGATGTAAAATTTGAACGCTTATAGATTTATTTGATTTTTTTATTAATTACTTGTGGCTCTGCCAACCCTGTTAGGGATACGAGCATGATAATATGTATGTATGTAGATTAATAATATTCTCTGTGATTTGTGCATTTATCTATGGATTGCCAAATCTGTTGCGCCACCTAATGTTAAGAGAAGTACTAACGGAACGCAAGAATATATATAAACTAAAATATAATACATTATGTAGCATAAACCAAAACCATAATATTTTTTTTATGTCACGCACGAGCCGATTTACTAGTTATACCTCTTCCGGACGAATCGTAACGTGAAAACACCTTTCACAAAATAATACGCGAATACTTAAGCACTTTGATCTTGATCTATAGCGGGTCTCTAGTGGCAAAAAAGGCCTAACTCTTACAAGACAGATGTGTATGTGTAGCTAAAAATGTCCCGAACATAAAAAAGGCCGTTCTGCTCCGTGGTTTCTTTTGCGTTTCTTGAGTGCCCTTGAACTCACCTTTTCAGATAATTTAAAATACAGGTTCGAAATTATTTTTAAAAAACAAATATTATTTCCATAAAATAGCTATGCATTTTCGTGCTAAGCATACATCTAAGTTCTGTGGACTATAAAATACTTTATCTTTGTCTCCACGTCCGTTTGTGGTTCTTTTACAAAAAGTGAGCGAAGGTATTGTTTCAACTGCACTGAAGCATAAACTTTTTAAACTTGCTGACCTGGATACAACGTCTTAGTTGATTTATGGTGAAGAGGACAGGGGCTTGCGTGTTAGAGGGTTATGAAAATTTGATTTACTAAAACTCTGCAATGCGAATTTTCACACTATTAAACGTAGACAGTGACAAATCTCAGCTATATTATGAATACAAAAGTTTGTGTGAATGTTTATAAAATTAAATATTTTTGGTTAATAGCCAGTGTCTTTTGTACCAACAATATATTTGAGGTAATGTTACTCAAAGAGTTTTTTCCGGTGCTCCATCTCTGCTACAATGACAAATTATGTTTACTTAATATACCACGAACTGCTGAAGTACTTATGCGTCAGTTGCGAGTATTGCAAATCAATATTGGCACTGTATCATAAGCACAAGATTCTATATAATAAATACTTAACTATACATAATATCTTTACATTTTAAGTGGTCTAAGAATGATGGGCTGATCTCCTGTCACCATGTTTTACCACTATATCCATTTTAGGATTTTGAATCAGGAGTGGCTGCAAGTTTTCTTATGATTACTTATGGCTCTGCTAACCTCATTAGGATACAGGCAATATAATGTTAAATTGTGATTTATTTCAGTAAATACAATCACTCAACAACTCAAAAAATGTTTACCATGAAAGTTAATAATGCTTAAGTTTTTGTTATGAGTCTTTACAGAGTTTTGAAATGTGTCCATCTTATTGTAATGTTTATTATTAATCGACTCTCAAAATAATAAATAATCTGATGTAGAATAATGAGTTTAAAAAAAATACCATTGCTGTAACTTATAACTTGGCGGATATTCCATCGTTCTACCCTTTTCCTGTTCCTCCAGTTAATTTATTTTATTGATCGTTTGCACCACTAACTACAGTAATAGAGTCATTAAGTTAAATACAACGAAAGTGTCATGGAAAACCCCTTAGCACCAAGCTTATAAGGTACCTTTGGAATATCGATTCTGTAAATATTTTTTTCAATGCCAGTGTCTACATATTTTATTGTTTTATTTCTCTCTGTTTCATTAATCGTGATTTTGAGTGAGATTAATATTCTATTATTTTCTATTTCACATAGTATAGTATATAGGATTCTTCAAGTTTATTTCACTAGTAAAAATACTTTCAGTTTGCTTCCATACCTCGCCGTACTTTGCCGCTCTGACTTGCTTATGCTTATTCAAAAGCCAAATATGTGTATCACAAAATATTGTTATCCATGTTTTTTTTTCAACCCTTTGCAGTAGAGACACTAGCAGTATTGTGAAACGGTGAGAAACTTATGCTAAGGTTACCGAGATGCCGTAATAATAGCGAACGGTTTCAAGCAATATTGTCATGAATTATTTATGTTATGGCTGAATTTCATTTAGCCTGAACCAGTGTGCGTTACAGAGCTGCAATAAAATCGAATAAACACTTTTCATTCCGCTCAAAAAACTGTATTGCCAAACTGGATTGCACTATTTCAATGATTTGTTTTGACAGCGCTGGGTTTTTACGAAGGTGGACAGTTTGGGGAGGCCCATCCATCAAAACACTAGAACGAGGTTAAAACAATAGAACCGAAGACGTATCACGTTATTTTGGCGTGTTTCTATTGGTTCATCATTTTTAACACGTTATATGCCAAAACTTTGGTAGCTTGAGTTCACTTATTTGTGATTACAGGTACAGAATGTGTTTAAAATTGTTCATTCGCAGTAGTTACATTATAAAACTTAGTGGACGTTCATCCACTAAGTTTTAATGAAGCAAGAACGTAAAACATACAAAACCGAAAACCTAATTTCAACAAAACGTACCTAGGTCTCAGAATCTCTTTGTACAATGAATAAATTCATGAGAACCTTTACACGGCGCTATGAACAAAGTTGGGAAATCTACGCAAAGTTTTCAGCAAGATTTAACATCATCGTCTCAGTAGGGCTCAATCACACCCGAACTTCAAAATAGTAATAAGAATAGAAAAAAACAATACTATCAATGCTAATAACACAGGTTTAGAATGGTGGTGAAAACATGACAAGAACATTATTTCCTCTATAGATAATAATGAAGTAAGTTATTTTACGTACGGTCCAGTACGTAGTACCATCCAACCACAGAATGAATATTAGAACATGAAACACATCGAAGCCTCACCTCTCGCGTCTCAGCCAGACTCGTCCGCACTACCGAAGTCTTCCTTCAAACGTTGCGCAATCGAGCCCTAAGGCGCACTCGGTGAAATTAGGCGGTTCTAATTAAACTAAACAGAAGGAGTGGAGACGTATGCCACACAAAACTTCCTTAGAACTTTTTAACGATGATGAGTTGTAGCTCCAAGCGGCAATTTAAACTTCTGAATTTATTACGAATTCCTCAACTAGATACGTTTGTGTTCTCTTGTTATGTTCTTTGGACAGCTACGAGTGATTTCTGGGAGACTTTTCCTCGAAGCAATTTGACTACCTTGTATGTTGCGTTAATTTGGATACATCGCAGATGGCTACAGTTTCGATGACACATTTTGTTACTTAAAGACGAGTAGTTTTCACCAGATCAACGGTAAAAATCTGCGTTTTTTTTACAAAAGGTTCTTTTGTGCAGTTCATATTTTAAAAGTCGCGCGCATCAAGATTTTAGTCAAAAAGAGTTTGAAATGAGAATTTCATTCACACGATTGTCTCCACAGTTGAAAAACTCTCGATTCTCTTAAATCTTACGGTTTACAGCTTTTTTTGAGGTTTTGTCGCGTCTGTTTAAACGTAGCTTAGTCTTGATTTAGTGGAATACTCTATGGATTTGTGTAAGCGAATTAAAGTCTTGAGTATGTAAGCTCATGAAAATTGTAAGTACATCGCAAGAAAGTCGTAAAACCTTCCTTCAAGCGTCAAAGACATTTAATACATGATGTTTACGAGTAAATTCTATAGGAGTCCTAAAGAACGGACGCTATTCAAGCCATCTAATTAAAAAAATGTTCTCAGTTCAATTCTATTCATAAAATAATCTTTTCTTAAGAGTGTTGTAAAGGTAGGAAGTAAACACAAACTTTTAGAAGCACAATAAAAATTTAATTCCTCCCAAGTCTGAATAAAGGACACTACTTATTCTAACTTAACAAGCAAAGTACTTTTCCTTGTTCGGAGCGAGACTGTCTCAGTTTACAATTAAACACGAGATAAGATTGTTTCACACTCAGTTGCAACGTTCAAGTGACGTGGTATGTCGCCGTGAGGATTTAGCGCTAGGGAACACAAGTGCATTGCATCACGCCATGACCAATTTATGAGACAGCTTGTATTCAATCGAAGTTATTTTCTACACCAGACTTATTTTAGAATGGAAAGTAATTTAATTACATTTATTTTTAAGGACTTTTTTGCTGTGTTTAAAATCACAATCATCTATTTGTATAGACAATGTCAAATCTACGTTGAATTTACGCCTGTTCGTAACGTAACCAACATTGGAAGATATGGCTAAGTATACCAATTAAATTTGTAATAAAGTAAGTTCTTGTGAGCTAGTGGCCAACTCTTGTGGAGTTGTCGGAGTTTTTAGGCCACCTAAAGGCCTCCGTCAAGGCTTAACGACTTAAAAGCCAGGACCGACAATTTAACGTGTCCTCCGAAGTACGGAAGCGCTCAGCTCGTCATGCCACTTGCGGTCACCCGATCAATCAAGAACGTATAAGCAAGCTACGCCACAAGCTCTTTGTAATTATTATAAAAGATCCAATTAATTACTATTTTTTGTAATCATAATACACATTTTTGAGCAATGTGGTTTGTGGTTTTTTCATGCATCGTCTGCAAGAGCCTCAGTAACACAGAAACTATTTTCGAGTATAACCGTAAGCAACTGATTATGAGAATAAGTTTTATAAAACCTTCTGGGAAATAAAGGGAGCTTGTTTGAGCCATACTTTAATTGTTTCACCACACTTATCTGAAATAACCGGTAGGTATTAGAATAATATCAGCTGAGATTTTGACTGGCTTCGTTAATCAGTAGAAATCGGCCTCATGCCCTGTAGGTAAGTTGTGAATTCAACTCCCACCCAGGACAAATATTTGAGTGATGAATACCATGTTTGATCTATGTCTGGGTATATTCTACTAATATTATCAATGCGAAAGTTTGTGAGGATGTGAGTATTATTTTGTTTATGTTTGTACCTCAATCAGCCCTAAAACGGCTGAACGGATTTGAATGAAACTTAGAATATACATAGTACATGTACTGGATTAACATATAGGCTTTTTTTATCCGGGTACCACGCGAGCGAAGCCGCGGGCGGCATCTATTTCTATTATAAAGCAAATACATTGAGTGGACCCTATGCTCCCGCAGGGCGTTATCATACTGGCGATTTGCAAGCGTTTTTCCCGCGAAGCGACTCGTCAATGTACCCTACACGCGCGGCGAGCTCATCGTGAGCACGTTCAAAAATTGCCTCGAAGAAAAAACGCTCGCAAATCGACAGTGTTATATAGATAACGCTCTCAGATGAAACGAGTGAAGGCATGTCAGAACAGTGTGTACACGGATAATAGGTACCAACCGCCTCACCAGCCTGTGCTTCAAGTAAAGGGCAATAGTTGTTTACTTACACGACGACTCAACGACCTCGGTGGCGTGGCGGGTGAGTGTTCGGCTGAGACGCAAGAGGAGCGAGTTCAATTCCCGCTACGGGAGAAATGTCTGTGTGTTCTGCAAATATTTCTTCCGGGCCTGGGTGTTGTAGTATTATATGAGTATATATTTACAAAAAAAAAGGATATATAAGTATTCTATCAGCCATCTGATGCCCATATTACAAGCTTTCTTAATTTGGGGCTAGATGGCGCTGTGTGAAATGTCCACAAATATTTATTATTATTACAAAAAAATATAATTATAAGTAGTTTGTCGATAATCTGGTGCACATAGCAAAAACTTCGCCTTTGGGGCTAGATGGTGCTTTGTTAAATATCCATCGGTACTTATTTAGAAAAAAGTACACAGAAATCTTGTAATACGTATTATAATGGTTCTGAATTGTATTCGCATCGCTGGCTTTGTCCCGGTGTTTTGTTGGTGCTTGAATGGGCGAACACATCACAATCATAAATTAGACACAATACCCCGTACTCAGTCCCATTGTGATTAATGAGTTCGATTATCTAGCAACGACTAAACTGGAAAGCGTTTGCCGCAGTAACGATGTCATTAATATTTTAAAACGGAGACAAAAACATTTTTTTCCATTCGCAGAATTGTTTTCCATCCGCTTCGCCGGATTATATTGTCGAGATAACTTCGGAATGATCAGTACTTTTGTTCGTGAACTTTAAAAATATTACGGGGACATTTTTATTTAATTGTTTTCAAATGTTTGCATGATCTATAACGTTCTTTGCATAATTGATAGCAGAATTTTTTGACCAGAACCACTGATACAGAAAAATATTCATAGCAAATCTCGTAGCTCGCTACAGCGTAGCTCTACGAACACGATATTTATTAATTTAGAAAAATAAAAATGAAAAAACTTCAGGAAGCATTTAGCAACATAAGTAAAAATCATCGAAAATCTAAAAGTATACTTGTACAATTCATCTGAAATAAATTCCTAAAGAATTGAAAGAAGCGCACTCGAAAGAACATAATTTATCAATTTCCTCTAACCTGTTTCAGTTTAGCGAATTACGACGGTAAAAGCTTTTATTTAGCAAGGACAGATTCTAATAGAACTGTCGCAAGACGTACGAATACTTCATTTTAAATAATCTAGTTTCGAGAACCTAACCGGTATTTAATTTTTTTTGTGGTAGTAGTAGTTTCTCTATATTTCTATAGTATGGTTCTATTAGTTCTCTGAAGCATTTGCCGCTTATAAAGTTTTATTTCATATTTAAACTTTATAACAGCACCTGTCATCCCATGACTACGATCGCTGCAACACGTTTGAAACGCCTGGAAAATAAAAATGGTACGCGATTAAGTCCCGTTATAAACTTTATAATATATTAACAAATGGAGAAAGTTTTATAAATACTAGTTTTATTTCACTTTGGAAAAGTGAAGAATCGAAGTCAAGTCGAAGTCAAGTGAACGCCATCTAGCCCCAAACTAAGCAAAGCGTTTAGTATGGGGCACCAGATGACTCATAGAACACTTATATACTTTTTTTGTAAACACATACTTATAAAACACAATACTACAACACCTAGACCCGGAAGAAATATTTGCAGAACACACAAACATTTCTCCCGTAGCGGGAATCAAACCCGCGCCTCTTGCGTATCAGCCGAGCATTCGCCCGCCACGCAACGTGTGAAATGTTCACAAATATTTGTGATTATTATTTATTATTGATATTTACGTTAGCCGAATCGACCGCCACGGAATACGTACTTAACGAAAATTCTATCTCCACCCAATTCTCTGTACGTCGCGGTCGAAATTATTCACGTCGAACAAAAGACCTCCTTTGGAGCAGGTGTCTGAAAATTCAGAATTCATTGCGTCGTAAACAAAAGGACATTTTTTAAGCCCTCGCTGCGGGAGTATTTGTCCCGGACACGTTTTGGCTCTCATATATCAATTTGAGATGCTTTTTTCGATCGATTTATTTGATTTCATGTTGTTGAAAGCACTTTTGTCTCGAAATATACAAAAATTGCGTAAAATGCTAAAGAAAATATTGGAATTGACATTCCTAAAATCAAGCAGTTTGAAGAAAATTACATCTCAATATTACTCAGGTATTCTCTGAGAGTTGAAGCACAGTCTCATGCACCAGTCTCACAACAAACATCATTATCATTTTCCTGCCCTTATCCCACTAGATGAGGTTGGCACACCATGTTTCCCCCCTCCATCTTCTCCTATTATTCGTCATCTCAGTACTTACTCCTGGATTATGTGAAAGAGGACATGAATGTGAAACGCATGTCCTCTTTCACACAATCCATCCATCTTGTCTTTGGCCTTCCTCTAGCAGTGTATCCATTAACATTCCTATTCATCACTTGCCTAGTAACGTGACTTATTACTTCTCTCCGCATAATATGCCCATACCACGCTAACCTATCACACCTCATCTTCTCTGCCACTGGCGCAAATGTCGTGTCAAATTCCGACACGATCAGGTGGCCCACATCATCCACCAAAGACTAGCCACAAAATATAACCTCACTGACTCATCTACTAAACCCAAGCCTTACTATAAATACATGAAACTGTGTTAAAAAATGCTAATTATAAACTTTACTTCGCAAGAGCTATTTTAACAAAACCACCCACTTCAATAGGCCAGATTTGACCCTCCTAGATAAAAATAGTATCGCCTAGGATTTGCTATAAAATCGAAAAATGAATTGCTAAAGATGAATTGTTTAAAGAGCTTTTTTTAGCTTCACTGATCCCACATTTGGGTTCCCTGTGCCGTGGGTATTCTGATAACTACGAGTACTATGGCATCGCAAAACTCAGAACCGGAAGAAATATTTACGGAACATGCAAACATTTCTTCCGCAGCGGGAATCCAACCTGCGCCTTTTGTGTCTTCAAACTATGTTCATCATACATGAGTCCACTACCTATAGTGCAGAAACCAAGAGCTAAGAGATCAGTCATGCAATGATGATATTTTGGAGCGTTACTTCCGATTCCAACCTTAGTGCTTGTTACTAATATAATAACAAACTAACGGACTAGATATCAGTATCACTTTACTCTACTTACCTACTTAAAGTTGGGTCTTCCGTCAAACTGTCTAACTCATAAAGTTATACCTGTCGCGTTTTCAATGAACCCTATTCCAAGGTGTTAAAGGCTAGTTTTGCCTGGCTAAAGTAGTTGGATTGTTGGGATATCGAGTCGATGTTATTGCCTACGTGCCCGTTTGTGGACGGACAGACGGACTGACGTGACATGCTCTTTATTGGACTTGAAGTGACTGCTTGAAGCGTTCATCTTGAATTAAAAATAAACAGAAAAGTCTTGATTTCTTATAAAGTAGTACATACCAGGTAACAGCAGATAATAAAGAGTTTACTTCGGCATTAAGTGCTTTAGAGCTACTCTGTTTTATGCAAAACATGCCACTTCAAACAAAAAGAAATCGTATACCTATGTTTAGTCAACCAAATGCACACAAACATTTTAATCACATTTTAATTCAGGACAGGCGGTCGCAATTTCTCGTCGAATCCGAATTTTAAAACATTGTTTTTCAACAGTGTTGCTCAAACATGTTTGCAAAACATGCATAACTTCAGACTCGTCTTAAGTTTGTCAGTTTTGCAACATCTTACAGTATCTAGCGTGATTTGGAATTACATAAATAGTTGAAAAAGTTTTTGCAAACTTAGCCAATGTAACGTAATTATTCTTTGAAACTTAATTATACTACTCAAACTACTTTGCGGCACGATTACGTCAGCATAAATAAATAAGCCACAGATTTAAAATACAGCTGGTACACACAGCAAACTTTGTTATAAAATTTTAAAACATTTTTGCTTTTGTGTCTATCTCAATAGAGTTGCGGAAAACATTTTTTTTTAATAAAATACTGGTAGATTGCCCTGCGACTTTGTTCGCGATGAGTTTCACACATAGGTAGGTACTTCATTTTTCTTCTGCATCTTTTAGGAGCTGACTATAGTCAATCAGCCAAAAAAATAAGAATTTTGTATATAAATTAAGGGTCATAATAAATTATCCCACAGAATGGAACAAGGGCAAGAAAACGATGATGATGATCACAATAACTCACTGCAAATTATAAAATCTGACAATATATTGTTGTTATATATTATTTATATATATATTTATTGTAGGCGAACTCAGATAAAAAACTGAGCTCATTTTTATTTCTTATTATTATTATTATTATACTGATTACCTTAAAGTTTTTAATGTTATTATAATTTGTCTTTGTAGAATAAAAATAGATAAGTTATTTTATTATACTGTACTATGATATACCCATCGGTAACAATGTTGAACTTAATGAAACGTTAATACCCACTCTCTACTAGTCAATACCTCAATAAATTGGGAATATTTGAACTATGATTTCGCTATAAATATTGTACCAGTTTAGCCGCTAACAACATAGTCTACAACAATTATTATTAAGTACCGTTTGCAAAACATGTATGACTATATGTACTTTACCTCGAAACTGCCACCAGTCATTTTCGAAATGGCTTAATTGGAAAGTCTTGGTCGATTTTCTAGCAGAAATGGCACAGAAGTGAACGTTTTCTCGCGTGTCGTTCCACGCCCACGAAATGGCCATGCTTTAGGGTTCCATACCTCGGAAAGGGAAAACGAGACCCCTCTACATTTTTAGAGAATCTGTTGGACTTTTTATAGCTATCCAGGCATTGGCACCTACCTACTAGTTTTTTTGGCTTATAGCTTGCGTTCACGTGTTAACTATAAATACGCAAGGTATCTATGGGAAAGAACGGACTCTGGACACACAGCTAGTACTAGTTCAGGAGCCAGCGTCTCAAACTGCGCATTATTTATGTTGGTTTAATTCAAAATGTATTTTTTACTTTTATGCTCAGCTTTTAATAAAATTACGCCTGTTTCCCATAGGGATAGGCAGAGATCACGGATCGCCATTTGCTACGATCCTGACATACTTCTTTCACTTCGCTCTCATTACATTGCTCATGCATGCTCGTCGGTTTAGGGTACTCTTGACCTGGCACTTTTTAAAACATCGCCGATTTGGTCCAGGTACGAGCGCCGAGGTCTTCCCCTTTCAACGGTACCATTCACACCCGCCTCATAAACCTGTTTCGTTAATCTTCTTAAAAGCTGCCTTTTATATCCTATTAAAAATCATTTACCCTGAAAACTACCTGTACCTATTAAAAATAATAAAGTTACTTAACATACAAAGTCTAATATTAGTTAAGAACACTTTTGTTTACCATATAACATTTCTAAATTAAACTTTCAAACAAAAGTTAAAGTTTACATTATCTTCTAATAAGTTTTGGCATGTAAAATACTCTTATCCTCTGATGCCCGGTTATCTGTCAAAAAGCGTTTTGGTAATCCGTCCTTGATAGATCCGTCATCCTTCAGTATGTAGGAATCGCGTTATATGGAATTATACGGAAGCCTTAGAATGCAAATACCATTCACACTTATCCGTATTTATTTAAACTATGACTAATTACACCCACATACATCAACTGGGGTGTTAAAATGTTTGTTGATAACGGTCACTTTGCGTCATGTTTCGTTTGTTACGTTACGTTTGTATTTGATCGACCGTTAAGTAGTTAAAGTAGGGCAAATCCTTTTGAAATGTTCTTTGTTTGAACAATTTCATGCTTAAAATTACGCGCTAAGCCATGAACGCGTTAATCAGGTTAATACACGCAATTAAAAATATTTTAACCCAGCTTTCACATAAATAATAAAGAAATAAATATTTTAGGACATATCACACAGCACCATTTAGCCCCAAACTAAGCATAGCTTGTATTATGGAAACCAGATGGCTGATAGAATACTCATATACCTTTTTTTGTAAATACATACTTATAATTCATAATATTACAACACCCAGACCCGGAAGAAATATTTGCAGAGCATGCAAACATTTCTCCAGCAGCGGGAATCGAACCCGCGCCTCTTGCGTCTCAGCCGAGCACTCGCCTCGCCACAGAGGTCGTCAAGGGTTCGCTCAAGTGTAGTTTGGATAATAAATCCTTCAAAATATTATGTGATGTCTGTATGTTTATGCCATAATTGCTCATTTACGGCTGAACGGATTTGCATGAATATTGTAATTACTATATATGTCACCGTAAAATTGTAAATACCGCTAGATTATAATTTATCTTGCGAGATTGTAAACTGTCGAAAGATTGTGAACCGTAACATACTGCTTACAATTTAGCTGCTTTAAATTTTTGGAGCTTTGGCGGGCACTGCCGCGGTGCTCTCGCTCGCCTTATGAAATGAACGATGCGCGATCCAAGAGCTGGTTCTTATTTGGCCTAACGTGGCAATGCGACCAGCGTCTTGGGCACGCTTCCACCGTCTGATGAGCTGGATCAGGTGAGCTATCTATAGACCGTTTGCAACGGCCTTTAGATAGCCCGACTGTTTCTTTTGTATTATGTAAATTATATTTGTAATAGTTTTAGGTTTCTTTCTGTTAATAAAGATTATTTTTGTACTAACCTAATCTAACCTACTAATTTCGATCTAAGCAGATGTTCGACAGTTTACGATCTCGCGAGATTATAATGTAACGGTATTTACGGTGACATATAGACAACTTTTTAACCGGGTATCTATCATGCGAGCGAAGCCGCGGGCGAAAACTAGTAATCTATTATGTTTGTTATTTCAGGTCACCGACTACAGATTAAAATATTTAAATTTGGTTAGTCATTATGGCGCATTGAACAACGACGATATAGAAAGATTAAATAAATATCTATAAACAAAAATAAAATTCGGTTGAAAAACCTAATACCTAAGTTATAACGTCTACGATTTCTTAAAGTTAAACTTCCTAATGAATTAATATCGATCAAGTTTGAACTTAAGTAATTAACAGAAACGTGGTCCCCGAAACTTAGATAATCCTTTGAATTTCACGTATTAATCCAGAGACAATGGAAAACTTACCAGCAAAAGTTCCGTAGGTTAGTCTACTTGTCTATGGAGCGCGGAAACTTGGAACTCAGAGCAGGTACACATTAGTGCAAGTTTTCATACGAGCTTTCTAAAAAAACAAAAGTAAGTATGAATGTACGAAAGCAGCCTTTTCTATGCGCATTTTAATCATCCCTCCCAACTAAATAACACCCAACAGACATACATAGTCCTAGTGTACTAGGATTCCTTGTGTCGTGAGTATCAGAAACTACAAGTACCATTGTACCACAACCCCTAGACCCAGTAAAAATATTTGTAGAAAATGCAAACATTTCTTCCATAAAGGGAATCGAACCCGCGTCTCTACCGAGTAATCCCTCGACACGCCACCGAGGCCGTCTCAAACTAACACTCAGTCATAGGTTGAGGTTGCAGTAAAGTAGGTATTTTATGTCACAATCCCAAATTACAACCCCAATATAAAGCGTTACTGCGATATTGAGATGGCCACCTAGGCATTCCTTGACCAATGTGCGTCTGCTCTTAAAATTCGTGTGCAGTTCAAAGCGAAGCGGAAATTGGAGTACACGGTAGTGATCAGTTTATCACTTGCCTAAAGACTTCTGTCGTCTATTCAATAAACAATTGAAGACGAAGATTATCGAACTTTGAACTTAATCAAAGTTGGAACGGATTTTGAAAATGCACTACCTTTGATCTGCTAACCAAATCGGGATCACAACTTTACAGAAACAGCTACAGAATGGTCAGTAGCCTGAGAAATGTTTTGTGCTTGGCTCAAAGATATATTAAAAAATGGTAACTACATAAATGAACATCTAACAAAATCAGTCATTCTAAAAATAAAATACTTATATTGTAACACGTTCGTCTATATTGTAACTCGTCTTGGTTATTATGTATGCACTAGTGAAGCAATATTATTCACAAGAGAATTCCGTAGGATAGTATGTAACTTTGAATAGAAGTATTTATATTATTACGCTGTAAAAACCATGCAAGTTATACTGCAGCGTAGAAAATCATCTTTTATGCTTTTGAGTGCAAGCACGAGTATCTCTGTTTATTCAGTCTGGTTTAAATTACTAGAGCTCTGAAGATTTACCCTTTCACTTATAAAATGTTGCTTAACTACTACTAGACATGTCACTGGTTATTTCGAACCAGTGTGGTGAAAAGATTTAATGTGCGCCTTAAAGGCTCCTTTCGTGCACTTGACACATGTTTTCAAACTTTTAGGTTTTACGATATGCCGGTTTCCTCACGATGTTTTCATTCACTGTTTGAGGTATTTTTATTATAAAGAATAATCCATTGATTCGCGACCGGATTTGAACCCACAATCCTAGGATCGGAAGGCGGGACCGCTAGCCACTAGACCACCAGTGCTCTCCATCTGCTTATGATTCGACCTGTCACTATAATGTCTTAGTTAAACTACAGTTTTACCGAAATTCACAAATTAGGATGTTTTCATTATGGTCTAACTATAAAATGCTGAATCACGTACCTGCCTATTTTTTCTAGTAATGATTACTCTGAAGCTAAACTTCGTAATAATACAAACGATAATATCGCAACAAAAATTATAATTACCTAAGTGGACAATAAAGATAAATTTATTTTTTATTTTGTTAACGAAAAATTTATTAGGCAACTTGAGCAAATGGAAAGAAGTAGCAAGATAAGAAAGCATTATTTATTTCTAAAATTAAATATCAATTGTTCACATTTTACCAGAATTCTGAAACTTCCCTTCAATATGCGTTAGGCAAGAATTTAACATCTTTCATAAGAAATCATTCAGGAAATTGTACCACACATTCTTGTCCACCTCATCCATGTAATTCCAATCCTCTAGCTTAACGAAGCGATGTGCAACTTTTTCGTCTTTGTGCTCGTAAACAAGTCCATCAATATTGCCAGCCGAAAATGTACTCTATCCCAAGGGGTGGGAATTCAGTTTCGTTTGTGTTTAAGGTTTTCGTCCTGTTTGCGGGGTCTAATACACTTTTTGACCCTCGTTAGTACCTTCGGTTCTGTTGCTTTGCTACTACTCTTTTGTTTTAGCTTGCGAGTTAGGCTTTGAAAGAACGTGAAAACTGTGTTGAGTCACGTATCAACTCTATCATTACTATTTTTCATATTCATGTTTATGCTGTGACTTCTGAATTAACATTTTCAACCTTGAACTGATATAATTATCATTTTGTTCCAATATGAACATATTTGCTTACCTTGAAGATAATTTCAATTACCGTACATTATTATCTAGTCGTGACACTAGTTCTTTCGAACCAATATAGTGAAAGGATTTAAAGTACGCCTCAAAGGCTCCTTTCGTGCACTATTCAATTGTATTGAAACATTGAAAATATATAGACGCCTATATAGATGCTCCATCATGTTGGGGAGGATACTGTCCCTTAGACGACTTTTATACAGTGCTCGAGAAGAGAAGCAGCTGGACTCATTCTTTATTTTTTCATTACTCTCAATCCAGCAAAGAAGTAGCAGTACAACAGATTGTCAACCCTGTCACAAAACCTACCTCAGCTCGTAACACCACTTGAGGTCACCCATCCCAATAGTGACTGCGCACAACGTTGCTTAACTTCAACGATCAATCAAGAACGTCTAAGCAAGCTACGCCACGGGAAGTGATACAGCTTGATCTAATTATATCAATGCAAGATTTATGGCCGGTACAAAAATCCGGAGTTAAGTTATTTTTTTTTTGTTGTAAGCGCATGTTTCTTAAACAACCGACAAAATGCGTATTTCTCCTGTGCTATTCATCAAATATCCACGAGCGCTTAATTTTACGCGTTTCTATCTTAACGTACCCCAAGATTAATAATTCAGATATTAATTAAAGCGTTATTAATATTAGCTCCAGCTATGTTTGTAATAACAATTTAATTTCATGATATTGACGCTTTGGATGAGCAACGCTCAAGTGCTCTGTAAATTTACAGAAATCGTTCAGACTGAAAATCATTTTTAAATTACTGACATTGTTGATTGAATATTCCATTTTAAGTATCAAAGGTGATCTAAGACCAAAAATAACTCCAAAACATACAGTAAATTTCTGAAAAGCTGCCTCTTTGGTGTGGGTATAAAAACTTTGCCCACGATCTCAAGCATTAAAAAAATTAATGTGTCCATCGTAAGCAAAAAACGGGAGGTCAAAGAATAAAGAGAGACATAAACAACATTAGCGCTTGTGAAAAAAAACTTCGTTTACAATAATGGAGAGTTACGATGTTCCCTTTGTTTATAACGCTGTTTATTCGAATATAAATCTTCTTCGCCCAACTTTCAAGTCATGTTCTCCCGAAGTTACTTATGAAAGTTTTCAGTGAAAAATTGCAGTAATAATTTCACTTCAGCCGAAGCTTATGCGAGACGAGCTTGCCCACTTTATATCTATCAAGGTACAATTATTTTAGAATCGTTTGCGAGGAGAGGAATGAATGTGGACGGATTTGTAGGTTGTCCAAAGAAAAAGTGGATAGATTGTGAAAGAGGACATAGTTAAGAAAGAGTGAGACGGCTGACAGATGGGAATTGAGGAACATATTGTGCCGAATTCATATAGAGTGGGATAAGGGCAGAAAGATTATTATGATGAGTTTTCGCCGTACTTTCATAAATTACAGTTTATTTTTGTTATAGCAATAGAAACATTGATAATTAAAACCAAACGGACACAAATCAATTTTCTCTCCGCAAAAACTTTCAAGACAATTTGCTACTGATTTATGCACTAAGTGTAACGATTTCCAATAGTTTGTGTAATTGATACAGCTCTCATCACTATACGCTGTACTAAAGCTGTGAACCGAAACGTCTTTGTAATTAGATCCAAGACTGAACTTTTCCAAGTCTTGCGCTTAATAGCTTTGTTAGTAACTTATTTTAATCATTCAGTATCATTGTGCATTGAGTTGGAAATATAAATTAGTGTAGTTGTGCTCCGGCTGTTTATAAGTTCTTAACAAGGGATATTATAAAAAATGGCTTTGATATAATTTTAGTGATTAATTTGTACAAAGAAAAAACATAGAATGCTTCCAGCTGCTTTTCTCCATGAGCATAAAAGACGACTAAGGGGTATCCTTTCTAACATAATGGGCCATCTATATTATAGGCGATGGACAGATCACCTGTCACCACATTTCACCACATCCATCTTGGGACTTGTGAGCTATTTTTCCCCCCTAGGTAGGAAAGGATGCTACACAAAAATATAAAGATTAAAGTGTTGATTATCAAGTGTTTATTACAGGAATTTTATTACCAGAAAAGGAAGAAAATTATCGAAAGGTTTTACAGTTCTTTTTAGCCGCATCTATTACACACTACTGTCCTAGTTACTATGAGTAAATAAATAAAAGATAAACTTATTGAAACGCTTACAATTCATAGACGAGACTATTACAAACTACAACGCCGTCATTCACAGTACATCCACCGTTCATCTACACAATACTACTGTAATTTACCTTCGTCAGTCAGCTCTGACATATCCCACGATCAAAAAATTACACTCCAACACTTGGTTCATCACAACGGGTAAAAATTAAAATGTAAATTAACAATAAACGGGTTTAATGACCTGCCCTGATCTACTCTGCCTTGTAAATCAACCGGATGCCCACTTAGTCACGGCCTACTCAGGAGTATCAGTCCACCGCACCTCACCGCTGATTCAACGATCCACAAAAATAGAGTTTTTGGTTATATTTGGTTTGTTAAATTCCGTAATTGACGAAATTCGCGCGAGCGAACCTACAGGAACGCTTGATTTAACGACCCTATCAGACACACTCACTCGACTGACACCAGCCACCACAAGGTCACAAAAAGGCAGGGAAACGCCACACCAGGACTTTCGGTCTTGTCACAGCAGCACAGCAGGGGACGCTGGCGCTCTGGACCCTCGCCGACGACAGCGTGCGCCAGAAGGCGGCAGGTAGAAAGGTTGCGACACGTGCTCGCCACGTGGTCGCGCCCGTACGGAGCACCTCTTTTCTGGAAAATTCATAGCCCGGCGTAAGCGAAAGTGCTCTTTAGCCTGCGAAGCGGGGTGCAACCTTAGCAAATCTGCCCTTGTGTATTCATGCACAGGGTTGAGGATGTCCCACGAGCTCCGCTCGGCAATCGAGGAAGACCAAAAATCAAAGATCAAAAGTTCAAGACTCTTACCAGAGGCACAAAGCTGATAATACGCACAAAACACGTGCGCCCGAAGGAATCACACGCGTGGGTTCTCCCGTGGAGGATTCCCGCTACGCCAGACACAGAAGCCAGGATATATTAGCCAGCAAATACGATTTTCATCAAAAGCTCCACGCCACGTTCTCCACATCGATCCGTCAAAAAGATCCTTGCCCTCTCGCTCTGACCGAGCGAGACCAAAGAAAGAACTCAAACGACATTGACAGTTCGATCCGTCTTGAGAGGGACACTGACACTCACAAATCGCCCGTGCCAAGCCAGAGTGTGACCAGCAAAAACCAAAATTATTACCTATCTCGCTGAACGGAACTTTCAAATAAAAAGGGGGGAAAAATCGAACGTTACAGCACCCCCTTTCCCGGGTAAGAATTCACGCAGGGAATTCTTTGGACGCCCCCGTCCTTACCTACTCCCGGAGGAACAAAAAAAAGAAAATCAAAAAGCAACAAAAAAAAAACACCTAACCGACGCCATCTGGCAACACCTCATGTTTTCTACGTACAAAATCTGCCCGTTCACTGCAAAACCTATCATAACAACCCCAAAATATAGACGCACTCGACGGTAACCAGCTACCGGTAGAGGGCGCTATGTTGATCCTCAGATCGAGATAGTATATTCGGTCGAATATTCTATTCCAGAAGAGAAGCCGGGTCAAAAAAAAAACAAAAGAACGAAAGAAAAAAAAAAGAGAAAAAAAAAAAAAAAAAATTTTTGCAAACTCACTACCGAGCAGACATATATTTTCCCTAAAACTGGGGAAAATTCCTGAGGTGGCTTTCGCCGAGAGCCCATGCAACAGACTACAAACTGTGTGGAACAGGAAAAAACATAGAGTATAACAACCATTACTACGGGAACAACAAAAATTATACCTATAAAATAGGACTAACGCCTACAACTAAAATAACTACTTAGTAACTAAAATTAGTAGATAAATGGAAAGAAAAAATAAAATAAAAAAAAAATGGCCCCTAGGCCCCATAATGAGCAAAAATGTATACAAATAAAGGTAAAAAAAATAAAAAATAAAAAAAAACACACAAACCAAATGCTGTTCAATTATGGTCAGATAAAAACGCGCCTATATCCGCCTCCTACGGAACACCTGGACAAGTAACGGTGGGTGGCCTATTCTAACCCCGGGTCCCCACGGGGAACTTAAAAGTGTTAATCTAAATGGGAATCTACACATTTGAAATCCTTAACATGCCATTTACCTAGAGATTTGCCGGATTCATTTTCTAACTCATAGACTAACGGTGAGAGTTTGCGAACCACCCTACAACGTTCATATTTAGGGGCAAGTTTTGCTGCAAAATGTTTATGAGCGGCGCTAAGTTTGTAGGTACGTTTCCAGACATAATCGCCTACCTGGAACGAAACGTCCCTGCGCCTGCGATTGTAATACTTTGAGTTTTTACTATGAGCCTTTTTAAGGGAATCCTGTACCTCTCTAAAAATATCTCGCAATGGACTCAAACTAGCAACATACTCGCTGCGGGATTTGAAAATCAGCTCCTCAATATCTTGAAAGTCTTTATAAATGCTACCGTCTGTGACCGCTTGCCTACCATGTACTAGCATGAACGGCGTAAATTGGGTAGAATCATTTACAGCCGTATTTATCGCAAATTGGACCTTATGAACGTTTACGTCCCAAGTTCTATGGTCGTTTTCTACGTACGACGCGAGCGCGGTCATAATAGTACGATTATAACGTTCAACAGAATTGACCTGCGGGGAATAAACGGGTGTTAGGTGGACCTGCGGTACTCGGTATTTTGAAAACAGATCTTGCACGTCATGACCGACGAATTGAGAACCGTTATCCGAAATAATAGTTTGGGGAATCCCATGTACTAGAAATACGTGATCCTCGAGACGCTGGGTTATAACCTTCCCAGTGGCTCGCCTCAGAGGAAATAACAAACAATATTTAGAAAAACAACACACCACTACAAGCAGATAAGTATTCTGTAGTCGCGACATAGGCAGTGGGCCAACCAAATCGATGCTGATACACTGGAAGGGGCGGCTGCAGATTTTAGGTTCCCCCATAAAACCTGGAGTTGCTTGTGTGCTGTGCTTATAGGCATTACAAACAGAACAAGATTTAATAAAATTCACGGTATCCTGGTACATACCCGGCCAAAAATACCTCAACTTTAAACGTTTATAAGTTTTAGCTACACCTAGGTGAGCTGCAACAGGTTCAGAATGATTTTCCCTAAGTATACTCTCCCTACATTCCAAAGGAACCACCTCTTTCCACTGGAAATCTCCATTGAGCTTATTACTACTCTTCGTAAAACGATAAAGTCTCCCATCGATCAATTGAAAATTCGGACACGCGTTCGGGGTATCTATACAACGCTTAAGAATATTTCGATACCACGTATCAGCGGTATCCGTCGTATTCAGGGAAGCTACAGGAACAGCTCGAGACAGCGCGTCGGGGACAACATTTTCAGCCCCCTTTCTATGTTCGATAATCAAATTGAAAGGGGATAACCTACAACCCCATCGCGCCAGGCGACCGGTGGGATTTTTGAGATTGAAAAACCACTTTAAACTAGCATGATCCGTCACAACGCGGACTGGCTTACTACCCTCGATATAAGGACGAAAATGCTCAACTGCGTGTACTACGGCCAACGCCTCGCGCTCGGTGGCGGAATAGTTACGTTCGGTCGGGGTCAGAGACCTACTATAGTACGCGATCGGATGTTCCTGACCGTCGAGAGTCTGCGTGAGAGATCCTCCTACTCCGAAATCTGACGCGTCGCAGTGCACGGAAAACGGTAGGCTAAAATCGGGACACGCCAAAACCGGTGCACTCGTGAGAGCTAGCTTTAGATCGGTAAAAGCCCTTTCTGCCTCCGCCGACCAGCTAAAAGGTGGGGCACCCTTCCTAGTAGACGTGAGAGCATTCAATGGTCCCGCCCGGTGGCTAAAGTTTTTAATGAATCGACGGTAATATGAAGCCGTCCCCAGAAAACGTTTTACATCCTTTCTACAGACCGGCGTAGGGAAATCCACGATAGCTTTAACTTTATCGGGGTCTGTACGCAACCCAAATTGATCAATGACATGACCCAAATACTTCAATTGCTCCCTAAAAAATTTACATTTACCCATATTGATTGTAAGTCCAGCATCACGTAAACGATCCTTGACTCGTACGAGTAAATCAACATGTTCCTCGAAGGTAGGGGAAATTATAATGATATCATCAAGGTAGATAAATACTTTATTGCTGAATTCAGGACCAAACAATTTATCCATAAGACGCTGCTGTGTACTACCAGCGGACGTAAGACCAAAACACAATCGCTTGAAGTGGAACAGGCCCCGGTTCATGACGGTGAAGGCCGTCTTCTCCCTGGACTCCAGGTCAAGAGGAATCTGATGATAGGCTGCCTTTAGATCTAGCGAAGACAGATACTTGGCGTCGCGCAGCTGGTCCAGAATATGGTTGACGTAGGGCAGCGGGTACGCGTCATGCTTCGTTACCTCGTTCAGTTTCCTGCTATCCAAGCAGAACCTGAAGGAGCCGTCAGACTTCGGCGCAAGGGTCACCGGGTTATTCCAGGCGCTATTGCTAGGTTCGATGACGCCGTCGCGTAGCATCTGGTCGACTTGCCTGTTGACCTCCGCCAGCCTTTCCGGAGACAGGGGATAATAGCGCTGTTTAATGGGAGGATGGTCTCCTGTATCGATTTTGTGTGATACTAGTTGCGTCAAGCCTAAGCCTTTCTTCTCGGCTGAAATGTCTTCAAATTGCTTGATCAAACTCTCCGCCAGCTGCTTTTGTCTATTGCTCAGAGATTCGAAATCACGGAGGAAATTGTCCGTGGTCACTATGGCGTCTACGCGGTCTTTCAATGAAAAATATTTACTATCAGAAAGTAAAGAAAGAATGTCTGGTGCTATTTTGAATGCCTTCCAGAAATTTATCCCGAAGATGAGCTCAGTGGAGACCCCAGGAACTACATAGAACTTGACGATGGACGTCTTCCCAGCAACCGTGACGGGCAGATACACATAGCCTGTAACGGGAGACAGGGAGTCGTTCGCCGTCCTGATATACTGCAAATCAACGGATCTATGCAAAGAGACCAGATTCACAAAATGCCTAATCGCGTCGCTACCTATAATTGAAATCTCAGACCCTGAATCCATGAGCCCTCTGAACTTCAAATCGTAAACTGATATGGTTAAAAAGGGGCGTTTGTCATTGTTATATTCTACTTCGTGAACCAGCTTAGAAGACCTATTGGTAAAGAAGTCTTTGATAAAACCTAACCAAGATTGCCAATCATCTTCAGCCTGCCCCTGGCCGCTAGGAGCCACCCCAGCACGAAAACGCTGGTTCACGCTACAGAGTTTTTTGGAACCGCAGACCCTGTGGTTATACCAAGAGAACAGTTCGGACAATTTTTCAGAGTTACGCCCTTACCCCCGCAACGGTAACAAATTAAAGTGAAAGGGGCCCTACACTTGTTGAGACTGTGACCATTGATCCGACAACGGACACAGAAGTCATCCTTACTCGACTCTACTGCTGCTAGTCTGAGTCCAGAGCGGTTATTAGTATGTTTATAACCCAAATCCGGAGCTATGCAAGAGGTAGTTGTTTTTGGAGGCTCAGAAAACAATTCAGAACGTTGTTTAGCACTTTCTAAAAGCCTACATTTCTTTTTCAGATCTAACCAAGATTCAGCTGGGTTCAGAGCCAGTTGTTTTGTGTAGAAAGGTCTAATGTTAAAAAGGACAATATTCAACTTCTCATCATCAGGCACGGGCTTAGATAAGCGTGAAAAATAGTTCTGCATGACACTAAGATAATTTACAATACTCTCATCAGAGCCCTGAGTGCGGGTTCTGATTTCCTGCAACAGTCTGTAATCATAATCGAATGGTAGGTATTCATCGAGCAATAAATCTTTCAAACTGGTCCAATCTTTCACCTCTCTATGAACCCCACGATACCAGCATAGAGCTTCATCTGTGAACAGCTCTGCTGCAGAGTTGAAGAGTTTAGCATCAGATATACCTCTAGATAAAGTTAGTTCTTCTAACCTTTGAATAAAAGCTTTGACACAAGACTTTCCATTAAATTTCAAGTTAAGTGTATGAATAGCTGAATGCTTGCTACAACTAGGATGACTATTCTGAATACTAGTATCCAACTTTACCCCCGGACTAGACTCTGTGTTTGAGCTATCATCATCAGCTTGGGTAATGCTACTTTTGAAATTACATAGGATCCTATCCAATCTCCTAAGCAATCTATCTAGGCGTTCTTGTAGGTTAGTATAAAGAGAATATAAGTCCTCTCCCTCTTTAGGAAGGTTTAGTCGACCCAGTCTATGAAAGAGGTGATGACCCAAAGCTTGAACACGATTCAATATCTTTAGAGAGCAAGGTTTCTGTGCAGCCCCAGATATAAGATCAGAGAGACTCTCTAGCTTGGCTCGAACGACCTCAAGCTCCGAAGCAACCTCTAATTCGACTGATACCACTTCATCGGATGGTATCTCTTTGTTGAGAGCACGAACCTGAGTCCTAAGAGCAGCGACAGTATCAGCAGTAGGCTTGGCGCCGCGGATCCTAATCTCATACTCTAACTCATCCTTAGCCAGCACATTGAAAGCAATAGGCCTTTCTTCCAACATGGTGCTGAGTGAAAACAATCAAAAAAAAATAAAAATAAAAAAAATAGCTAAATTATTGTGTAAAATAAAGGAACAATTAACCCCAGCTACCCCTAGGCAGTAATAGAATCGAGGCAAATCACACTTACAAGCATAAAGCTAATTCCAAACCCAAAAACAATTGAAAATTAAGTTTTCTTATAAGTGGCCTACTCGGCACAAAATTATAATACAAAAAATCGAAAATCAGCTAGTAAAACGCCCACTAGGGCTCCCAGCTAGTTCTAGAATGACTACAGGGTAGATTCCCCAGTCTAAACCTAGTCCTAATATCAAAATAAGTTAAAACCAAGTTACCATCCGGTTGAGGCGAGAGAGGTCAGTCTTCACTGAGCGAAATAGACCAGAGAATAGACAAAATTTTACCTTATGTCGGCAGGTCACCGGTCCCAGTGTTCGGGCGCCAAATTGTGAGCTATTTTTCCCCCCTAGGTAGGAAAGGATGCTACACAAAAATATAAAGATTAAAGTGTTGATTATCAAGTGTTTATTACAGGAATTTTATTACCAGAAAAGGAAGAAAATTATCGAAAGGTTTTACAGTTCTTTTTAGCCGCATCTATTACACACTACTGTCCTAGTTACTATGAGTAAATAAATAAAAGATAAACTTATTGAAACGCTTACAATTCATAGACGAGACTATTACAAACTACAACGCCGTCATTCACAGTACATCCACCGTTCATCTACACAATACTACTGTAATTTACCTTCGTCAGTCAGCTCTGACATATCCCACGATCAAAAAAATTACACTCCAACACTTGGTTCATCACAACGGGTAAAAATTAAAATGTAAATTAACAATAAACGGGTTTAATGACCTGCCCTGATCTACTCTGCCTTGTAAATCAACCGGATGCCCACTTAGTCACGGCCTACTCAGGAGTATCAGTCCACCGCACCTCACCGCTGATTCAACGATCCACAAAAATAGAGTTTTTGGTTATATTTGGTTTGTTAAATTCCGTAATTGACGAAATTCGCGCGAGCGAACCTACAGGAACGCTTGATTTAACGACCCTATCAGACACTCTCACTCGACTGACACCAGCCACCACAAGGTCACAAAAAGGCAGGGAAACGCCACACCAGGACTTTCGGTCTTGTCACAGCAGCACAGCAGGGGACGCTGGCGCTCTAGACCCTCGCCGACGACAGCGTGCGCCAGAAGGCGGCAGGTAGAAAGGTTGCGACACGTGCTCGCCACGTGGTCGCGCCCGTACGGAGCACCTCTTTTCTGGAAAATTCATAGCCCGGCGTAAGCGAAAGTGCTCTTTAGCCTGCGAAGCGGGGTGCAACCTTAGCAAATCTGCCCTTGTGTATTCATGCACAGGGTTGAGGATGTCCCACGAGCTCCGCTCGGCAATCGAGGAAGACCAAAAATCAAAGATCAAAAGTTCAAGACTCTTACCAGAGGCACAAAGCTGATAATACGCACAAAACACGTGCGCCCGAAGGAATCACACGCGTGGGTTCTCCCGTGGAGGATTCCCGCTACGCCAGACACAGAAGCCAGGATATATTAGCCAGCAAATACGATTTTCATCAAAAGCTCCACGCCACGTTCTCCACATCGATCCGTCAAAAAGATCCTTGCCCTCTCGCTCTGACCGAGCGAGACCAAAGAAAGAACTCAAACGACATTGACAGTTCGATCCGTCTTGAGAGGGACACTGACACTCACAAATCGCCCGTGCCAAGCCAGAGTGTGACCAGCAAAAACCAAAATTATTACCTATCTCGCTGAACGGAACTTTCAAATAAAAAGGGGGGAAAAATCGAACGTTACAGACTTCAAATCAGGAGCGACTATAAGTTTACTTGTGATAACTTATGGCTCTGTACACCATTAGGGATAAAAAAAACTAAGGCCATTACCATCTAAAGTAAATTATTTATACAGTGTCAGGAAGCAACTTTTACCTTCACAAACGGGACAAAAATTATACGGACAAGATCGTGGGTTCAAGTCCGGTCGTGTACCAGTACTTCCATTAGGGATACGGACGTGATAATATTTAATTTGTACAAATTAACAGACATATTTAAAATAACAGCTAATGTGTGAAATTTAAAACCACAGGCACGAGAATAATTGAAAACCTTTATAATAGTGGCTACATGGACCGATCGCATTGTCCGACCAATCGAACTACGTGAACTTTATTCCCCCTCGTTACAATCGTCAGACTACTGTGTTGTTCGGTTATTTTTATCAAACACTCTCTGGTTGTTGATTTAAAAATAATTAAAAAGAAAGCTATGATCTATGGGCATACGATGGCTGACAGAATACTTATATATTTTTTTTATGAATAAATACATATAACACATAATACTACAACACCCAGATCCCGGAAGAAATATTAGCAGAACATACAAACATTTCTCCCGTAGCGGGAATCGAACCCGCGCCTCTTGCGTCTCAGCCGAGGTCACCACGCCACCGAGGTCGCCACTATAAAATAATGAATCTAATTTCATAACCAAAGTCCACTTTCGTCTCAGATCAAAACAAAGTCACCATGAGAAACCTTTCAGTACAGTGCTTTTACGTAAGGGGCAACTGGAGTACACATTATTCTCAGACATCGCAAAGAACTTAATAATATAGTGTTTTACGATGTTTCCTTTTACAAACGGATCCACTTAGGTAAATGACCTGTAGGGATTATGTTACCTACGTTTTATTGCGAAGTGAGCGATGTGGAGTGAAAGAAGATGTAGTGATGAAGATTGAGAAAAGTATGCTAAGATGGTTTGGTCATGTAGAGAGGATGAATGAAAGAAGATTGACGAAACAGGTGTATGAGGCGAGTGTGAATGGTACCGTTGAAAGGGAAAGACCTAGGACCTAGCGAAAGAAGTATGTCATGATCGTAGCAAATGGAGATCCGTGATCTCTGCCTACCCCTATGGGAAACAGGCGTGATATTATGTATGTATGTGAGCGCTGGTGGTCTAGTTATAGCTACCCCTCTTTCCGATCTTAAGGTCGTCGGTTCTAATCCGCTCGTGCACCATATATTTCTGGAACAAACACGGAAGGAAGTTTGCATGTCGGAGAACCTGTGTCAAGTGAAGCGCACTTTAAATCCTTCTACCACACTGGTTCGTAATAACTAGTGACACGTAGTAGTTGTTGCGAAGGTAATGTGTGTTGAATTTGCTAACATTTTCATCATCATCATCATCTTCCTACCCTTATCCCACTCTATGTGGGGTCGGCAGTTTTGGCTAAGGTTTTTTATGACCGGCCGCCTGCCTGACGTCAACCCTCCTTGGGAATACTTGCTCTCATAGCATCTCATCATGTTGGAGGATACTATCCCTTATACTATACTTTATAGGGTCAGAAACTTGTAAGGGCTACGAACCCAAAACTATTTCAAAGCGGCCTCCTTCTTACTGTCATCGTAGATTCCAGTGTTTCCTCACAAAGGTACAAATTATAATTTCTAACTTAAAATAAGGAACTGCTAGGCTTCGCGGGGTTAATGAAAACAGTAAATTTATTACCACCCAGGAATTCCTATTTGCAAAGTTGCCGATTATCTTTGCAATAAATCGTTGCGTTTTGTGTCGGAAAATTATGTACTTACCTAATTGTTATTTGATTTTAAGTTCTCAAGAACACTAAACAAGTATAGAACCTAAAAAGTTCCAAAACATGTATCAAGAGCACTAAAGGAGAATTTGAGGTGCACTTTAAATACTTTCAGCTTTTATATTAAAAAAATCTAGTGACACGTCCCGGTAGTAGTCTACGTAGTAGCGTCACTAGTACAAGTGTAGAAAACCAAACTTTGATCAAAAGATTGGTCGTGGAATCGAACCCCCACTGGCTGCGCCAAGCTGGCTACAAAGCCACAGGCTACCAAATTATTTAGATTAATCAACCGGGCTGATGCAATGCTGTATTGTTTGCTTAATTTTGGCTGCAAATTTGTTTCGGATGTTGGGCAATAACAGCCAATTTCGCGGGTCCACCAATTCTGGCTAGTTGTCAGCCTCAAAAACAGCCATGTATTCCGTATTCCGGTCACGTCCCCGCTGATCACGAAATCCAATTTGGTGAGCAAAATAATGCAATTTTACGTCGTCCGGAACCCGGTATCGATTTAAGCGTAAAATGAGATTGTAACCTTGCATTAATGCAATTATTCTGTCATGGTATACGCACTGGCGCGGAGTTCATCAAGTTTTTTTTTTAAACCGGTCAAGCGCGAGTCGAATTTGCACACGCAGAGTTTCGTACCATCGTAAATGTACATAAACGTTTCTTGAATGGGGCCCCCTTGTATTATTTTTTTTATTTGTTGTTATAGCGGCAATAGAAAAAAAAACTCTATGAAAATTTCAACTCTCTTCTTATTATACGGTTCAGACGGACAGCAGACTAAGTAATAGGGTCCGATTGGCACTCTTTGGATACGGAACCCTAAAAAGTAGGGTACATATTTACAAAGTAACTTCGTTGGTTTGTTTACTCAATATTATCGGCGGAAAAGTTTTTAACAAATTTTATTAGGTACGAATGAATTCAATTTATCTAAAATATTGACTACTCTGTACACGTTACTGAGTGGAAAAATCCATTGGTGCGAGCAGTTTAGAAACTCATTACTCCACAAGTTAAGGCTCTTAGCTGACGTCTCGCTAAAAAGCTTGTTTTGCCTCACATGTTTCAAAAGTTCAACGCGACGAGTAAACCCATTGTCATAAAAGTTTTTACTCAGTAATTTACCTACAAAAGCAACAATTCCCAACATAAGAAATAGCACAACGAGAGCGTGAATTTTCCTTTTTGACAACAGAAACAAGAGTCGTTTAACTTTTCGAGTTGTTACTGTGATTTCCTCAAACCGAGGCCGCTGTTGGCAAATACTGTTATGGTTAACGTGTGGTTTGTCCTTGTTTGATGCCTTTGTGTGGGAAACATGCCTTATTTACCGTGGAGACGGAAATACTAATTACTTATAGGTTTGAGGTACTTCTTATTTTATTTACGGTGTCTGTGGTTAAAAATAAAGACCCGTGTAGGATCTTATAAAAATATTTTTAGATTTATAAAATATTCTAGTTAAGAACAATTAGATAAGAAGCTTTTCTCAAGATAGTGAAAGAATATTCTCTATGGATAGCCCTAATCCTTATTCCGAAAAGAAAAGTCTAACTCTACCGAAGTAATAAAATTATCTAAGTATAAAAAAAACCTTAACCAACAATATTTTCGACAACACTGGACGAAGAAACTCAGAATTGCCATCAAAGTACAAGTAATAAAAAAGGAGGAACAAGTTTTTCTGTTGTGAACTACAATACTCTCGGATATTTCAAGACAGAGTGCGAATAATTCTAGAGCGAGAACTTTCTAATAACATCGTGCTTTTAGATTCATTGCACCTCGCGGAAAATTTTTAAAACTTTCCAAGGACTTAACAGTTGGTTCTGCAGCCAGTCGTGCTTTTATAACGTCATACTGCTGAAGCGCCGCACCTGGTCATTACAGTTATCGAATAAAAGTCTTTGTTTTCTTCTTCCTATGAAAAAAGTATTCAAGAACAAGAGGCATTCCTCGTCCAAGATGAAGCGCGTCCAAACGAAGCGCGCCTAAGTTGTTCCACACTATACTCAAATGTGAATCAATACTAAAGGACATTTTGATGTCAGTTTTTGATTAATAGGTGTCAATTCACGCGATCGGGAATTTTTGTTTTTGAATACAGGCATAAAAATTGTCATAATGACATGCGACTATGTGTGAAACGTACATCTCTAATTTAGTGACTCTGGCGTAGCGGACGAATATTGTACTAGGCTTTGCCAAGATCACGAATATCTTTAACTTAAATTTATCTAGCGAGAGTAGTATGTAGCAAAGGGAGATCCATGGTCTCTGCCTACCCCTATGGGAATAAGGCGTGACTATAGGCAATATGTATTTTTTCACATCATTTTGAACTTGTATTTGTACTTGTTTCTTCTCTGCTGGACTGGGAGTAAAGAAAAAAACAGAATGCGTCTAGCTGCTTTTCACCCCGAGCATGTCGTAAGAGTCGACTAAGGGATAGTATCTTCTCCAACATGATGGACCATCTATATGGGCGATGGGCTGATCACCTGTCACCATGGTTCACCATATCCATCTTGGGACTCTTGGATCAGAAGACAAGTGGCTACAAGTTCTTATGTTTACTTGTGTTGTGGCTCTGCCCACCCCGTTAGGGATACGAGCGTGATAATATGTATGTTTGTATGTATTGGTACTCAATAACGTAAAGCTACGTACAGTAATCGCTTAGTCTAGCCGTATGGCGTGAGAAAACAATCCCTAGCTCCCGGATGCAGATAGATGTTTGTGAAACTTTTAGAATGACATTAATCCCGGTAATTTCTTGTCTGTTTTTAAAGCATAAGTTTTAACAGTTATCGTTTTCTCGGCATCCGAAGTTTAAATTAGAAGATGGGGATAGGGGTGATGAATGTTTATTAAAAGTTTTTCAAGTGCACATTTTTTTCAAGGATTTATCACTCTTTAATTCCTATAATGAAAGTAAGTTTTACAGATAAAGCCTACATACAATTTTTCTTTTATTTATTTATTTGGTCGTTGATTATGTACTTCGATTTCAGACTACCATAGCGTGATATCCTAATACGAATATAATTTGTATAATTTTCTAACGTACTTTCTATCGAGATTACATTTATTGACATAAATAAACTCACAACGAATGAAAGTATTTACAAATATAATTATATATAGGTACCGTACATTCACCTATGTTAAAGCCTCCCCCTTGCCTCGTAATTTACAAAATACAAAAGAAACAGTCGGGATCTATCCAGATCAACAGAAGGTGGAAATATACCCAAAACGCTGGCCGCATTACCACGCTGAATAGTAATAATGATCTGTTGAGTCAAATAAGAACCAGCTCGAACTTCCTTCTTCATAAAAAAATTCTAAATGGTAACAGTGCAACTCTTTCTTAAATTAAATAAAAATATTACTAGCTGCCAACGTGGTCGCTCCGCTAAGTCCAAAGTTGAAAAGGGTGTGCTGTGCACCACGCTTTAACAATTTTATTTTAATACGAACAGAAATTATCCATGGTTAGATTTTTACTTCGTTTTACTATAGGTAAATTTATTAGTAAAAAAACAACCAACGCACACTCTATACCACCAAGTATTTAATGACATACTATTTATGTTTTCATCATGGAAGCATTATCCTTCGTGTAGTTGTAGCTTAGCATTTTGCTTAGAATTTTTCGAATGCTAACCATGCCACAATTTACAAGTTCATTGCATATTTCTGTTAACTCACCAGCAATCCGAAAACGTTCTAACTAGTGCTAAAGGTTTGGTATCTCCTGAAACAGGACGTCGGTCGTCGCCGTCTTAATGAACTTATGATAAAGAACTTCATTTTCATGAAATTCACTTCAAATAAAGCCAAATTTTCCTGAAATTGTTTCATTTCGTGTCAACGTTTTAGTCAAGACATCAGACTGGCAAAGTTTCGTTGATATTTGAGCCCCTAGTTTTGACTATGTACCTAAATAGAAACCTAGCTAGAAAAACTTATCCTCGGATAGAATTGTACTAAAACTTAAGTTCAAAATTAACTAAAACTTTAGTTTTATTTAAAGTAATTTCATGAAATTTTAAGAAGCTTTATTAAAAACGTTATACCTACATCATATAATGTAGGTACAGTTTTGCTCGAAGCGTGCCGAGTTAGAAATGCTGAACAAGAACAATGAAATTCGTTAGACAAATTCGAAAAAGAAATACATTGAAGATGTAACAAAATGATTTAAATTGCGAGTGCTTCTCGTTAGTCCGTGAACTGATTGAATAGACGGCAGGTTTTTGGTTGATGAAATAAGGATTTAAGAGGTATATTAAAAAAATATATCTTTCATTCTTTTGTATTGTGCTAATACTCATAAGATAGTATAATTGTTTTCGTGGGTCATATTTCATCTCAGAGAAAACGCAAAAAGTTTTAGTTTGACAGCTAGTTCGAAATTCAAATTGAGTTTCATGCCCTGACCGGAAGTATCCCGATCTCCCGGAGGAAATGAGTGTCTCTTATCAGCGTCAAAGTTTGATTATGAAATGGGAGAGGAATTGGTTGTGGCTAATTTAAAGCTACGAACTAAGTCTAAGTTCATACATATTAATAGAAATTGCAGTTATAATATACACAAAATCAAAAGCAAAACTCAAATTCTCAAATAGTTTCAAGGCAAAGTCTCGTTCTTGCTATATTTACTTGGAAAAAAGAATCCGATGAAAATGTACCAATAGGGACGAATTAGCAGGGAGTAAAAACGGTGTGCCGTAAATATTCTAGCACTTAAACGAAAGCGGAATAAAAATAGAACAATTGATCCGCCTCGCCCAAGTTACATTTCAAAGCCACTAAGGCGAATTGGCGAAAGCTCTCAAAAAAAGAGGAAAATCACCAGCCTACGTCACAAACAAATAGACCATGAAGAGGCATTCCATAAATTCAACTTACTTTGCTACCAACGATTTAGAACTAACTCGTAGTTATAAATTTTCGGGTACGCTAGCCGAAAATAGCGCTGCGGTACGACCTGGTGTGCAGCCAAACAGATGAAATGTAGCCGTCGCCGCTCCATTAGGAATTAATGGACCGATTCCAGAAATGTCATCTTCCGGTAAACACTGACTATAACTCATTACTTCACAACAGACGCAGATCTCCAACACTCCACAAAAACAACCCAATGACCTGCGAACAAAAGTGATTCATCCACCAAATTAACAGTCGAAAAGATGTTTTTATTTGCGCCGGCTTAGTACTTCCGCTGGGAGCCATTAGGACATTTTTTATGAATATAAATAACCTCTGTTAGTAAATTAGTTGGAACGAAACATTGGATGTTCCGTTGCTAATGCCTTGAGAGCCGTAAGTTGAACAGTTTTTATTTTGATCCCATTTCATAAATTAAAAAGGTTACTTTGAAGGACTTTAGTTATGAACATTGGCGTGCGAACAACCCAGATGCTGTATTAAAATAACTCTTGTTTGTGATTTTTTAACAAAGTTGTGGCTATAGAAATGTGGAACGTCAACCCCCGTATACTCTATGACCAAACAAAACGTAACGCGGGCACATTTGTGGAATCGCCGTGTTATCGTATTCTATATAACAATTTTGTATTGAAAGAACACGACGCAGCGCGGCACAGACAAGTAACGAGCTGGCAAGTTTCGTTTGGTCATAGAGAATAAAGCGGCTGATCAGCAGACTAAATAGTCAAGATCGTGGGCCATAAATGGATTACTAGGACAAGACTGTATTGGACGGCACAAGCAAAAGGAGGCCTATGCCCAGCAGTGATGATGAAGTTTATTTCTTTCCAACTACTTTCTTCTGCGACGTAAATACAGAATAAATAATAGTACCTAATTGTAAGATTATTTTGTGATGAACTTACCCGAATAGCGATTATCACCTCTAAGATCGTCATCGATCGAGGTGTGGTTTGCATAACTAATACTACATGACATTATGACCACAAATACATCACAGCTAATAGCATCGGCAATTATGCAAGTGAACTGGACCAGCTGGACCTACCTTATTATAAAGGGTGCGTTCACTTCAAAACTTTTACATGTAAGTGAAGCTTTTATAGACATAACTAGGCACTTCTGAAAGGCGAATCTTCTAAATCATATCTCGATGCAATTTTTTTCGTACCTAGTTTGTTCTGCACTTTGGCAAAATTATTTTGCGAGCTATATAAAAAGAGCTTTGCTCGGAGTGTCTTTGAAGGATAGGATTCGTAACGATATTATCCGACAGAGAACCAAAGTCATCGACATTCTCAGTGAATTATCAAACTGAAGTGGCAGTGGCAAAGAACTGACAACCGCTGCGGAAATGAGTTCTTGAGTGGAGACAGTGACTCGGCAAACGTAATGTAGGACGCCCTCCGGCTAGGTGTGACGATCTGCGAAAGGCTGCTGGCAGAGACTGGATGTGTCAAGACGAAGATAGGGTGCGATGGCGCTCATATGGGGAGGCCTATGACCAACATATGATGATGATGATGATGATTTGGCTAACATGTATTAAAAAAAATAACCCGACTGCGAGAGTTTCACACGTTACACACTCCAAAGTTCGGGATTGATTTTCATAATTTCTCATTCAAAATTACATTTAAGCATATAAGTTGTATATATTTTTGTAATCACCTTTAAAAACCTTTTACTTTGATACCCCGCTTGACAGATTTGGAGTTTTTTTTTAAACATTATACATTTTGACACCAATTTTTGTTTGTAATTTTAATCTGCCCAGTGACACTCGAAATAAAGACGAATTGGACGACATAATCATAATACATAAAAATCGGTTAACTGTTTAATAGTACCGAGGAAATCCAGTGACAGACATACATACATACAAAGATACGGTCAAACACATAACTCTCCTTCTTTGGCTTCGCCGCAGTTGGATAAAAACATAATGTTGGAGTTACGTATTTCATTAGTCTCTATCATATGACACACCCTTAGGTGTTTGCTGTATGCTTGACCAACAACCGATTATTGTATAAGACAAGCGTCACTACTTATGAATTGCTATTGTATTGGTTTGAATAACTCATAGTATGTCAATAAATATGGAAGTAAGTGTACCTACACATATTTACTTTATACACAAACTCCTAAGTTTATTTTACTACCGGGCGAAAGTATCTTAAAATTATGTATACCAACCCCATATAAATATTTTCATTGGATTATACAAAACTCAATGAATCCAAAAATGAATTTCGCTTAAACCTCGGCTTTTCAACCATGGAGCAGACAAGGAAAGTTTTGATCAAACTGTTGATTGAAATGTCTGAAGTTTATGATTGATCTATCTGATTACGATGCTTTCATCAATTATTATAAATTCAAAAGCGAGTACAATTCAGCCAATAAGATTACTTAAAAGACGAAAGATTAAAGAGCCTTGTTGAAATTATTCACCATAAATATTGTGAAACGGTTTGGAAAAAAGTTCTGGTACCTGGCAACCTTGTTAGTTTCAAAGACTTCAGAAACAAGACAAAGGAAACAAAACATTCACGAAAGCAAAATCTAAATAAATAGATAGCAAAACAGGTACCTACCCAATTACTTAGAACATCCAAACCAACACATTGAATCGTAGATATCTTAGCAGCAATAAACATTTTGTTACCATACATTGGGATAGAAATGTTGCCAGCACAAGCGCATTGCGAAACGTAATCCAATAAATCTGGCAAAAGAACGTGGTCGGAATCCAATATCAAAACTAAAGGTCTGTAGAACAAAAGCTTGATGTGAGAATAAAGGGATGGAGTTGGCAGTTGGAGCGGACATATGGACCGGTGCGGCACTGCGTCGCATCCGAACGAAGTTTAAGCAGGATCCTGCATGCCATGATTTATTGCAATCTAGCGAACATTGGCTTGGCTCCACCATAAATTTAAAGTAAGGATCAAAAGCCAGTGCACTCGCTAATCCAGTGATACTCCCCAGGCGTTGACATATAACTCTTTATGGCAACGAAACGCATCGCGTCAGTAATCGGTTTGGCAACTCATCCCGTAGTGCTACGATGGGACTCCGTTGGCGTCTATTTTTAGATAATCCGTAAATAATGAAAGGCATCCATCAGGATTTACGCAATGCGTTGCGATGCGACATTTCACCGTACCATGTGCCACTGCCTCAGTGAAACATTGGAGTGTCGGAAGCCCTGACATGCGCTTCGCAACCACTCGAGTACAATATCAATTTCACAGATTAAATTCTAGATACCGACACTGTTACAGGTTAACTTGAATTACTTCTTTTCGGGAAAGATGCTGTTGGATGATTAAATTGTGATGTAGATCGAAACTCCTTATTGTATGCACGTCCTAGCTTCGAACAGCGAAATATAATACTGTTACAATGGTATCAACTTTCGTAATTACATTGGCTTCCGGCTCACTGTAATACTATCCTTAAATGCATGTTGATTGCAGCTTAATCTGTTGTTGGTCAGTCTTCATTAGTTTAACTTGAGTTGGTAATAATCTGCGATAGACATAATTGAATCGCTTAAAAGTTGAAAGTGAAAGCATCAAACTTCATTTTAAATTTTCTCATAACATCCCCCGCTCATAAGTTTTCGTAAAGTACCTACCAACCAAATTCCGGGGTTCCGCAATATGGATTAGGTCAATTTAAAATGATTACCATAATTTCTTATCAGAAACTTTCAACCGAGTTTAAGTCATGAATATTCAATCGCTTCAATATTTTGGCTGCTCATTTTGTAGATAAGGGTAACTTTGTTAAAATTTAGAACAATATTTCACACAGCCATAGTCAATTTCAAGTTTATAAAACTAGCATTAAAAATGTATACCTACATCGACGTTCAAAAGGGAACTTTTAAATATTACGTATCGATCCTGTTTAATATTCATGCAATATTATTTATTGCTGAGCAGTACGCGGAAAGTTCGACGTTGCTGCTAGTATAAAATTTGTTGTAACACAGAGCCTCGATAGCCCCGGGTTACTTCGAGACAACTTTTCCATTTTCCAGCGTCGGGTGGAGAGTAGTTGGAGTACGCCAAACGCAGGCAACTGTCGATAAATCGTCCGGTCAGCGTTCCGATCGTGACTGCTGTCTATATTGCAACTGTTAACACCACCTGACTCTCGACTGCGTTCGATCTTCTCAATTTCACCCCCAGATGAACTCAACATGTCTAAATTTAATTTAATTACACGACATCAGAAGATAAATTACGCAGAACGTCGTAAAAAATAAATTTCTTTCCGTCTCAAAGTTCTTAGCCGCGAGGACAAAACATAATTGTAAAACTTGGGATAAGTCAGCGCCAAATTGCCTGTTTTAATTAAAAAACCGTGCGCCAAGGGTCTCGTGGCAGATAACAATTTAATGTAATGGCGATATTCAAAGAACTCCTTTATGGACGATTCGAGGATCCTGCATAATGAATGAGTTTGCAGCTCTATGAACATTATATCTCCAAAAATATTAGGTTAGGTTCAGCCAAAGCTGAACAAAGCGGCCCCACAAGTGTTATAACTTTTTTCAGCCAGGGACAAAGCCTAACTTCATAGATATCACACCCGAGCGTTTAATTCGACCTTTCGTATCTGCCTTGTAACGCGATTCTCGTATTCATGAAGCACTTTATCAACTTCTCACTAGGAGTGAAAAGGAGAAAAACTATGTTATTGTGTTTCGAGTTACATATTCGGAGCACACATAACTCGATTTACATAAGTTTCGAAGTTTCTTACCCTTATTTACCTGTACAAAGGCTTCTCTCAAATAAGACGAAACACGCACGGTTCGAGCTCCAGTATGGCCAATTTGTGGTAGATTTGAATTTGCCTAAACCGCAAGAGAAGGGGACAAAGACAAAAGGTCGTCTCGGTCGAGATTTATGAAGATTGCGGTCGGTAAAATGTGTCCGCGGGTAGGTGCGCCCAGAATTGATTCGCTAAGAGCACCCTCTAGGAATAAAACCTCAGCGCTACAAAATATTTCTCTACTGCAACTTTTGCAGTACACTCGAACATTTTTGCCTCTAAGATTCACGATTTTTCTTATTCACATTAATATCGTTATTCACTTTTTTTTTATTTAACTCAATTGTTGCTTTTTATGTTAAGCAAAATTGCTTTATTTTGATTATTGAACATTTCCGCTGGATTCTTTGAAAATTCATAAGTTTAGGTTTGCAAATTAAAAACAGCTTCGTGGGAGTATTTTTTGCTGCAGGCGCAATAACGAGTATGAAAATCGAAGTCACCGTTGTGAGGTAAGACTCAATTATCGGTGACGCTGGAACCACCCGGGACCCCATGAATATTTATGGCTGTATTTGCATACCCGCCGCGTCAACTCGACCGGTATCGAAGAAAAAACAATGTCAAATCAGTACAACTACATATATTAGAACCAGTAGTCTAACATATTTTTGAAACGAAACTTAATTATCTTAGGAGTATACCTAAGACATTGATTTACACTATGAGTATGATAGTATGAGCTAGTTGCCAACTCTTGTAACGAAGTTTTTAGGCCGCCTAAAGGCCTCCGTCATGGCTTAACGACTTAAAAGCCGGGACCGACAATTTAACGTGCCCTCCGAATCACTGAAGCGCTCAGGCTCGTAATGCCACTTGCTTCACCCATCTAAATTGTGACCGCGCGTAACGTTGCTTAACTTCAACGATCAATCAAGAACGTCTAAGCAAGCTACGCTACGAGCGCTTCACTTCACTGTTATTATAAATGCGAATGTACGTGTGTGAGTATGGGGGTGTTTTAGTGTGTTTGTCTGCGGTCAACGTAATGGCTGAACGAATTTTCCTGAAATATGGAATACCTATAGTTTATGACCTGGAATAACACACACAAGGTAAGTACTTTTTACCATGGTGTTGCACAACACCATGAGCAGCGGGCGAGTAAAAAGTATTTTTTTAAATAAAAAGTATGCTCATTTGCTGTTTTGTTCCGTGAGTTTTCGAACATTCCATTTATGAACACGGCCAGAAGAAAGTGTTTCTACTGATTCTGAATCTCTAATGGTTCTGTATTCAAAATTGTACGCGAGTCATGAAATATCCGCACATTTTGTGACTGGCTATGCATACTGCAATCATATCGCATATTCTCTTGACGACCTTGGTAGCGTGGCGGGCGAGTGCTCGGCTGAGACGCAAGAAGCGCGGGTTTAATTTCCGCTACGGTAGAAATGTTTGTATGTTCTGCAAATATTTCTTCCGGGTTACCTATTTATTTTATTTTATTTACAAAAAAAGTATACAAGTATTCTATCAGCCATCTGGTGCCCCATAGTATAAGTTTTGCATAGTTTGGGGTTAGATGGCGCTGTCACACGGCAAAATGTCCACAAATATTTATTTATTTATAAACCCTATTTCCATATTCTTCGCAATATGGGACGCAACAGAAAGGCTCCTTTGGCTTATGAAGGGCGCGACGTAGTGTCACGCAACGGATAGTGACATGCCTTTGAGTAGTAGCCTTTGAACAGATGATAAATACATAATGGTAGGTAAACAAGAGACAGTGCAGGTTTGCAACTGTATTTACCAGCCCGCATGTGAAATTCATCCTTCATTACCCTATAGCTACAAAGTGGTCTGTAATTTCACAAGGTAAGGTTTGTGGGACAAAGACAATGGTTATAGGTTCTATTGAATCAGTTCACCCTGAATGCTCTGAATATGACGGGATTTCGGTTGGTCTTGCTTTGTCGAACGGAACTCGTCTTCATTGTGACACAAAATAGCTTATGAAAGGCATCTCTCCATACAGCCGTAGCGTTCTTGTAGCCAAACTGCGCAGAGAGGCTTGGCTACAGTAACGCTACGAATACTATCTACCTACAGTTTGGCGATTTTAAATATGCCAGGTTTTCAAAAAAGAAACATCCTTATTTTCAAGAATAAAACCTAACCTGATTATCTAAATATAAAAAGAATTGCAAACACAAAAGTGAGAAGATATTAAAATAATTTACTTCCACAAGCAGGTGCCTGATTTTCAGTCGCTGAAATTAATTTTAATAAAATGCAAATCCCTTACATTAGGAGCCTTTCAGTAATTAATGTTCCTTAGAATTTCAATAAAATATCTCAATGGAGCTTCGGGAAAATCTATGCGGATTCACAAAATGTTCCAGGTTTTCTGAGATAAAAATAATAATTATGATGCTTAAATTGCATCTTTGTCGTATTCAATCATTGCTTTTATTTCCATTATGTTCCATTTCAGCCATGTAAATAAATAAGCAATGTAGGCACCTTTTTCCGGTCATTTTCTGTTATTTGGAGTTCACTTTGTGGTGTTTTTTTATTCGGATACTAAGTTTCATAAACGAATTGGTATAAAACTAGTTTACCCTTAGTTCGAATCAATGTTACTCGAATTAAATCATGATAAATGTACTTTCGTGGGGCTTTTGAAGCTTCATAAGAAAAGTTTAGAAGGATACTAATTTATTTATCCGATAAATTATCAAAACGGTCAAACGGTCGTTGTGAAAAACAGTTGTAAAATGTTACGCTATAAAAATACAAACAAGATAAGAGAATATAGACCTTCATCAAATGTAATAAAGTTTATTATCTCTCGGCAGCTGGGAAACATAATGTACATGGCAAGGTAACTTGTAGTGTATACCGGTTGGCTTTGTACCAATTTAACAATTTAACATCACGTGCAGAGACTGCCTAGCGCTAAGCAAGTTAGAGCAAGGCAAATTGTAGTTAAATAAAACTTGGAATCGTTCAACTCTGATGGTGTAGTGGTAACGGACGGTCGAAGGTTCAAATCCTAAACGCTTTTTTTATTTGAACCTTTGTGATAATAAAATTTATATACATATTATCACACCCGTATCTGGGGCGGGCAGAGCCACAAGGTAATCTTGAAGAAAACTTGCAGCTTCTCCTGATTCAAAGTCCCGAGATGGATATGGTGAACCATGGTGACAGGTGATCAGCCCATCGCTCATATAGATGGTCTTTCATGTTGGGAAAGATATCCCTTAGTCGACTTTTACGACACGCTCGGAGAGAGAAGCAGCTAGACGCATTCTATGTTTTTTCTTAACTCCTAGTTCAGCAGAGAAGTAATTAAATTTGTCTGGTAATAATACAAAATTAAGGATAGGGATTCTCTTCATAATCTGGCGTTGACGATTTTTTTTCCGAGACACTAATGATGCAGTTATTCATCAGAATAGTGAGCGGAGATACTTTTCCAACAACTCAGTACACCAATTAACTCGTTATTTTTTATTTTTGACTGAAATCAGGTATAATTCCAATTCCTTCTTAAAACTTTTGTGCATGCGAGTAAAACGAATGTTTATAAAAATTAATGGCTTAGCAAAAAGGCTACCTCCCATTATCTCTTAAAACTACACGTCCAAACCATTGATTCTTCGATCTCAGCGAGTTTTCAATTGAGACTTCCATTTGGAATAAAATGTTCTGAACTCTCCGTCAGGAAATACACGTAGCCGGTTCAGCCGCCACTTCAAGGTAATTGTTTCATTAAAATTGCTTTCAGTAAAGTTTAATTTCCGTTTTATTGAAAACGTTTCATAACTGGTTATGGAAACGCTAAATAAATACATAACTTTATCGCACAGTAAACTTCATTGGTACACGACCGCATTTGAACCCACGACCTTTGGATCGGAAGGCGGGGTCACTACCAACTAGACCACCAGTGCTCTCACTAGGACCTAATTCTGAGGAAATAGTCTTAAAGTTACATCAAACAAAAATATCACAAAAATTCAAAATGTTGTATTCACGTTAAAATATAATAATTTTGTTTTGTTAAAATAAACCTTGTTAAATGTGTTCACATTTGCGGTTCATTAGGGCTTTATAGCATTGAGCTTTAGTCTCCACGAGGCTGATACTGTTAAATTATGTCATGAAATGGTATTTTTTTACGTAAAATATAACTATACAGAAGCGAAGAGAAGCGCTCGTGTCCTAGCTTGCTTAGGCGTTCTTGATTGATCGTTAAAGTTAAGCAACGATATGCGCGGTCACAAATTGGGATAGGTGACCGCAAGTGGCATTACGAGCTGAGCGCTTCCGTGCTTCGGAGGGCACGTTAAACAGTCGGTTACGGCTTTTAAGTCGTTAAGCCACGACGGAGGCCTTTAGGCGGCCTAAAAACTCCGTGACTAGAGTTGGCCACTAGCTCATACGAACATACATACATACGTACTTTACAGAAACCTGTTCTGTGGGGAGAATGAGACAATTATGGCGACTACTACTTGTAGTGTCTTTAGGTCCTTCTAACCAGTGTGGGGAAAGGATGTTAAAGTGCGCCTCAAAGGCTCCTTTCGTGCTCCTGACATCATGTCTTCTAACTTTTAAGGTTCTACGACATACCGGTTTCCTCACGATATTTGACGACCTCGATAGCGTGGTGAGCGAGTGCTCGGCTGAGACGCAAGAGGCGCGGGTTTGATTCCCGCTAAGGGAGAAATGTTTGTATGTTCTGCAAATATTTCTTCCGGGTCTGGGTGTTGTAGTATTATATAAGTATGCATTTACAAAAAAATAATAATGTAAGTATTCTATCGGCCATCTGGTGTCCATAATACAAGCTTTGCTTAGTTTAGGGCTTGATGGCGCTGTGTGAAATGTTCTCAAATATTTATTTATTTTCCTTCACTATTTGAGAGTACTAGTATAGCGCACATAAATTTAACATAGCAACGTTTTCAGTACCTATTTAAATATCCTAAGGTAAGTCCTTGAATAGTTTTCATTCGCTTTGGCAAGTACATTCACTGTCTTGACTCAGGTCAAATACCTGGCATCGTTGAAATAAGGTTGAAAATCGCATTTGTTGTAATTATACCTGTTATCTACACGGTCGTTTCGAGCACTGGTGGTCTAGTGGTAGCGGCCTCGCCGCCCGGTCCTAAGGTCGTGGGTTCAAATCCAACGTACATCAATGGGTTTTTCTGTTCCTAAAAAATATAATTGCTATACCAGTAGGGACTATCAAACGGTGAAGGAAAAAATCGTAAGGAAACCGGAATATCGTAGGACCTGAAAAGATCGAAAATAATTATTGTGTTAAATGCACGAATGCACAAAAGAAGCCTCTAATATTTTCACCACATTTGTTTGAAAGAAAGGAAGCGTTTATTTGCAAGAAGCATGGTAATGTAGGTGTGATACAGTTCAGGGTAGTTTTGCTCGAATACACTTCTCCGGCTGGCATGCAAAATGTATTAATATTACATTTATTATTACAAGAAAATTGTTAATGTCAATAAAATTATTATTTAATTAATTAACTAAGGCCTTTTACCATCTATAGTAGATGATTTATACAGCGTCAGGAGGCAACTTTTACCCTCACAAACGGGACGCTGCAGTGCCCGGGACGAATTAAGATGGAGTAGGCTTGTTAATTAATTAATTAATTAATGTCACTGTTATTCTAAAAATTAACAACATCTTAAAAACATGTATCAATTAGCCAACCATACAGTTTTGTCTTAAATTGTCTTACAGGTAAATTCCCTTATATCCTTCGGTATCTAAACTAACTCGAACTGGCTACACGAGAAATATAAGTACACGGTCGCCAAATCATAGCGAATCTTTATACAATACTAGCTTCCACCTGCGGCTTCGCTCGCGTGGTATCCGAACGAAAAGTAAGCTAATAAGTTATTCCAGCACACATACTATGTACATTCCAAGTTTAATTCAAATCCGTTGAGCCGTTACGGCGATTGATGCACAAACATACATCGTCACATCCACACATATAATACAAATCCTCACAAACTTTCACATTTATAATATTAGTAGGATTGCAACATATCACGAGTACAATGAACCGTACCGACCTGCGGGTTCACTGTTTGCGATGAAACCTCATCGAATACCCGAAAAGCACGGACAATTCATGTGTGATTTATAGCAAATGGTTTACCTATTACAACATAACCATTGCATTGGTTAATGTACTATTTAGGTATAACGTAACGTACCTACTGGAGTTTAAATAATTCTTTAAACTTACCCAAAGTTAAATTGTCGGTCCCGGCTTTTAGGTCGTTAAGCCATGACGGAGGCCTTTAGACGGCCTAAAAACTTCGTCACTAGAGTTGGCCGCTAGCTCATACGAACTAGGAGAATGTATGAGAATGTATCTTACGAACGTTGGAACGCTCGTTGCGTCTTTTGTCTTCATTTTGACAGATGTCAAAAGCGGCTAGATCAAAAGTAAGCAAATATTTATTGTTTTTAAGATTGGACTAGGTAGTTCAGAATTAAACAGCATAAAGCTGATTTTAAGACTCGATTTTAAATTGTAGGCATAAATAGACTGCGTATTTAGTCTTGTTTCGTTTTGGCATTTCAGATAATAGTAGAAAATGTTGAGCAAAAATATAATATTATTTTTTGTCGATTGCTGTAAGAAATTGAATCGGTAACGTTTCAGGATATCGCAAACAAGTCTGTCAACTCACTGTGAAAAGTAAATTAAATGGTGGGAAGAAGATAGGTATGTAATAATAGATCAATGTTCGTAAACGTTACATTTTTGGAGTTGTTAGTTATAAGTTTTTTGTTTTTGGTGAAATATATTTTTTCTCATTTGTAAAAATTATCACAGATACTTACAGTTTTTGTTCTGACTTCTGATAGATAAACTTCGCAACTTGACAAACGATCGTGGATCAATGAAGTGCGAAAGGAGCCTTTGAGGCGCACTTTAAATCCTTTCACCACACTGGTTCAAAAGAACTGTAGTCAGTAGTTAGTAGTACGGATCAATTACACGAATGATTTACTTGATCCCGTTACAAATAAATGGCACTAAAACTACAATTTATTTACCAACCGCTGCGTCCGAATACGACGTCCGAAGAAATAAAAATAAATAAAAGCTGGGGCCTTCGCCATCTTTTCTTGGCAATTTCCGCCTGAGATAGAAGGACCCGAGGCAGGGACACGTGAAATCACAAGCTAACCCGCTATATCTATGCGACTCGACAGTCTGATTTACTGGCTTAATCGAACCACGGGTAAGGCTTTATTACTTGCCTCCTTTGAGACCGAATTCCGGTATCCAGATCCGATAGTTGAACATGTCCACAATTGTACTAGGAATTAGGAATTTGATATCCCGTTCTACGCTCACGGTAGATTGGCGCCCGACCTTTTTCTCCTACGTGCTTAATTAGTATGTCAAAAGAGTAATACAATGAGGTAGGGAATTTTAAAACGAAACTAAAAATATATAATGATTAGTAGGTGTCTTTGTTAAAACAAGGTTTGACTAGGCCTTTGTCCTTCTTATACAGCATAAGAACTAAAATCGAGAGTTTGCAAACACCACTTTAAATTTTTTGCTAGAATGACTTTGTGACAAGGTCATTCTAGTGACCTCTGGTGACAGAGGCCTAGTCAAAGTATCTTTCGAGAGTCTCGATCAGCGATGTCGCTAAAAGTAAAGTTGCTCTTAGTCTGTTTGAAACAAAGAATTATGTTTTAAAAAGTAACATTTTGTGTAAATGTTTAAAAATTTACGTCAACGATTGTAGAAAATTTGTCACTTCGTAGCAATCCTGTCTGTCTAAAGCTCTGCCCATGTTCATATGTTTTTTGTTTTGGCAGTGAAAAAGTTCGAGTTTTGATCACAGAACCCCACAAACTTACCCCCCCCCCCCCCCAAGGGGTAAAAAGGTATAAAGTTAAAGTTTAGACAGAAATCGCTTGAAAACAGTAATCCAAGGCCCATACTTAGTTGTGTACAACATTACAACTTTTAATTATGTCAAAATCGTTTAGAATAACCCTCTGTAGCATAGTGTAGACTGTAGGTACATGACAGGGATTGGGCGTCGTATAATAACGATCACTCCGGAATATTTATGAGATAATAATAATAGAGCTGGATCAGATGAGCTATCTATAGACCGTTTGCCACGGGCTTTAGATATTATACTGTTTCTTTTGTAAATTATTTTTGTATTAATTGTAAGTTTCTTTCTGTTAATAAATATTTAATTTATATTTTTCAGATCAAATGATGATGAAACTACTATTACTACCGAATGATGCCATTAGTACTTTCGAAAAAGTGTGGTGAAATTATTTAATATTTGCATCAATAGCTCCTTTTTTTATTGTCTACGACTTGCCGGTTTCTTCACGACGCTTTTCTTTACCGTTTGAGAGTAGTATAGCGAAAATATTTCTTTCGAATCGAACCATTGGTGCACGATCGGATATGAACTCACGATCCCGAGAATCGAAAGGCTCTCAATGATGATGATGATTATGATGACGCTTGAGTGTTCACTCACAGGTCCGGTATGATCTGATTAATCATGGTTCAACTGATTTCACTTACGTACCAATACACCTGTCTACATATACAATAGTAAATTATTTGAATTATAAGTTATGTGTAATTCATTTGAAACACAATAAGACGATTAAACAGTCATATTCTGACTAATCCTAGTACGTAGGTACTTCTAATCATGATTCATTAATAGTAGTAATACCTATGTACTAGGAGTAGTCAAATCATGACTGTTCATGATTCATTTGTGAATCTAGAGGTACCATTCCACCAAAAAAGTTTTCAGCACATTTTTTGAGAAATGATTTTGTGGAGAACTCCAGCAATGCGCGAATTTGAGCTGTAAACATAAATAAAATAAATATTCGTAGACATTTCACACAGAGTCATCTAGCCCCAAACTAAGCAAACTTATGGGAACCAGATGGCTGATATAATACTTGCTATGTACTTCATTTGTTTTTGCAAATGTATACTTATAGTACCTACTTAATATTACTACACCCAGACCCGGAAGAAATATTTACAGAGAATATTTTTTTTTAGAAACATTTCTCTCGCTGCGTGAATCGAACCCGCGTCTCTTGCGTCTCAGCCGAGCACTCGCCCGCTACGCCACCGAAGTCAAGCTGTAGTTGTAGTTTGTCTGTATACACAGATAAAACTGTGCGCCAGTTTTGTAAGATGAGTTTTGAGAAGATCTGCTGTGTAAGCACATCAAGAGCACTGGTGGTCTAGTGGTAGCGACCTCGCCTTCCGAACCTAGGGTCATGGGTTCAAATCCGGTCGAGTACCGTTGGATTTTTCTGTTCGAAAAATGTATAATGCGCTATGCTAGTACTCTAAAATGGTGAAAGAAAACATCGTGAGGAAAACGGCATGTCGTAGAACCTAAAAAGTTCGAAAGCATGTGTCAAGTTCACGAAATAAGTTTTTGAGGCGCATTTTTAAAGTTCAACCGTGAACTTTTGTTTACGATTTTGTGCGCGAGCATTTTAATAGTACGCTCACAATTTATTAATATTCAAATCTACAGAGACAGACATTTGTGCTGTACAGTGGAAATTGCACCGGTGGAATTGCACCTTTATAATACCAAGTCACAGACAAAACTTCCAACAAGTCAAAATTAGTTCCAGTACGAAGTTTTGAACGGCTAGTAATTTAGACTACTGGTGAAATACATACCTACTTAAGAACTACGTTCGTAACTTGACTTATGTAACTTTAACCTACGTAATTTGACTAGTAATTTCAATCATTCTTCTTCTGCACTGGTGGTTTAGTAGTAGCGGCCTCCCTTTCCGATCCTAAGGTGGGTTCAAATCCAGTCGTGCACCAATGGGTTTTTGTGTTCGAAAAATTTATGTGCCCTATACCAGTACAACGGTGATGGAAAACATCGTTAAGAAACCAGCATGTCGTGGAATCGTAGAAAGTTTGAAAACATAATGTAGGTATCAAGTGCAGGAAAGGAACCTTTGTGGCGCACTTAAAATACTTTCACCACTCTGTGTCCAAATGTATTATAAGTATGTCATTAAAAAACACTATGTACTATGTATTACATCAGTCATTTGGTTCCCATGGTACACAGCTTTGCTTAGTTTGGGACTAGATGGCGCTGTGTGAAATGTCCATAAATATTTATTTTTATTATTGTAAAAGAACTAGTGACTCGACTAGAAGATCATTCTTCTGGCAGAGAACATCATCATCGTCCTGCCCCTATCCCACTCTATGTGGGGTCGGCACAGCATGATCTTTGGATCATGGTGTAAGAGTTTTGTGGTGTTTTATGACCGGCCGCCTACCTGACGTCAACCCTCCTAGGGAATACTTGCTTATGGTACTCATCATGTTGGAGGATACTATCCTTATTATATTCTGGCAGAGAACATGTGACATATTAATTCGAGGCGATATTCAGAAACACTTCACGACATTGTATTTTGAAGCTACAGTTTACACGTTCTGAGCTATAAATTCGGGCGTTGACCGCCCCATCAAAGAAATAATGGATCACCTGCGTCACAGTTTTATTAATAGAATATGTGTGGGCGTTTATTGACCTAGAGAGCACCGTTTGCCTAGTTGATAGTGACTCCGCCTTCCGATCCTTAGGTCGTGGATTCAAATACGGAAAAAATTATGTGCGCTATACCAGTACTCCCAAACGGTGAAGGAAAACATCGTGAAGAAACTCGCGGCTTAGTAAGCTCCGCACTAATTGACTAAGACAAGACGGACTAAGCTGTGAGGATGGAATAGGTGCTGGGTAAGCCTACTCCATCTTAATTCGTCCCGGGCACTACAGCGTCCTGTTTGTGAAGGTAAAAGTTGCCTCCTGACGCTGTATAAATCATCTACTATAGATGGTAAAAGGCTTTTGTTATTGACCTCAATTTCATCTTATGCGTAAATGTAGGCTATACGTTCCCTGATTGATATCGAGGTGTTTGTGCAAGGCGAGGAAATTGATACAACTGGGTCGGCTTAGGCAAGACGACAGAAACCATAGCACCAAATAATCTACCTCAGGAACAATCAATAATTGTTTATCTGTATTTGAGAGCTTTGATGGTCTAGTAGTAGCTGCACCGCCTTCCAATCCAAAGATCGTGGGTTCATCCTGTCGTACGCCAATTAATTTTTCTGTTCGAAAAAATTGTACTCCCAAACGGTGAAGGAAAACTTCGTGAGGAAACCGGCATGTACCAAACAAGTTCGAAAACATGTGTTAAGCGCATGAAAGCAAGCAAGCAAGCCTACGCCGTCTAAATTCATCTCGGGCACTACAGCGTCTCGTTAGTGTAGGCAAAAGTTGCCTCCTGACGATGTTTATATCATCTAATATAGACGGCAAAAGCCTTTGTTTTTTAGTAGATTTAACTAAGACAAACATTTACCTATGTGGCGAACAATGTTTGGTCTGCGTCTGGGTGTAATTTAGTATGTGTGTAGAAAGGAAAGAATAGGAGAGAAGAATAGTGAAATTTCCAAGAGATCAGAATCTATTTTACTTATTCCCAACGAGGAACAATTCAATCTTGCATTTAAGATCCCGGTTTCGGTTCAGACCGCCGCATTCGACTCAACTCAGCGTCTATTTGACTTGCGGCTTACTGTCCGCCTCCGAGAACCTTCTTCAAGAAATGTTAATGCACTTTCGTGTTAAAAGTTCCCGTTTTTGCCTTACTTAACATCTGTTTAAGGCGCGGTTTATTTAAGTAGCTGGAATGTGAATCGAAGATTTTCTATACTACTATGTATTAATACTATTAGCTTACTTTTTAAATAATCACATATTATCTATTTTTAAATGAAAAACTATTTGAATGGTTCAGACAAAGAACTAATTTGGGCAGTCATTTAAACTGTCAATGTCAAAATACGTATTTTTGACAGATTGAAAAGTAAATTATTACTTGAGCAGGAAAAAAATGTATTGGGATGTTGGTGTTTTGAGAATACAAAAATAAATGTGAAAATCCATCTAGAAGTTAAGAGAATGAAGTTACCGACTGTGTTTTATAACCTAACAGTACTTTGGATTATAAATAAATAGCACCCAATAGTCACATACATAGTTCTGATCCCACACAAGGATTCCTTGTGTCGTGGGTATCAGAAACTACGAGTACCATGATACCACACCCAGACCCGGAAGGAATGTTTGCAGAACATGCAAGCATGTCTTCCGCAGCGGGAATTGAACTCGCGCCTCTTGTGCCTTAGCCGAGTAATCGCCCACCCCGCCACCGAGGCCGTCAAATATACTCTGAGCTGTGACCGCGCAACATCGTCAATGTATAGATAAATTTAGATCATGAAGTCAATGGAGGATACATAATTAAGTTTGCGGCACGTTTTCGCCACTCAACACATCACTAAACAGAAGAAGACTTTATTTTTATTTTTGTTCCAAGCGCCTCATTACCATCTCCAAGGTAATTAGGTAATTCCTGAGTAACGTCACTTTGCAGATAAAGGTTACGCAACTTCTCAATTTCAACGGTTAATCTTATGATTAGCGTTACTCGAAAGTCGTGAAATTGACAATGTAACTTACCGGTTACTTTAACTGGCGGATAGCTTACTCTGCACCTTACTTGAAGGTTGTGAAACAGGCCCTAAGAGATAATTATTAAATTATGCATTTTCACGCAGTTAATTAAAATTATTTTAGCCATATTTCAATTGAGTATTTCATTTCCCTGCCCTTTTCCTACTTTATGTGGGGTTGGCACAACATGGTATTCTTCTTCCATTTACCTCTATCAGAATAAAAAAAAAAGTTGCGAGTTTATTACATTGAACTTATGAGGCAGGCAATATTTTTCATACTATCAGGATAAGCCGTTTTAAACAAAATGCAACGTTGTTTCTTTTCATTTGGCAACACTCCCGAGCGAACTGCCAAAAGCGTTATCACTTCGCACTCATGTAAACATAGGTATGTTGATATATGTATAGGCGTGATTATTAGCATGTATTTACAACGCCATCTCGTTTCCATAGTACAAGCTTTGCTTAGTTTGGGGCAAAATGGTGTTGGGTGTTATGTCCATTAAATATCCTACTAATATTATATACGAGAAAGTTTATAATGAGGTATGGCTGTTTGTTACTCTTTCACGCAAAAACTACTGAATGGATTTTAATGAAACTTGAAATGTACATAGTACGTGTGCTGGATTAACATAAAGGCGAAGCCGCGCGCGTTAGCTAGTAAATCAATATTTGAGGACTTTTCACACAGCACAATATAGCCCCGTCTAGTCGTTTAGGAGGTAGGAGGTTACAGATTCACATACATACAAAGACCGCTAAGCACATAACCTTCCTGTTCTCGTAGCAGGGTCAAAATAAAACAAAGCCTTTGCTTTTAAACCCTTTAATAAAAATCAAGTAGAATAATGTAAAATAGAAGTGACAGGGTGATTTGTGGCTCGGAAAGTGTTCTTCCGGAGCTGTTCCGGCTTTCGAATGTACCGGATGCGTTCGTCGCGTCTGCCATGTTTGACTTCACTAGCGGCCCTTATCTGACAAGAATGCTAATAAGTTTCCCGCCGTTACTTCGCACCTCATGTCTATTCATTATGTGAATTGGTAAAAAAATGATCAAAAATATTCAGACTAAAAGAACGTCCCGCGACTTTGTCAGCGTTAAGTATATCTTACTAATATTATTAATGCAAAAGTTTGTGAGGATGTGACGATGTTTGTGCCTCAATCACGCCACAACGGCTAAACGGATTTGAATGAAACTTGAAAGATACATAGTATGTGTGCTGGAATAACAGTACTTCAGTCAGGCTACTCTTTATCCAGTACCACGCGAGCGAAGCCGCCTGCGGCAGCTAGTTTCTCAGCTAGCTAGTCGTACTACTTCTTTCAAACCAGTGTGGTGAAAGGATTAATGTGCGCCTGAAAGGCTCCTTTTGTGTACTTGAAACAAACATGTTTTCGAACATGACGTGTCGGCTTGCCCTCAATGCTTTCATTCATAGATTCTCAGATTTTTCGAGCAGAAAAATTCATTGGTGTACGACTTTATTCGAACTCCTTACCTAAGGATTGAAATGTACCACTAGACCACCAGTGCTCTCTCCTTTCTTCAAGTTTTAATAAGGATTTCTGGTTTTGAAAGTAAGTTACTTTTTATACAGGTATTAGTCGGTGCTGCGCTTGGCAGCTTATCAGAACAGAAACTTGCTCGGATTTAAATGAGTATTGAGTTAACTTCAGCGATTGAGGTAGAGTTTGTATTAGTCTGAAAATAGCGTAAGAAATGTAAATAAGACATTAAATTATCATTATTATAATGTTATTGAATATTTACTATTTGAATTTGACAAAACAGTATTCAATTGGATAAATTATGGGCGATGGGCTGATCACCTGTCACCATGGTTCACCATCTACATCCTGGGACTCTTGGATCAGGGGTGGCTGCGTTATTCTTATGATTAGGTACTTGTGGCACTGCTCATCCCGTGAGGGATACGGGCGTGATAATAATGTATGTATGTATGTAGGTAATTGAATGAGGACAAATACGGACCACATAGAAACGCACACACGAAGGTAGACCTAATACCCAGCATTGGGTGAAGTTGGCTTAGAAGCTTCATGTAAAAATGCACTTTGAATATAAAACAGGAATTATAATAATAGATATATTGTGGACATTTCACACAGCGCCATCTAGCATCAAACGAAGCAAAGCTTGTACTATGAGAACCATATGGCTGATAGAATCCTTATATACGTTTTTTTGTAAATACATAGATACTTATAATACATGCGAGTAATAAGATAAGATAAGATAATACTTTATTGTGTACACCAATATACCAACAAAAAAACATAAAGATTACAAAAGTTTACTTAATTATTCTGGTATCCACAATTGGCGGCCTTATCGCTGGAAGCAAAGAAAATACACCTAAGAAATATTTCCCGGAAGAAATAATTGCAGAAAATACCCGCGCTTCTTGCATCTCAGCCGAGCACTCGCCCGCCACGCCACCGAGGTCGTCAATAATAACTTTATTTCAAGAGTTCAGTACCAAATTGCAACTTAGAATTACTGTACATTGTTATTTAGGTATAATATAATTGCTATATTATCTAATCGCAAACTACTGAAATCTACGGAGCGTAGTAACTTAAATTAGCGTACCGTTTAAATAATTTACACTTGTGAAAACTAAGTTACCGTTCGCATGTCGTATAAAGTACGATTTTATCGCATTTGTGCTGTTGTTCTCAAAAATACGGTATCGAAACCGACCGTCACATAACGGTGATCGAGGTGCACGAAGGGATCCTTTGAGGCGCACTTTAAGTCTTTTCACCACACTGGTTTGAAGGAACTAGTGACGCGACTAATAGGTCGTAGCTGGTGTCAGTTGAAATGCCCTAGGTTGAAAGGTGATGAGGAGAGTGGAGTGATGACTGGTACCTAGGGCCTACCTAATTCTTTTTTAGCTTTTAGTATGTACTAAAAGCTAAAAAAGAATTAAGATAATAATGATGTAAATAATCTTATTTACATCATTATTATTTTTCTCTTCAATAGAATCGTTTAGTTTAAAATTTTTTCGTACCTACTTTTTATGTGTTAAGTTTATTTATTTTTATTTGTTGTTATAGCGGAAATAAAAATACACACTCTGAAAATTTCAACTCTCTATCTATTACGGTTCATGAGATTCAGCTCGCTGACAGACGGACGGACGAATGGACGGACGGACGGACGGATGGACAGCTGAGGCTTAGTAATAGAGTTCCGTTTGCGCCCTTCTGGTACGGAACCCTAACCCTTGTTTCCACGCCAAAAGTCGGCATTTTACGTTGTCACTTGAAGTTGTCGAGTTTGCCGTATTTTTAAAGGCCCCGTTAGCTTTCCACAACAACTGTATTTGGTGGGCGGTTCTCAGGTGTAATACGTAAAGGATTTAAGTTCATTGCTCAGTCGAGTGGGAGGGCTCTCATATATCTTAGAAGGCGTTTTGATAAAGCCTTACATTGTGCCTTAGGGAACACAGTTTTTAATATATAATTAGCTAGACGTTCTTTATGGGTTTACTCGGCTTCTTAAATTGAAACATGCTCATATTTAACTTTTTATGCTTGCTTTTTAGGTACTTTGGTTCTTTTACGTCAGTTGATTAATACAGCAATTCTGACGGTGGCTCTAAGAAAAATAGAATAATTAGAAAATTATGATAATGACAAATAATTATGATAGCTATTTCAGGTTTTTATAACTATTTTTGGGATGATTTACAACTTTATCTATCTTTTTTGAATATTATAAAACTCTTTATCGACTGACTGACTGAAAATCAGCGCATGGCCTAAACATTAGTTCTAGAAGCATGAAACTTGCTGGATATATTTCTCTTATAAGTTCGTATGAGCTAGTGGCCAACTCTAGTGACGGAGTTCTTAGGCCTCATGGCTTAACGACTTAAAAGGCGGGACCGACTGTTTAACGTGCTCTCCGAAGCACAGAAGCGCTCTTGGGATCACCCATCCCAATTGTGACCGCGCACAACGTTGCTTAACTTTAACGATCAATCAAGAACGCCCAAGCAAGCTACGCCACGAGCGCTTATCTTATGGTGTAAGAGTGCGCTAAGAATTATATTCACGAAATGCAGCGACAAGATGAAAATTGTATGAAAAAGAACTTAGTATACATTTTGAAACACAATGTCCAATGATTTTGTATAATTAAACTTTAAGTTTGCAGACAAATTTGTAAGTTTTCACATCAAACTTCAGAACTCCATTGCAACCTCGTGGGGCTAATTTAAAAAAATAAAAAATAAGTGTATCATTGTGTAATTATTTATTTTAAAGTTTGTACCGAGTTTTGAGGGAATCGAATCAAGAAATATTTTTAAACATATAACTTTACCAACCTTTAAACCCATTTATTTAGGTGTTGATTTTTGAAAATTAAATTAGTCTATATGTTATTCCTTAATCTAAACTATTTACATTCTAAACATCAAAAGCGATTTAGTAGGTATGGTGATATGTGTGATAACACACATTCACACATTTAGAAATCACATCGAAGGTGTCTGTCTGAATCACAAACACATCAAGCTATTGTACTTACCTGTGTTGACAGAACAATCTCATTAAGCCCACAATAGTGCACAGGCTATAAATCAAGGCATTGTGTCCCAGCGGTTTGTATGACGTCACGGTATTGTGTCCTCAATTATGACGTATCATGACGTTTCCTGTGCCCTTTGTCAGTATATGGGAGGAAGTGAACAAAGCGCTCTCATTGTACAATGGAGTTGTTGTATTTTTCTTCGAAAGGGCTCATAATTCCTATTTCAAAATGGAAGAAAAGCAGTAGGTACTTAAGCACAGAATAGTACATAGTACGACATAATAAAAAAGTAGGTTTTACTTTATTATGTGTATAATTTTGATGGTAATAAGTCGACTAAGGGATAGTATCCTCTCCAACATGGTGGACCATCTACATGGGCGATAGGCTGATCACCAGTCACCATGGTTCACCATATCCATCTTGGGACTTTAAATCAGGAGTGGCGGCAAGTTTTCTTACGATTACTTGTGGTTCTGCCCATCCCATTGACACCCCAGGGATAAGGGCATGATAATATGTTATGTATGTATTTTGATGATATATCTTATCTAGAGGGGGTACTCAGAAGCACATCCAAAAATAACGTTACAAGTAAAAATAACTTTAAAGATATTATGATTATTTTATACTGCTGCTTTATTCGATCACAAAGTGAGTGAGTGAAAATAGGTACTTATTAAGAATGAAACAAGCATCTGTCCTTCTGCTGTCCAATTTGAGCACCTCAAGCACAAAATTCACCAAAACAAGTTGCAACTTTCACACGTCAATCTTAATCTCGGTCACAGAATAGAAGTACTAGGTATCAAAGTGCCTTTAGCTCTCGAGTTTTTGACGTTTTCGAATTAAATAAAATCGCTTTAACATTTTAAGATTTTTTAGAACTAGGTATACGCTATAACTATAAAAATATGTCCTATTTCATACTTTTGCCTTTATTAGGGTTCCGTACCCGAAAGGTGCCAATGGTACCCTATTACTAAGCCTCCGCTGACCGTCTGTCCTTTCGTCGGTCTGTTAGCGGGCTGTATCTCATGAACCGTAATAGGCAGAGAGTTTCGTGTTGAAATTTTCACAAAGTGTGTATTTGTATAGCCGCTACAACAACAAATAATAAAGTAAATAAAAAAGAGGGCTCCATACAGTAAACATTTTTAATGTACGATAGTATGGAACCCTTCGTGTACGAATTCGACTCGCACTTGACCGGTTTTTAGTAGTAGTAGTATTAGTAGTAGTGTAGAAATAACCAATATTTTGTGCTATTCTACGTTACATACTACGAGTATACTAGGATATTCCAAATTGTATCTATTATCCAAATATGTTCAGCTGTTTGAATCTGATGGAAACAAAAATTATACAAACTTTTGCATAGTAGCAGAATGGGATGTCAATTTGCGTAACGTGGCAGACAAGTTAACCGCGGTGTCACGCGGGGTTGGGTTGGGTTGTATTCCAGCGACGGTGAGAAATGTTTGCATGTTCAAAGAAAAAAGAAAAAAAAAATGTGTTATGAAACCTTAGTAGTCGTAGTGTCAAATACCCACGATACTGTTGGGTGTTGTTTATTATGTATTGCGCAAGTGGTACGGGTTCGATTCCCGCTACGGAAGAAATGTTTGTAAGTTCTTCTGGGTCTGGGTATTGTTGTATTTCTATGTATAATACAAAAAAAAAGTATTCAAGTATTCTATCAGCCATCGTGTGCCCATAGTACAGACTTTGCTTCGTTTGGGACTAGATGGCGCTGTGTCAAATATCCACAAATATTTATTTATTATATTAGTAGAATTTGGATGTATTCATTAATTAGGCATAATAAACCGAAACAGAAATCTCTAACACAAGAAATAATTGAAATATTCTCTACTATATTATTAAATGTAGTATTTGTACCATGAAATTACCACCACAGCGCAAATCCTAATTTAAAATGTATAGTTTCACAGAAATTTATTTTCAGAAATGTTTGAAACAATAATGCTCATAAATCTTGGTGCATTTTGAGATATAATAATGCAGACACCGTGAAATAGACTCGAGAGGTAACACTCTAGATAGAGCATTACAACCCGTATACGCACTGCTGGTACGAACATGGTAAGTATGATCACATAAAAACTAGTTGCCACACTAAAAAAAATCACATCACAGCAGAAAGAAAGTGGTTATCTCAAAAAGAAGTAGCTAACCCCCGAATACTCAAACGCGACTCAGAGTTAAACACGTCTCAACTCACGGTGTTTTGACAATTCTGATGAAAATCGGTCAAAAACTCGTCACTTGAGACGTGCTCAACTCTGAGTCACGGTTGAGTATTCGGGGGTTAGACTTCCAAAGGACATGGTGTTTCCATGTTAAAGATAGATATCACTATAAATTATTTAGTTACTTTGAAGTACGAGGTCATCGACTGTACAAACTCATCTAGAAAGAAAGTATCAATTCAGATAGGCTATCTGCACCAGACATATCGGGCAGCATTGTAGGATATTTTACTTCCATGAAACAGACCAAATGGCGCCGTCCCTGATCCAACTACCAACTGATTTATGCATTTCATTAAGACTTCAAGTGCTTTCTTCGTCTTTTTACTCTAACGAAATGAAGGTAACGAGCATCTTATAGTAAAAACGCTGAGAAAAATTAAAGGCTGCAAAGAGAATGGAATTGAAATTGATACCGCAAACTTTTTCATCTGCGCAAGAATGGCTGGAGGTGATATTCGCAAGTAGATCTGCTGCCACGTTGAGAATAAAAATGGCTGCCGGCAGATATTTCCATTTCAATTTGCTCCTCATTCAAAGCTGTCTTTATCAAGTTGATTCAAAATGAATGTGGGATGGCTCGGAAATAATAGTGCAAAGTGGTTCTCATTCCGAAAACAAATGATATAATTTCAGGCTAGCGTTCGTGTAAACACAATTGAAAAAGTTATTTCACTTTGGCTTACAAAGGCACCCGTTTGAATAAAAGAAAAGTGAAAAATAATTCCTCATAATTACACTTTCATAATTCTTTTGTGGCTTTATCATTAGCCTGACCTTTTGTTATTTCAATTTCCATTGACGAACCTTTCTCCTTGAATGGAATCACCATAATGAATACTTTTTATGGTGTTTAAACAATTAAAGCTTGAACGATGGAAAATTCTCGCTTGCATTCAATGCTGAATAAGCAAGGTATTTATTCTAAAATGTAAGGCATTTTTTCAATTGAACAATCGCGCATTTGCACATCTTTATAGAAATATCTGATTTACAAATTGAAGGGAATTTCACGGTTGAAACTCCGACACGTAATAAGCCGACCGGCAGGTAATCAACGGAAATTGAGCGACGTAGAAGCTAATCCCATGATACTGGCGACAATTTCACTGGAGGCGTTCACATAAAAAGGCTGTATTATAAAATGCAAGGAGGACTATGGACTGAGAAAAATACAATAAAAAAGTCACGGTTGTTACATACAAAAATATGTGTGAAAGAGTTATTAAAATGTGAACAAATTTGTAACTTACGGTAGTCCCAAATATTAGTGTTTCTTTACTAAATGTATAACACTAGTTCCAATTTAAGGATAAAAAGTAAACCTCTATACTTTTTGCTCCTCAATTGACCATCGACCTCTCAATTAATGAGCAATATGTACCATTTCTATAAACTGATTATAGGCAAACTCAGTTAACTTTACTCAGCAATAGTTAAACATTAATGTTGACATTTACGACCAAAGTTTTGTTGTTTTAGATTATAATTTGGGCACGCTTGTTACAAGGGTCATCTATTATTGGTACAATATAATCGAGCACGTGTGTATACCCACAGAAGAAAATACAGGGCATGATTATTGTTTAGGTTATAATTACCGATTGCTGTTCGCAGATGACCGCATTCTGATAGCCCACTGATAATCAGAACGCAGTTATGTAACTGTGAGATCAATATCTGTGAAGACCTATTTCTCCAGAATAACTGGCTGATTCTATATTCCTATGGGTAAAAAGTGAACTGCCGCCAAATGTACCTAATTGATGTTTATAAATACATTTAAATGAATATTAGTGGACATTTATTTTCAAACAGCGCCATAATATCCCCAAACTAAGCAAATCTTGTTATATAGGAATCAGACAGCTAATACGTACTTAAGTACTTTTTTTAATGCATTATACGTATAATACCTTATATTAATACAGACCGGAAAAAAATATTTGCAGAACATGCAAACATTTCTCCCGCTGCGGGAATCGAGTCGATGCATTACGATCCTACTTAAAGTAAAAGGATCTAGTTTAAGAAAGTTTTTCTCTGGAATAACTTTTATTATATTGATCATCATTGATTTTAAGCATACACTAAAGAAGCCTTTTCGAGACGCACTTTATCCCCACTGCCGGGATACGTCGAGTCATACTGAACATGGCTATTAAGCCTCCATAGGTACAAGATCTTGTATACTTTCACCACCTTCATTAGAAAGCACAAAGTGAACGCTACTAACAAAGGTCTAGGTAGGTCATAGAAGATTACGTAACACTATTAAAAACTGGCACTAGTAGTAGTTATACTGCAGTAACTAGCTACGTATTTACTACCTATTATGTATAATACCTACGTGTTTATCGCTGCTTTATCTAAATTCGTCCCAGGCACTACAGCGTTCCGTTATTATAGGCAAAAGTTGGCTCCTGAGGCTGTATAAATCATCTTCTTATAATTTTAATACCGCTGGTTTAGAAATTAGAGCTCTTGTAAAAAACCCGGCCTAATACCTCAAAGAAAATAACCTTTTACAATTCTTGGCCTCGCTTAAGCTCATAATTTAGACTGATGCCCTATTTAATGTGGGGCCATATATTGTTACTTCTCAAATTTAATATCGGTGAGATCGTGGCCAAAATATGGTTTATGGTTTTGGGTCCTATTTAAACGGCCTGTATTTTCAATTTAATGGTTGGCCAGAATTACGTATGGGAGATAAAGATAAACAATACTTACTTCCGAACCCACATAACGTTGCCAAAAGAAGATGTAACAGGGGTATCTTTTTTCATGTTTGACTTTTAGATCGAAGTAGGGATAACTAAATACCTAAATTGTATAAATTGTTTGAGTCCTTGAAACTTCGTGAGGAAACCCGCTGTTTTATAAGTATTTAAATGAGAAAGAGACAGCCTGAATTGAAGGACTGAAAATATGTGGTAGATACATAATTATCATATTAATATTATAAACGCGAAAGTTTGTATGTATGGATGTTTGTTACACTTTCACGCCTAAACGGCTGAACGGATTTTAATTAAACTTGGAATAAACATAGTACATATACTGGATTAACATGTAGGCTATTTTATATTTTTTTTATCCGGGCACCACGCTAGCGAAGCCGCGGGCGTCAGCTAGTACATAATATGTTTAGAAAAAGATCGGAGATAAGCATACAAAATATAAATGGAAAGTTAATACTACAAGTCGGCACTAGTGACATGTTCACAAGCTCTTTTAAACCAGTGTGGTGAATGGATTTGAAGGCTCCTTTCGTCCACTTTCTTTTCTTTCGTACACAAAGGAGAGTTATTATAATTTTACACATTTTAATTCGAACACAGCACACTATTTTTCCAGAAACATTAAAATATACTAGACATACTTCGTTATAAAATATAATATTCTTCAATTTTATTACAATCATGTACCAATATACAATACGGATATACGTCAATTCAAATACATAATACCATTCATCTACAGTAAAGCAAAAAGATGTTCCGATAGGCTGGCGACGAAACAAAAATTATTATTCTTTTTCCGTTTATTGAATAGACGATAAAGATATAAAGGCTGTTGGGCATAAATATTGCTTAGGTTATCGCCAGAGAGATCTATGAACGGAGGTAAGGGTCGTAATGCTTCTATCACATCTAGGTTTATTTGCGTAATAGCCAGTTATATGTAGAATATGGACCAGTGTTATTATACCTATTACAGTTATTTTTAACATAATATACTGTCCCATTGCAGGCCAAATGGACTATGTAAGTCAAGGAATGCGAAGTATTTTTTATTGAATTAATACTCAATAGTTAGTATTATAAATGCGAAAGTACCTAACTTTGTCTCTCTCTCTGTCTGTTGCCTTTTCAGGCCTAAACTGCTAAACAGATCTCAGGATATGCCCTAAGGGGCTTCGATCCCCACCCTTTTCCATAACCGGTACCTCGACGGCACATAAAGGCAGAGAAAAAAATTACAAACTTCTTGATACTAAACAATACTTGTACATAATTCAAGATATATAATTTCACATACTATATTTCGAAACACCTACAATATTGTACACTAGCTGCCACCCGCGGCTTCGCTCGCGTGGTACCAGGATAAAAAGTAGCCATAAATATGTTATTCCAGCTCACATACTATTTATGTTCCAAATTTTATTCAAATCCTTTCAGCTGTTACGGCGTGAATGAGGCATAAACATCGTCACATCCTCACAAACTTTCGTATTTATAATATTAGTAGGATACAAGGGATAAGGTGGTCTAAGTGAAAGTTCTGTAAGTAAATACTATCATTTAACTGTGGTGAAATAGCTCTCCTGACAGTTATTGCCAGTTTTTATGCGTGAACTTTAGGAGAAATTCTATTTACTGGCTACGTTGTCGACTATAATGTGAAATGTTGCATGTAAATCTAAGGAAACCGAAACGACTTTTTCCATGGGTTTTCTTGCTGAAGTTTGTACGTTAAAAAAACATTTTAAGTACCTACCTATGTACCTATTTCTTATTCTATTGTTATTCGTATTTTGGAAGTTTACTACCTGAATGAATCGAAATCAAACTGGATTCAGTATAGATAATTTGTTCATAGCTTTGATGGAAAGTTAACAATGTGAAGAGGCATTATTTGTATTTTGTCATTTTTTTGCGCAGCCCTAACAATGACAAAATACGGGTTCAAATATTATGGATTGGTTTCGTATAAATATGATTTTATGCAATAAAATGTTACCGCGAAATTCCGCGTAAATAAATTAAATCACATTTCGATGATATCATTTCAATTAAAATATGTATCGATTATGTTTTATTATAATATCAATTCCAAAATACTTACATACCTTACTATACCATATATCTACCATACTATACCATATATCATGATAAACATTTAAAATCAATTATGAGTTAGGTACTGCCTTCCATCTGCAGCCTACGCGCTTACTACCTGTTCAAATGCAATGGAAGTAGCCCTATGGTAGTTCATTATGAATAACGAGAGTGCCATAAGCAATATGAGGTGCTAAAAAATCCAACATGGCGGATGTGGGATCAGAGATGCCTTTTTCAATTTATTCCTTTGGCTGCCTCTGTAGCCGAAACGGCTGAACGATTTGACAAATGAGGTATAATCTAGAAGACGAGGGTATCATAGAAACAGCCTTTGACACTAATGTGTAAAAAAAAATTTAAGGAGCCATTTTCAATTAACTAAGATGGTACAAAACTAAAAACGTAAACTAAAATGGTTCAATTCATCGTCACAATGTGTCGCAAAATCAAATATGTCAGACCTACTATGCTACCTAAATTATATGCAGTCGGGTTTTTTTGTTGTTTTAAATAAATATTTATAAATAAATGCCTAGTTCTAAAAACATAATTTATCTTCTAACCATACAAAGTTAATATCGACGCGCAAAATTAAATAACATAGCATACTTACACTGTCCCAGCTAAATATATCGGTCCTTTGCGGCCCATTCGACGAGTGCAATGTAATTATGCCAGTCTGAGGGTAGACTAGCAAGTACTTATGGCAACACCGGCGGGTCTGATTAAAGTCATAAATTGACACGCCAGATGGCGCGACCCGTGCTGTAAATCTGCAACCAATACGGCATTTGTCTCTATTCCCGCGGGATGTCTAGCTCTGTGGGATCAATCCCAGTCGATGAATTGCGACAAATCACAATTGAAAAGGGTAAAAAAGTTACATTTACAAAGGTACATATTTTTCCAGATAAAAACATGTTTTTACTTAAACACAAAACATAAGTGCAAATTAAAAAAACGTTGTTTCCCATCCCCGTTCTCCTACAGATAGAAAACAAGGATCACTGACCGTAAGCGAGGTGCTCATGTAATTGGCAACGTTACCTCATAGAATAATTATCTAAGGTAAGGTCTAAGATACTTCGCTAAGGTCTAACGCCCTTTGGTCATTAGTCTTATCCGCCAACTTCTCGAAAGTCACATGATTAGACACTGAAGCTCTAAGGTTTATACCGAAACAGGCAAATATCATATTTCTATAACAAAGAGATGCATATTTCTGCCTTTTAAGATTTCCGCTGCACTGCCACCGCGCTTGCCGTATCATCAAACAATACAATAATCGATAATTTAAATTATCATTTTAAATCATCTAATATAGATGGTAAAAGGCCTTAGTTAGTAAAATATTGGAACCAAGCTGCCTGTATGTACCTCATGGGAAACTGTGTTTGAAATGTTGCGATAAGCAAACGCGGTAGAATCCAAATAATAATACGAAGCGAGCATTCCTCGGGACCTTCCAACGCCAACTTTATTTGTTTCTCATTGTACACGAGTAAGTTGCCTACATACGTAACTTGCTAACTTCGAGCAACTTAAACGGGAGCAATTTAAACTTTAAATTCATTTTAATGAAAAACATTATGGAACAAATAGTAGGGCGTTGACATTACGAAATTGGATATAAAGTGCCGCATTGGGTGTTTTAATGAATTTCAGTTTCGTTAACTAATTTCAATTGCAAATAGGTACTTGGTTTAGGTTTTTATTTTTAGGGTTCCGTTTCCAAAGTGTGCCAACGGGACCCTATTACTAAGCCTCCGCCGTCCGTCCGTCTGTATCTCATGAACCGTAATAGGTAGAGAGTTGAAATTTTCAGTGTGTATTTCTAATAGGTACCTACACTAAAGGTAACAACAAATAAGTAAAATAAAAAATTAAAGGGATGTACGTAGTACGTACATATACAATGGAACGGAACTCTTCGTGTGTGAATTTGACTCTCACTTTGTCCGGGTTTTGGTAAAATACATGTATATCAATAATCCTTTTCCTAAACAAAATATAGCCATGTTTGGTATTATGATACCTACTCTTGGTTTCTTATGAGACGGCTGCTATATTGATATCTTGATTCAAAATACATACATAATTATCACGCCCGTATGCCTAATGGGATGGGCAGAGCCACAAGTAATCATAAGAAAACTTGCAGCCACTTCTGACTTAGTCCTTAGATGGATAATGGTGAACCATGATGACAGGTACTCAGTCCATCGCCCATCATACATATAGGTCGTCCATCATGTTGGATATTGTCCCTTAGTCTACTTTTACGACATACTCGGGAAGAGAAGCAGCTGGACACATTTAAGATATCTTGTAAATAAAACCGGATTCCCAATTAACGAATAATTAATAGTACATTAAACTAATTTTATGTTATGTGATTTATATAAATAAGGCTTTTATGGTTTTATAAAAGAAATAAAAATATACTTATTACAAAAAATAAATATACCTACAAAAATTGTTTATTCCAAAAGTTGTTGATTCATACAAAAACAAAATATTTCAAAGATGATATTTTCTGAACGGACCTTATATCTCGGCTTTTATTATTGTGACCTCAGAATCCTACGTCTCAAAAGAAAATAAATTTAACTTAGCTACGGACATTTATTACGATGTTTCCAACTTCGAGCATTTATTTTCCCTTAGTTCCAAAGTTAAGAAAAAAACAACCTGTTTTTGTATTGACATCTTTCTCAGACCAGCGAGAGTTTTCTCTTTTGGAGGCTTTTGGTGTAAAATACTTAATTGAGCAAACTGGAAGGCGCAATGGAATGACCTATCGTAAAGCCACCTACTTTATGACGGTCATAGAAAGTTAGGAGTAGGCTCAAGGCCGTTTGGCGTAGGCTCAAGGTATCATCGTGGAATGACAATGATTTTATCACTAAAAAGTCTGAACTGAGGCCTTTTACCATCTATAGTAGATGATTTATACAGCGTCAGGAGGCAACTATGACCTTCACAAACGGGACGCTGTAGTGCCCGGGACGAATTAAGATGGAGTAGGCTTGCTCGGCCTTGTCCACAGGAAAGACATGGTCAATACGTGCGGATCCGACTAAGCCGCCGGTTTCCTCACGATGATATAAATAAATAATATAACTGTGCCACCAGTGCTTTTATCGCTAAAATATTCTAGTAACATCGTAAGCCCTACTGATGATATTAGGTAAATGTGAAAGTTTGTCAGGATAAGAGTATGTTTGTAACGACTCAAAGGAATTCAACTCTTGGAATACACATAGTACGGGTAACATTATAAGCTACTTTTTGATCGGATACTGCGCGAGCAAAGCTTCGGGCTAAAGGTAGTTGCTCTATATAATTTCCCAAAACAAAAACAAATTCAACAGTAAAGTACCGTTATAACACAAATATTGTGTGCCTCGGCAAACTTAGTGCTTTGTATAGTCAACTAATAATAACTGACCATTAATACAAGTATCTACATAATTATTGTAACATCTCTATATTATAATAATCATCATCGCGTTAATTCGTATTTCAGAAGCGAAATGAAAATTGCCAAGGCGCACAATATTTGTGGTACTACTGTACACGACACAAAAAAGAAATTGTGAAAGATATAATCATAATATCATGCAAAGTAAAATAAGAATTTTCGCGTAATAGTACTGAGTCACAGAATAGTTTGAAATCAGAGGGCAAACGTCGTAAAAAGATTGTAATGCTATCTAACATAACCACGGTTGTGGCTTAATTACTCGTAGTTACTAAGAGCAGTCTCACTCACGTAGTGGTGTTTTTAATGCACAAAACTTTGAAATCTGACTGCTTCCCCTTTGGATGTGATATTGTAAATTCCTATCTTAGAGCAACTTTACTCCACAAAAGAAAGATATTCTCCAAAATCTTCATACTTCTAAAACTTATAGTTTAGTTAAAGTTGTGTGTTAATTAACTGTCAATCAGTCAACTTCGTAAGAGTTTTAACATTTATTAGAAAAGTACGAATCTCCTTTGCTCGAACTGTGGTCCCAAGTTCTTCAACATAAGAATTACAGAGAATATCTAAATTCAATTATAATGTATAGAAATAGAGGTAGAACATAATGTATCAAATTATCGTAGCTCTGTTTGTCTTATTTTATCTTTTGTTGGTACTATAAGCAGCATTCACGCTGAAAATAACAAACGCACGTTGGAACATCTGCGTAGGCTACACGCATCGTGTAAACAAGTGTGCCCCACTAAACAAGTCATAAAATAAAGCCTGGTCTGCGCATGTAATTCCGATTTACTTGAATATGCATCTATCCAATCGATAGACATTTAGTTGTTCCAATCAATCCTCACGTTCAAAAAAGAAAGTAAAAAGCGGGAAAAAATTGGTCAGCCAAATTGTTTGTTGCTAGCGTTATGTCCGTGGATCAATGTTCGTGCTGAAAAATAGCTTTTATGTGCGTGATTTTTAGGACAGCGCCATTTTAAATGTTCTTCTGTCCATTCCATAGCGTTTTGTGGACAAAAACAGCATTATATATTACAAATGAGCTATCATCATCTTTTGTTCATACTTTGTAGTTACCGTGAACATGATCTCATTGATAGAAAACTCGGTACTCTGGTGTCTGTAGCATGGTTAATATTAATCCAAAAAATTATGTCAGGACTGGTCTTGAACCCTCAACCCCAGCCTTACCTTGGCCGTGCGCTATCCAATTGCATCACTACGCCGACTTACACGACGCCGCGCGCTAATTAATGGGAACCCTACAGCTTTTTAGTCTTTTCAGTGGCCTTTTTATCACCATTTATGTTCTATCTCTACAGAAAAGTAATAAAGCTTTCTTACTGTAATCTTAAACTGCGTCAGATGTATGAATACGAAATTCTCGGAAAACTGGAAGTGATAACAATGGAGAGGCATTTCAATGGAATTTGCATTAGAATGCGTTGAGTGCAGCACAGCCTTTGTGATGAGATAGGGCGGCATCAGTGGGAAACGTACTAGGACTGAAAACGATTTATATCCAAACTGGCTTCTGCCCGTGACTTTATCTACCTATATTGATTTTTTTTGGGGTAAAAGCTATATGCAAGGGAATTTCAAGTGAGAATTGTTGATAAAATGATAGAAATGGATGAAGATATGGCTGTGAAATTTGTAAATGAATTTTGGAATGAAATGCCTACCTGTATAAGAAGTGTGGAAAGGAAGGAAGGAAAATAATACTTGGTGGTGGAATGAAAAATGACAAAAAGAGTAGGATGTAAGCAAGAAAGAGAATAAAAAGATTGTATGGTGAATGTAAGAAGAATGCAAAAAGAGCTGTTGCGGACAGAAAGATCTGTACCAAATTACTAGAGAAAGAGAGAAGAATAAAAGTTATATTATTGATATCAAATATGTCGATATCATAATATCGATGATCTGGTACCCACTGGACAGATAGACAAGTTGAAATTTTTGACATCACAAAGTAAAAGAGGCGGGGTATTTGTTTTCTCGGGAGCTCGATAAGCTCTAATTAGTTAATTTATGAAAAAAAATTCAACGCGGTCAAAGTTGCGGGGCGTTTTACTAGACGGAATAGTGTCTACCTAGATAAAATAAAACACTTAAGCAGATAAAATAAAAGCTTTTATCAAATACATAATTACTATTTTAGAATGAAACTAAGAAAATCATTGTTTCAGTTAGCAACTCACAGTGGTTTGCGATTTGTACAAATATTTTTTTGGTGAAATTATATGTTGGAGTACAAATAAAGCAACAGATACAGAGAGGTGAAGTAATGAGAAGCAAATGTTAGCGCTGGCACGGTTGTAAATATTGTATTATCTGTGTATGATGTTGTTCTATCTAATGTAGAACATTTTTCCTAAGAGTATACGATACGAGTACGGTATAGGCTTTGTTGTTTCGTGGGAAGAAGGATTTCCCATCACGCATAAGTACCGGTAGTCCTAGCTAAAAAGGAAGGGATCAGAATTGTGGAATATTTATCTAGTCAAGTAGAGCTGGCTGATATTAGGTATTTGGACTTTTGGGATCACTTTGCCCGCGATTCCAAAAGTAGGACAGGACAGGTGAAACAAAAATAATCTTTATTTTGAAAGTCATCATCTCCGTCATCGAAATTTTAGCGTACGAGTTGACGATTCAGCGATCTATTCGATGTGCAATTCTTATTTCTAACCAAATGCACAGAATACAAACAAGTAATCCAGCGGTGTATCTTGTTATGTCATTTTAATAATGTAGGTAGTTGAATATATTTTACTCTTAGATTCAGTTATGCTGTAGAGCACCAATGTTTTGAATTCTAAAAAGGTTTTTCCACCGCTGTTTTGTTTGTATAAAGAACTTCAATATGGAGCAAGAATCTTGCTGTTTTCTTTATTCATGCGACTTCTTTTGTATAATAAAATAATACCCACAGTCATCCAGAATGCATTTGGAAAAGCCTGTAGGTATAATACTACCAATCATATAAGACTGATTTCTCTACTTTTGTTAGCGGCTTCATTGGGAATTCAAAACTGACCAAAAGGTATATTATAACCCATAGTAAAATTTAAAGCAGCTAATGCAATAATCGAATTTCTGAAATACCTATTAGTTATTGATTTGTATTTGTCCCTATTAGAAATAATGCTGTCATGTAGTAAGAGCCTCTCACTTCTACCTTCGGTTTACAAAGTAGTTCTAGCTAGTTATTTACTCCGACCAAAACCTATTCCCGAGAGTTCAACTGCATTTTTCCCGCGAAGCGCCGATAAAAGCATCATTTTATATCAAATCGAGACTAACTTGGCAACGCAAGTCTTCCTCCGCGGTATGTATACCTACTTCAGTCGAGGGCTCTCAACTATATCCACTATATAGTAGGGTAGGCAAGTGCAACATCCACAGAACTTTATATCAAGCTAAATTGACCTTAAACACTTTATCATCGCGCTCAAACTGTGCTTTGAGCCGTCGGTGTAGAGTCGAATTTAAGATGTTGGATGTAGAAATACAGTTGGTTTTTTAATAAACTTTTGAAGTCAAGATGCATGTGATGAGTGGAGTCGAGCTTCGTTATCCAACTGCGGCAGGACGATGCTAATTGTACACTTGTCAATATGAATAGCTTGTATACAACGTTGTTGCTCGTAACTCAATTTGTTCAGGGCTTCAACTGCCAAGCGCGGAATGACAGAAAGGAGTTAAAAAAAAATCTTTAGTAACCAAAACGACCAAAACACTTTTTAAACAAAAATAATCTAAATTACTATGGGCACCAGATACTATGGGCACCAGATGGCTGATAGAATACTTATATGCTTTTTCTTTTTTTTTTGTAAATACATACTTATAATACATAATACAACACCCAGACCTGGAAGAAATATTTGCAGAACATACAAACATTTCTCCCGTAGCGGGAATCGAACGCGCGCCTCTTGCGTCTCAGCCGAGTACTCGCCCGCTACGCCACCGAGGTCGTCAATAAATAAATTAAAACAATGACAAAATATACACGACGAAGATAATATATTTTCAAAATAAAACGAGATTGCAATATCCGTACTTGGAAGTCCGAGACTATAAGTCTTAAAGGAACAAAACGCACACATTTCTGGCGAGCTCGCTCCTTTACTGAGTTGAGTCAATATTGACTGTAGAAGGAGCATCTCGTACATAATCTTATAGAAACTGTTTGCTTCACGATTGAAGGTTCGTCGCTCTTAAAATATTACACGGACAACAATTTAAAATCGCTCTTACGTGGAGGTAACACGTAAGTCTTGGTCTTTTTGTAGTTATTAAACACGGTCAGATAAAACTATTCCAATGTATTCAAATGCTTAATCGAGTTAAACATGTGTAGCAATTTAAACTACAATACAATAGGGTTGGCAAATGATTGCCGAAACCACTGGAGCAATATCAGACATTGCTCCACAAGCAATGGCCGGCAATAAAAGTTGTCCGTGTAAAGCATCTTCACGGAAACTTTCGCATTTCAAATGGAATTTACATAACGGATACGGGGCAATATTTCCGATGAGAGCCTGATTTGAATGTTGCTGACAAAACAGATCGAATATCTATCAGTAGAGAATTTCGTTTGGGCATCTTTGTTTAGTTCATGAAGCACTGAGCCAAAGATAGCGTAGAGTTACATAGGTTAATTTACCTAACAAAACATAATTTTGGTCACTGATTTTCACATACATTTTTTCCAGACTTAGACACCTTAATGAAAAGAAGTTTTACACTATTTCCAGGTTTATCATGCCTCACTGAAAAAAGAAGACTGAGAAAAAACCTGTGCTAAAACTACGCTAAACTTACGCTAAATCAACATTAAACCCACGCTAAACCTACGCTAAACTTACACTAAACCTACGCTAAATGCACTAAATAACACTCCATTCCACTTTTTTTTGTAAATACATAGGTACTTATAATTCATAATACTACAACACCCAGACCCGGAAGAAATATTTGCAGGACATACAAGCATTTCTCCCGTAGCGAGAATCGAACCCGCGCCTCTTACGTCTCAGCCGAGCACACGCCCGCCACGCCACCGTGGTCGTCACATTGTTATGGAATACTCACTTGTATTTATTAATGTTCTAAATAATGCTAAGACTTCGTATAATTTAATTATGTGTAGAAGAAACCATAAAACAACCACAAAGTATTCTCATATTATTATACCGAAACGAGCCACAATCCTTTGCTATAGCAGATTAAAACCGTATGCGTTCTGTACATTTAGTGGAGTTTTCATTGCATGTTAATTGAAATTTTGGTTTCACCTAATCCTTTTAGATCACTAGATTACTACATTACTCAAAATCTTTGAGCGACCTTCTGGTAGACATTTAATTCCTACAGATTACATTATGTGGATGACGAGTGATTGAAGAAATGACCATGATGTGCCGACCTACCTTACCCACCTAATGGGATGACAGCAGGGAACTTACGACAATTACTTTGAATAAGTCAATATCAGTAGATTACTAAGTAATCTACTGATATTGACGTCTTAAGGCCGACTAAGCTGAGAGGATGGCATAGGTGCTGGGCAAGCCTACTCCATCTAAATTCGTCCCTGGCACTACAGCGTCACGTTAGTGAAGGTAAAATTTGCCTCCTGAAGACAGTGTCAGGAGGCAAAATTTACCTTCGCTTTATACAGATAAACCATCTCCATCATATACGTTAAAAGGCCTTTTACTTTAAATCTTTGAAGTAACTATTGGGTCTTAAAAATTCTTCGACTGAGCATTTCATTCGTCCAGTGATTAGATTGTGTGAACAGGTAGGTGTGAAATGAATGTGTCTGATTTAAGAGACCCTGCTGACCTACTTCAGAGAAATTATGATTATTGTTTTAATTTGTATTCATATGTACCTATTCGTAGTATTCGCAATTTCTAAGTTTGTAAACTTTGACGTCTGGAGAACTTCAAAGGATATAGGCTCTCAGTTAATGTAGTCAGATGTGATACCGTATTTTGACGTGACATGACTTCGTGCATGCATGGAAACGCCAACATAGCCACAAGAAGTTGGTAACATTTATCATTAAAGTCGCTCTTCATTAGTATTTCATCGTCGTCCAGTTAAAATGGGCTGTCGATGATGAGCATATTCAGTCCAATTAAAGTCCAACCTGTATGGGGGAAAGTTAAACGCCTAGTCTCGCATAAACTGCGGGACCAGTAGGACGTGCTCCGGCATTTAATTTGGACTAAGCCGGGCTCAAATCGGCGCTCGGACGACGAGCCTCAGTTTGTCTACTTACTTCTGTGTCCAAGTTGTCAGGCAAACACGAAACTGCAAAACTTGAAGTTCCCTTGGCGGTTCTCAACGCAACGACGTTATCTTAATTAAGGCTTTAGCTTCGAAGTTCAGTGACGAATTTGTTAAAACTTGGGTGTTGGCGGGATACTTGTGAAACTTACGGCCACGTCTGGCCTAGAAAAAGGCTTTATAAATACTACCTGCATTGCCTATCTTAGCTACTCCAGGAAGAAAATCGCGCTATTTTTCAACAAAAAGACTTTTTACCTTTGCTTGGCAGATATCAACGTATCAACTTTCAGTGTTAAAAAGTCTCTCGACACAAAGTTTTTAGACGTTTACAATCGTGTTTTGGCTTTGGAAAAAAAGTTCAAAATTAGCTCTCGAACCAGTGTGATGAAAGGATTTGAACTGCGCCTCAAAGGCTCCTTTCGTTAGTAGAATATAGGAACCGGGCTACTGCCCGGTACTACTGTAAAGATAATGGAAGCGCTTGTGTTGTTTCACATAAATTAAATTATGTGCATATCAAACTATACGCTAAATTATTAGCGGTCAACACCATGTGTTACACTACCATTAACCTATTATTACAACAAAATAGACACGTCATCGTCAATAACTTTGCACTGAAATAGTTGAAATTCCGAAAAAATTACTTCACAGTATACTGATGACACAATCATGTAGACAGAGACACCTATAACCGTGACAATAGCTATGCATAACTAATGAGATAATAAGTCTGGCTATCAACTTACTTTTCTCTTGCCAAAATAGCAGCACTGACAACACATCCACATTCCATAAGAACTTAAGTATCATCATCATCATCTTCCTGCCCTTATCCCACACTATGTGGGGTCGGTACAGCATGATCCTTGGATCATGCTGCAAGAGTTTTGGCTAAGGTGTTTTATAACCGGCTGCTTTTTTATAAGAACTTAAGAATATACACACATTTAATAAATAAATAGCACCCAAGAGTCACATACGAGTACCTAGTTCTGACCCCACACTAGGATTTCCTGTGTCGTGAGCATCAGAAACTACGATTACCATGATACCACAACACCCAGACCCGGAAGATATAGTTGCAGAACATGCAAACATTTCTCCCGTAGCGGGAATCAAAGCCGCACCTCTTGTGTCTCAGCCGAGCAATCGCCTGCCACGCCACCAAGGCCATCGATTTACAGCTTATCGAGCCACTGGCTCGTTGTAACCCAGTTTTGTTTGTTCAATGACCCAGAGGGACAAACACCGGTGAGGCAAGGATGGTGAGGGCTTGGTGAAGGAGTGGAGAATATGTTTAAGGGTTAAAGAGAGAGGTCCAAGTTAAACATCCTTGTCTGTATCTTAATAGTGGCTCTGAATAGGTTCTTATAACTCCATTAAGAAACATAGTACAATTACCTTCAAGGATAACAATTACCAATTACCTTCATATACATATCAAAACATAAAAAATAGTTTGTAGTATAAGGCCTTTTATAGTAGTAAATAATTTATACAGCGTCAGGAGGCAACTTTTACGAGTACCTTCACTAACGGGACGCTGTAGTGCCCGGGACCAACTAAGATTGAGTAGACTTGTTCAGCACTTATTCCATCCTCTCAGCTTGGTCGGCCTTGTCCACAGAAAAGACATGGTCTATACGTGCGGAGCAGACTTAGCCACGGATTTCCTCACGATGTTTTCCTTCACCGTTTGAGAGTACTATTACAGCATAATTTTTTTTCGCAAAAATACGTTGGTATACGACCGGATTTGAAACCACCACCTTAGGATCAGAAGGCGGGGTCACTACCAACTAGACCACCAGTCAGTAGTACAACATACATAACTCTTCCTTTTGGCTTTGCCGTAGTCGTGTAACAAAATTCATGAAATAAATGGATGGTTTCAGTCATTTTATTATGTCTCTGCCCAGTTCATAATTATTGAAAACTGTCATAATATTTTGAAAGTTAAAAAATGTTTACATCTTATTACAGGGGACTACTAGGTAGTAGTAGGTACTGATAAAAAAATCAAGCTAACAAGAATAAAATCTTCCCTGCTACGTCCGTCGCCGCGCTCGTAACATCAGAGCTTATTCAGTTTGCTACGAGAAGTCGGCCATCAACTCCCTTAAGCGATAATTGCGAGCTGTTTACCAACGAAGCTGCTATCAGAGGCAGCTTACGGAGGCTTCCGTCGCCGCCCAAGGACCGTTTCCGGCGGATACCGGACGCTGAGCGGGCGGGGGGACTAAGCGGATTGCAAACAAATCGCTATAGAACATCTCCTTGTATAGTGAAGGCAATAATTACGTAGATTTAATACTGTTTACGTAACACTATTGAGAAAAAACGTGAATATTTTACGGTGAACCTTACCTAGACTCTGACTTTTAAAATCTGATGTTAGAAGAATAAAAATGTTGCTACTTTAAAACTGTGTTGTTTCAACTCTTATTGTTAAATGCGAGAATAAACCTAGGTAACAGGGCTTATTTATTTTTCGCGTTAGTAGACGCGTCGTTGTCAATGTCAGTAATACTTTATTTACACGAAATTATTTCAAAGAAGTAGTAAAACGAAATTAAAATATAACAGAACAATTTCAGCTGTATTCGTTTCGAACTTAATCGATCATACTTTTTAATTTTCGTCGAACGATGACACCTCAGTGGCATACAGGGCAAGTGCTCCGCTGAGACACAAGAGGCGCAGGTTCGATTCCCGCTACGGGAGAAATATTCGTATGTTCTGCAATTTTTTTTTATCTATTTATATTTTCGAAATTTATTGACGTGCCGGTTTTCCAACGATGTTTTCCTTCAACGTTTAAAAGAACGTGTGAATCAATCGATGTACGACCGGATTCGAACCCCAACCCCGACCTAAGGATTGGAAAGCAAAACCACAACCACACCATACCACCAGTGCTCTAAAGAAACTGCGTTAAGTTGTTTATCTTACTTATATTATAAATGCGAAAGTTTGTGAGTTTGGATGTTTGGATGTTTGTGGCTCAATCACGCCTAAACGGCTGAACGGATTTGAATGAAACTTGGAATATACATAGTACATGTACTGGATTAACATATAGGCTATTTTTTATCCGGGTACCACGCGAGCGAAGCCGCGGGCGGCAGCTAGTGTCACCATAAAATTGTAAATACCGTTAGATCATAATCTATGCCTCAAGATTTAAACTGTCGAAAGATTGTGAACCGTAACATACTGCTTACAATTTAACGCATTATTACTTATTCACCCGATCGAATTTAGTTGGTTAGTTTAGTTAGAAGGTTAGATTTGAGTAAATGCGTGCCGCGGTAGCGGCCGCCGAAGCGCCAAAAAATTTAAACTTTCACAATCTTTTGACAGATTACAATCTCGCCAGATAGATTATAATCTAACGGTATTAACAATTTGACGGTGACAATTATAATAGTTTTGTAGGCTTCAGACAAATAACAACAGTTGGGTAGGTGCGTACTTTTATAGCAATTTCCGCGCCGGTATAAACCCTGGTTGCCACAGGAAACCAGACGAAACTGCATCTAAGTTTAGCGAACTTCTTGTGTACCTGCAGCAAATATAACCGCGTAGACTGGCGTGTATTTCTGAGACAAATACCTAGGCTACAGTCCAGCGGCATTTCAGACGCTATTTTCTAAAGTTGTACTTATGTTCTGTTTCAATCTTATGTTGTGGCCCAACAGTCATATAGGCAGGTACATAGTTGTGATCCAACACTAGGATTACTTGAGTCATCTTAAACTAAGCAACGTTGTGCGCGGTCACAATTTGGATGGGTGAGCACAAATGGCATTACGAGCTGAGCGCTTCCGTCGTTCACGGAGGGCACGTTAAATTATCGGTCCCGGCGAGGCCTTTTTAGGCGGCCTAAAATCTCCGTCACAAGAGTTTGCCACTAGCTCATACGAACTTACTTAGGTACTTGTGTCATGGGTAGAAATCTTTAAAGAAATATCTTGAATAAATATTTGAAGAATATATGCAAACATTTCACTAGCTGCTGGAATCGAACCCTATTGCGTCCTAGCCTAGCACTCGCCCGCCACACCACTGAGCCCAACAAACACAAAGTATATTTTTTTATCCGGTTCTTATCAATAACTTCTAATTTGTTTTACATCGAATGATAAATAGTAATTTACCTACATGTTTTTATAATTATAATAATAAATGACTCATTGTGATTATCTAATCACACAAATATTAAAACAGACAAACGTGACTACAAGATTGATAAACCAATGTGTATGAGCCACACATAAAACACCATGTAAATTTTTCTAACAAAACTTTCGAAGATAAAGTTGTAAGACAGAAAAAGTTAAACTAATAAACATAATATTTATTTGGAAAGATAAAATAACATCAATATAATAACACGTTGAAAACTACCTTTAACACTGTACCTAGTGCTTGCAGTCTACAGCGCCCTCCCATTTACAGCCTTGATAATTAATGCTCTTAAAAACGATATCTACAGACAAAAGAAAAACTAAATTTAAAACTAAACAATAAACTTCGACAAAACGGGCACATTGCTCACCTAAGTATAAAAAATGCAATCAAATAGAATAACAAGTTTCTAGTAAGAACATTGCCAAATCCTTCAGAAGCAGTGCAATCAGACGATGTTCGATCTCAGCAAGTTCCAACTTTCTCGATCCAACTTATGACCCGCGAAGAGTCTTTCTTCATTTCAAAATCGCGATGAAATTCGAAAGTTTTCTGAAGACTTATTTTGAAACTTTATACGTCGTAGGTATTTAAGTTCTGAAACTTTTCGATAATACTCTTTCGCTAGTGAAACTTTTTCTTGGTGGACAAATCGTACTGCATTTGAAAGATTTTAAACTTGATTATCGAAACTGAAAAGCGATCACGTAATACCTATCGTATATTTTACGATTATACATTCGGTGGGCTGCAATCTTTTGACGAAAATTAAATAGTCATGTGAAACTTAACATACCTGAGAAAATTAAAATTTTCAGCTTAAATTTAGTTGAGTTATTCAGTATTGTTTTATTTTCGTGTAATAAAATATTTGATAGCATTTTAAGTAACTAACGCGAAAAATAAATAATTGAGCTACATCTTTTCACTTCCAACGTTTGAAAATCCGAGCTGAAACACCACTACTGGTTTTTTGGTGGCATCAATCCCGTCTAAACGGCTGAACGGATTTGAATGAAACTTGGAATATACATAGTACATGTGCTGGATTATCATATAGGCTTTTTCCGGGTACCACGCGAGCGAAGCCGCGGGCGGTAGCTGCTAGTAATAGCATAATTTTATTATTTTTAGTCATGAAACCTCATTTAATTTTCAACGATAAATGAATCTATTTCTATATGGATGGTACAATTGGCGACCGTTCAGGTGCAAAAGACTTAACACAATTGAGTTCGTTATTCCAACGTGCCATTGTTCAGTAATAGAAAGATGGCGCCGATCCACAATCACCCGGCTTGTAGTCTTTAGAATGATCGGGCAGAAGCATAAAATATTTTATTTTATTGAATCAATTATTTGTGAAAGTTCTGCTTTGATACCTATGAATTATTTTACAGAATCTTATAGTCTAAAAAACTACACTGGCACGGGTAGCAGAACCCAAAACTTTTTGTTTCAGATACATATTAAAATGGGGAAAAGCCCAAAACTTTTATGGTGAATTCGGAAGGAACAACTTACAGAACGCCCCTCATTCCTAAACAATTTCCCACGAATTGCAACCACAGTGAAGACAGACGATCCTCAACATTCTTCACTTGTTGTTCTTATTTTCAATTCCATGTAAAGCGATTCTATAAATTTTAAAATCGCTGCCCAGACAGGAAGTCAGATCGAAATCGTGGCAGGGAGGAGGAAATTGCTCATTCTCACGCGACCGACCGCGCCGCTTCACTCCGGGGAATCCGCTCTAATGGAAAAAGTTAAAAAAAATATACAAAACTTTTTTATTACAAAAACCTCGAGAGACCAAAGATAGCCGTGATAGAATACTAGCAGCCTCAGAATATAATAATTTAATAGCTGTGGTTTAATACAGATGGCAGAAAATAAAATCTGGTCTCTGATTTCTTTAATTAGCGTTCCCTTGCACACTTCTTGGCTCTAACATCCAGAATGACGCCGTGCTCGTTTACTTTGCTCGTAACTCCAGGTCTTTTTAGAAAATTCGTACTGAAGTTGCTCATGTACGTTTACAATCTATGTAATTTTAAATATCCATAAAATATTACAGAAATAATAAAATCGAAATATAATAGAAATAATTTAAATTAATAATAACAGAAGTTGTTTAATCAGTTTGTAAATAATTTAAAGTAATCCAAAAAATAATCTACAGGTATATAATGTTATTAATTAATGATATAATTTCTAGCGTTTGTTTGATGGTATCGCATGGTCGTGCCGTAATAGTTTCTTCAGAAGATGAAAAGAACCATTTCTGATAAGCAAACCTTTATTACAATAGATGCCTTTATGTTTCCTACTCTTTGTGTACGATCGGCCAAAGTGGTCTATCACCCCAAGGTTGAAGTTCATTCACGTCATAAAACTACAAGGTTGATATCTTGACAGTTGCTAATGTTTGGTTATACAGGAAGTTTTGTCGTAACTGGTAGACCATTTTCTTGGCCCACGTACTTCAGAAGCCGTTTCTGAATAGCAAATTGAAGTGATCATCAGCAACTAGGTACTGATACAATAGACTTATCTTTACCCGGTATCTATACAACGATATCTTGATTGGATTTATCTGTAACGTGTAGTTAGGTTCTCTGTTATCCGATAAGAATTAATTATGTTTTTATTTATTAATTTCAAGCAAAAAATGCGTAAAGCCTTACTGACTTTAAAATCCTTCAATGACAATTTGCCGTGCCGCGGTCTGACAACTGCCTCGCCATCAATTTATAAATCTGGCAGTGTTATTTGTGATGAAACCTCAGACTTAATTATAATTGTCTTTTTAGGGTTCCGTACCCAAAGGGTGCCAACGTGACCCTATTACTATGCCTCCGCTATCCGACCGTCTGTTGGCGGGCTGTATCTCATGAACCGTAATCGATAGAGAGTTGAAATTTTCAAAGTATCTATTACGTTATAACAACAAATAATAGTAATTAAAGTTAATAACAGTAGGCGCGGTCAGTAATTGGATGGGTCGAGTGACTTTTTGCACATTTTTTATAGTATTTTTGTGTATTACTTTTTTTAACGACCTTAACTTTACTGATTAGGACAAAAATAATAATAAAGTAAAATAAAAATTAAGAGGGTAGGTACTCATAGCAGAGACGTGTTTCATTTTGCATTTTTTGCTGATTTTATTAGGGAACGTGCTGCCACCTATAATATAAGAAACATCTATGTACATGTATGATGGTACGGACCCCTTCGTGTGAGAATTCGACTAGCACTTGACCGGTTTTTTATACATGGGTTGTTCCTTTCATTCTTGTCATAGTTTTCTTTCACATAATGTGTATTATTGCAAAAAGCAAAGCCAAAAACCTATCGATCGAAGATAAGGTAGATAGCAGATAACATTTATCAGATAATGTTGAGTACCTACGCTTAAATTGCCACAAACTACATATTAAGTCACATTGACTCAGTCGCAAACTAGTTACAGTCAAAGACTCGTGTTTGTTTACCTACTGTGTAATTTAATTATTCCATCATGTGGTAAGCAAATCAATACATTACACGCAATAACTTCGCTCGAACAAATGTTTAATGCAGTACATTTAACTTTGTGGAAAGTAAGGACGTGTGGTTCATTTTGTAACCCTAAGGCCCAGTTTCAGACTGGAATAGATTTACCGTCAATTTTCTTATTTAAAGAAATATATAATTACTAGCTGTTGACCGCGACTTCACAGCATTCATTTTTTCGAGATAAAGATAGCCTATGTCTTTCCCCAGGTTGCAATCTATTTCCTTGCCAAATTTTATTAAAATCTGTTTAGCTGTTTAGGCTTGTAAAGGCAACAGACAGACAGAGTTACTTTCGCATTTATAATATGGGTGTTTGAGTGTAGATTCACCCTTGGACATTTTTATTTGAATACGGGTCTAAGTTCGTATTGTGTTGAGTATCCAGGTGAGAAGGGTACATGCCTTGTAGTCTAGTTCTTTAGCTATCGAAAGGCTCAGTTCTTTTGTACATTGTTATTATTCTTGAAAAAGTTTTACTTGTGATCTGGCTCCCAGCTTTGCTGTTTGGGGTAAGATGGCGCTGTGTGAAAGTCTGTTTATTAACATAAGTCCTATTTAATGTGAGTGCGTTTTCTAGCTCTAATAACCTTTCTTCCGATTTAAGAGTTTTTACATTAAATGTTATAATATACGACTTATCAGTGTCCGATTTAACGTTACCCTTGGTCGTTTTACGGGGGATCGTTCCCACCCGGGGATTCTTAGCACCCTTAGTTGCAGAGGTTTTCTGCCTTACGTCAGAGTCTGTCCTCCAGAGCTGCCGGGCACTTGGGGCCTTCCTGTATGTTGTACCATCATAAACTCGAAGGGGTTTGGACCTTCCACGCTGGTCCGATGCGGGTTAGTGGGTGGGGCGCCATTACCTTGTTTGTTGTTCGGCAGGGTGTAGCACGGGCCTGTGAGGTTGGTTTGAGCTGCGAAAGATGTTGAATGCACCCCCTTACACCCCAATTAAATCATATTGCCTCAAAAACAAGGCAAACTTATTGTAGTTTTAAGGCCAGCCTTACTAATGATTCTGATTTGTTACAGTTGCGTCTGCAGTCTTTTGTGGAAACTTATTAGTTTAGCTGTATCAATATTATTCATCGTTGCAATAGTATTAATCATACTGTGGGCGGCGACTGATGTATTTGGTAAGTACCTATGTATTTTCTTAGCTTTAATCTCCTTTCTGCAAACAATGCTTCTCTCCCCGAGCATGTCGTAAAAGTCGACTAAGGGATAGTATCCTCTCCAACATGATGAGATACAATATGCAAGTATTCCCAAGGAGGGTTGACGTCAGGCAAACACCTTAGCCAAAACTCTTACAGCATGATCCAAGGATTATGCTGTGCCGACCCCACATAGAGTGGGATAAGGGCAGGAAGATGATGATAAATCTCCTTTCTGCCAATACAGATAAAACAATGAATATTTGTCTTGATTGACGGCCTCGGTGGCTAGGCGGGCGTTGCTCGGCAGAGACGCAAGAAGCGCGGGTTCGATTCCCGCTGCGAAAGAAATGTTTGCATGTTCTGCAAATATTTCTTCCGGGACTGGGTGTTGTGGTACCATGGTACTCGTAGTTTCTGATACCCACGATACAGGAAATCCTAGTGTGGGGTCAGGACTATGTATGTGACTGTTGGGTGTTATTATTATTATATAAAACAATATTAAAAAAAGGAATGTAGGAAAATGTCTACAAATAATCATAATAGGTTTAATACTACATTATCTTATCTAATAGACAAAGCTTGAATCTACACTCAAGCATGAAGTTTTTGATAATAAAAAAAACACAATTTATGTCGTGATATAATACCGGTCATACAGTAGGCATCTACTTTAAAATAGGTTTTAGAATATTGGTGCACTTTGGCAATTTTTTTAAGAACTCATGACACAGTATGTATTGAACACGTAATTAAATTTTCAATATCTTGAAACTAATCAGTTATGACATTATTGCTAGGAAACTCAATAACATTTCCAATTGTCTCGGTATCGGTATCGGCTAATCAGTTAAGGTATTATTGCTGGGAAATGTTATTGAATTACTCATCCATAGTACGTGTGTCATTCATGAGTTCTTAAATAAAACTGGTCAGGCGCTAGTCGAATTCACACAAAAAGGGTTCTGTACTATCGTACATATTATACATAGATGTTTCTTGTATGCCACCTATTATATATTATATTATAGGTGGCAGCACGTTCCTATACTGAGTGTACCTAAACTGAGTTTTTTTTCAGACACAAACGAATCCCAGAATTCCTCCGGACAAGCAACAGGACTTTTCGATAGTTCCAGAAAATTTATTGCTTCTACATAAATTTGCATTAACATGTGCCTAGGTAGTATAAGTTTAATTCATCAATAATTTGTATTCAAAACCACGAAACAATAAGATTCGAAACGTGTAGTTGCGTGTAGTACACGTTTCTAATCTTATTGTTTTGTGGTTAATCTTAAAAATATGTAAGTCATTTATATACTTTAACCCTCGAATACTCAAACGCATCTCAGAGTTGAGCACGTTTCAAGTAACGAGTTTTGACAGATTTTCATCAAAAACTGTCAAAAAACCGTGACTTGAGACGTGCTCAACTTTGAGTCGCGTTTGAGTATTCGGGGGTAAGTAAGTTACAAATTAATGTAAGTTTGTAAAGAAATTATCTATTTTTTTATCTCATTGTAGGTACTTGTAAAGTTTTTCTAAGAAACTGCTAAAAGCTGCATATTTGGTTACACGTAAAAACGATTTTCTATCAAAAGCTTTTTATTTCTCTTTCCTCTAATTGCGATTGTTCCTTTTTCGTCACTATCTGATACTTAACAAACTACAGCTCCTGTAGTTGGTTTAAGAGTTTCTTCCTTCTTTATTTTGATCATTTGTACGTATCAATCCTTATACAATACAAGTTGATACCTAACTATGTTTTTTCATCTTTTTTTTCTTTTGGTTTAACTTAAAATTATCTAACTTTTTAAACTCACTACTTTTTCTCAGCATATTGTATCTATGTCATTATTCCTATTAATTTTCAGATCGATTCTATCAATGCACCTATAGTTCGTCCAATCCTTTATTTTACTTTTGACAAAGAGCTGAGAGCTTGAAGACGTAACTGTTCCATGGCTTGTAAAAGTTAAATTTAAAATGCTTGGTATTTAATTTTAGAATTTTATTTTGCTCTAGTACCTGCCACTATCATTCATTAACCAAACCTATTGAAATTCGCTTTAGTACTTCTATTGCACACGTCATCAGGGATCGTTCCATTAAAAGTTGGGAAAATATTCGCTACAAATGGATGAATCGAAAGTAATCGCAAGACTTACTGTACCGTACCTATTAAAACCATCTAAAATGAATAAATAGGTATATTTATTGTTCCGAGGGTTGGACGAAGTTGGTATATCTAGGTACTAGGTAACTGGTATTTTCGAAGTCAGAGCCTATCCGAATTCGAAACCTTTGTCCTGTTTTATCAAATTAATCAGTTAGATCTAACCTTTTTTACTTGTTTTAAGTAAAATATTTCAAACCTCTGCAAACTAACAGAAACTAACAAGTTGCAGTTGTCACTGTCTTTCATTGTCTAAATACCTATATAGGTATTTTACATAAAAATAATGATTTCGCAAGCCTGTAATCTGTAATAAATGGTACACATATCATTTTAATAAAGGAACACCTATGCGATTGAATTTTGCTTTGTTTGATAATAAGCAACGGTAGTCCATAAAATATTGCTTGGATTATCAAGGTGCAAATATTGTAATTCGGTTTTTGTTGGTTTTGTGGGCGAGTGAGCGAATATGTGGTAAGTTTTCTTCTTTTAAAAGTAAACTTGTTTTTGATGGTGATTCAACAATACCATGGTAACAGCTGATTTATTGGTAACGGAAAGTTGGTAGATTCGAAACATCCTTAGTGGGTTAGCTACCTAATGCTTGTCAGCTCAGCATCCTTAAAGATAAGCATCGTCCTGACTCATTTCAAACATGACTACAAACCATATTTGGCTGAACAGATTAGAACTAAACTTGGAGTACTTAGGTAACTAGGTGCATGGTATGTGGTACGTGTAGCTACCTACTGAAATAGTAGGTAGGTACCTACCTAACATATAGGCTAGGCACGCGGGCAAACTAGCGATAGGCACCTACCTATAAAATCTTGTCCTATATTAATTACAAAGTACCTAAGGTAGACAATCCTCAGATATTCAGGTAGGTACCTACCTACTAAAGATATTGTGGAAGTATAATAAATAACTTGAATTTACAGCTGTATTGTTAACATAATATGCCTGGTGGCCACCGCGCTGGCGGGAATTTTTTTGTGTATCGTCATAATACTATGTATATTATGGGCATTTGGAATTGTATTTCAATGTAAGTGTCTGCTAATATATCTACGATTTTATACCATAAAATAAGAAAGTTTGTGAGGATGTTTTTATGCCTAAAACACGCCGTAACGGCTGAACGGATTTGAATGAAACTTGGGATATAGGTACCTAATACCTACGTATGCTGGAATAACATGTATCTACCTACTTACGCTACTTTCTATCCGGGTACTAGCAGGCAAATCCGCGGGCGGAAAGTGGTTTATTCATAAGTTTGTAAAAGTGACTGTAATTCAAAGTTATTAAATATTTTCAGGATAACAGGAGGGTCTTCGTTAAATGTGAGATAAGTATTATATTATGAAGCAGGTGCAGTAAGTACCTATACCTTGGTACCTCCCTACTTATTTTCTGACCTACTCTTCGATCAAATAAATGATCGAAATATATGATCGAGTACCTACTATTTAATTATAAAACATCAAAGGTCATAAAACAATGTATCGTTGTGCCGTGTTTAATGCATTAATAAATAATGTAAATATTTGTAATGACTAATGATAGTTAAAAATAATAGTAGGTATTATATTTTAAATCTTATTCTTACTACTGCCATCTAGAGCAAAGCAGCATAACTAAATTGCACTTTGTGCTTCTATCATTTGACGTTCTTGGATTCTGGCATTGTAGCTATTTATCCAAGTAAATAGTTCACTTTTCTGCCACTAGATGACCATACAAATTAAATGTTAATAAACTAGTGGATTATGTACCAGTCTGTAGAAAAATAGTATTTTTGACGGCATTCGTCATTTTACCGTATCATACAAATATTTTGATTCCATTCCCGTTGCAAATTTCAGCTTATCTTGTGATGGCTTCTATTTTCCGAGGCGGACTGCAATTTTTTGACACATTATGTACCTACCATTTCACAGAAGTTCTTGAGGATTTTATTTCTTACTAAAACTTGTTCATAGGTAACTTAGGTCAATTTATACCTACTTATAGTCGACTGTTAACAAGTAGATGTTCTAGCCGAAAATAGAGGGGCCAGACTTTTTAGGAGCCCACTTCTATCCATAGATTATAACAAGTACGTATAGACAATACCTACATAGTTAGAAAAGCAACTTACCTACACCTCTTCTGCCCACGTTTGTTAACATTCATTGCTTATCCTCATCGATTCGATATTTTTAGATCAACTCTCTGAGCGATGATTTTTCCTCGTAATTGAAGTTAGATAAAACAATACGCTAGGTTGCAGTCAATAATTCTGATTGGGACACGTAGACACTACGTGGATCAACATGACCTTTGACTTAGGTAGTGCAACGATGAAGTAGCTAGCAGTTACACTGCCGAAATGGAAACATGATCGTTCCGGCACAAAAAAATAACAAGCAAATCTCATACTTCACGTCTATATTCTTCAATTTCTATTGTCATTTTAATTAAAAATAACATTTTACCTAATTGCTTTTCGACTATATAGCACTGTTAGTTATTCTGTGGTTAGGTTACAAAATTACTCATTCATTATAATACCTAATACGTCATGTTCATGCTCCAGCAGCTAACAACAGATCAGTATTCTGTGGCATTCATGATGCCCCTCTGCGTCAACCAAACATTTCAACACGATTTCACTTCTTGCGTCTCGCTCTATCCCGCGCCATTTTCTAATGTCTCAATCTTTTGTCTCATTCTGTCATAACAACTTTATATAGGTAGTCAGTATACATTTGTTAGAAGTTATACAGAACAGAATCAGATAGTCAGTTCGTAGACAGTGTTGTGTGCCGGTGTTTTTTCTCTCGTTATTATGTCAGGATGTGAGTATTACCGTTTCATAAAAATGTTTAACCTTGTTTTTAGTTAGTAGATAATGATAAACGTAATACTAAGAAACTGATGACTTTGTGTCCCTAAATGAAAGACAAATATCACTGCATTGTTTAGTTATTTATTATAGGTAGGTAGGTACCTAGGTAGGTACATACTTGTGACCAACGGCAAATTTACCGGTTTCACTTTGTCTCTTTAGATTGTTTGCATTTTGGTTTAGTTTTCCATCACGGAACTAAGCAAATACCTAAATTATAAGTATTACAGATAATATCTATAAATATTATTCAACGTAGGAGTAGCAGTCTACCTAAATATGTCATTTTAGATCCAAAACTAAACTAACTACGAAAATAGCCAAATCGCTTTAATTGTCATTAAACAAGATAGGCAGATTATGTACCTACTCAGTATATTAAGATAATATTACCTACCTACTGTGCTGTTCTAAAACATAACTTCTTTTATATTGAGATGACATAGTTAAGAAAAAAAAATACTGGTAAGTACCTAAATAAATTCCAAGTTGTGTAATTTCAGATCCGAATCAACCACCTCAAAATTGGCCGGGGCAATATGGTGCACCACCCGGCCAGCAATATCCACCCACTGGACAGCAATACGCTCCGCCCGGTCAACAATACACTCAACCCGGTCAGCAATACGCCCCGCCTGGACAGCAGTATGCCCCACCTGGACAGCAGTACACTCCGCCTGGACAGCAGTATGCCCCGCCAGGCCAATACGCACCGACCCAGGCCTATCCGCCGCAGCCCGGTTTTGCATACCCGAATCAACCGGGTATTGCCCCTAGCGCGCCCTCATTCTCGTATCCTGGTTTTCCATCGGTCACACCACAGCCAGGACAAGGACGTGAGTATTTGAAAAACACTTCGTAGTTGTTGAAAATGTATTCAATCTAAATAATGTAGCAGATTTTGTTTATAAATTACCTGTATAAAACTTTTCCCACCAGTTCTGAATAATACTAATCTAAACGAAGTTAATTAATGCGTTCATAATAAGCGATTCATATACAGAATTAAATTATGACGCTAAGTAAGTAAGTTCGTATGAGCTAGTGGCCAGCTCTTGTGACGGAGTTTTTAGGCCGCCTAAAGGCCTTCGTCGTGGCTTTATTCTAAATTACGGTGTCATTAGACCACTAATTCATAATTTTATAATATTTGCTTTGGCAGAAGTTGAATGGATCCCGACAACACCACAGCAAGCCATCGGTTTAAGTGACCGGGCAGTAGTCGCTGGGTTTGAAGCCCACGACGGCAGTCCCCTGTGGGTTATCCGAGGAAGGCATGAGGGAGACCTGATCCCAGGAAAACTGGCCATCAAGCACCATTCCGCATATGTCCCGTGGGGAGGCAAGGAGCAGGCTTTACAACAGATTGAGGTCAGTCTAGTCAGTTGGTGTAATTTCACATTCACGCTGGATAGTGACTTTTACATTCCAAACGACATCATGAAAATGATGAAACGGATAATGCCCGTCAGGTATCATGAATCTTATCAAATGCCTCGATGTTCCCAATCTATTATAATAGTGTTATTCCAATTTAGTATAATATTTATATCCAGACAGATTTTCTTTCATAAAATGAAAGTCAAATGAATCATGTTGATAATTTATGTATAATAGGCATAATAAATAACATCATACTGTACAATTTTTAGAGCCGGGCTGATTTTATACCCATACTTTAACTTTATACAGCTCTCCAGTTTCTATTACCACGTAATTTAGTTATCTAACTACGTGTAAGGTCATGAAGCGGGCGGTCGATACTGAATACTAAAGAAAATAATTATAACTTCCAGGTTTGCTGTGCCCGACCCGAGAAGATCCGTTGGGTTGAAAGCAGAGATGGCGTGATACCAGCAAACGCGATTGTAGGTGGCAACACCTCCTCTGGAGAGCCCTTGTACGTCGGCAGAGCTAGAGAACAAGGCTCTTTAACACCTGGCAAGGTAATTCTAGCCTTTATTTCCACATATACAGGCTAATTATAATTTGGCTTGCTCTACAGTCAAAAAACTCACATTTTAAAAAACAATAGACTGAAGTAGAAAAACTATTTTGATTCTGCCTTATCTAGTAGTAAGTATAGTTTTTTTTTTCTTGTTTAGGCAAGCATAATTATTACAAAATGTGCCGCGCTTAGCGTTTCTTTGCGTATTGTCAAATATGTTGTAATGAACCTACAGATATTTGTGCTGAACTGGCACTGAACCAGTGTCTGGTTTTATCCAAAAAAGGCGTCTAATGAACGATATCTTGATAGGTGTTTGATTTCAGCTTAGGTCACGAAAATGACTAAAGCAAAATTTAAATCTTTTTATCAACCTTGTCACATCTGTACGCTAGCGGAATTTCTAAAAGTATTTTCAGCTATAGTTGAAGCGATGAAAAATAGTCAGCAGCTGGATTGAAGAACAGCGTAATGTAGATTCTATTGAATCAATTTTATGATTCAATAGAATCTATCTTTAGGGAGGTTCAAACAATAATAGATATAGAACAAGGTTAGACTTCATTCAAGTGTTTAAGCAATTTTATTTTAATATAACTGTTTTGTTTTGTTGTTCCAGGTGCAACCAAGCCACAAGGGAATGTACATCTCTTTTGCGGGCAGAGAAGTAGCCCACAAGATTTACGAAATAATGTGCTTCGTTTAAATTCGAATCTCGACCTAACGTTCAACGAAATATTTAGCTTAACATTTTTATTTTATATTTTTTTAAAATGTCGTTAGTATGAATGCATGTAAACCGTAGGTACTAAAGAATAGTCTCATTCCATGAAATCTCAGATAGTACTAAAGTCCAGTATCTACCAAAGTTGAAATTTTTGTACTCCACTAAACTTTGGTGGGTTTGTTGATATTTTTATACTTATGTTTGCATTTAGAGTAAGTACTTACCGACCATTTGTTTAAATAAACTTACTGGATCTGAACGTTTTATACCATTTTCTTCCCATTATTTAGAGTACGCAAAAATTTGCGATGCTGTCTACGTGATATAATATAATATTACACACAAGTATTGTGATATAATAAAATTATATCACAATACTTGTGCTAGAATAATATTTAGTCTACTTTTAATCTAGACACCACGCGAGCGAAAGCTCCGGGGGAAGTAAGTTCGAAAAAAAAAACCTATTAACCAGTTCAGACGTTGGACACAGTTAATACACAACACAGTAATTGTCAGTACATAATTATACACAAGTCTTGAATGAAATGTTTGTATGTTCTGCAAATATTTCTTCAGGGTCTGGGTGTTGTAGTGTTATGTATTATAAGTAGGTATTAACAAAAAAAATTAAACCTATATAAGTATTCTTTCAGCCATCTGGTGCCCATAGGCCAGCTTTGCTTAGTTTGGGGCTAGATGGCGTTGTGTGATATGTACACAAATATTTATTTATTTATTTTTAGTTCTTTCTTTGGCTTTCCAAAAAAAAAGATTGATGGACTGTGTGAAAAAGGAAAAAGGAAGGGTAAAAAGGAGCGAGTTCAGAGATGACAAGGGAATGGAAGAAGATAATTATGTTGTAGGTACTAAGCTAACATAAAGTGATATAAAGACAGGAATATGGTTTGCAAAACTCATACTTCTTACAAAAAATACATGTTAACTTTCAAACAGTTTTTATTAAAAAAGTAAGTACACACACAATCTAATAATAAAACGGATACTTAAAATAAAATACTTAACTATTTATGGTCTTGTAGAAAGAAAGATAGTGAAACAGGTCAAGAACAATAATTTAGCTATAACCAACACATAGGCACTTGTAGTGTTCCTAAGAAGTATTATATTCTAGTAATTGTATTTCAATATTCAGAGGAGTCAAACGTCAAGGAGCTAACCAAAGTAGCATTCGTATTTAATCAAGAAATCGAATTGTGTACCCTTTTGAGCATTTATGAAACAACTTAAAAAAACCACCTAGTAAGGTAATAAAGAATTCATAACTGGATATATAGGTATTTACAGTAGAGATAGAAGTACATAGGTATAGGCAAAAGGAGAACAGTTCCATTTCTTGAGTGCATTGCACCTAATAAATAAGTACCGACGAATCCCTATTCTATCGAAAATAATGTTTTTTGGCACTGCCCATATATTTTGTAAAACAATAATAAAGTAATGGATGTAAGGGGTTCCAGTCAACATCTTTCGGAACTCAAGCTAACCTCACTGGCCTGTGGTTACACCCTGCCGACCAACAAACGAAGCTCTAGCGCTGGTACTCCATCCACCCAGCAACCTGCACTGGACCAGCATGGTGGATTATAAGTAATTATAACCCAGTTTTAGACTATAGTCTAAAGTTTAGACTCTAAACCCCTCCTTTAAATTCAAGAGACAATTGTAAAAAAGGGAGTGAGGACTTTACCCTGCAGTAGGACAAGATAGGTTGAAAATAAATAAATAAAATAAGTAATTGATTCCAAATAACAGAAGTTTTCTTACCTAATATCACAATTCCTAGGTTACAAATAATAAATAATAATACATAAATAATAAATATAAATAACACCCAACAGTCACATACATAGTCCTGACCCCACACTAGGATTCCCTGTGTCGTGGGTATCAGAAACTACGAGTACCATGGTACCACAACACCCAGACCCGGAAGAAATATTTACAGATCATGCAAACATTTCTTCCGCAGCGGGAATCGAACCCGCGCCTCTTGCGTCTCTGCCGAGCAATCGCCCGCCACGCCACCGAGGCTGTCAAATATATAAGCTAAATGTTTTTCAAAATGTAAATGTAGCTAAGCTACCATCATATGCTATTACAAAGTTCCTAGAAACGTGAAAACTATTAATTTTACTATAAACATTTGAATGCATTCTACACAAAAACCTTAAGCCTTGTTGCAAGAAAAGTCTCGTTACCCAGTTAGCTTAAAGCTTTTATATAGTGTTTTGTATGGTTACCGCACGGTCCAAAAGTATTATTATGGTTCAAAACTACTGTCAAACAACGAACAGTACTATTCTGTTTAAGCATTTTTCTTTTTCAGCATAGGTACACAGTAATATTAATGCTGAAATTGTTATATTAGGTATTTCAAAGATCTAGCCCACACCACAGAGTACATATCTAATAGTAAAAGACTCCTTTCAAAAGACTTTTTTCATAGCCACCTGCTAATAAAATTGTGTTGCATTCTTTCTGTGTGAAAACATCAAGAATACGGCAACTTGTGCTTAGATTTTTATTCGCGTTGGTACCTACCTACATCATGAAAATTTCATTGTTGTAGTTTACTATTACACAGAATACTTTCAGTGAATCCCATTTCAATCTGTGATTGGTTAATCCTCTCTTCACTTTCATTTGAATTTAATGTGTTTACAACTTCTTTCTTGTCTTTCTCGTCCGCATCGTAAGCTTTATTTTCAACTCCTTTATCATTTGCTTTTCCATCATCTTTGTTTTTCATATCGGCTTCCCTAGTTTGTTTCTTATTAGCTAGGTAAAGCCACCTGAAATCAAAATAATGTCAAGGTCAATTACTGATAAGAACATGAGCTATCAACACTTCAATAACAATGAATTATCTGAGTCTGGTGGTGTTTTATTTCGCACGTAGCCACAGATTTAAAAAAATTATAGAAGCACGTAGCTATTGATACTTTTCTAACACTGTAACATTTTAATCTCACTATTAAGAACCTACTTCTCTGCTGGATTGAGAGTAAGGTAAAACATAAAATGCTTCCAGCTACTACAAACATGTCGTACAAGTCGACTAAGAGATAGTATCATCTCCAATTATGTGGACCTTCTAAATGGGTGATGGGCTAATCACCTGTCATCATACGGTTCACCATATCTATCTTTGGACTTTAAATCAGGATTGGCTGTAAGTTTTCTTATGATTACTTGAGGCTCAGCCAACTGGATTGGATACGGGCATGATATAACACTCTAACTTGTGATGGAACACTCAATTGGGGATTGAGAGATTGGGGGATTGGGAGGCAGTACTAGACATTATTTATGGTCTTTACTTAAAATACAATAGGTACTTACAGGAATATGCCGACAGCCGGCATAGTGAGACCTCCGCCAAGAAGGAAGAAGACGCCAGGGAAAGTCTTGATTGTTGCTGTGTACACGGTAGTATACATCGGAGCGTAGATCAGAGGCATCATAGCTTCCGCTACGCCGAAGAATGAATTCACCTTCCCTGTAAGGTTAAAAATTATACAACACAAGCTATCATTGGTGTTATTAGAAGAGATAGGTACGGTGTTTCTTTTTTTTTTTAGGGTTGTGGTTAATATCTAAGGAATCTTGGAACCTTTAGGAGACTTTATATATGCGTGATGTCCGTATATTTGTTTGTCTGTATGTCTGCCTATATCTCATAATGTACCCATACATCGTGGAGTGGAGCTTTTAAAAGTATTAGATATTTTCGTAAAAACTATTGTTGTATAGTTATTACAGCAGAAAATTTTACATGCTTACAATTTGTATAATGAATTTGACATACCCAATTCATTCTTGTCTACCAGCTTGGACACCATGGACCTCATTGCGATGAATGACGTTCCGTTGAATATTTCAATCAACGGAGCTAAAACAAAGTAAAGTTATGTAAGGTAATCATTACATGAGGTGGTTTTTTGTTCTCACTAGCTTCCACCCTTGAGTTCACTCGCGTGGTATCGGGATAAAAAGGAGCCTAGATGTTATTCGATCGAGCATACATACTACGTGTATTCCAAACATTCAAATTCGATCAGTCGTTACGGAGTGATTGAGGTACAAATTTCTAAACACCCCATAATCCTCAGAAATTTTCGCATTATTAGTTAGCAGGTTAGGTACTTAAATTCGCTCTTTCTCACCTATGTAAATGTGCCAGGTTTTCGTAGCGAAGGCGTACATGAATCCAGCCAAAATTTTGCTCGTGCACGATATAACACCAATGATTGCATCATCGTACTTCAGGAGATGGCTGAAGACACCGACGGAAAATAAAGTTCCTGAAAATAATCAACAAGTAAAATAAAAATAAAATACGCTTTTTTTACAATAACCTCTTTGGGTTATAGCATTTTAGCCTTAGATTTTAATTTTATTAGATTTAATTTTTAGCCGATAAGCCATGACGGAGGCCTTTAGGCGGCCTAAAAACTCCGTCACTAGAGTTGGCCACTAGCTCATACGAACATACATACATACATGCCTTAGATTTTAGCGTAAGCAATGGGGAAAGTTATGATATTAATGAAGCTTTACTCTTTCCTTTGTCATAAAGATAGCGCTTCTTTAATATGAAATAAATAAATATTGGTGGACATTTCACAAAGTGCCATCTAGCCTCCAAAAGAGCAAATTTTAATACTATAGGCATCAGAAGGCTGAAAGAAGTACATATTGTACACTTTTTGGTAAATAATAATACTTAATAACATCCAGAGTTGCTACTAACTGAGCTACGAGGCCAAGAATAGACAGACAATTGATGCGATATTGCTTGAAGGTGAATAAGTTTCAGTAATTTTAATACTTTTTATGTCGCACGTCAACAACCGTTTACCACCACATTAGTTGGCTGGTAGAAAATGCCTAGGCTTTAAGCCCTCCTTTTGTACAGTTTTTTTTTGCCGTGCAATAAAGAATTTATAAAAATAAAATAATAATTTTTTTCAGGATGTTTTAATAAAGATATTTTATGTATAATAAGATTAATGTTTACCTACTAATGACGTACACATGGCGTAGGTTGAGAACATACTGAAGTCAACTTCATTCCAGTTGAACTGAAACCTTGTGAAGAGGTACATCACAGACATTTCACCTAAAAGCATAAAAATAACAGTTTTAAACAATGTTTATGCAAATAAATCGGAGACGGCCTCGGTGGCGAGGTGCGGAAGAAATGTTTGCATGTTCTGCATATATAATATATAATTTGTTTGTACAGAAAAATCCATTGAAGCTCGACCGGATTTGAACCCACGACCTTTGGATCGGAAGGCAGGGCCGCTACCACTAGACCACCAGTGTTTTTTCCATGCCACAACACCCAGGCTTGATAGGAATATTTGCATAAAACATGTACAGTCAGCGTCAAATTGATATGAGCTTTTAGAGTAGTCAAAATGATCTGGAAAGTATAAAAGCAATTTGATATACGCAGTTCGAATCAATATAGATGAGAGCTTTGTTTGCTAAGATAATTTTGAACACCCTGACTGCTCATTATAAATATGAAACAATGAGTAGTAAGATATTTTGAACACCTTGCGTGCTTAAGTACAACAATTATGATGATTCGAACTGCGTATATCAAATTGCTTTTATGTTTTACAGATCATTTTTACTACTCTAGACGCTTATATCAATTTGATGCTGACTGTACAAAAAATCTACCTCGGAAATTAACCCTGCATCTCAACCGGCTACTGAGGACATCTGATAAAGTATAAGTATAAAGAACAAAATGTTGTTATAAATTATATAGTTACTTAGTGTTTTATATTCAAAATGCTCACCGTATATCGGCCCAATGATGACACATAGGACAATTACGAGCATAATAACCCTAAGTCTCCTGTTGTGAGGACCTTTCTTGAAAGCAACATTCATGGTCTCTTTCACGTAACGAATGTCAAAAAAGTTTCTAAGCCATTCGCAGCAGTTCTTAGCCGGTTTCTGAAAGGACAATGAAAAAATATTGTACAAAACGTGAGGCAGGCTTATACCTCTACGAATAGCTATAGTTTGTGATAATGTTTATGATAAGATTGTTCTTTCTAAAGAGGCCTTCAGATTTTTTTAAGATGATGATAAGGAAAATGTAATATAGTAACTTAGAGCAGGAAATAAAGTTATGGAAATTAACGAAAGCGTTAAAAAAACCAAGGCCTATCTTCGCATCAGAGTGTAACAATAATTTAGGTCAAGTTGACGGACTTTTTGTGCGGTTACGCACGGACAAACCAATTTAACTAGTCATTGAACCCATAACCTGTTATATAATTGTAACTTTATTACGTAAATTCATGGTTATCCGCAGTTTTTGTGAAAGAAATCAACGCGTTTTGAATATTAGAGATTCTTATCATTTCTAAAAATATAGAGTAACGGATATATAAACAACATAAGATGTATGTTGATGTTATTGAAGATCGTCAATGTTTTTTTTGGATTTAAATAACAAATGAATGTTTACAAAACTTACAATAAAATTCTACTTCATATGTCATCAAGAATGCAGTCATGTCTGCAACGTATTAATAGCTATCTATTGCATAGTTTCAATGACATGGTTGATGGTTGTTGATCCGAGTCCAGGTTAGAATGGAGTGAACTTTTGCGTTAGGTCCTATTTAACCTTGCAGAAGCACCATTTTAAATTTAATTTTAATTTATTTTATTTCATAATTGCAAGCACACATGGAACAAATACATAATAAGGAGTACAACTAATATTTAACTTAGAACAGGCTTGTACATAAGTTACCTAGTTACAAACAGGACCTACACTAAGCTTAGATAACTTGTTTTCTAAATCCTGCTTTCCTTCCGGTACTTTACATTTCACAGTCATCATAATCATCATCCAAATCAGCGATAGTAGGTAAGTTTGAGAATTGTATTCTAATTTATGTGTTTAAATTTAGATATACATGTATTTATGGTTAATTGTAATAGTATACTACAATATTACTAACAGACAGATAAATCAACGCACAGCCTAAATTATGAGTTCTATCTAGAAGCATGAAACTTTGATATAAATAAAATATTTCTCTAATGGTTTAGGGGTGATGCATTAAGAAAATAATTCCCAAAATCTTTGCTGGAATACTCTTTGACCGGTTGATTCTTTGACACTTCAACAGTTTTCGCTGTATAACATAATTGATCAGAATAATGAATTTCTGCACAAGAAATGCCCTATTTATATAACAGAATAGAAACAAAAGTAAAACATAATGGTTTCAAATTTGTTGTTCAAATTATAAAAATCGTCTTTATTTTTTATTTATGGTTTTAATACCAAAAAAAAAAGATTTACTTCTTCCTATATTTGTAATGAAATATACTTTAATTTAGTTCTTATTTTAATAGGGTTGCTAAAATATTTTAAAAGTTATCGCATTTTTTAAACCGATCCGCTTTCTTTGCGGTCGTGTAGCCTGATGTTAGTGGTGATGGCGATGTGGTCTCATAAAAATGTTATTCCTGAGGAGATCTACTTCTTTTCCCGCAAAATTTAAAAAATGTCATCAATACTTGGAGTTAACTTGCCAATAAATTATTTGGAAATTATTTTATTCGATAATAATGTACATTGCCAGAGTCATTCTGACTGAGCAAAATAACGTGAGTTTTATTATGCATGCTTAGAAACCTTTCTAAAACTTTCTAATAACGGCTTGTTTTATCCAATTCTTCATTGAAGTTAGTTTAAACGTGAATATTAATAATCGATCTGAAATAAACAGTATTAACATTTCCTGTATTTTTGGAATCAAATCACTTGTTACTGGACTGGTCTTCCACAATCTTATGACCCAGTTTCTTTATCTGCATTATTTGAGACTTAAATAACTGACGAGGATACAGGAACTAGGAAGCAAGTGTATGACTATTAAAGCTAGATTTACCTGCCATTGAGCAAGGTTTTGCCATAACCTTGCGCTATCCTAAAACTCACCTACTTTGCAGGCCATCTTTATCTTTTGTTCAGCTTTTTATCGTCGCATCTAATATTGACTAATTTCCTAGTTATATTTATTTAATAAAGCACTTGTGCTCTATTATTGGTCTTCTATTTTATGACGTAATAGAAGCCCATTCAATGTCTAAGCTTATTTTGATGTTAGGTATTCATGATTGTTATATTTTCCCAACGATACAAATATAATAAACTAATTTAACCGTTACTTCATCTTGTCTTATCGATCCAATTGGTACTTGACAAAGCCTCTTGTTTCGTTCAATGAACCGTTTAATCTTCATTTCAAGGTATTCATGTAATTATAGAAGAATCATCACTTATATAAGAACATTGTAATGAATTACCGATTGTAAACAAATGTAATTACGTAAAACACAATTACGTAAAGCGATTCTATATTGAAAAGGATACTCACGATAGTTGAGTCAACTTTTTTGACTTCCTTGATTCGGTAGTAGCCGTAAATAAAGCTCAATATGTACAGCGTGGCACTGACTGAGAACACACCGTATAATCCTATCTTCCGCACCAGAATGCCGCTTAGAGCCGCTCCCACTGGCACCCCGACAGAATGGAACAGATTCACGATTCCTATTCGTAACGTCCTTTGTTCTTCAGTAGTCACATCGCCAATATAACTAAACACTCCCATAAACATCGTAAACCAGCCTCCCGTAAGAGCAGGGAATATCGCTTCCGTAATTGCGGCAACTTCCACAGGTAGCTCGTAGAAGAAGTAGGTATTTACAATCAGCCCTAAGCTTGTCAAAAACTCTCCAATGATCGGTAATAGCATGCAAAACTTTCTTTGCCCGACTCTATCACTGTATGCTCCTACAAATATAAGAATTATACAAGGCAAGAAAGATTGTAGGACGGTTTTCCAGCCAGCTACGAACGCTACAAGAGTTTGTACCTCTTCTTCTTCCAGTGTGTAATTTGCTGTTTCCCTTCTAGTCAAAGCATCACAGACGTGATGATCAAATGCAAGGTTTACTCTACAAGCTTTTTCAAGGTAGAGGTTTTGTGTCGCCAGCGCAGACAAGACCGAGGGCATAACGTAACATGCTAATATTGGCTCTACCGTAATGAGAGATAACATTCGTTTAGTTCTCTGGAAAAATCCTAATCCATCCCAACTGCTTCCATCCTTCTCCGTGGTCTTTTTATTGTTTTCTTTATTATTTTTTACCGTCTCACTATTTCTTATAATATTCGTTCCGTTTGATTCACCGTCCGCTATGTGAGGCGTTTTATCGACGATTTTGTTATTGTCTTGAGTCTTGCTATCAACAGCCATGGTCTTGGTTTAGCAGTAATCTGAAACAAAACACACTATTTGTATAATAATTATTATCGTACCTACACCTATTTGTACACAGGTTTTCTTGTAAAAATTATTATGATCTTTTGTGCTAGTAGAAGTAAATTGGTAAATGACGTTGGACCGGACGCACTAATCATCGCATGATTGTCTCCGTATTTAGCGTAATCGTGGTTGTCTCTGACGGATATCACATTGTCCAGGTGCAATCGCCTATACATGGCAGCATCTGTTTCTGAAGGGACCTTTAAGTCCACATCATTCTTCTGAACATTGTCTCATCTAAAGTATGTATATTCTGAAATAAGCTGCCATCGTACACACAATGCAAGTAGAACAACGACTGAAGAAGTCACTCCTGAAAAGCATTTCTGCCAATCCTACAAGTATAACATAACATAGATTTTCAACAAAGCTAATCAGTGACAGATACAGGTACCTGGTATTTGTATATCTAAATATTTAATTTAACGGTTCAATACCATTGAGTACCTATTCAGGAAATAGATTTTATATGTATGTAGTATAGATTTGAAATAGCAATCGGACATCGGACAAGTATTGTTAAACAGAATAAGTATTCAGTCTGATCTTTGTGTACCTAAGTACACACCTACTTGATACTTTTTGATTGATTGTAATTTTTTTCATACAACTACATATCGTATTAAACTCTTGCTATTCAATAATACAGTTCAAAATTTAAGCCGTGAATTCCTCTTTGTCAGAATAGGCACAAACTCATGCTCGTCCCTCAATCATGAGGTACATAGCTTCCGTGAAATATACACTACGTACATCACTAACAGAAACCCACATACAAAAGGTGAATCATGAATCAGTCCACGCTACGTCCGATTCCCTAAAAGTCATGTCAATATAATTTAAGACCATTCCATTAGGACTATAGCCTGAAAGTAAATGATGCTGCATAACTCGTCCATTGTCATTTTGAAAATGTTTTACCTATTTTGTACCAACACCGGGTAGAAAGGTTTGAGTCCACAGGCCTTTTACCGTCTATAGTAGGTGATTTATACAGCGTCAGGTAGGAGGCAACTTTAACCTTAACTAATGGGACGCTGTAGTGCCCGGGACGAATTAAGATGGCTTACCCAGCACCTATTCCATCCTCTCAGCTTAGTCGGCTTTGTCCACAGGAAAGACATGGTCAATACGTGCAGAGCTGACTAAGCTGCGGGTTTCCTCACGATGTTTTCCTTCACCGTTTGTGAGAACTGGTATAGCGCACATAATTTTTTCGCACAGAAAAATCCATTGGTACACGACCGGTTTTGAACCCACGTCCTTAGGATCGGAAGGCGGGGTCACTACTAACTAGACCACCAGTGCTCATGAGTCCACAATAATGATGCGTAAAATACTCTTTGTCTGATATGGAATGTTACATAACAAAACTTTGCGAGGTAACTAAAAGGTGTAAAACATCTTAAACAAGTCTAACTGCGGGAACTTGTTCACGTCATTATGATTTAAACAATTGGGTTTATATCAAAACTAGCTATTGCCCGCGACTTCGTACGCGTGTAGTACATTATTTTGTTCTATATTCAATAGTTTTCGCAGCGCACGCCAAAAACTATTTTGGGTTTTCTACCTTGGATTACAATATTGCAATTTTCTTACGGATCCCTAATTTTTTTGAAAATATAATATAGCCTATACTGGACCTTGAAAATGTAGCTTTTTATTGATGAAAGAATTTTTGAAATCGGTTCAGTAGTTTCGGAGCCTATTCGTTACAAATAAAAAATCTTTCCTCTATATAAAATTAGTATAGATGATGCTAATTTAGCCAATTATCATAAAGTGTTGTTTACATTTTGTCAATCTATGAAGCATTAAATATTCAGCAGTTAGCTATCCTTCAGCTATAACACTTTATGAAATTACTCGTACTGATTCAACTAGTAGAACTTACGCTACAAGGCGATAAAGCCTGCATAACATAATCGTCATTTTGACCTTTACGCAACATGTTATTGCAAAGTGAGAGGACGAGGATTTAAGCACTAAAATCGCTATTTTAAGTGGCAGTTTCTAAGAATAAACCATTATCTGAGCTAGTAAACGCTTTCAATAAAACTTAAAGTGAAAAAACTTATTTTGGGTACTTGGGTAGGAAGCGTTGAAGGGACGAGCTTAATGCCTTCGAAAGAAAATGAAGTAGGTTATAAAAATACTTGATTGAAAGATAATACATTGACTGGAAACAGAACAACAGGTTACGCACAAAACGAAACCTACGGCATATTGACATACAACTCTTAAATATTATAATCTAAGTTACTTTACTCTACAACTGACTAATTCGACATAAGCTTGGACGAATAAAAAAAAATAAAAAAAATAATTGAATGTATTGTTGGCATTAGAATACTGAATCATAAACTCATTTATTTGTCTGTGAACCTAGGCACCAGGTAACTGTTGGGTTATAAACGCAATCGGTAACTTCATTCAATTTAATCCGGTACTTCTCTTAACTTCTAGATAGTTAGCTTATCATATTTTCACATTTACTTTTGTTTTCTCAAAATACCAACGCAATACATTTTTCCCTCGCTCAAGTAGGTAGGTAACTAATATTTTTCTCCCTTCCATCTGTCAAAAATACGTATAGGGACCTAAACCTAGCAGATGGACAAACGAAGTTGCACTATAAGGTTTCCGTATATTTATATTAAAAAGTGTCATACAATTTTATATTGTACAAAAGTCTTCTACCACCTGTACATACGGCCATGTTATGATGTCATTTTATTAAAATGAAATAAACAAACACTTTAATTAGTCTTTGAGCAGCTGTTTTCACTTTCTTAATAAGTGAACTACGTACCTACTCGTAGTTTCAGCTGTTTTATTGAAATAACTGTATAAAATAAAAACCAAACAAGGTAAGTAATTAAGTTTTTAAGAGTTGTGTGTCAATATACCGTTGAACTCTATTGACATAAGTATAACAATTAGCTTTTATTTAACCCTGTATATACTACCTTAAAAAGTTGTGGACCTGCTTCTGATGTCCATCAAACGCTGTGCACTGCTGAGTACCCAACTACGCGCAACTTTTATATAAATTTAAAGAAATAAACATCATGACTGTTTCTTGTCAATAGATTTACGAAAGTTTTATGTAGGTACGTAGATGTACATAAAAATGTTAGTAATTTTAAGAAAAATCGCGATAATCATAATATCTGATTATATAGAAGACAATAAGCATGCATGAGGAATGTAATGAGAGTGAAGGAAGCAAAAGAAGTATGTCAGGATCGTAGCAAATGGCGATCCGTGATCTCTGCCTACCCTTATGGGAAACAGGCGTAATTTTATGTATGTATGTATGTATAGAAGGCAAAAATGCTTGGGACTGAACAATGCTCCAACTCCTTTTATAAACATAATTTGTAAAGGGATCATTTCCCAAGAAAATGCCAAGTGTGGTTTCTTGCCTTATCTTCCACGCTTGGTCACGTTACGAACAGGTGTAAATGCAACGTAGATTTAAGACGTGTCCAAGTGATCCCCGTGATTTTATGGAATAGAAAATTTTGACTTTGACTTTTACTTCACACCTATTATTTCAATATTTTCCATCGCTTTATTATTTAACCTCTCCAACATGATGAACCTATTATGGGCGATGGGCTGATCACCTGTCACCATGGTTCATTTTATCCATCTTGGATCACCCTTGGATCTGGAGTGGCTGTAAGTTTTCTTATGATTACCTGTGGCTCTGCCCACCCCGTTAGGGATACGGGCGTGATAATACCAAATGTATTTACCATCGCTTAGAAAACAACGAGCTCTACTATTCTAAAGTTCAATTAAAAAATATAAACGTGGAATCCTATTTTATGGGAAATCAAAAGATACACCTAATAGTTACGCTCTGTTGACTAAATTCTGCAAATCACGTGTAGAAAAACAATCAACACAGTTCAGGGTTTACCTGTGTTTTTATAGTGAGAACTTGCACACAATAGACTATGTATTTAATAATCGCATTATAAATTACACAAAATTCTCTAGGTAGGTAAATTATTTTATTATTTTTGCAAACAAATCGCATCCGTTTACATTTCCCAAAACTGAATTTCATGATAATATTTCACACCATTTCAAATAAGTGACCAGTTCAGTTGAGTAGGTTTTCAGCTACAAATGTAGTTCTATTAGGTCTACCGTCACAATAATCTGTGTCGAATTAACTATCAAAACGTAAACGCAGTGTCATCACGGCGACCGACCTTGTCCCATGATTTCGTGATTCCGCGTTCGCGATCAAGGTCTTATCCACCTGAACCACAGATTATAGAATCTTCCTGAACTCGGAATGAGCGGAATTTATCAGTTGGTTTTGACCAAATTGAACCTTCCTAATAAGAGCCCAATTGAATCCCAAATAGCTGACATTAAGTACCTGTCATTGGAATCAATTTTAACTTCTTGATGTAACAATTTAAATAACTTAGCACATCGTTATTACGCTTAGGCACTTTTTGGAAAATTCATGGCCAATCAAATTTTTTTATAAAACTGTCATAAAATGACATCTGTCACAACAATATGTGTGTCGAATTAACTTTCAATATGTAAGCGTGGTGTCATCATGGCGACCTTGTCCCATGATTCCCATGATTCTCGATCAAGGTACCACCTGAACCACAGAATATGCATACAATGTTCATGAACCCGGAATTAGCGATTTTAGAAGAAATATTTACAGAACATGCAAACATTTCTTCCGCAGTGGGGATCGAACCCGCACCTTTTGCGTCTTAGCCGAGCAATCACCGGCCACGCCATTGAGGCCGTCATTAGGATATGGAGAGAAAAATACAATATTACCTAATAAATTATCCTATTTTTTACCAACTTGTTTTGTGCTACCTTGCTTTTTGCCAATATGATTCCAAATAAACGAAAAGTCCCCTATACTTTTTGAGTAAGTTGATGTGTATATAAATAGATGCAAGTAGTTGAAAAGTTAGCACATACTAATGATATAATTGGCATTTCATAACAGGTGTATTTTCCTGTAACGTATTTTCATCAACGCGAGCTATTCTATACAGTGCATGCGCTCTGTAGATCTAGTAAATTCTCATTTTTGAAAAAAAGATACTAATTTTTAGTGTTACGTACCCTTAGGGTGCCAACAGGACCCTATTACCAAGCCTCCACTGTCTGTCTGTCTGTCTGTCTGTCCGTCCGTCTGTCAGCGGGCTGTATCTCATGAATCGCAATAGGTAGATAGTTGAAATATTCATAGAGTGTGTATTTCTATTGCTGCTATAACAACAAATTATAAAAATAAAAGGAGGCATTGTACAAGTTATTTTTAATTACATAGAGTAAAAGTTATATTAAAAAGTACATGGTACGGAACCCTTCATGTGCGAATTAAACTCGCACTAGACCGGTTTTGCTTGATAATGACGCTTTGTTTATGAATTTCCGCGCGATAATGTGAAAAATCATTTATCAGTGCCAAAGTAACAATACAGAAATTTCATTATTTGGAGACGGCATCTGAGAACTAAATATTTACTAAACTAAGCATCACACTTCGGTTGATGATGATTGCGATGAATGACTGTTGCGTGATAATTAGTTGATATCATCAGCGTTGTTGTTTCTGATCGAGGGCCAATATGAGTGAAGGGGCAACGGGTAAGTTAAAGGCACATAATATTACTCAACTTTGCATTGCAAGCCATGCATTAGCAATGCCCTGCCCTTAAGGTCCATCCACATCTAGGCATAGCGTGATGTCAGCGTGACAGTGACGTTTCGCGGTCACAATGTACAGTACCTATTACCACAAATATTGTGCGCCTCGGCAATTTTCGTCTAGCTTCTGAAATGCGAACTAACGCGATGATGATATGTTATATCGGGTCTGGGTGTTGTGGTACCATGGTACTCGTAGTTTCTGATACCCACGACACAGGGAATCCTAGTGTGGGGTTAGGACTATGTATGTGACTGTTGGGTGTTATTATTTTAAGGGTTGATTCAGTTATTATTTTAATTATATATTCGGATAAATTCGATTTTTTCGAACTTTCGATTCGAACTGTACCTACAGAGCTGTAGATAAGATAAGATCATTCACATTACCCAGCGCGGCAGCGATGACCATTGTGACAAACGTCAAATTCATACATTTTAAATGCTGCAGTGAAATTGCGCTTGCGCACTTTAACACTTACAGATGTCAACGATCCAACAACTTCCAGCAGGTAAATGTCGTCTTATTTTAGTTTAATGGGCACTTTACCATCAAATGGCATAAAAATGTTAGTGATTATGTGATACAAGACTACAAATGCTTCATTAAGTTGATCTACAATGACGATCGTCCTTGTGGCATCGTTCCATTCATTCTATTGTTACCCAACTTAACATACATCGAGTAATTGCACTTCTGTTTTAATTGTGATCACTAGCTATCGCCTTCCACCACAACCATGGTATATATCAAATTTTGAATGCAAAATAACCCAAAATTCGGGACTGCAGACTTGGAAAAGTGATCAAAATCTACCAATACTACCTGGCATCTATATCAACACAAGCGCGGATCCAGCCCCAAAAAAAAGGTTGTCACCAGAAAAAATACCAAGTGCGAGTCTGACTATGGACTCGCTTACGATCGATACATTGCATTTAACATACGACTATCAACATCAATTCGGATTATGGGCAAGCCTACCGTGCCCATAAAGGTGACCTGCGCCTGCATCAGCAATCACCTCACCATCGAGGATACTGGAACACAGCTGCCAACATCCCAAAGTCCTTCTCCTGTACTTAAAGAAGTTGGACTGGGGAGGGACTAAAAATGTAGCTGGAGGACAATGCACAATACACGCCGCTGGACGTTGTCAGTGCAGAACTTTATTCCCCCACCAACAATTAGAATTAGACACAAAATTGCCTAAAGTCGGAAACAACCGATGTTTACTTGCGGTATGCCACAACTGATCCTTGCCTAGAATTTATGTGGTAACCAATTTCACCATCGTTTGCAACTGTATCCGAAAGGCTTACCAGCAAATACACAGACAAAAGACAAATCACATCCAAGTATCAGCAAAATCAATCACTTCTCTGCTGCACTGTAAAAAAAAACATAGAATGCGTCCAGCTGTATCTCTCTCCGAGCATCTCCTAAAAGTCGACTAAGAGATAGTACTAGTATCCTCACCAATATGATGGACCATCTATGTGGGCGATGGACTGATTTTTTACCTGTCACCATAGTTCACCATATTCATCTTGGGACTTTGAATCAGGAGTGACTGCAAGTTTTCTTATGATTACTTGTGGCTTTGCGCACCCCACGGGCACGGGCGTAATAATATGTATGTATATATGCAATCACTTAAATAGTTCTGACCCTACATTAGGATTCCCTGTGTCGTGAGTACGACCTACCTACGAGTACTATGGTACCACCACCCAATCCCGGAAGAAATATTTGGAGATCATGCAAATGAACGGTTAGTAACACAGGTTTTAAATGATAACTACGCGAGTTAATTTTGCGAACAACTTTGTGCAAAAAATAAGGTAAAGAGAACGGCATTTACTATTAAGCCCCACTTCCAACACTGACAAGTTGAACTTTAAAAATACTCTAACGATAGGTAACATAGGTAATACCAGCATTCTTACTAACAACATCATTATCGTCATACATGTTTTGGCAAAAAAACAACGTTTCTACACGGACATCCTTTACTAGTATATAGGAATCAGGCTTATTTTTTATTTGGGTAACCAAATTATCATCAAAAGTTCACCAATCCAAACCAAAGTTTACCAAAAATACTGATTTGAGTAGCAGGGGCTTACATATTTGTCTTACTAGGTACCTATTCAAAACGTTACAAATTTGCTATGAATTTGCAATTTAACATAACAAAAAGAAGTAATTTATACTTTTGACTATTTTGGTTGGCACAATGTACCTGAACAACTTACCTCGGTGGGTGTCACATTTATTGTCTTCACACTTTTCTACTAGAAGGAAAACATCGTGAGGACCGGCATTTAGAACCTAAAATGTTCGAAAATATGTGTCCAATGCACGAAAGGCGCACTTGAGGCACACTTTAAATCCTTTCACCACACTGGTTCGAGAGAACTAGTGACACAACTAGATAGATAGAGGTCTATACCGCTTTAGAATTGTATTATGCCCTAATGACTGGTCCGATTTCAATGGTTCCTAATTTTTTGTGTGATACGAGTATCAAGGTGAAAAGATCGTAAACCCAAAAGTAACTAATCGTCATGACAGAATTTTTTTGACAATTTTCAGGTCTTTTTTGTTGAAACGTGTAAAGTAACATGACATACGTTTTAAGGGACATATTGAGGTTGTATGAAATTTACTAAAATGAGTTTGTCACTTTTTATATGATAAATGCCTACCCTAGTAAAAACATAATAATATTCGAAAACTCACTCATAAAAGATAACTAAATACTATTTAAATATTTTAAAATATAAACAATATAGGTAAAACTTACCTTTATTCCATTAAAAGTATTCACAACCATACATCACTATGTAATATTTTTACCCCTACATTAGGTGCATACTAACATTAAAATCACAGGAACATGAAATTCAACGTTTCGTTTCTTTCTTTTAACAATTCGCTATAATATACTTTTTATTTCGTTCGATTTTTAAACATGGAACCTGCAATTGTTTTTTTTTTAGTTCCGCAAGTTCGTTTTTTTTTAATTCCGCATTCGACCGCTTTTCGATCACGCGCGTTCTTCGCGGCCGCAGTTGGTTGATTGCAGCGTGATTGCAACCGCTCGCAGTCTTTAACCGAAGCAGCCGGCGGATACCGCTGGCGACGACCATGTCAATAGTAACCGAAGCTACCAGTAACAATCGATTGTTTGGCACCACTATAAAAGTTTATAAAACAAAATTGACTACAGAAGTGATATGGTATTTATGAATGAAAATTGTCTAAGGTTTGTAACATTGTATAAAATGTTATAACTTGATACTTGGCTCGATCATTCATTTAAACGGGTATTTCTGGACAGCCTTTCTCTGCAATAGGTATTGCAGTCCCTGCGCAAATTTTTACTTGGCTGAGATGTGATATATTTTAGTCAATAGAGACATTTTACCCGACTTCGTAGAAGGAGGTAATGTGTTTGGGGTGTATTTAGTGCATTAGTACCTACTTATCACAAATATCGCGCGCCTCGGCAAACTTCGTGCTTTGTATGAAAACCGAATTTGTCCGAATATGCAACTAATAATAGTCAACTAATCAAAATTGAACTCACCCTTTAAACAAAATGAGTATCTACATAATTATTGTAACATCTCTTATCTTATCATCATCGCGTTAGTTCGTATTTTAGAACATACATAGGTACACATTATCACGCCCATATCCCTAATGGGGTGGGCAGAGCCACAAGTAAACATAAGAAAACTTGCAGTCACTTCTGATTAAAAGTCCTAAGATGGATATGGTGAACCATGGTGTCAGGTGATCAGTCCATAACCCAAATAGGTGGTCCATCATTTTGAAGAGGATAGCCCTTAGTCGACTTTTACGACATGCTCGGGAAGAAAAGCAGCTGGACGCATTCTCTGCTTTTTCTTTACTTCCAGTCCAGCAGAATATAAATTGAAAAAAAAAATCGTATTCCAGAAGCTAGACGAAAATGCATTGTTATTATCAATATGTCGGCAAGAAGCCAATTTCAATTTATTCCTTTGACTGCCTTTGTAGCCAAAATGGCTGGACGGATTTTGACAAATGAGCTATCGTTGGATTCGTCCAAATCAACGAGCATAATATCCTATGTATGCTCGATGGTCCAAATAATGAGTGTCATAGGACCTATGACAGTTTGACACTAAAGTGTCAAAAATAACGGCGGCCTTAAGAAGCCATTTTCAATGAACTAAGACTTAGACTCAAATGTTGCAAATTCATTATCATCATGACCATAATGTCAAGAAATGTGGTAGATCTACCTACTGTATTAGGTAATTCTACGCATTTAGACGTTTTGTTCTTTTAATAAAATACTTGTTTGTTTCTTAATTTATACAGAGTGCATTATTCAGAGTGTGTTTCAGACTTTACTCGTAAGTTAGCTACAAACTGAACAAACATACCAGGTAATTAAAAAAGTAATAAATCGAACTATTCTATTATACCATTAACTTATCTACATTGAAAACTACCGCTCATCGTATTTGTGTTCCAAGGTAGAAGGACTTTCTAACCCTTAATTTTTCTGACAAACGAACATTATATCTAAAGAAAAACATTTTAAACATAATCGGCGGAAGCGCTATTAAGTCTTTAAGACAAAAGTTGCCGTGACATAAACTATACCTACCTTTACTACTCGTGTCACTAATTCGAACCAGTGTGGTGAGATTGTTAAAGCTTAGCAGCTGAAATAGACGCTGTAAATTTTCTTCTCTGTCGTTTCGCTCTTGGCAGAGCGGTCGTGGTCACGTCGAGCCATCCACGTTGGTGGTAGAGGTGGACATAGCTCTCCGCATGATCTCCCGCCATCTCTCCCTGTTAGCAGACTGTCTGACACAGTCAGATACTCTGCTTCCTAATGCGGATTTTACTTGGTCTGTCCAGCGCATAGGTGACCTGCCGCGTGATCTGGTTCCCTCCACTTTTCCCTGTACTACCAGCCGCTCTATGGAGTCGTCATCCCGCCTATAGACATGTCCAAAATACAGCAGTATGCGCGACTGTACTACGGCCGACAGACGCTGTGTGATGCCGAGATCCTGGAGTATGGACACAAGTACATAAGTACATATTGAATTGCGGTAAAACTGAAAAAGATGATACCAAACTTTAACTTTATAGCTTAACTACCTTTCACCAGTGGCTTCGCTCTCGTCATACCCGGGTAAAAGTAGCCATAATGTTTTTTTCCACTCCGACCTTGGTGGCGGTTAATGCAAGAGGTTAAGGAAGCAGGTTCGATTACCGTCAAATTGTGCAGCTGTTAAGGCATGATTGGGATACAAACATCCTTTCACCAATCGTTCAGTCACTTCGTCACATCATCATAAACATTCACATTTATAATATCAGAAGACATTTATTGAAAAAAAAATACTAACAACTGATACAAACTTATGATTTACAAAATACAAAAGAAACAGTCGGGCTATCTAAAGACCGTTTCAAAATGGTAAAGATAGCTCACCTGATCTAGATTATCAGACGGTGGAGGCATGCCCAAGAAGCTGGCCGCATTGCTACGCTGAATGGCAAAACTAATCCGTTGAGCCAAATAAGAGACAGATTGTGGATCGTGCATCGCTTCGACCAAACTAAAATTTTAAAAACGTTGTGGGCACCCGCGTGTAAACAGGTTTTTAAAAAGATAGGTAGACAGTAAAATGGATTGTGCCTACAAACTAGTTACTTTCATTGATTTACTTCGAGAAAAGTAATTAACAATAATAATTACCTTTACAATTTAATATTTAAATCTATCTAAATATAAAACCAATTCTCCATTTCCCTTTTATTCATAAAAAAATAACTATGTATACCTACAGTATAGATAATATACATCAAATTTAATAAAAAATAAATAAAACAAAGTAAATAAAAATTGTTGGTCACTCGGTTATTCTTTGCTCTAGGAATGAGCCAGCCGTCTTATTAAAATGTAAGAGGTTTAGGTATTTAATTTGAAGTAAGTAGGTATATCTTTATTTAATTTAATACATACATTACATTATCACGCCCGTATCCCTAATTGGGTGGGCAGGGCCACAAATAAACATAAGAAAACTGGCAGCTACTTCTGATTTAAACTCCTAACATAGATATGGTGTGGTGAATCATGGTAAAAGGTGATCAGCCTATCGCCCATAATGTGGTCCATCATTTTGGAGAAGATACTATAATATAATATACCCTTGATCGCCTTTTATGACATGCTCGGGGAGAGAAGCAGCTGGACGCAGTCTATGCTCTTTCTTTACTTCAGTCCAGCAGAGAAGTATTAATTTAATATTTTATTAAATTTGTTTAATACATTGTGGTTTGTGAATACAATGCGTGATATTAGGATTTCTGTATGGTTAAAAATAAACTATATTATTTTTTGATGATAAAGTCTCTTTATTTTAATAAAAATATTTTCATACACATTGAATACCTTTGCAGATTCACTATTATGGTTGTGTTTATAATATATAGCTTGGACTTGGTCAAGGATAGAAAAGCTTCATTTTTCATGAACCAAGCTAGTAGTAGGTTTGTACGAGGACTTTGAATTTTTTTTACGATTTGTATATATGACGTTTCCATGCAAAATTATCTAGGGTGAGATAGGAGCCAAAATATTATTTTGGACTAAACGGAGATTAAATTTTAGTATAGTCCAAACTACATAGCACACGTTTACAACGCATCAGTAAGGTCTATTCTATGTGGATAGCTTCTTGTAACCCTGGCCTGTTCTTAGAATATCGTAAAATTACACACAACGCATACGGTCTTACTAATAACGAATTATTACATCTACTAACAAAGCACGGTTACCTGCTTTACCTACTTGTCTGTTATTAATTTTCTTATCTGAAAACTGATTGTCCTACTTCCATTACCATCTCAAGCAGAACACTTATTGTACATTGAACACAATTAGATAATTTTCTTTACAAAATACATCTGAAACTGCTAGTTTTCTATTTTTAGTTTTATGGGGAGCTCATTGTCCAGCAGTCATAGAGGGCTCATCATAATAACAATTAGTTTGGTCATAGGATTCGGATTCCATTTTGGATTCCAATAGCACATGTCATATCATCGATCTCAAACTTTGTCTTCACAAATTCCTTCAACAACGATGCTCTTCTGCGGCATTTCATTGGTGACGATATCCAAGGATCCATTCTTACTCAATCCGCAGGCGGAGAACATTTTCCTGGCGCTATCTCTTTTTTTCACACAGTACAAGACTATTATAAGAAGGAATAAGAAGAATGCGATCGCTCCTACTATCATAGGAGCACTTTTGTCCATGTCTGTGTCTAATGACGCTAGTCGACTGGTTTCGGTTTGTAGGAAGTCTTCAAGAGGAGCGAAGTAGCTGAGGATTCCCTGCGTTGAAAGTTCAGTTTCTCCAGTCATCGTTTGTAGAACTGTTCTCCAATCCTTGCTAGCTCCCAAGGACATTCCATCACTGAAATTAAAATTATATCATTTTTAAAGGAGATAACACCCATAAAGTTCGATATGACGCCTGTGAGTTCAATTGGTTAAAGCATGGTAACAGTATGGTCGCGTGTTCAAGAGCCCACCAAGCCAAGTATTCGTGAATTATTTAAAATTATAGAGATGCAAATCATCATACTAATAAGGTGACCTTGAATTTGTATTCTCAAGATCTTTCTCTTCATTAGGTACCTTCTGTATCCGTCGTAACGACCTATCGAGGTTTATCTTTGTGTGGAGTAGAGTTAAGGTAAGTTTATGGAAATTTCCAAGAAAGGACTAACGAATAAATCAAATAATTAAATTATACTCAACAGTCACATACTCTTACATAGTTTTGATCCTACACTAGGATTCCTTGTGTCGTGTCAGTATTAAAAAGTACGAGTACCATAGTACCATAACACTCAGACCTGGAACAAATATTTGCAGAGCTTGCAAATATTTCTCGCCTCTGAGTTCGTCAAATAATAGGACGTCGAATAGTTTGTTCCGTATAGAAAACAATAATCAATGCTTAGTATTCAAATTACGAACCCAAGTCGGAAGTACCTACCTGAGCAATTTTCCTGCTTCCTTCACGCCGTAGATGGAACATTCGTGAAGAGGTCCCGTGTGGTTCGCGCGATTGCATAGAGATAACAGGATTTGGAACTCAAGGACGTGTGAAATCAAGTATCTGAAAAATCAAAGTTTCCAAAGATTATTATCATCTTCAATGAAACCGAAGAAAGATAACGTTTTTTACCAGACTGTGAAGAAGAAGGATAATGTGTTTGGGGAAAACGGCTAGACGAATTTTGACAAATGAGGTGTTGTTGAATTCGTCTAGATGACAAGACTAGCATAGGATAAAGTGTAATAAAATCCAATATGGTGGCTCTAAGAAGCCATTTTAATTTATTCCTTTGGCGGCCTCTGTAGCCGAACGATTGGATGGTTTTTGACAAATAAGGTTTCGTTGGATTCGTCTAAACAGCAAGAGTGTCATAGGTGCAGCCTATATACGCTAGTACTGTTATGTATTCTGTGCTATAACACTAAAGTGTATAAAATAAAATATGGCGGCTTGAAGCCATTATTGTGTCAAAACTAAGAAAATTTGTAACATTCTAATTTTTATGTTTTAAAACTGTAAATTAAGATGTGCGTCTGCGTACGGCTGTGGGCTGAAATTTTATCTTCCTGCATATTTTGTATCATGTTTGCATTGAATTGTACATTACAGCTGTTTGTTGTCCTAACTAAATAAAATAAAAATAAAACATTTATGAGGGCACATGTACTACGATACCTTAATTATACGCAATCGGCAATCTTTGTTCTTTTAAATAAATACTTGTTCAACTATTACACTTTGGTTTAATTTTCCAAATTTTACTTTTGTAAATGAACACGTTTACTGCGAGTAGTACCTATATTTTTGATACTAAAGCTGATTTACAAAAGGTGGCCAATAATGTATAGGTACTTTAGTATTATTTATACTTTTAACTACAATCAAAGTGCTCTAAGTGCTCTAAGTGCAGTAGTACCACAAATATTGAGCGCCTCTGCAATTTTTGTCTAGCTTCTGAAACACGAACTAACGCGATGATGAATGTAGAGATGTTACAATAATTATGTGGATAGGTACTTATTTTTTTGAATTTCTGTTCAGTTATTATTAGTTGCATATTTGGACAAATTTGGTTTTCATACAAAGCATAAATTTACCGGCGCACAATTTGTGTTACTACTGTTCCTTTCTAAGCTTTCTCGATGTAAAGTAGCTTGAAATTCTTACGTGATGTACTGGACATGAGACACGACATGGTACTTTGCGGCTGGATCCAAGTCACTTTCATTCCTGGGCACTGGTGGAGAAACACCAGTTTCTTTGATCCTGGAAAAACAAATATTCCTAAAATATTTGAACAACTCTGCATTCGAGTCTTAAGTACCTACTGTATTGTATACGATAATACGCTGTTGCTATCTGATGACCTTGAGAGTTAAACAGAATTCAGATTTTAGAGTTGAACCGTTAGAAGTAAACCAAGATCAAGGTTAACATAATACTACTACCAATCGAGTCACTAGTTCTTTCGTACCAGGATTTAAAGTGCGCCTCAAAGGCTCCCTTCTATGTTTACTCACTATGTTTTCGAACAGAATATTTTTATTAATTTATGCACGACCGGATTTGAACCCAAGATCTTACGAACTTAGGATCGGAAGACGGGATCACTACAACTAGACCAGTCCTCTGAACAGTCATTAAAACCTACCTCAGATTCCACCAATATTCATTCCAGTTCTCGAGGCTAGTATTTCCGAAGACATTCCACCTCCACTGGTCCAGCACATACGCATACGCCATCAGAGGAAACTTTTCTAAAGCTACCCATACAAGATGGTTAAGAGTAGCTTGAGGACTGGTTTCTACGTTCATAAGATTCAGGCTTTTCAAGTGCTCAGGAGTGATTAGTTGGATGGCCACTATGTCAGAAATAGCATCGTGGAATGCTGGAAATTGAGAAATTAGATTGTTAATACTACTACTAATCGTGTTACTAGTTCTTTCGAACCAGTGTGATGAAAGGATTAATGATTATGGTATAGGTGCATCACCCTCAATAACGTTGTGATTTTTAAGAGATAATTTTAATAAATAAATTAAGAGGTGCTTTCGTTCATAAGTAGTTTCGTTCAAGATTGCATAAAATATGGTATTACTGTAATGTCATTGTTAAAAAAACCCTGAACTTTTATCTGATTTGGAGATTTATCTACAATTTTGGTTGTGAATTACGCAACTATTTTCTCTTAAAAGATGCTAGACAAGGTCAAGGCAGAGGATAAGTGGGCCTCAAGTTGAAAACGTGAATAAACAGTGATCGAATGCGCCGATGGTCGTATGTTTTTTCTTTCAATTTGTCAATGTTTATGTACATTACAGGTATGCGAACTACTAAAGCTTGGGAGATCCTGTAGAATAAGTTCACGTAAAAATTAAAGGTGAAAAAATATTTACCTGGATTTGGTCCATCTCTAAAGAGCGGCGGGAGGTTCCTATAGTGTTTGAAGTACTGGATGTGACCCAGAAGCCGAGCTGCTCTTGATAATCCAACAACAGCATCGGTAACTTTTTCACCACACCACTTTATCCTGAAAATATTTACACGCAAAATATACTATACACATCTCCTAAAGAGACCATTTATCCGAAAAGGAAAAAAAACAGTACTTACTTGTAATTGACTCCATCGCACATGTCATGGCTAGAAGGCAGGCAGTTTGCTGTCGTCGCTGTCTCCTTTATATCCTGATATGAGTCTTTAGCACTCTCAAAGCCCAGGGACTGGTGAAAGTCATCCACAGCATCAAAAAGATCCATGGAACGAAGAATCCCACTTTGCAGGATTGGTCGCGTGTGGTCAGAGTAAGGAACCACTTTTGGGAAGATTGACTGCCATTCTTGCGCCCATAAGTTTCCTGAAACGGAATTGGATCATGTTACTACTATTGAAATTACATTTATATATCGTAAACAGGATCTTTGGAAACAAGTGTGTTTTAAGGAATAAAGTGCGCCAGAAAGAGGCTTCTTTTTTGCACATCTAATGATTCTTGACAATATAATTGACTATTATTATGAGTATTTTTACATTTACCATTTATGTAGATGATCAATCAACTTACCTAAAATATGAGCTGGTATTAGTTTGTCCTCGCTGTTCAAATCTTCGCTATAATAGATTTTCAACTTTAATCGTACATAATCGTGCAGAAGGTCGTAGAATGGCTTTATTTCGTGCCAAATGCGATCCACGTCATTCATAAAGTTATCGTCTTCAAACGCATATCGCCACATTTCACCAGCGTCGGTAAAATTTTCAGATTTAGCGACTACGTTCATCCTTTCAACGTAATCTTTGAAAATTGGCCTTACTTTTTTACCAGTGGCATCGCGATATGCGATCCAATAGTATTTCAGTTCTTTAGAATCATTACTTGTTTTGAAAATTGATATTACATCTGAAAGATTGACCAAAGCATATTACTAAATAATTTAATATACTTATCTGCTGGACTGGGAGTAAAGAAAAAACTTAGAATGCGTCCAGCTGCTTCTCTCCCCGAGCATGTCGTAAAAGTTAACTTTGAGTTAGTGTCCTCCCTAACATGAAGGACCTGATTATATGTAATTTTATTAAAAATGTTAATAGCTTTTATTTATTGTGTTTCAGATTGAACGTGTTTTGAAAACATTAAATATGCCTAGATGATTATATTTATTATTTCTTGTTATACTGTTTTACAAGTTTAAGAAGAATATTTGTAAAATTATAAAAAGTCTGACTGACCACTCATCGTCCGTACCGAATCTTCGTCGCATGTTGTTGTATTATAAGCGCAGACTGTTACACGGCTCCAAATCTTCTGCATTGTATCTATTTCTTCTCTTTGCTTTATATAAATCCAAATTCATGTTAGTTAATCACTATTATCATACATAAACTCACCACTTAAGTAATTTATTTACTTTTACCTTACTTTGTGGCATCTGGACGTTGGTACCTCTTTCCTTTATAATTCTTAATTTCCTTTTGTATTTTGAGTCATTTGTAAGTAGATACTCATTCAAATAGTTTTTCTTTAAAATGTTCCAATATTGCTTTTTAATTTCATCTTCTTCTGCTGCTATACGTACCTGGAAATAACAAAGAAGCTTTTTTGACATGGCATATTTCAGATTAGATGTTATATTATTTCTTCGATAGCTGCTTCAGCTCTTTAGTTTGGCATGATATTCGCAAACCATGTTATCTTACCATAGTGTTCTTCTTATCATCATTGTTGATATCCGTCACATAAGACCATAATGCATCTTGAGATGTTTTGCAAATATCTAAGCTCAACTTATCCATCTCATCCATAAACATATCAAAACTGATGCTAACATTGTCCAACTCATCTAATTGATATTTGAAACTTTGCAGAACATTAGTTGTCTTTGCGGTAAGTGTTGTTGTAGGATCGAGTACTGTTTTCATAGCGTCATCTAAAAACTTTTTTTCTTTTATACTATCATCATCTATCTCGATTTCGTGGCTGCTTTCTTCGGACAAGTCTGCAGTTCTATTCGTGGTATTCTTATCATCTGCTGACATCTCTGAATTAGGGTTCGGATTGTACTGTACGGCAACACATTGTATTACTAAAGCTGAAATAAATGCCGTAATATAAACGGCATGTGGCTGGAAAATACAATTTTATGTTACAAACTAAGTTGTTTTGTTTTGCTGGTGATGTAGTGACGTAAGCATAAATCATTATTACTGCTTTGTATGAACACGCGATAGGGCTGGTTGTGCGACAATACAGTCATGACAGAATGCTCCCGTATATGTATATCGTGAGAACAATTTAACAATAGTCCAACGCATCGGTGTGGCTAGTTGGATAATGATTACATCCTCTAGTCTTACCATCTATCCACTATCATTTAGTAGGTACCTATGATGATACGACCTTGAAACTTGTCATTAAACCAGGTGTATTATTACACGTATCTATGCTAATGATATTTAATTACGAACGTAAGTAATCGTACAACACATAAGAATAGTAGCAGAATTGAAACTACAAAATTGTGACTTACCTAAAATAATAGATACCTTGATATTATTGTTAATTTTATGGCTAAAATGGGAATTACAAGTGCTGTTAAATAAAACAACCTACTGCAAAACAAATCAATTACCTATTATAAGAATTTTATTACCTAGTATTCACGCAAGTCTCTTTCATAAAACTGTATCGGATTACTATATACCTAGGTATTTTTAACTCCCAGAATAATTATTGCAACCGAGGATTACGGAAACGAAATATGCAAAACACCTATAAATTCAAACTTAAACCTTATAAAATAAATGAATAAACTGTGTAACGTCATCATAAATTTGTAAAATAAAAATACCTACCTGTCTCATGATGTCGAAGCAATCCAGCTGGTTCAATCCAGGGCACTACAACACTGAACCCAACACATTTTCAGACTGCACTTGGCAATTTGACTATAGGTACTGTTTCACAGTTTCACACTTTCGTTCTTGGCATGTTGTTTGTGAATACTGTAAGGTGTTTACTCGTTTTGTGGTGGAATTTTAAAGGGAACAATCGACCGAGCGGCTTGTTTTGAAAACCTGGTTGGTACGTTGTCGCGCCAAAGCGGCTGTATGCATATGAGCATTGTTACTGTGCTAGTAACTAGTGTTTAATCTGTGCTGTAAGTATCCCACAAAGGAGTCTACACTCTCTACTTTACAATAGTAACTCTTTGATGAGCTAGGGTTCTACGGTTTAGTCTCATGTGACTAGCCGTGGCTAGGCAGTGCTAACATCCTGGTATTGTGAGAATCATAATTTTATTTTGGTGTTTTGTTATCTTTATTCTCTTTAGACAAGACCTGCAAAACAGACTCTCGTTCGTTTTCGTTTCCAAGAGCGATGTGTTTTGTTATTATCACAAGTGTTAAATGTATATTAAATATGTATTGCAACTTACGCTCTTCATAAAGTCATATCAGAGAGTACCTACTAGGTACTATGTAAAAATGTCCCTTTGACCGATTTAAGAGAGTTCGTAGAAACACAAGTTCTTAGATTTCAATTTGTAAACATACTAAAGTAGGTTTTACGATAACGAAATAATAAACCTCGATATTCAGAAAATAATTTATTGCGCGAAGTGTTATTGCCATCGAATCAAACTACATGTTACCTCTACCATCGTATAACAGGGTTTAATTACTTTTAGTAGTAGGAGTAGTGTGCCAGTGAAAGGAAAAATATTGTGCTGAACAAACTGCGTTGACTTTGAAACTATTCCTTTTTGAGATATGAGGCTAAAATCTGGGCCCCAGCTACATCGATCTCATTGTAACCGTACGGTTCCAAAACTTTTTTGGTTCTCTCAAACCACTTTTTAACGTTTTCGTGGGCGCTATAGTCGAATCCAAATGCCTGAAATGGGAAACAAGTACTTAGAATAATTTTAACTTGCTTATTGAGTACGTAACTGATAAAACTACTCACGTCAATGTTAGTGAGAGTTACTATGATAGTAATATCAGCGATGGTAAGGTTTTCGCCGGCAACAAAAGCGCGGCCGTCTAAGCTAATGTCGAGGTAGCCAAGAGCTTCGTTCAGCTTTTCAGCAGCTTCATCATTGTATTCCTCACCACGAAATATCATTGGTACCTTAAAATAAAACAAAGATACTTGCTGACTTATGCTCTATCATCAACGAAGTATTTTCAAGATAATGTCAAATAAAAATAAAGCGGCATAGTACATCTAAACCACTGCGTATTCTTCAAAAAACTCGATTATCAGCATTGGTTAAGAGTATTCACAAATAATGTAACTATCATGCTCTAAAGATTTTTTTTTTATATTGAAATGGCAAATAAAAAATGTTTAAGGTCAACATTTTTTTAAATATACATACATAGAGGGCCAAATATCTGGCAAACAAGGTTCCAAGATCGAAATCAAGTCTCTGGTCTACGATGGCTCGTAGGCGAGGGTTTTTGGGGTATAATGAGTCGTCGCGCCCGTAAGCATTCGCCAAGTACGCCATGATTGCTCGACTGAAAACAAAAGTAAAGTTAGCTACGTTACATTTGAAATACCGACTTAACCATTTTTTATTGGAATCTTTACCTTTCCCATAGAATAAAGCCACTGTCGTCGATCGTCGGTATTGTGTGCTGAGGATTCATCTAAAAATGAATAATTTCAGTTATTTTGAAAACAGGTAAGGTAAGGTTTACACATAGTGTTTTTCCTGTTACTTTCCAACGTGGGCTTGATATACCAAACACAGATACTTTATTACTTCGTTCTAGCAGCTGCTAAATAGCTAGCATACATACATATTATCACGCTTATATCCCTATTGGGGTAGGCAGAGCCACAAGTAAACATAAGAAAACTTGCAGCCACTTCTGATTTAAAATCCTAAGATAGAAATGGTGAACCATGGCGACAGGTGATCAACCCATCGCCCATATAAGGTGGTCCATAATTTTGGAGAGGATACCATCCCTTAGTCGACTTTTACGACATGCTCGGGAAAAGAAGCAGCTGGACGCATTCTATGCTTTTTCTATACTCCTAGTCCAGCAGAGAGGTAGCTAGCGCTAACTAACCTAATCTTACTTATATTATAAATGCGAAAGTTTGTGAGTTTGGATGTTTGGATGTTTGTGCCTCAATCACGCCTAAACGGCTGAACGGATTTGAATGAAACTTGGAATATACATAGTACATGTACTGGATTAACATATAGGCTATTTTTAATCCTGGCACCAAGCGAGCGAAGCCGCGGGCGGCAGCTAGTAAGGTATAAGTACAAATACAAACATTGACAGATGTCGACATATGTATTCAACGAACTTGCTCAGACATTTTAACATGACAATAAATCTGGACAAAATACTCTCACACCTTGTTGAAATAGACATAATTTTTTTATTCATTGTGTCCATAAAAGTCTAAATATGAATAAAAACTTTTAATGGAAATATCGTGTGAACCTGTTATGATGAAATATAGATTAAGCATGGATGAAGTAGTAATTATAAGCACAATATTATAGGTCAGGTACTTCTAAATTGAGGTTTTCAATTTATGGATTAACAACCTTAATGTAGGTAATACGGCTAAGATCAGTCGTTTTAAAGATACCTTTAGGACATACACGTTGAACCTGAAATGATGAACATACTGGCTATGTACCTTCAAGAACTCAGGCGTCAAATGATCTCCATTCAAGATGTTAGTGACAACCATGTCCATCTCCAGGCCAAGGACTCGAGCGGTCATCATTACCGCCCGGCACGGCGGCGATGGCGGCAGGTAGTACAGCTTGATGGGCTGCGTCGGCATTTTGCTGCCTTTCGACCGAGCTACTGCGTTGCTGTGAAGGAAATGTCAGGCTTTAGCACTAAGGCCTTTAACCATAGTAGATGGTTTATACAGCGTCAGGAGGCAACTTTTTTACCTTCACAAACGGGACGCTGTAGTAGTGCCCGGGACGAATTAAGATGGAGTTGGCTTGCCCAGCACCTATACCACCCTCTCAGCTTAGTCGGCCTTGTTCACAGGAAAGACATGGTCAATACGTGCAGAGCTGACTAAGCCACGGGTTTCCTCACGATGTTTTCCTTTACCGTTTGAGCGAATAATGCAACCTTGTAAAAAATAACTGATATTCTTCTGAAAGCATATTTTTTAACACTACTAGGTACTATTTTAAGTTTTCCACTACGATACGTCTTTGGTAAGTAGTATTTTGGTTTCTAAAAAAGCAATAATTCAATCCTTTTTCCACCTTTAGACATACCAATTCGTTTTTGCAGATGCTTTCTTACCTGTATTTTTTTAGCAAATATTCTAACAAGAAATACGTACCCTCCTCCTATTTAGTGTTATAAATGCAGAGTGATCGCAAAACAAAGTGAAGTCACATTTAAATCAGGCGTTTTTGCTGTGCTGTGTTCATAATTGTTAGTAGGTACTTACCTACTCACGGCAACAACTCCATTTTCTAACTAGCATTACAAAAAGGAGGCAAGAAAAACTAAGCTTAACCACCCACCTAAAGGCCTTTTACCATTATATACCTTCCTACTAGATAATGTTATACAGCGTGAGGAGGCAAGTTTTTGCTTACCTAACCTACAATAACGGGACGCTGTTGTCCCCGGGACGATTTTAGACGGAGTAGGCTTACCCAACACCAACAGCTTAGCTTACAAAATCCGTATTTAACTTATGTTAGTGACCAAACCAAAAAAGAAAAGAAGGTCGTCATCTGGGCTCGCAAAAAGTAATTGTGTGTAGGTAAAATAATGACAATATAACTAATAAGTTTAATTACAGAAATTATAAAATCAAACCAAAATATCTGTTTACCCGACGTGTCGGAGCAAATCTAGGAGGACTATATAGTTTCAATGTGTTAGAAGAAGGAAAACATAAAGCACAAAAAATATCACGCTTTTAAAAACTTTAAAACTTACCCACAGATAGCCGAAAAGAACAACAAAGTAAATGCAAACTCATATGTTTTCATTTTGAATCTGGATAAAACAGAAAAAAATAAATGATTTAGATAACGTAATATTTACAAAAAATCCAAACCCCAAAATCAAATTAAAAACCGTCTCTTAAAAAAGCTTTATCACTTCTGAACAGATCATTTAAGAAATAGGTTTTTGAAATGCTAAAAGCATTTAGATTTTTTTCATCGCAAAATTGAAGCAGTAAATTTTAAGTTGAGTATAGAAGCATATAGCTACTTAATTTATATCTATGATTACGTAGGTATTCAAAAAACTCTGGTAGATTTTTTGGCAAAGCTTTCAAGCATATTTTGTTCCGAACACCCACTCACGCTGTCGACTGTATTTTTTCCAAAACAGATTTGTCCATACATTGGCCCAGTTTGAGATTTTACCAACAAATCCAATATTTTTTAAAGAGTTATCCTAAAAACGGCACAATAAAAAAATCCAAACTAACTCGATTGCAAACGTAAAAATCCAATCAGCAAGGAGACAATATCTGTGTACTGATAAGCGACAACTGAAAAGAAGCCTGTTGTGTTCGTGTATAAAACTGTTATGGCTGTGGGCACCATAGAAACCGTAACTACTCTACCGTAATATAGAATCATCATCGTGACTATTTATATTTTCTTCTGTGCTATGGGCATAGAGTATAGCTAGCATAGATTTCCTGAAAATTACTCACATCATAAATGCCTAACAATGTCTGTCTTCAGCTGATCGTATAGCTCAGTTGGTTGGAGCTTCGCCTTCTGCGCTGTAGACCGGCTGGGGATTGTGGGTTCGATTCCCACCCATGAGACTCAAATGATTAAAATAGATTCTGAGAGATTTGTTCTAAGCTATTGCTTTATACTTATTACGCGCCATTTCCACAACCCGCAAGATTTTCATTTACGCCCTGAGGTTTCTTGTACTTACACGCTTTGTACCAACTTCTGATGTCCCGTCATTCTGCAGTTCCATTGTTTATAGATAAAATATATGTTACTTATAGGTAACTTATTTCAACTACTGGTTCTCTTTATGCCAACGACTAGTAGGTCGTTTGACTGTTTATTATTCCTACTAGCTGCCGCCCGCGGCTTCGCTCGCGTCGTACCCTTATAAAAAGTAGCCTATATGTTATTCCAGCACACGTATTATGTATAGTATACTCCAAGTTTCATTCAAATCCGTTCAGATGTTTGGGCGTGATTGAGGCACAAACATACATCGTCACATGCACACATCCTTACATTCTCACATCCTCATAAACTTTCGCATTTATAATATTAGTAGGATAGGATTTAGATCACTAGTCTGACAGGGAGTAAGAGTTTCAGATATTTAGAAGATAAAATAATGTGCAGGTTATTTTCGCAAAAAAATGGCCAAGTTACATTTCCACTAGCTATTCTATGCTCCGTCGTAACATTCAATATAGATGCCATAATTTAATAGCAGCGAGTCAATGCGAGCTCGCATTTCCGTAGGTAATATAGCATTAATGTTCCATTAAGTTCAGAGACTGATTTCGTCGTCCCATCGATTTGCTTTGTCCTCGGTACCAAACAAATCGGTGTCACTAACTTATTCCAAACGATTTTACTTTTTGCTACTACTATTTATTTGTGTCACTAGTTCTTTGGAACCTGACTGATGAAAAGGTTTAAATGCGCCTCAAAAAACTCTCATGTTTCATGTTTATGAACTTTTTAGGTTCTACGACTCTCTGGTTTCAGCGTTTTAATTGTCGGTCCCGGCTTTTAAGTCGTTAAGCCATGACGGAGGCCTTTAGGCGGCCTAAAAACTCCGCCACAAGAGTTGGCCACTAGCTTATACGAACTTACTACTTACCCTTTGAGAGTAGGAACTGGTAATGCAGAATTTTTTTTTCGAACCGGAAAATCCATTGGTGCGCGATCGGATTTGAACCCGCAACCTCAGGATCAAAAAGCCTACTAGACCACCCAGTGTTCTACTACTGTACTTTTCGTTCGGCTAATAGGTCAGAGCTATGTTTAATGTTTATAGTGCGTATCTTTGTATGTTTGTAGCAAAATAATCTTTATAACCTCGTAAGAAAGGTCAAAAGAAGCCTTTGAGGCGCACTTTGAATCCTTTTATGTATACCATACTGGTTCGAAAGAACTAGTGACTCGACTAGTAGAAGTTTTACCTCGTAACACCTTACGACTTGCTGGATTTTTGAATGCGCTAAAATCCTTAAACTCATGTAAAATTTTTGAGATATGAACAAAGAAAGAAACACAAAAACAAGTATGTTTTTTCTATAAATTGGTTTTAAATACATAGTCTACACCAAAAAAGATCTTGTGGGTAGTAGTCTCTCCAAAAACACCTGTTTGATATCTGACCAAAATTACTAAATATTTTTTGATCAGAAGCAGTAGGTAGTTTATCAATAACGATGGAAACATTCCATTTATATTTTTATGCGTTGACTTTCCGTGCTTTATTTTGCTTTTTTATGTGAGGTAAGGAAAGTAACTTACTAAGGATGCGTGTGAAAGGAGTGACATAATGATGAAACTACTTAGATAACGAGTGATACCTAGAATAAGATGGAAGAGGAAAACATATTGTGCCTAGTAGGATAAGGGCAGGAAAATTTATATTAAATTAATAAATATCTAATAAATAAATATTTGTAGACATTTCACACAGCGCCATCTAGCCCCAAACTAAGCAAAGCCGTATAATGAGAACCAGATGGCTGATAGAATACTTATATATAGTTTTTTTGTAAATACGTATACTACAACACCCAGACCAGGAAGAAATATTTACTGAACATACAAAGATTTATTCCGCAGCCGGAATCGAACCCGCGCCTCTTGCGTCTCAGCCGAGCACTCGCCCGCCACGCCACTGAGGTCGTCAAATACTTGATATATTGATTCTAAAATACTTCTCTGCTGGACTAAAAGTAAAGAAATAACAGAATGCGTCTGTCAGCTCTTTCGCTCCCCGAGCATGTCGTAAAAGTCGATCCTCTCCAACATGATGGACCATCTATATGAGCGATGGGCTGATCACCTATGACCACGGTTCACCATATCCATCTTAGAACTGAATCAGGAGGGGCTGCAAGTTTTCTTATGATTACTTGTGGCTCTGCCCAACCCTTTAGGGATACGGGCGTGATAATTATGTATGTAAAAGAAATAGCTTTGTCCTTACACTACTTAGGTACCCACTTTACTTAAAAATATGCGTAATTTTCGTTTCTAATGGCAGTAATTAGTTAATTCGTGTAATCCCACTTTAGGTAGTAGTTTTGTTCTGAGCTCATGTTGTAGGAATGCATTGTTGGTTCTGGCGAATGACTAACCTACCGACCACAAGACAAAAATAAAGCTGTGACAACATTGTGGTTTTATTATTTCACACTTGATACAGTTACTTTTAACGAACTAGACAAAATTTGTAAAACTTATATTCTGTAAAATGTCAGACGTTCGTTTTTAAGGTAAGACATTAGACACAAGGGGGTATTGTTTGTTTTTCAGTTTAGTCTGAAAAAAAAAACAATTATTTTAACGATTGTTTCAAAATTCAAAAGTACTAATTCTTTCAGGTCAATTGAAATTAAAGAATTATCATTATGTAAGGTCTGAAACCCATCCCAGCGGTGACCTACTTGAGTAGAATATTTTTTTTAATGGTCAATAAACAAAAGAGTCGGACAAACTCGTCAATTTCATAATAGCTTGCTAGTTGGACAAAAGAATTCTAAAAACGTGATACTGAAAAATTGCATGTGTATTGTGATTTGTGCTCAATTTAGGTATGTTTGAACCAACTTGTGTGTATTTATCTCCTATGCCTACAGCTATAATGTAACTCATTACTGAAGGTACCTGAGGATCAATTGTGAAATTACACGTATATTAACCAAGGTTTATGGAATCTACCCAGCGCCTTCACAATAGGTTAGATGATCATAATTTTGTACCTAAACTGTTGACAATTACATTCTAGCTATTTATAGAGACGATATTCTAGCTATTTTTGGACCATTTAGATTATTTACCTCTGCTATTATAATTTACCAAATAAGTATGGTTATTTGTCGCGCAATGGCTATGATTCACGCTGAATAATAATAACAGTTAATTCGGCGATATGAACTTCTTTGAGGTAAGAGGTGCACTTTAATCAACTGTACCGGTTCGATAGAAATTGTGACGCGAGTTTAGTATCAAGCAGTAGCATAGTAGAACTTTAATAGTTAAGGTTCCGGAAAATAAGGGCTTCGTCAAGCGAATTAATAATGACAAAAATAAAATAAAAAAACACAAAATTGCTACATACTCGTACCACACCTAAAAGTTAGCCAGGTTTACTGGTTGATAAATAAATGACCCCATAAAAAATAATAAATTTAATTTATGACTTTTCTGTTATAAAAAACCTAGAGACAGGGGGCACTTCATTCTTGTAAAACACATGTCACAGTTCACTTATCGTCTAAAACTTCCACTGTGGACGCACTGCTGGCGTTGTCGTGATCCTTTTCCTTATTCTCGTCAACGCCACTTCTAGTTTCAGAAATGTCAGTTTTTATAGTATTAATCCTTTCTTCATTGTACTTTTCATCCGGCGCCTCCGAGATTTTAAGCTTCTTGCTTTTCGAGTTACCCATATTGTGTCGGAGAATGCACTGACTGATTCACTTTTGTATTGAATTGCTCTCGAGATAAAGGTACTTGAAGATAAGCGAATTCAAATTTAATAACTGTACCTAGTAGCCGATAGAGATACGCTTCAAAACAATGTGAAAGAGAAACCGCACTTGACAATGTGTCGGAGACTTCTACAGTCAAAACATAATAGCTATAAATACGCAAGCCGGGAGATAAGGCGACAATGACACATCGTCCTCGTCAATAAAGCGATGACCGTGCGCCTGAATGTCGTTTCAACGCAAAACAAATGAAACTTTAATTGCTTTTTCTTTGTGCTAAATTGTCTTTGTTTGGTCTTCCTAACAAAATCTGACACGATCTGTATAGGCCAAGATTGGCCAAGATTTGGTAAGCCCAAAGAAGTAGGCTTAAAAATACTAGACACTTATTTCACAAGTATTTATTATTAATGTGAGAGTTTGTTGTCATTTTAAAATATCCTTTGTGTTAGTTAGTTCTGTATTTGTCTTCCCTATGTATAGCTATCCGAATTTAAAAATTAATGTATCCATCATAGTGAATGATAGATATACCTACAAGTATTTATTTAAAAGAACAAAAAACCCGACTACGTATAATTTAGGTGTTATTATTATTTAGGTTTATCTGCCATAATAGATTTTTTGACACTTGCTGATGATGGTGATGATGAATTTGCATTTTAGTCTATTTTAGTCTATTTTCATAATTAGATTTTTTACACTTTAGTGCCATAAACTGTACAAGCATACTAGGTTCTTATATAATTCATGAACTTGTATCACTTGTATGTAAAGGTGCATCATACAAAATAGAGTCACCTATCTGTGTAGTGTATACCATTTTCAATGTGCTAATCTTTGTGCAAAGTAAGACTCAAGACTAGCTCATTTTCTTATCATTCTACTGATAAAGTGATGTCATCTAATGACTGCACTAAAGTTCACAATGTCGAGATCATGACAACACACTTTGGAATTTTAACGACAATAAGGTGTTTTCTAGAAAAGAAGAGACCTGCAGGGAGTCCTCTTCTAACGATACAAATTCCTACCTCCAAAATATTTTATAAGAACAACTAGGTACGAACTAGGTTTATCATAAAAATATAAACAAGGGTAGGTACTGGAAAACGTATTTATTTATGAAAAACTTACATCGGTAAGTTATTAAGTAAGGAGATGTACCTCCATGTCATTTTATGTTACTAATTGTGAGCCTGACTAAGTGAAGTTAATTGCGTATTTTTTAACCATTAAGTAATTAATTTACTAAATTGAAATTTTAAATGGATAAATTGACTATTAATAGAACCTTCTGAGATATCAGAGCTTATTACTCCTAGAGCTTTCTTCCTGTTAACAAGGAATAAAAATTATACTGAAAGTAAGTTGCTGTCAATCAAATATTCGATTTGTGGTTTGAATCAGCATTACTAATTTACGATTATCCCACGCTCCGTGAGACACAACGGAAACACAGTTTAGAATCACATTTGCAAAGCTAAAAGTTTTTAATGTTATAACAGTTTTGTTTATGACTAAAGAATATCTTAGCAAAAGAGAGTAGAATTTCATGCAGAAATGTGTATTTTAATCGTTAAATAAATATGTACTGTTTGTTGTTCTAGATGTCATCAAAAGTAGTATTTTTTATTGCATTAGTAACGTTGGCGTGTCATTGTGATGGAAGGAACACTGCAAGTAAAAATCAGGTAAGTTTTTAGGCTAGCTAGGTCCATAAAAAGTGAAATAAACGTTCGTATCAGAATTGAGGTAATGGTGTGTTTTTTCTTGCAGGAACTCATAGAAAGCAAAGAAGGAAGGATTCTTATTGAAGTGCCGTAAGTTTTTAATGATTCCGTTTCTTCCTGCCCTTATTCCACTCTATGTGTGGTCGGCAAAGCGTGTTCTCTTCTTCCATTCCCCTCTGTCAACCGATATATCTGTACTCACTCTTTTTTTAACCATGCCCTCTTTCACACAATCCATCCACATTCATATTCGTAACTCTCCTCGCAACATGACATGATGCTTTATTAGTTCATGTAAAACTATATTATTGGAAATGGTTATTTCTGTTTTTAGACTCATCGGAACAGTATTGATGGTGGCTTTCAAAATCTGTGGTTTAATTATGAATACTGTCGGACCACTATTCCAACATAAACTTGTAAGTATTTTATGTAAAAAGGTCACAGAAGTAGAACTTTTAACTAGAGCTCTACGAAATCCGTAGAATGAATCTACGTTATTCCTACTAGTAGATCCGCCGTAGAATTTTTAGAGTGTGTATTTATATTGCCGCTATAACAACAACCGTGTAACGCAACCCGGTCGTGTACCAATGGATTTTTCTGTGCGAAAAATTTATGTGCGCTATAACAGTACTCTCAAACGGTAAAGGAAAACATCGTGAAGAAACCCGCGGCTTAGTCATCTCCGCACGTATTCACCACATCTTTCCTGTGGACAAGGCCGACTATGCTGAGAGGATGGAATAGGTGCTGGGCAAGCCTACTCCATCTTAATTAGTCCCGTGTACTACAGCGTCCTGTTTGTGAAGGTAAAAGTTACCTCCTGACGCTGTATAAATCATCTACTATAAATATATTGTAAAAGGCCTTAATTTATAACAACAAAAAAATTAATTAAAATAATTTAGAAAGTTTCCCATAGGCGTACGCAGAGATCGGCTGATAGGCGATGGGCTGATCACCTGTCAACATGGTATCCATCTTGGGACTTTGAATTGCAGAGTGGCTGCAAGTTTTGGCTCTACCCACCCCATTAGAGATAAGAAAGTGAAAGAGGGCCCCATACAACATTTATGTACCTAATAGGAGGTACGAAACTCTTCGTGTGCGGCTTTCACTTGACCGGTTTTCATTTGTTTCAGGCCGCATTCACACTGATCGCTAATGTAACATCCTGGCTGTACCAGAACTACTTCTCCGTTGTGATAGCAGCCGTCGTCCTGCTAGGATACTGTGTGATATCCGGCACGTTCACGCAAGAGGTGGAGTTTGAAATAGACCACCGGCTGGTCCAAGCAGCGAGGCAGCTAGAGGCAGGGACTTTGAAATACGCGAGGATGATCAATTGAATTAACTTACAGGTTTAGCAATATTATTTTACTGTACATAAAATATTATTTTTATAAGAAAGTACCACTTTTATTTTTTTTATTTATTTTGTACATAGGATCCCCATATTGTAAGATTAACCTGCAACCTAACTATGATTACATATTTTCTTATATTGTAAGAATATTATGCTTTCTTGTGTTTGTGTGTTTTCGATATCAGAATAAACCATTTTCTATTCTATTCTATAAAAATAACATATCTGTGATTGAACATTTACGCACCTACTAACATGTACCTATCACTTATCTATACCCTCCTAGAAATATTAGCGTCGATAACATGATTAACGAGATAACAAGGACAGCTTTAATTTTAGAGCTGACAAATGGACGTAATTCAGGAAAATTAATAACACAATTAACAGTAGGTAGCTCCCACGATATTAATTTTATTTAATCCTGCATAATCAAAATGACAAAGTTTGTGAGTATGTAAGGAAGTATGTACCTCAATCACGCTGTAACGAATTTAAATGAAACTTGGAATATACATAGTACATGAGCTGGAATAACATAAATTCATCGTAGTGATGGATTAAATTTTGTTTACGTATTTTAACCATATAGTTGAGAGAGTAATCTAGTATGTATTAAGTTCAGCATGCTTGTGTAACTTCCGTTGGCGATCTAAAATAAATAAAATAAAAAAACATAATAGACAACTTTGTACCCGGGTGCCATGCGATCGGAGTCGTGTGCTAGTACAATATAAAGTTCTACCATACACTGAGCACCTAAGTAGGCATAACTATTTATCGCTAAGATTACGCAAATAACTATCGGTGAGCTTCAAAGAGAAGCCACTTAATTCAGGAGTGGACAAATTGATAAAACTCTCTAGAATAAGTGTAGACTAGAGTAAGCGTAGCGTTTATCTTTTTATTAAAATGCGGACACGGATAATCGTTTTATCTAAATAAAACGATTATCCGTGTCCGCATGCTAATCGCCCTAAGGCAATGCCTACTTTTGATTGTCATGGCCATATCAAATAGGTTAAGAAAGTTATGTCGAGAGGTTGCCCATTTGTAAGCATCCAACAATTTCATTCCGTATTAGGTGTATACGGAATGACGTATTACTACATTCTCATTCCGTATTAGTTGTATACGGAAAATGATCTCTGCCCTGGTTTTCCAAGAGCAAAATAATAAAGCCACGGTGGCTTATAAATCTTATTTAATTTAAAACAATTTAAACACTGTAACTAAATGTCACCATCCAACAAAACGGAATGGCACTACTTTTACTTTAACTGCAAACTTTCAATGCATAACTTTGTATAGATCAAAATAAAAAGAATAAAACAATAACATAAGTATATTAATTAATTTTATTTAGATTAACCGAAAATAAATAATTTACAAAAGTTTACCTACACAGATTCAACTACTTTCACAGGCTGGTGTCTAGTCTAAACTTCTCTTTTTTTCGGCATACTTTTCAACAGCGGTGAACAACAGTTTTTCAGCCGTTTCAAGATTTTCAGGCGTCGCGTAGCTTTGGATCTGGGAAAGAGGAAGGTACTCCTCGTAGTTGAGACTGCACTTCCCGGTGAGCTTGCAGAAGCCGAGGACTGTGGCTGCTCCGAGGACTATCACGGAAAAGTTGGACACCACCCACTCGATGGCGCCGATTGCACAAGAGAGAGCTGACTGAAATAAATAAATTAAAATGTTACATGCGTTTTCTGGCCTGTAGAATAACAGGTTTTTTAAACTTTAGGAATTAACTGTAAACTGAAAACCTTGGCCAGATTAAAAGATTAGGTTCAGGTGAATCCAGTTAATTTCTAGATAAGGAATAGCATAGGTTACAGTTTCAGGTTTTGTAAACGACTTTACTTCCCTTACTAAATAGGATTTAATCTGATAAAATAAAGAAACACCACACAAAAATCGTCATCTTTTTTACCACGTACTGAAAAACATACTTAGTTAATGTTTACTTACAAATTTGTATCCAATCAGTGCGCTGACTATATCAAAAATAGATGATACATCAGTTTTAGCTGCCATTTCATAGACTGGTTGTTCGGAATATACCACATCCTGAAACAATGTAATATTTAGTTTAGCTATACAATTAGATACTAATGAAACTTTTTTCGAAAAAGATCCATAAATATTATTACGCCCGTATCCCTAATGGGGTGGGCAGAGCCACAAGTAGTCGTAAGAAAACTTGCAGCCACTCCTGATTCAAAGTCTCAAGATGGATATGGTGAACCATGGTGACAGGTGATCAGCCCATCGCCCATATATATGGTCCATCATGTTAGAGGATACTATCCCTTAGTCAACTTTTACGCCATGCTCGGGGAGAGAAGCTGCTGGACGCATTCAATGTTTTTTTATTTACTCCCAGTTCAGCTATGTTTTTTTATCGAAAACGATAACGGATAATAAGTAAACAAACTGAACTTTATATCGTATACTCACATTATTTGATGAAAGTCGAAGAGGCTCTGCTACTGTTGCTCCCATAATCATGCAGACAGTGAAAATGATTGACTTTTGCATCATCTACAACAATAATAAACAATTGAATACAGATTTTTATAATACACTTTACTAATACGTCCTAGTAGCTTTGCTTTTTATAAACTTCTTGTTGAGCAACATGATGCTGAGGCAGGGCCTTTTGGTTCGTTGGCATCACATGCTTACTGTTAGTTTTATTTTAGTAATAGATAGATTTAGTTATTATAAGTTGGTTACAAGGTGTGATGAAATAATGAACCAATAAATTTATTTTCTTTCTTTCTATCTTTGCCTTCTTTGTGATGATTTCTTCTTGAATGTTATACGATATTGAATTGATAGAAAAGAAATAAAAAACATTGAATGTAATAAATAGTCTTAAAGCTTACCTTGACAGGATAATTGAATAATTTGTTTTCACGAATTAGGTAAGGGAGTTTCACTCGCGAACTGACACGAAGTAATTGATGGTTTTACAACTCTGTCCTATCTTTTTATGGTAAGCACAAATAGGCTAGTTTATGGCTATTAATGTAATGTTGTACAATTTATTAATCGGCTTATAAATTAATGACTATCTGAGTCAGAACTTTCTCATGAAGTACCTACCTGGGTAATTACCGATACGAATGGACAAGAAAAGTATTGCATTGCATTTATCGATTTATCGTTCAGCAGCGCGATGGCTGATGCGTCTAGCAACGGGCCGTGAAGTATGGCACACACAAAGGGATGCCTAACAGTGGTTGAAGTCAGGTTGGCAACGATGATTATGATCATTTTATATGAATCAAAATGCATAGGGACGTTTATAAGCTTGAAATTGACTACCAATTACCTTAAAGTTTTTAATGTTATTAGTTTGTCTTTGTAAATAAAAAATGTGTATAGATGGTAAAACATGTGTATTATCTACCATTAATAAAGAAAGCTTGAAATTGATATTATTACTTGACTTTTATTTCAAGGAAACATACATTCACGATCTAAGTCAAAGTATTAAAAAGTAGAGCAAGGATGTATTACCTACGTGATTCAAATAGGTACCTACATCAATAATAGTTAACTATGCAAAGACGTTATTGAATAAAACAAAAGAGTCTCTTCGAACTGTTCAAAGTCTTCTGAATATTTCATTTATATCGATCGACGGTTACCTGGAAAACTTTATGATACAAGAAATTTACTTTACGACAGATTATATAGCCTTCTATACTATTTATCGAAGCATTTACTTCTGATAAAAAAAAAATTGTAGCCATTTTTACATTACCAGTTATCATTGAACTATTCTAAACAATATAGAAGCATTTCAATTGTTAGTAAAGACAAAGTGAAAAAACGGCATTTCTTGGGGAACTTTGCAGTCCAAACATTTGTCCAGCCCTTATCACTTCTGTTCTTTTGCGAACAATCACTTTGAGATAACAGTTTCGGGATGACACAGGACTCTGTATAAATAGGGTTGGGATGGAACGGAACACTATCAGTAGCCATAGTTTCTTCATCTTGTGAGGTACCACAGCGCAATCACCAAGGTAACTAACCATTTTTTTTCTTATTCGGGGAAAAAAAATCGATGTCATCTCGTTCCTTTGATCTTGAATTTCATGATTCAACTCTTGGTTGCTAAAAAACTAACCAAGATGTGTACCTTGTAGAAGCTTCTAACGAACACACAGATAAACGTACCTACTGGCCTACTAGAGCTTTTATAACTCAATTTTTGTTTCAGATGTTCAAACTACTTCTCCTAGCCGCAGTTATTCCAGCATTTCTAGCTGAAACACAATCGGCGTTCTCCTTGCTGGAAAAACATGGAAATCTGCCTGATCTCAAAACTGAACCAGTTGAAACTCACGCTGTATTCAAAAAGGAATCGACCCCAGTGGCTCATCCAGTGTATAGAGGGGAAGAACAGCACCAAGGAAGAGCAAATATTGAACCAGTAAGGCCAAAAGGACCTGTAATCAAATACGATCCGATGCTCGCTGACCAGCCGATCGCCAATGAAGGGAACGTCAACAATAAAATTGTAAGTAAAATTATGTTTCGTATTAAAAGTAATTTATACTCTTTTACCTATGACGGTACTACACAGTTTGTTGCTAAGTAAAGTAAAATATAAATTGATTGTTACAAACTTTGAACATTAAAGGTATATGAAGTTTATACAACTTTTTTTGGCGTGAAATCCACGAAATCCAATTTAATCATTACACTCAATATTATGTTGCAGTACACTCTCATAATAGTAGTTTTATTATGTTTTAGGATGAGTTCAATCCTGGATATGCGTATGTTCCTACTTCTCAGGAGTTGAGCTACCCCGACATTCCCTACGCCCCAGGATACGGCTATGACCCTGCATATGCTGCATCGAAGAAGTAAGCAACTCTTTATTCACCTATAACTTCCTGTTACAGTTTAAATTTCATATAAAGTTTCTATTGTTTTGTTGATCTTTATAACATTAACCCCCGAATACTCAAACGCGACTCAGAGTTGAGCACGTCTCAAATCACGGTTTTTTGACAGTTTTTGATGAAAATCTTTCGAAAATTCGTCACTTGAAACGTGCTCAACTCTGAGATGCGTTTGAGTAGGTATTCAGGAGTAGGACGTATAAAAATAAACATTACGCCTTGTTTTTAAAATTGTATAATATGCTCACAAGCAAGTTCGAAAACTGACATCTTACAAGATCATGCCATATTTAATTCGTAATATCCATATCTCTTTGGTATTCTACGTTATAACTGCAGTTGTTTTTACGTACTACACTAAAGTAATGTAAGAAAGTTACAAAATAAATGTGTTTAAATAATAATAATTGATTTGCAAAGTGTGATCTCCTGTTTTTGTGTTTTGTTCGAACCTTTTTTAAACTGATTAAAGTAAAAACATACATACATATATATATTATCACGCCCGTATCCCTAATGGGGTAGGCAGAGCCACAAGTAATCATAGGAAAACTAGAAGCCAGTCCGGATTCAAAGTCCCTAGATAGATATGGTGGACCATGGTGACATGGTGACCAGCCTTTTACTTTTAAATTATTTATTCCTTTTAGTCCAGCAGAGATTATGTTTAGACACTGTGTCCAATACATTTTGTTGATTTTCCATTAATATTTATTTTCAGCTACGACATTTATGGAAGCCCAAATTCCTTCTTGATGGATCCTGAAACGTCTGCTTATGGCTTGTTGTGGAGTCAAGTTCCCGATTCAAGGGTACGTAACTTTATCCCATTCAAAACATCGTAGCAACTATATCCCATTTAAAATATGTTAAAGAAAACAGCTAGATAAACAACTTGACCCTGCATGAACTCTGTCTAGAAATCTTACTTCTTACTTATATTATAAATGCGAAAGTTTGTGAGTTTAGATGTTTGGATGTTTGGATGTTTGTGCCTCAATCACCCCGAAACGGCTGAACGGATTTGAATGAAATTTGGAATATACATAGTACAGGTACTGGATTAACATATAGGCTATTTTTATCCGAATACCACGCGAGCGAAGCCGCGGGCGGCAGCTAGTATATTATAAATGCGAAAGTTTGTGAGTTTGGATGTTTGGATGTTTGGATGTTTGTGCCTTAATCACGCCTAAACGGCTGAACCGATTTGAATGAAACTTGGAATATACATAGTACATGTACTGGATTAACATATAGGCTATTTTTTATTCGGATACCATGCGAGCGAAGCCGCGGGCGGCAGCTAGTTGTCTATAAAGGAGGAATACGGAATAAGAAACTCTTATCAGATGTACGATGTGTAAGTAATAAATTTTATGTTTTCCAGACCCTCGTCAGCTACGTAGGAAGGTCCATAGCTTGGGTATTCAGCAGCATCTTTGTACTGCTACTCGGCTCTCTCATCACCATAGGAGTCTGTTCTTATACCAATCTCTGCACTATTGCATTCCACGGCGTCGGACCCATTCATGAGGAGATGAGAGCCTTGATGTCTCCAGAGAGGCTGGAGAGGATAGGCAATGCAGCTGATTTGGTGAAAACTGCCATTGATAAGTATCAGAAGATGCAGGTTACAAACCATCCTACTAAGAAACGCCGTGCTGTGTTCTACTAGAACGAATTTTAATTCCCAACAAAGATTTAATAAGAGATTTGTATTAAAATAAATAATCTAAAACATTTGCTGATTTTTTTTTCTTACTTAAGAAAGTATTATCCGACAAGTGCATAAAAAATTGGGTTTCTAGATTACTTATACCCAGTAACATTATATTATTACACTATAGCATTTCTTAATTATAATTAAATACATCACTATTTAATAAATACTTTATTTTAAATTTATTTTACTTATACATTATACATAACCTGTAAAAACTTATTTATTTTGCATCTCATGGTACTTATTATAAGCTTCATGGAAGTAGTATTGAATGTCATCCAAATAAGGGAAAGAAGGGATTCCTCTACTGAATGGGTTCTCAATAGTCAAAGTGCAGTAGGAAGTTAAGCCACAGAATCCGATGACGAAAACCATCCCAAGAAGCACCAGGCTGCAGTTGACGACTATCCAATGTACCGCTGAAAGAGCTGTAGAACCGACGTTCACGATCGCAGTCTGTGAAATAAAAATAATTAGACGATAATCAAGGTAAAATAATAACACATTTCGATCAATACCGACCAGAATTATTTTGATGCAAACTCAAATAATAATTATGAACATAGTGAATAAAGGGAATGCGAACTAAGAACTTAAAAAAAAACTTACAACAGGGCTCAAAACGTAATCCAAAATAGAAAAATCTTCAGTGGCTATCGCATATTCGCTGCTTGGAGCAATTTCATACCTACAAACAGAATAATCACAGTTAGTTATTTTAGTTAGTTTTTCATATTGTAAAAACAATTTTAGGTAGAGATATAATAAGATTTAAACGCGATGCTTACTGATAGGGAATTGCATTCCAAGGACCAGTATTTACAGCAACTTCACTTCTCCGTTCAGGCACCAAATACGAAAGTCGTTGAGCGCTCGACACAAGCATAACTGAACAAAATAACACTATGCATAAAGTATGCTTCATCTTGACTAGTTTAATAAGAGAAGAATTTGAAGAAAGAACTGTCCTTCGTATCTACACAGGGTATAAAATAATCGTTGATTTAAATCCGTTTTATATAAAAGGTGAGACTAAATGCGCAATCGAATTAGTTAATTTAATAACGTGATTAGAAATGAGATCCTGTGAATCATACACAAATGATTGCCCCATTTAGGAGGCTTCCTTTGTATAAAAAGCTAAGCAATTTCAAATATAGGTACATTATAACTTGCTGCGGGGTCAAAGACGAAACTTACAAAAAAAGGTATCTACCTTAAGAATATTACGTAAAAAATATTATTCAATAATTTTTAAAACAATAAAATCTTAGTTTTTGCAATAATGTATAAGAATTTTTGTTTCTAATTTCGAAACTATTGTAATAATAATTTGTATCTTTTATATGTTACAGATGATGAAAACAGTAATCGTTGGCTGTATGCTCTTGGCTACTGCTCTCTCTGCCTACATCACCGATCTAGATAACAACTTGATTGAATATGAACTTGATGACATCCAGTCCATGCAGGTGAGTGTAGATCTTCCTCCTCTTCCGAATTTTAGTTATCTCGATAATTCAGCCTTCTATTCTTTTTCAGACAATATCCTTACCAAACCCCTACAATCGGCATCAACCCCATGTGTTGATAAAGCCGGCACCAGCACCAGTATACCCTGCCCACAGTAGCATCATTGTACCATCAACTGAAATTGAAGTTTCGTCTCCTGGAATCGTGTCATCTGCTTTATCCGTAAGTCATCCCATTTTAGTAGGTACATCTTACAATATTTATACGAGCACTGGTGGTCTAGTTGGTAGTGACCCCGAAAACTATTTTATGCATACCTACTTATATATATCTAAGCTTATTTGGAAAGAAGGTAATATCAAAATACTTGACCCTATAATAATCTGCAAAGGTTCTAATGTAATTTTATCTTTCCAGTGCGTGTTTGCAGCATTAAAATCAGCAGTTTTATTTCTTCTCTCCAACGCATCAGCATTGTTCGCCGGAAGTGTCGTAGCCTTGGGAGTGTGTAAGATGACGTCATTGTGCGGTCCAGACCTTACCATCGTCGAGGTCCAACGTGAACTAAGGTCTATCGCCACTCCAGAGAGAATGACAACCGTTACCAACTTTGTGAAAGAAGCTATTCGGAAGTTCAGTGAAATGCAGCAGGTCTGACTAGAGTTTGATCGAGGGCTTAGAACTCCTAAAATATTGTAAATATTTGCTTTGTTTTAATAAATGTTTAAATTATTAGTATAATATACCTTAGTTTATTTTTGTAATTTTAAGCGTTCTAAATAATATTTAACATAATACTATATTATAGTTACGTAGGTACCTACTACCACACTTAATACCTAATGCTCGTTATAGGTCTATTCAATGAAATGACATCAAGTACGTAGTTAGCTAGTTAGGTATTTGTATCGATCGATTTGACCAGTACTAACTATCGAGAATCCGATATGACTGGTAGGTAAATCAGAAAATAGACTCACGTTGATGTATTGTTATTTGGTTGTGTACCTATAATGATGGAACTAGCGCGATTTTTTTTTGCTTTTATATACTATCCTACCATTTTACCTACCCTATCATTTTTCGTTTTGTGTCGTTGCCTACTGTTTAAAAAAATTTATATTTCCATAATTTATCTATTGGTTAGGTAGGTTCGTGGTACCTAATAAGACTAGCTCTAGTTTCTCACTTACCGTTTCACATATTCCCAGAAGAGCATTATCTCTTCCTCCAGCAAATCACACACTTTTAAGGCCACCATGAATAAAATTCACTGTTAAACTAGTACACAATTCTTTTGACAATCACAGGTTTTGTACGACAGTCTTAAAATGTTTGATCATTTATAAGAAGTAGGTAGTTTTATTTTTTTGTGATATAAATGTTTTGTTTATGGTGCATGTGTTTACAATGGGACACACGCGGTGACTACCAGCACTTAAAAGCTTACGAGCCTTAGGCGACGGTTACACGTAAGGTATTTACTGTGATCCATCAGTAAATAATGACGTATCGTGGTATTTAATTAACGTGTAACCTAATGTATTGATGTATGTCATTATTTATTCATGGATTTCTAGATTTCTTGATTCTGGATTGATGATCCGTCGGATTATGATAAATATTGATCGTGTAGCCTCGCGTCAATATTTATCACGTCAGTACGCGTTACGCTAGCAATGGAGGAGGACGACTTTTTGGACCTTGATCCGCCTTGAGCCGCCCCGCACCCTCTCGAAACTTACTAAAGATCAGGAAGTTATAAAAGAATTTATCCTAAATTTAGAAGTATTGCCAGAGATATGGGATAGTTCTTCAAAAAATTTTAATTATTTAATTTAATTTAATGTAATTTAATTTCAGCCATTAAATTCAAATGTGTGTACCTTTCCCTTTGTTGTAACCAATTTTTTGCCCATCGCTTTCGCTTGACCTTTTTATTTAAACTAAGTGCTAAAATAATAGCCACGCAACCTTTCTTTTTCAGCTCTGTGGCCATTTTAGACGTTTAAACAGCAGGAGACCGGACACAATACTGACGTAATAAATATTGAACGTGTAGGCTAGTGTATTAATCCATCAGTAAAAACTGAAATCCATCAACAAATACTATATTGACGGATCACAGTAAATACCTTACGTGTAACCGTCGCCTTAGATAGAAACCATGGAAGTTCAGGGTTGAATTGAAATCGATTTCCTTTGACGAATATTTTATTGTGATGGTCAATTGGTGTAGAGTAACGAACACACAACAGTGGATATAATACCTAATATTGTTTTTTTTTTTATTTTCACTATTAGGTACATAGATATTTTTCTATAAATCCCATCTTTAGCTCCTTTATGGTTAGGTAAGTCAAATTAAATTGGTGGGTTGGTTAAACCTTTCGAGTAAGACCTTATTTTTCCCTATTGAAATAAACCAAAGAGTTTGCATACTTTGCATATAAAATTCAACCTATATGCTATACGTAAATAGGTATTTACATAAAATCTCATAAGGTATTTTACTTTTTAGTTCCAAATTTAAATAATTAAAATAAAATTGCTACGGCGTCACTCGAAAATGTTTGCCTTTAGCTTGGCCTTTAGAGTTGCAACTTGCAACTTTTGTTTACATTATTTATGGAAAAAATGAACCTAACGATAAGAAAACTTCCCAAAAGTGTTCAAACTTTAATTTGTGCGTCAAATCAAATAAACAACTATACAAAAGCTGTCCAAGAGTTGGTGAGTATTTTATATCCTTTCAATGTTTTTACACAAATAAGCAAGTAAATTCACGCCAGCGGCTTTGTTTATAGTAAACATTAAGCTATAGAAATTCTAGCCAACTAGCTATCTATAATTATACAAATTATTTTAAATTTGGGACTTTCAGGTATTCAACGCATTAGATGCAGATGCAACATCAATCGCAGTGAGGATCCACATTGCTGAAGGCTCTATACAAGTTTTAGATAATGGTTCCGGTATATCACAAGCTGATTTCAAATATATGGGCCAAAACTACATGACGAGTAAGTTAGTAGATATCTCTACCTTGAAGTCTTCTCCTAATAAATATGGATTCCAGGGTCAGTCGCTTGCTAATTTAGCACAAATATCTGAGACTTTGAAAGTGACATCTCGATTTTACAAATGCGAAACGACATGCGTAAAAACATTTGAGAAAGGGAGGCCAAAATCTATAGAAAAATGTAAACCAAGACCATCAAAGGGAACTACTGTAAGTATTTTTTAATTTACTTTATTTGTCCCTTCTCTAATCTTTGTAACTTTATTCGGATAAAAGAACCTTTTTTTATTAAAATACTTCAGGTTGAAATCAAAGGTTTTCTTTACAATCTGATTATACAGAAGAAATCTGTAGATTTGATAAATGAGCTGCAAAATATTAGAACATTTCTTGAACACGTGTCATTAGTACATTCCAGTATCTCGCTAAGCCTCAGGGATGATTCTAAGAATGAAATCGTGTATAAAATACACAAAAACAGAGATATGTACCAAACTCTAACAACTCTTTACGAGATAGAAAAAGCCAATGTACAAGAATTACAGGTAGAAAAAAATCAATACAAGGTAAAAGCTTATGTGGGGAAGCGTGGTGTTGAAATAAACAGACAATTCATATTTCTCAATGGAAAATATATCAACAACTCAAGTCTCATTCACAAAAAAGTTAATGAAAACTTCAAAAAGTATTTCAAAGGAATCAAAAAGATCAAAAAGGTGGGTTCTACGGTCTTAGGTAAACATTTTCGTATTCACAGTTACTTTTATTCACGCTCTATTAGTCTTATTTCAGAACATAGATAATGATGAAGAACTTCTACTCGGAAATAAAATTCCCTTTTACTTCATATTTATAACATGCCCCTACTTGGATTATGAATTGACAAGCACCGTCCTAGAGTTTAAGGATTGGGGACAAATACATACAATACTGGACAAACTAGTTAAGTTTTACATGGGGGATACCCAACTTCAAGTTGTTTCGAAAAACCAAATCGCACGTTTAGGTAACAAGCATGGTACAGAAAGCATTCGAAATCATATTGAAAAAATCATGCACAGGATTCTAGGGAGTAACAAACCTGGAATCTCACAAATGCAAAACGGTGTTAAAGGTAAATAAAAAATTCAGGACCCTTGCTTGAACACCAATAAAATGCTTTTAAGCATAACATCCACATTTTATTTCAGGCAAGTTGATAAAAAGAAAAGTTAATAACGAGAAAAAAATATCGAAAATAGTTGGTCTTAAGAAAAACAAGAACAGACTAGAGATTTCTGAAAGACGTTCATGTAACAGAACTTTAACTGATAAGAACAATCATAGCAATGACGATTTAATTTTAGAAATACGATCGCACAACACGAATGAAAAGGAAAACTCAGTAAAAAGAGCTTTGACAAAAAAATCAGATATAACAAAGAAAGTAAAACCAAAATTTAAGGATAAAACACAAAAGCGGTTAAACATAAATAATTATGAAAATATGGTAAACGAACAAAACAACAAAAAAAAAATAACAAGACCTTGCTCGAAAAAAGTGTCACTGAACAGCAAATTTGCTATGGAAACTGAATCCGTAAAAAGAAAATGTAAAATGCTTGCTCAACAAACAGAAGAATTAATCAAAATCAACAGAAATAAACCTAAAACATTCATAAATGAAAATGTTCAGTTAACTCGCAGCAATTTTGATAACAGTAGTAAAAGTGTAACTATACGCACAAAGATTAATGAAATCATGATACACGAATACATGCCCTTTCCGCAAAAAACCCATACTGTCGATGAAAATGTGCATAACAACATTAATAAATTGTTTAAATCAAATTATGATTTGTTTCAAACTATAATATGCACTCATCAAGACAGCTTAAAACCAAAAGAAGCAGGACACCAGAATATAAAATACCAGAATTATTCCGACCTAGTCACGACTGAACATGTTATAAGTAAGCCTAAAGATAAAGTAACAGGCATGCAATCATTCAAGCCATGTGATAAAATTTATCGTGTACAAGCAAGAGAATTAAACAATTCAATGTTTCAACCAGAAATACCTGATCCGAATGATCGTCTTTTGAACAGGGAATCAAAAGATCTAAATGTTTTTAAAGAACTAAGTTACAACAATCAGATCAGAGAATCAGACGATCTAACATTTGAATCAGATACCCCTGATTATAATCCTGACTCAATCAGTACTCCTCATAGAGAATCAAATGATAAAACTTCTCCGTTAGATATAAACACTATAGATAGTAATATTAGACCATATTTAAAAGCATCAGATGACACATCACCTTTTCAAATTGTCACATTTCAAAGCCACAATTACGAAAGAGAAACCCGAAAGGAAAGCAATGATAAATTATACAGTTTCTACAAAAAACGTAAGAATTTTATAACAACCGAGTCTAAAGAAAATTTTATAAATTTTTCTGAAGATAATAGATTTAAAACAAGTAGAGTAAAATATTCCAAGCTTTTCAAATCAAATAATTATAAAAGGAAAATAAATAAATCTTCAAAAATGTTTAATATAAGCAATAATACTTTCAAAGGTATCCGAGAGTCCTATACAATTGAATTTACTGAAAGCAATGATTATGAGTGCGCATATATTAAAAATGATGGTATAGATAGACGCCAAATATTCTATTCAGCAAACAAAACTAATGTTAGAAGTAACAAAGCAGTAACACCTTCAATGAGCTACATTTTCAGTGATGCTCATTATCAATGTACGCCAAATACTTGGTGCATTACAAATAATAGTAATCAGCAAGACAACGATCTAGATTACGAACCCTTGAATAGGAATACTTATACAATAACCAATTCCTATAGAGATGATAATATTCAAATATCACTCAACCATGAAAACTGGAATAATCAGGAAACCTTTGTAATAGAAAGTGCAAATAGCCCATACAATAACGAAAATGAGCAATGGGGTTTATTGAAATGTTCAGGTGATAAGAATGCAAGTAACTGTACTGTATTTGAGTCTGAATTACAAGACAAAGTTGATGGAAGACCAATCACTGACCCTATTTATGTATGCGAAACTATTTTAAGGGACCACGAATTATCAACCGACAAAGAAGGAGAATTTGATATCAGTTTTAACTATAAACAAGATTCTTGTTTAAATTGTAAATTGAGCAGCAATGAAGTCATTGACGAAGATCCACTAAATGATTTGAATAATACTGATAATAATAATTTTCAAAGTGATATTTTCTATAAAGTAGATATAACAAAAACTCGAGATAAAACCACAGAGGTTTCACATCATTTCACATTACCTAACAGTAATAACTTTAAGAGGCAAAGTCCAATTCTAGATCAAAAACATTCCTCGATACCAAAATCACATCTCGATGAAAAGACAATTTCACCTGCTCTAGACTCTAATGATCGTACAAAAAATGCAACAATAGTTGAAATTCTGAATGATAAGAACGATATGGGAGCTTTTACTCTAAGAAACAGAATGTGTTTTGTGCCCAAAGGTATTTCAAACTCTTATGTAATCGGCGCCTACATTGGTAGAATTTTAATAGTAGTAGCGTATAACTGTGATTTGTGCTTCCAGGAATGTCTCCCATTTTTGAAAAATGTCAATATAAAGTACAAACCGTGTTTGATCCAAAAGAAGAATATTATGCAGGCGTAAGTAAATAATTTAACTATGCAAACATAAATGGTTCTTGCTGACGATGAATATCAATTTGATATATTTTAATTTCAGAAAATGTATGATGACTTTGTAGATAAGATACAACATGATACTGAGATTTTTAGACCTAGGATACAAGATACCAGCGTCTTTACCACGAAAGATATTGGCAAAGTTAACAGTTATAAACTCAATAAAGATAATGGTTCACTAAAATTCGATAAGCTTTGCATTAAAGATGCCAAGGTAAGAATCAAATGTTAAGCCAATACAGGCTAATCACAGTATTTAATAACTGCCATTTCTTCAAATTGATTATTATGGAGTTATTCAAGGGACGGAAATAAGTCCAATTTTATAAATTAGTTACTTACTTATTTCAGGTACTAGGCCAAGTAGACTCTAAATTTATCGCAGCTATCATGAAAAGTAAAAGCCACAAATCTGGTGATCTAGAAAAGTTCCTCGTCCTTTTTGATCAACACGCAGTACACGAACGAATCAGACTCGAGAATAATCTAGCAGGTCAGTCCACATCCACATAATTTAGATAAAAAAAACAGTAAAAAAATTAAACCTATTTTTCAGATTATTTGACTGGTTCTGAGTGGAAATCGGTAACAATTGATGAAGTTCCTCTGAAAATGTCCAGAGACGACATTCTTTACTTGCACAATTATAGAGATAAATTTACCCAGTACGGCTTGCAATGGAATATCCTAAACTATAACGAAATATCTGTAACAGCCATTCCTGAAGGTATCCTTGGTAAAAATCCTCGACAGGTAAAATAACATTAGAAACGACTTTTTATAATGTTCCTAAAGCGTGTATATTTAATTAAATTTGAGAAGAATAGGCTTAGGTAAATGTTAAGCCTAGGTATGCAAATTAAATATTATTAAAAAATAAATACAAAAGAAACAATTGGGCTATCTATACCTACACCTTAGCAAACGATCAACAGATAGCTCAGCTGATCCAACTGCCAGATTGAAGCTTGCACATGATGCTGGTGGCAATAAGCGAAATTGATTTTAAACAAAAAATAATAATTTACATTTTTTTTCATCGTTTTTAAATTAATTTCTCCCCTATTATATAGGTAGGTACTCACTTTTATTTATATTTTCAGGTTGAAAAAATAATCAAGGCTGTAAAGAATCTGATATCAGAAGAAATAATTAACATGAAGATGCAAAGAGGATGTGTCTCTCTTTATCCAAAATCTATAATGGATCTCGTGTTCAGTGAGGTACCAGCACCCTTATTTACTGTAAATACGCAAAGCCAGACTAACTTAGGTACCTATCTACTTGCCCAGCTCATGGGTAGAGTACTATTACCAGATTCTACCTACTTTTCAGTCATGCAGATACGCGATAAAGTTCGGCGACCATCTTTCTAAAAGCCAATGCACAGATCTGCTACAAAAGCTTTCAGACTGCAAGACACCTTTTCAATGTGCACATGGGAGGCCTGCAATGGCTGTCATAATGAACACTGAATGCAATCCAGCTGATTATAAGGTAGGCACCTCCCACTCCTATGCTAGAATCTAAGAACATCGATTCACCTCATCACCTGTGGCCAGAATAAATAAATTTATTACAACGCCATCTCTTAGAAATTAATAGAAACTATTATGAAATAGTGACTCTGGCTGATTGAGCGTTTGTTACAAGGTATATTAAAAGATGGCGTTGTACGCGTAATATCAAAATTCTCAATTAGATTTGCGAACATAATTCTTGAAATGCGATAATTTCGTACCTGTGGAATATTAGAGCCATACCTAAAGGTAAATAGATAATAAAATCACTAAAAAGCTCAAATCGTAGTCTAATACTATCTGTATGCATTGGATTATTACGGGCATTCACGGGCTTTGAAGAAAATATATCACTGGATAAACCTACCATTCATACATTTTAGGTGATAAGGATATAAAAAAAAGTATTTTACAAACGATAATTAATAAAATTTCTGATAATGTTTTAAATACCTACTAAGACCGCTAAGAAAAGTACCTAGGTACTCAACTTTTGAAAAAAAATCATAATTTTTATGTAGGGTAGGTATCTACTTTATTTATTAATTGCCTACCTAGGTACCTGCTGACTGCATTATTGATTTGATAAATGCTATTCTGTAGCCCTTTTGTTATAAGTAAATAAAATAAAAAAGTTAATAAAATAAAATAAAAATATTAGGCTTTAGGTTTTAAATATTTATTTGACCATAAGTAGGTACCTAGGTACTACTTATTTCTCTATTCATATTACTTTTGACGCTGACTGCATTGCATCTGAGTTCAACCCACAGTAGCTTCCATTTAAACTAGGTTTGGTATGTAGATATATTTTTTTCTGTTTTCAGATAAACTTCAAAAGGGTACAGGCATTTAGAATGTATAATTTAAATAATATCTAAGTGGTTGTCTGTAACAACACAAAAATACAATAACCCCTCTGTTTTTTTAACAAATATCCTTTCTTATTTCATTACGGACCCATTGAATGAATGGCGATACTCTCACGTGTACATCGGGAAAGCCTGTAGCACAAGGGATTCCCCAAGAAACCAAACCCACTAGTTCATCCCCCATGATTATTGGGCTTCCGGAATCTCCCTGCAACATAAAATAAATTGAAACCCACAGACTTGAACACGTCACACAATTATTTAGAAACTACATTTCAATGAGTAGTAAACAACTTACACTGCATGTACCTTGTCCAATTTTAGTAAATGTGCAGAACATGCATTCTGTAACGTCTCTTGTGTACCGCATAGCAAATATGCACGTTTCTTGGCTGAACACTGGTATAGTCAGCACATGCATTTGACTACCAGATGAACCATTTACCTGTAAAAATATTTAATAACTAGCTGCCGCCCGCGGCTTCGCTCGCGTGGTATCCGGATAAAAAATAGCCTATATGTTAATCCAGTACATGTACTATGTATATTCCAAGTTTCATTCAAATCCGTTCAGCCGTTTAGGCGTGATTGAGGCACAAACATCCAAACATCCAAACTCACAAACTTTCGCATTTATAATATAAGTAAGATGTAATTATATAGGCAATTTTCTATGGTGACATACTGTAGCTTGACATGTTGCTAGCCATAAGAGACTTTAGGTCAAATGTTAGACAGGGTTGAACGCAAAGATTTAAATCGTTAAATCTTTGGTTGAACGAACGTCCTTTGATCGATATGCCAATTTCCTCACGATGTTTTCTTTCGTATTTGAGAGTAGGTACCTACACATGGCTCCATTTTTCTTAAATAAAAAGCTATAATAGTAGGTAGGTAGGTATGTGCTCGACCAGATTCGAACCCTTGATTTTTGATCGGATTTATTTTTAAAGCAATTGCCTCAAAGTGCCTTTAAGAAAGTACCTACCTTCCCATAGTTTATTATGTAGGTAGAGGTACCTTTCTACCTCGATAAAAATATTAAAATGAAAACTTATCTTACATTTTGAGCTCCAAATCCAGATAGAAATACAATATCTCCTTCAACTAACCCATTTGGGTGTAACCTTATAACACGAACATGGTCCAAGTCAAATGGCTTCTGGACTTTTATCAACCCAATGTCATTTTCTCTGGAGCTATAATTAAAGCCTCTAAAAATGTTTAAAGATTCGGCAGCGTGTAGGTGTCCTGCAACCCCCAGATTTGTTGTCCCTACCATAACTGTTATGTTTTCTGGTTCAGCGCTGAAACAAGAAAATTAAGTTACTTGGTAGGAAGGTGTTTTCCAAGAATCTTTGCTAGAAGCTGAGAGCACTGATGGTCTAGGTGGTAGTAAGCTTTATGGGTTACGATTCAGTCTTGCACTTAAAACATTTCTGTTCGAGTTTATGTAAGTAGGTTACTTACCTACACAATATAATATCAGTAAAGGCGCGGTCGCAGCCTGAAGTTTTGGGGGGTCACTAATAAGTAATAATAGAATATGTCGCAATACACAATTTTATTGCACACATTATAAAACAAATGGAAGCCTTCTATTTTAATTGGCATAGAGGCTAGGGGCAGAAAATTGCTATTTAATAATAATTTGTAAAGAACTGCTAATATTTTGTAAATTTTTGGAATATTTTTCAATTTGACGGGGGAATTTTGGGGGGGGGGGTCATGTCCCCTATGACCCCCCTCCCCCTTCGGACCGCGCCTGTATCAGTACTCTCAAACGGCTAAGGAAAAATACCAATGAGTGCTCATAACAAGCACCTTTAAGGCGCACTGTATTTTTTCACTACTGGTTCAATAGAACCGATTGTCATTTTTTGGAAGTATTATAACACAAACTTACCCGTACAAACAATGCGCAGCAGTTACCACATGCCACCTTGAAACAACAGCGCCTCCACAAACATGTTCACCAGCAACATTCTGAAGCGATGCATGAAACAGACCAAATTGCGTAGGTGCTTTGTCTCCCCCTACTATCTTTGGTTGCCCTGAAAATGATTTGAAGCTAGTAGATACCTACCTACCTACCTACTACTTTTATTCGTGTCACTAGTTCTTTAGAACCAGTGTGGTGAAATGTTTTAAAGGGCACCTCAAAGGCTCTTTTTATGCACTTCACTCGTTATGTTTTTCGACTTTTTTTAGGTTCAACATGCCAGTTTCCTCGCAATCTTTTCCAGTATTTATGTGGAGTAGAGCATTGTCTGTACCAGTAAAGTTAGGTTAGGTACCTAGGCCTAATAATAAAAATATATAGGTACCTAGTAAAAATAGATAACGATTCCTATCTACCAACCTACCCTTTGCCAGAGCACTATGTAATATTATAAACAGAAGGACAATTTTAAGAAACAGTATATTATTATTCATTTTGTAACTCGTATAACACAACACAATTTTATATAAATAAACCTATTGCGAATGAAACATCACAATAGAAAAAAATATTATTTTTACAGTAGGTATGTGTGTAGGTATCTACTGTTAATCTGAATCAATCATATCGAATGATAAAATACACAATTAGATCTTTATCAGGTTGATGAGATCCTCATTAGTAATATTAGCATGATTAGTTAGTTAGGTAGGTACCTACCTACTACTACGTATTTATATATTTTTCCTAATAAACTGAATTGATACTAGGTATCCATAGTCAGCCACGAGTTCATTAACATTTTTATTATCCTTATATACACTTCTGATTTAAAGTACCTAAGTAGGTACCTACATAATGGTGTTGAAATAGTATTTTAAAAATCTCAAACTATTAATCAAGTTTTATTACTGACTATACTTAGAAGATAGGCCTACTTAGATAGTGTACGTACGTACCTAGTATTAAAGTTATGCCTAGGTAGGTAGGTACCTTAGAACCTCTTAACGGATAGTTCTTATTTCTGCCTTTCTACGTTACAAATTGCAATAAATAAATATATATTTTCGACGGCCCAACCGAATAAAGCGGTAATGTCATATTACGCGAATTTTTTTTTATTGCATATTACGCTTCTACGTACCCAGATGCATGACATATATTTTTTTTTCACAAATTTATAACCAAAACTTTCAGAGTTATTACTAGAGTAAAGACGTCTTTGTTCTATCGAAATTTGTCATACGAAAAAAAGGCGAATAACACCACTTCAACATCTTACGTTCAACCAGATAACTGCCAGTTACCAGAACAAACAAGTAAGAAAATGTTACGCTATTATTCGACTGAATACGATCAAATGTTTTGATGGTATTGCGTTAGTAGTCTTTTATTCTCGCAATAACAACACCTTAACTAGAATGTTAACACTAATACGAATTAGTTAGCCGAAAGTTCTTATCGCAATATGGTTTAAAAGTGAATGTGAATGATTTATTATTACGTACTGTACTATTAATCTAGATAAAACTAATAATCGTTAACATTATTAGGCTTCGTATTTCCAGAATGTAAAGTATTTTGATTTGTAAATCATTATTTTAGATGCTTAATACGTAATTTGAACGCTAATTGCTGTTAATCATCTCTTTCCTCACCCAAGAAACTCGACATTAACTGATTAAAGAGGGACTCATTTAAATAGACCCAAAAGAATGAGCGAAGACACACAAGCACAACAAAGTACATAATAATTGATCATATCAGATCATTCCCGTGGTGGAGTCCCATTATAATGAACAACACAGAGAAGAAAAAGAGACTTTACGTAAGATGAAATATTTAGAGAAGACAACTTTTGATAAATCCATGCAAACCGTTGCATGCTTCGATTTAGAAAAAGTGCTGCACATTCCACAATCTGAAGTACCGTGGATTGGGGTCGCTTTGATTAAGTTTTGGTATAAAATCAGTTATAAAATTTAAACGGGTGGCAATTAAAATCTGAAAAAATCATATACTGATGGGAAGATATAGTGGAGTAGATATACGAAGTATAAAAAAATTTAATACATTCGATTTTGAGAAAAAAAATAAAAACGATGCTATCAACTTTAAACTGGATTCGGGGTCACTTTGATACCCTACTGTTTTAATTTGGAATGAGAAAGAGACCCCATTAAACATGCCAAAAATGAAAAAAAAACAAAACTCCTTCTTACAACTTTTGAGTTATGAGTAATTTTCAGAATGCGGGGCGAATATGATTGAAGGGGTTACTTTGATTTGCTTTCAGTTTGATAAAAAAATACGAATAATCAGAATAATCTTCATTAAAGTTTAATCAAAAAATATCGAAACAAAACATACTACAAAATTATCCTTAAAATTAATCAGACTCATTGACATCAGGTTTTCTTAGAATCAAATCGTATAGGTAATTAACAATATCAAAAGTCAACTTAAAACTAATCAGACTAAGATTCATTGTAAGAGATCAATCATTTGTATAAACTTATAAAAAAATCAAGTTTAGAGTTCCGAACGGTATAATATGATAGGCGTTGGAAGCCGCGCTGATGAACAATTCGCCATCGGTGATCTTTCAAAGGCCTCTTCTAGTGTGCTTTCTGTATAGTTTTTATAATTTCGTGTCCCAGGAAGTTTTTTGTAGTTTCGCACCATTCTATAAATTAAATAAATGGGGTTAAATTGATAGTCTATAGAATCACCTAATAAACATTTTGAAGTCTCAGAAGGGGTAACTTTGATAATAATCAATTTAGCCCCATACCTCCCATCAAAGTAACCCCATATGATAAAACTCTCTAAATAAACAAAGATGGTCGACGCAATGAGAAAAGTAAAATAGCTTTAAAATAACAATACAACTACAAATAAATCTAGTAAGTTTCATAAGTCTAGGTTTTATAGTTTAGCTAGCACATTTAAAGTTATTCAGGTATGCATTTCTTACCTTATTTCCACATTAAATTTATAAATTATTTTTTCACAAACTGACTGCTCTCGTGCTTTAACACTTACTGACAAGATGGCCGAAAAGTCAATGCTGCTACACAAATAAAAACATTTTATCCAGGTTTCAATTTACGCAAGTTATAGGACGAAATGCAAAAATTTTGGTTAATCATCAACTTCGCCCCGTAGTTCAAAAGTCACCCCAATCCACGGTAAATTGTTTCTATTATAAAAGAAAGTATGACGTGTATAATTTTACATTACACAACATTCTTACCAAACAAAGATACTGTTTCGTTTGGCATCACCAGATTGCTAAACGGGGAGTCATCGATATAGCAAGTTGTCTTTACCATTACATAAAACAGGAAGCAGAGCAAGGAAAACACACAATTTCATTCTATTCTGACTCTTGCACTGGGCAAAATCGTAATAGAATTGTCTTTGCCATGTACAAGTTTGCAAGCAGAAAGTTTGCAGGTTACAGGTTTTTTGTTAAAGGCTACAGTCAGACGAAAGGTTACACGATGTCCTCTTGCATTGAAAGAGCTAAGAAACATCATACGATTTATATACCAGATCAAATGTACTGCATCATAACTAACGCAAAAGTAACTGGAGAGAAGTTTCAAATGCAAGAGATGCAGCAATCAGATTTCTATCATATCAAGAAGCTAGTATCAGATGGAACGAAAAATCGGCTACATAACGACAACCGTGAAAAAATATACTGGTCTAAAATAAGAGAAATAAAAATTGAAAGCGCCACTCCAGATAAGTCGTCTTCTAAACTATTTCTGTAATAGAAGTTCTATATTCATATAATACAAGAGTATGACCACCAATCGCCAAGTTTCTCGTCAGAGAAGGAACAATAACACCTCAGAAAATGTGTTTAGCCTTCAACCAGCTTATGACCAATTGATTCCTATGCCCAGGCCTTTATACAATGAACTGATCAGCCTATGTGATTCAGAGGCAATTCCTGTGCAATATCAAGGATTTTATAGACAGCTTATACCACAAAATGAATGATCAAGAGCGGCCACTAGTAGTAGTAAGGTAATAAAACAAATTGTGATCTGTTACAGTTTAACAGTAATTTAGTTACTAAGAGTACAAGAAAAATGTGATTTATGTTATGAGTAATTAAGATTATTATAACTTCAAAGTAATGGACTTTGAAGTTATCTCTTTTTATGTAAACAATAAGTTCCTATTTGATTTAGAATTGCCTACTTATACGGCTTGACAGATAGTATAGCCAATACCCAAAGGGTAGATTGTTCTGAGTTGTTTAGTTTACATAGTGTTTTTTGTTAATGGCATAGAGATACATAGTTTATGGTAGGTAATTAAGTTGTTGAACATTATTCTAAAAAATATTGATTCTATGAAAGTATTTTTGTTGCTCTAACATGTAAAAATCATGAATAACATAAATAATACCAAATTTAGAAAATTTTATGTAAAATATTTTTTTCCTGCTAAATTATGATAAAAATGTTCTTAAACTTCTAAACACTTTGTTTTACTGATTTATAATAAATAAACAAAAAGTTACACGATTTCTTTCCATTTGAAATGATGGTCGTTTTGATTTTTAAAAAGGTAGGTAATACAAATTTACTGAAAATATACTATACAATCTGTAGGCGAATAATGGCGTAATGGTTTAGTACGCAGAGCCTTTACACGTAAAAAATCCTTTAAAAAGGTAGGTATGTATTTGATACACAAAATCCCTGTTGGTGTTTTGAGACGAATAAAGACGTAAACAGGTACGCAAAAAAAACGAAGTACGGTCCTAGACGAATAAACTTGTAATATAGTTTTTCTTTCTTAACCTGGAATCTGGGAGTTTGTCACGATAGCTCGTTATTTTATATGGAAGCTAATTTTTTTTCGCGTCTAACGATACCAAATTTGTTGAAATTGGTTGTTTGTACGAGTAACGAAACAAATTTTTCTGTTTTTTGGCTCTCCTGTAAAATTACGATTTTTCTATTACCGCTTTATTCGGTTGGGACGTCGTTTTGTGGACATTTCACACAGCGCCATCTGGTCTTAATCAAACTAAGCACAGCTTGTACTAAGGACACCAGATGGCTGATAGAATAAAGAATACCCTCAAGAATACCATAATCATTTATTTTGTAAATACCTTGTCAATGTCAATCAAAACCTAAATTGACTGTACTTTATTAGAATACTGGTTACGTTACGTGACGTCTCCGCTACGCTAGGACTAGGTAGGATAGGAGTGATAGGTGTTCTGTCTGTGGTTTGTGTTGTGTTGTATGTGTTAGGTTTACTTGCTCAGTGACTTTAGTGATTCGGATGCCTCCTAATAAAAAATCTTCCAAGTATAAAATGTTATATGAGTGTTACAAAAAGTACTTTTTGGTTACTCTATTCCTCTCCTGCTCCTGCTTGCTCGTACTCATTTTGCTTTGTCTCCTAATCTCTCTCATATCAAAAATCAAAATAATTTAATGAAAACTCTGCATAAAACATTTTAAAATGGATGTTTTAAAAGCAGAAATTGCAAGGAAACGAAAGCTTCTCGAAGAAAAGAATATTTTGGTAAGTGCCTTCTTCAACATAATAATTAGGTAGTAGGTAATATTTCTCAGTATTTTAGGTTGAAGCAATAAGCATTGTCCTAGTCAAAGCCCTAGGAATTAGCTGCTATACCCATCTTTAGATCATTCTAAAGACCATAATCTAATCCACAATCATGGCAGTAAAGTTAAAGATGTGTTAGCTAAATATACTTAGTAGGTCTGTGAGTCGAAATTAAAGTTGCCTTGGCACATGAACCTCTTACCTTCCAGTATTTTTGTTTTCATTTCCTATAGCTATTCTTATATATTACACTACTTTATTGTATGGAACATAATTTTATTAATTATGTGTGCCACAGCAGCAAATTGGTTTGTGAGCAGCAATTTCAGACTCAGGATTGTGTGTGCTGTTTTAGCAGCAGATGCTGTTATTCTGTTGAAACCACTTCCTCTAGCCATTAGACCCTAAGACTAGCAAGCAGTAGACTAGCAAACTTACTAGCATCATAAAAAGAGTAACATTAAAATTGTGAATGAAATAAAATAAATAAATTCTATTGTGGATGTGTTTCTACAAGTACCTGCATAGATTATAAATATTAATTAACAATGTCAGTATAAAATTAGAAATCGGTGAAGTATTCCAAAAACTATTCATATTATACTAAAACACTACTAAACATTATGATCTTTAAATGTTAATAATTATGGCCATTTCAGGATTCAAACAAAAAATACTTCAAGCGTGGTGAACTTTTGGCTAAAGAACAAGAAGAATACTTACAAAAATATGGACCGAAGAATGAAGAAAATGAGCAAATCAATGTAAAGGATGTACCCGAAAAAGGTTGAATCTGAACAAATTACATGTCATGTGTACCTAACTTACATACAACAATCTTTAGCTTGATGATTATTCGAAAATGGCGCCCTAAGTGAACGGCAGACTTACAATACATACGAAAGAAATTAACTAAGACTAGGCAGTAGGGTCTTTGTTACCATCACCTTACCAAATGGGAAAATTATATAACAACTGATGATCATCATCATCATCAGCCTATAAAGGTCCACTGCTGGACATAGGCATCCCCAATATACTTTCAAGATGAGCGATTTTGTGCTGCCTCCATCCACCCATGATCCTCACCATGTCATCAGTGCATCAGGCCATTCTACACTTGTTTTCTGTTTCTGTGCCCGTTTGATAGTTACATTATAGTGTTTTATATTTTAGTGAACAGACAAGACAGTGCTGAAACGGATCACACGGAAAATGCATTGCTTCCAAGAACAGAAGTTATTAAGAGACTTCGAGAAAGATCACACCCTATTCTTATATTTGGAGAGAATGAACTACAGTCTTTCAAGAGGCTGAGGAGAATTGAGATTCAGGAACCAGAAGCTAACAGGGTAATTATTTTAAAATATACCAAATGAATAGCTACATTCAGTTGTATTTAATAGGTGATAAGAGGGCTGGATTCCCAGTGCAATGAAAATCTTGTCCATAAACACGGGAATACAGCCAGTGTTCTTGGAATCTTCCCATATGGTAAAAATTTTTTGATTGAAATGAAATGAAATTAATTTTATAGCCTAAAATGTGGTCCAGTTTAAATGTCAGTCTTAACAGTACTTAAATAATAATGTCCAACACATTTCACTTTATACAGTCAGCATACAATAATTATATTCATTTTATTTGTTACTTCTATTGATTACTTGATTTTAATTTTTTTATGATTAACTAGCTGCCGCCCGCGGCTTCGCTTGCTTGGTAACTGGATAAAAAATAGCCTATTATGTTAATCCAGCACTTGTACTATGTATATTCCAAGTTTCATTTGAATCCGTTCAGCCGTTTAGGTGTGCTTGAGGCGCAAACATCCAAATATCCTCACAAACTTTTGCATTTATAATATAAGTAGGTTAATTCAATGTACATAATTTGTTTGTTGTATTTATTTTACTTCTGGTTTTTCAGGGATTCAGAAATGATTTCCAAGAAGCCATGGACAAAGTGGATGAAGCTTACTTGAACGAAATCTTAGCTCTAGGAACACAAGTGAGTTTTTATGTTATTTATTTATTAACTTTCATTAAAGTTTTATCATTTGCCGCAATGCTAAAACTGATGAGATGGGAGTTAAGGAAGAAAGAGTAGTACCTATGTCAGGACCACAGCTAATCTCCATTAGCTGTGGTTCTGAGTAGTCAGAGACCACAGTAGGCAGAGGCCTACTATTATGGCGTGATATTATTTATGTACATTCATAAAACACGCCTGTTTCTCATAGGGATAGGCAGAGATCACGGACCTCCATTTGCTATGACCCTGACATACTTCTTTAACTTTATTCACTCATTACATTCTTCATGCATGCTCGTCGGTATAGTGTAGTTACTCTTGACCTGGCCCTTTTCCAAAACATCGCTGATTTGTATTTTATTATTTATGTATTAGTGTACAATGCTAATAGCTTTGTTTATGTTACAGACTGAAACTGAAAAAACTCCTAAAGAAGAAGCCCTCGATGATTCTGTCACTTATGATTTCATACAAGAAATGGCAAAAAAAATGGGGCTAGGGGACAGAATACATGATATGAATGTTATCATGACCTTTGTGCAAGTAGGTTTTACATTTTATAACAACAAATGAAACATCATTATCATCATCTTCCTGCCCTTATCCCACTCTATGTGGGGCCGGCACAGCATGTTCCTTGGATCTTGGATTTTCTTATGTCGTCACTGGAAAGGCAAATTTACGTAAGCGTCAATCGAGAAAAAGCCATTTGAAGTTCTTTTTTTTTTCGTTTTTTTAATCATAACTTTCTACCTAATTATCGAATTTTGATGACGTCAACGTAAGATTTCATTCTTTTTTCATTTTCTATGTCCAGCAATTCATATTATTGTATTTGGACTGCTATTTTAGGATAATAACTCAATATGCCTATTTGGCGCCATTTTGGCGCTTACGTAATTTTGCCTTTCCAGTGACGATGTAATTAATGCTGTTAAATACTTTTTCGTTAGTTCTTTCAATGTCCTAATTTTATGTTTTCGCGCCATCTAGTATATTTAATTTAAAACTTATTTTTGCTAGATGGCATTTGTTGAAGACTGTTCTACTAACCAATAGGTAGATGGCGTTGCGTTACTTAACCGATTCATTTTCAGTTTCTTCTGAAACTCTGGGGACAGCAATTGAACTCTGCAACAGCTGCTGAAAAGACATCAGTGAAGCACAAGATGGCGCGGGCTACATTTACTCAGACACAAGTCTACCTCAAGCCTTTGATGAGAAAACTGAAGAAGAAAAATCTTCCTGAAGACATATGTGATAGCCTAATGGAAATAACAAAGCACTTATTAGAAAGAAATTATATTATGGTAAAAACTTTGTTTTTTTCTTTATATCATATATGCATAGGTTGAGGAAACCTTTGAAACAAGCTTGTTCTAACTACATTTTCTTTTCAGGCAAGTGACGCCTACCTACAGATGGCTATTGGAAATGCACCCTGGCCCATCGGTGTAACTATGGTGGGTATCCACGCACGTACCGGCCGAGAGAAAATCTTTTCTAAAAATGTAGCCCACGTGATGAATGACGAAACTCAACGGAAGTACATCCAAGCGCTGAAACGGTTGATGACAAAATGTCAGGAGTACTTTCCTACAGATCCTTCCAGATGCGTGGAATATAGTACAACCAGATAATAAAGATTTTGTTTACCATAAAGTTCTTTCGTTATTTTTGTCCAAAATGTTAGCATGGCACCAATACTATATTTTTTTTGGTTTGGTACTACCATGAAGGGTACTACCTAAAGCCAAACTGGAGATACAATTTATGTAAACAAACCGTCAGTACTTAGCCTAAAACTTACTTTTCATTACGTTAAATGTCTATGGAACTTTTTGTAGGTACTAATAGTCAAATTAAGGTGTGATTAAACTAATGTGAGTTTTATTTACCTAAAACTAAAGTGATTTCATCGTAATAACGAAATATAGGTCTGTACGCAACGGTTTGTTTATAATATGTATGTTATAAAAGAAAAATAGTTTGATCTGTTTTATGCTGTGTAGATGGGAACAAATTTAAATCAATAAAATATTCCTATCGAACCAACTAAAAAGTTGTATCGTTGAGAAAGAAAAATAGTTGATTCGCTTCAGTTGATTGGATATGCTGGATTAACATATAGGCTATTTATATCCGGGTACCGCGCGAGCGAAGCCGCGGGCGGCAGCTAGTCGTGTAGTCTTCTTACTTCTTACTTATAAATGAAGATGTTTGTGCCTCAATCACGCATAAACTACTGAACGGATTAGAATGAAACTTGGAATATACATAGTACATGTACTGGATTAACACATAGGCTATTTTTTATCCGATTACCACGCGAGCGAAGCCGCGGGCGGCAGCTACACAGAACACTATTATTCCTTAACGGAGGCAGCTAGTCATCTAAAATGAATGACACTTTATGGTAGTACTTTTGCATTCTGATAATGGCAATAGCTTTTAGCACATAGCAACATTAAAAATGTAACTTCAAAACTCAGGTAGGTTTTAGTGTTTTAGTAGTTTTTCTTATAAACATTGGATTTGAGTCGTCGAGTTGAGTTGAGTTAGTTATACGTCTAGATCAAGAGATGAATTTAATATGCAAACGATTACCAATCATCTCTCATCGGATTCAAAATTTTGAGACTGCAAGACCTTTTCATTATATCAGAAACAATCATGTAAACATAACCTCACAACTAGTGAATTTAGAACCTCATAAATCATTTTACGAACCTATGCGCTTCAAATCTAAGGTATGTATCGTTTAAGAAATTACAGTAAGTATATAATTGCAGAACAAAAAACTTTAATATTACTCAACATCAAGGTAAACTGAGTGGGAACTCTGCCAATATGAGCGAGCTGAGACACAATGTTATGTTAAGTATATTATGGCACTTTATGGTAGGTACATCTAGACTTATATATAATTTATGTTTTATTGACCTTCTAATTACCTACCTATATACAGACTCTTATTACATGTATTAGTATTATTTTTCAGAAATATGATTCTGACGATGAAACAGCAGTTGATGATGATACCTCCCTGACAAAAGACTCCAAACTTATAAAATTCAACTCAACATCAATGAGAACGGACATGATTTTGAAAACAGCCTTGGGAGTTGCTAGAAAGTAATGCTCAATTATTAATATTATGGTGATATTTTACCTGATCTATCTTGTACTTCTACCAAAGCATAAGTTTTTTTTTTTCAGTAAAATAGAGCAGGCGTTTTATGAAAGTAAGATAAGAGTCAATGGAAGGAAAATTACAAAAAAGAGTGCTTCTGTAAGTTTGTCGCTATAGTTTTTACTGATACTCTGATATCTCAAATGATATGAAGACCTCGGCAAATGTACCTGAACCAAATCGGCGACTTTTTGGAAAAGGGCCAGGTCAAGAGTACCCTAAACCGACTAGCATGCATGAGGAATGTAATGAGAGTGAATAAAGTGAAAGAAGTATGTCGGGATCGTAGCAAATGGCGATCCGTGATCTCTGCCTACTACCTACCCCTATGGGAAACAGGCGTGATTTTATGTATATACAGTCCTGTTGGCACCCTTTGGGTATGGAACCCAAAAAAGAACAATAAGTCATCCTATTTAGGTACTACTAAAATGTACTTAAGTAACCAACACCTTTTTGCATTTCAGGTGAGAATTGGTGATGAAATAGATGTAATAAAAATGGCGAGCCCTAAAAACCCAGATCATCTGTATGTGTCACGGATTGAAATACTAGATGCAGCACCTAAGGAAGAAAGCATAAGTGTTAGTGCTCGTAGATTCAAGAATTTACTAATTGAGAATTATGATGAGGATCCTCACAAAGGTTCAGAAAGTAGTAATTAGCTTAGGACAACACTTGGCAATGCAAGGGGATAACCACATCCTCGTCACATCATGGTGGCCTCGGTGGCGTGGCGGGTGATTGTTCGTCAGAGACGCAAGAGGCGCGGGTTCGACTCCCGCTGCGGAAGAAATGTTTTCATGATCTATAAATATTTCTTCCGGGTCTGGGTGTTGTGGTACCATGGTACTCATAGTTTCTGATACCCACAGGGAATCTTAGTGTGGGGTCAGGACTATGTATGTGACTGTTGGGTGTTATTTATTATTTATTTTTAACCATGCTAAAAGATAGTGTCACAATCCAAAACAAAATTATGTTCTTATAAAAATGTTCTACTGCCAATCTATTGCTAATTTACTTAGGTATTTTTAATTGTAAATGCATTGCCATTATTTGTAAAGTGTACATAAATAAAGTTTATTGTATAACAAAATACTTTTATTAGGTACTAAGATTACATCAAAAACATGATTATATTTCTAAATCTATATCACAATCAGATGTTTCAAACATCGAGATTTGAGAACTTTGAGTTGATTTTTTATTCAAAGAGCTGTTACTATTTTCTTTTGATTTTAATTCAACAACAGAATCATGTGGTTCTGTTGGTTTTTCTTCATATTTTTCGACGTCACAATTCTTTACAAAAACAAACTGTTTTAATTTATTTGCTACCTTTGATGGTCCTGCTTTGTAGAGACTACTATTACTATTTTGTTTATTTCTTTCACACAGTTCATGTGATTTTTCTTGAATTCTTACATTTTCAGTTTTTATTGATCCTTCATTGTTTTCACGGGTATTATTTTCAGTGTTTTCACTTCCAAAATTGAAGTCAATATCAAGACCTGCAAATGCATCATTTACGCTAGGAACAGCTTTAAGGATATTCTGTGGATCTTGAAAGTCGTCACTATCTGATGACTCTTCATCTTTTTTAATTTTTTTCGCTATTTTGTTTTTCACTCTGCTGGAATCTACTGTGATTACTTTCCTTTTTCTTTTCTTTTCGGTGACCGGCGGCTTTTTATCAGTTCTATTTAAATTCGCGTGTTTTTTTAAAGTCGCCGCCAATCTTTCGTTTACAGCGTTCCTGCCATTTTCATTTTGAACATTCTCCTTATCATTGTTTTTAATCTTTTTCTTGAAATATGAGCTTGTTACCAGCGAAGCTGATAGTGGAATAGTATCATCATAGACGTCATCATATTTTGCGAATGTTCTTGTATTTCCATTCTCTATATCGGCTTCTAGACTTTTATGATCAACTTGTATGAGTTTCGCATAGTATAAAAGTTCGTTTTGCCAGATTTCGTGCAAGTTTAGGCGGATGAGGAGTTTCTTAGCTGTGCAGAGGTAGTCAAAGTCTGGGTATTTTTGAAAGGTGGAGTGAAGAGCGTCTACCGTATCGTCTAGAGTGCAGTCTTGCATAGATAGATCTACGAGTGAAACTGCTATTACCGCGTCCATAGGTAAGATAGTGGTTCGGTACATGAGGCGGCAATGTGCTTGAGATAATCTGGAAGTAATAAATTTTTCTTTCTTTTTAAACCTACGATTTTAAGTATCAAGCCCAAGTTATATTTAAATAATCGGTAACGTATTACGAAATGGAACTAAATCATATTTACCTAACAAGACTATCAAGCATTCGCACTGTAGTCCGTGAAGGATCTCTGTATTCAGATTTCCTTTGAGTCATATAGTAAGACTGCAGAATTATATTGGCTGATTTGGTCATTTCTGTTGCTCTTGGTCCAACAAGACTAATATACATCTGAAAAATGATAAAAAAGGATTAGTAGCAGGAAGATAATTTGAAAACTTGATATAAAAAATATCAAGTTTTCAAATTATCTTCCTGCTACTATAACGCCATCTATCGACGAGTAGTGAAAATAAATAACTAGCTGCATAGAACTCAAAAGATGGTGTTCTCATTCATATTAGCATACCTGCAACTTTTCAATATTCCAAATCTTCTTCGATTTTCCAGGATTTGAATCTCCGAATAGGATGTACGAAGAAACCAGTTTATCCCAGGCTTTGTTCTTTGAATCCAATAGGATGAAAATCAAATCGAACCTGAAATATTGAAAAAACAAATTAGCGCTCCAGTTAAATAGAAACAGATTGTATTGTTCTTACTTTTTCTCCAAACAAATTTTATTACCTACTTAGCAAGGGTGTTCCGAGAGACACATTGACGCTGAGTGGTTGGTCTGTTTCATAGTGTCCTTTGGGATTACACGCCGCGATTATAGCACTCCTAGTATTCAACTTGCAAACTATACCAGCCTGTAGGGATGAACAAAACATTAATATTGGACCTTTACTACTGGACAAAAGGCATTTTCTATATATTTCCTCTTAGTACAAGAGATGATATCTATGGAATCTGATGAGGCTGGCCAGAAATTATTTGTTTCCCTTTTGTAAAGCCATATTGATCTGATCAGTCTGCTCGGACTGAGTGAACTCGTATGAGTAAGCTTCATACCTGTTGATATTAGCATAGTTAACTCGGATCATATTTTTTTAGCATTCTTAGCATTGAGACACTTTTATATTGTTAATATGCGCCATTTTATTTTACTGCTCGTATACGAGCTAGCTCGGTAAAAGTAGAACGCGATCAGAGCGTACTCAGATCGGACGCCGTCGTCGTTCGTTCGGATTATGGGTTGCCACAATACAGTTTGCATCCGAGTAGGTATCTGAGTCCACTCTGTACAGAGCAGACTTTGTTCGTGTCCATGCGGCTTAAGGCATTGTCTTACCCAGCGATTACAGTATCGTGATAGGTACTGCGAAGCTTTGCGTTTTGCAGCCTCTATCCTGTGACAAATCATACGGCAGCCCTGTCATTCCACGCGATTAGTTCGGCGAAACGCTGCGAGCCAGTCTTTCGTGATGTACGGTTACCTTGGCGATGGATATGGTCTGCTGCTCCATAGCCTCGTGTATGGCGGTGCGGTCGTGTTCGCGCAGCTGCGAGATTTCGTCGACGCAGCACACGCCGCCGTCAGACAGGACTAATGCACCCGCCTCCAGTTGCCACTCGCCTTCTTCCTGCCAAAATGTTTTATTTAGTTTTATACTTCCCTGCTGGACTGGGAGTAAAGAAAGAACATGGAATATGTCCAGGTGCTTCTCTCCCCGAGCATGTCGTAAAAGTCGACTAAGGGATATTATCCTCTCCAACATGATGGACCATCTATTTGGGCAATGGGCTGATCACGTATCACTATGGTTCACCATAATCCATCTTGGACTTTCAATCAGTAGTGGCTGCAAGTTTTCTTATGATTACTTGTCTACCCACCCCATTAGGGATACAGGCGATATGTGGTTTTATACCTTTCATTATAAAGTACTTACACTGTTTTTTATCAAACAGATTTTTAGTCTTAGACATGACATACAAAATCTAAGGTTGGTAAGATCTAATACAAAAAGTAAGTTTGTTTGTATTAAACCGAGAGTACAGTTAATATAGCAGAAGAAAAATTAACACAATCATATAAAAGTACATAATATTTACCCTCAAAGCAGCGCAAGTAAGACCAGCTTTAGTACTACCAGCACCTGAAGTGAACACAGCTCGGGCGGTGAGGTCTGCGCCTGCGCGTAGCAACTGAGATTTACCCGTACCTAAAAATAAAAGTCCATAGGTGTAACAATTCTTCGTCAAATAAACAACTATTTTTTTTTCAATTAGAATAGTATAAAGCCTACAGAAAGTTAGCTAGATCATTCATGAAAAGCTTTATATTACCTACTGAAAGAATAATCAGAATCAGTTCAATAGTTTCTATGATTCAACATTATCATCCGTAGACAGATTGCATCCACTGCAAGAGGAACAGACTTCCCCTTGGTACTAGCATGGACTTTACACGGTCCTGCCAGCTTGTTGTTTTATTTTGTAGAAAGTACTGTTTCCAAAATAAAATTATAATGTTTCTAAGACTACGCCACAAATAATTACAGTCTTACCTGGATCACCTACTAATAGAAGGTGGCACTGACCGCGGACTCTAGTTGGGTGTTTATCGTCCTCAGAAGGCTTCTTGTCGTCGTCAATAACGTGATTGGCGCCAGTAATAACTGTTAATGAAACTGCTAACTTAACTAGTTGAAGTCCATACACCTAGAATACGATACAAAATATCATTGTTCAACCAGTAATATAAATAATTATTATGTCATGCTGAATTATATTCGATAATTGGAAAATATAGATTCCTACTATATTATAAATGTGAAAGTTTGTGAGGATGTTCATATGTTTGTGCCTCAATCACTCCTAAACGGCTGAACGAATTTGAATGAAACTTGGAATATACATTATACATGTGCTGGATTATCATTTAAGGTTATTTTTTATCCGGGTACCAAACGAACGAAGCCGTAAGCGGCAGCTAGTGGTTTCATAAAGCTTTCTAGATGGCGTGATGAGTTACCAAGTGATAAAAAAGAATGTTATTTCTCATACTTTACCTAACTCAGAGATTCCATTATTATTGAAAATAGTTTTCCAACAAAACTAGTTTAGATTCTGGTTTCCAAAACTAAAGATAAACATTGTTCTAAGGCATCACCATTTTCGCCATAATAATGGCTTAGGAAACTTAAAAAATATAACTCTATATTTTTAAATTCAAAGAATTTTTGTTTAGTACCTGCGGACACACTCCCATCAGTATCTGATCCCTACATTTCAGCGGACATGCGGTATACTTGGCCCAGAAGTCGTCAAAGCATCCCTTTACATCTGGGGCTGAAGAGACCACCTCAGACCGTTGCGCGTTGCAAACTTCTACGTAATTTGCTTGTAATACTAGTTCTACTTCAGATTTCTTCGTTTGGACTGATGGTCTCCAGCGGCGACGGACTGTGCCACTGAAAAATTGCAAGTTTTTGTACATTTTCATAACAGCGCCATCTTTTCAATTTTCTCTCCACTAAAAACCTCAGTACTCCCTCATAGATGGCGCTAAATGATTTTTTATACTAATTCGTAATACAATGATAGATGGCGTTAAACCTAAACTAATCGTTAGTGTAGAAAAAAAATAGTTTACCAGATGAGTACATCATCTCCAGGCTTGCAGCAATCCACCAGATCATTTTCCAATACCACCCACATGGAACCAGGTATAGTGCCTATACTCAACTTGTTCACTTGTTCCTGTAATTGACAATAATATTGTATGTTTGATAAAAGGTTAAGGTTATATTATAGGTTCTATAGAAAATAAGAATGTAGTAGAACTAACACTTCAGCCAAACTGGAGATACAATTTATGTATGTATTGTATCTCCAGTAACATATGTCCCATATTTTTCGTTATTACATTGAAATCACTTTAGTTTTAGGTAAATAAACATCAAAACATTAATTTTTACACCTTAACTATTACTACTTAAAAGTTCCATAAACATGTAAAAAAAAATATGTTTTAGGTGAGTTTAGTAGTGATGGTTTGTTTACATAAATCTCCAGTTTGGCTGAAGTATAGTGTTCTTACGTATAAATCTGCAGAAAAAAACCTGGAAACATTCTTGCCTGTATTTTGATCTCCTGATAATCTTTACAATGCTCTCGCGACACTAAGGTCACTTGTGTAAAATTTCCGCTTTTGCATTTAGGATTGTCATTTTGGCATTTTGTGGGTGGTTTTAAAATGTATCTGTTTTCAAATTCAGCTTCAACACAATTTTCATGTTTGCATTTCAAGCAGACATATTTTCGTTGATATTCCAGCATTTTTGCTTGTGTTACTCTTACAACTGTACCTGAAGAATTCATAAAATGGAAACACAGAATTAATAACTTCTTTATCCTTGCAGTCTTGTAAAGCTCAATTTGGGACAATAGAGCAAAAAAAAATATTTGTCCGAACTATTGCAAGAGCTAACCTGTTATTTTTAGAAAACATCCTAAATCGACATTCTTAGGGAACACAGTCCGATGTAGCTCAGGACAGACAGGCAGCCCAAAAAACCTAGCTTGTACATTTCTCTTCAAGTAACAGTAGTCTAACTTCAAAAGTAGTGGCTTATATTCTTCACACTCCATGATATTTTGTTGTGCTTTCAGCATGTCCCTATTGCAGGCAGGCAGGCTTTCAACAGGGTTGCATAAAACTTTGTCGCCAACATCAGGATGCGACTCAAATAGTTTCAAAAAACTGAAAGTTATGAAGATAAATAAGAAATGAGCAGTAGGTAGGATTAGATTTGGGACAAAAAGTTAATGGCTAGAATTATCTAAAATTCTGAAAAGCTTGAAAGGTTTTTGGCAATAGCTGGTTACTGAATAACCATAGCCTCGTGAGTTTGAAAACATGTATAAATTGCAGGAAAGGACCCTCTTTGAGGCGCACTTGAAATCCTTTCACCACAGTGGTTCAAAAGAAATTGTGACACAACTAATAGTAGGTAGTAATCTCGCGAGGCAAATGCCGGCTTAGTCGAGGAAATCGTGCAAACTGTCGGCGAAGCACAGGACGTGCTAAGCGAGCATTTTTCTCGCATGGATGCTGCGCTGCTCAGCTAGTCAGTACCCAGCTATATTTTAATTCATTAAAGAGTCATTTGGCACTCCACTAGAAATAATATCTAATAAAATTATTTACAAGCTCAATGAGAGTTCGGCAACCTTCCATTGTTGTTTCTACTTACTCGATTTTTATGCTGTAATAACCCAAACTGTCCTTTTCAGACAAAATGTCTAAGACATCTTGCAAATGAAAATTGATGATGTAGTCTAAAATCATAGCGATTGGCACATGAAAATGAATAAAATCATAAACAGAGAACTAGCTAAACTCCCGGTACACCTACATAACCTATATTTATTCAGTAATCAACAACAACAAAACAAAACGCTCGTTCCGCTCGTCGTTGCACTCGTTGTTTTTGCTACATTGACATTGAAACTGACGTACTTTAGAAATAGTGACATTGACTTCATAAAACAAATTAACGTTGACTTTGACTGTTGCGGGAGACAATACTAAGTAGGTTTCTACCTTTACCGTGTTTTATTGTCTTTGTTCATTCATTCAATTACTAGCTGCCGCCCGCGGGTTCGCTCGCGTTGTGTGTGCCTGTCTAGTCTAGTGTCTCCATGTCTAGCCTAATGTTATTCCAGCACACGTACATTACGTTCCAAGTTTCATTCAAATCCGTTCAACTGTTTGGGCGTGATTGAGGCTCAAATAAACATCGCCACATCCACACATAAGTACAGCCTCACAATCCTCACAAACATTCGCATTTATAATATTAGTAGGATTGTTATCACGTTGGCAAGATTTACGCCTCAAAGACTCATGTTGCCAATAAAAAAGATTATACATTTTGACATTTCTCTCTGTTCAAATTCAGTCAGATCAGATAGGATCAGTTATAATACCAATAATAATATAATATTTTTTTGGGCCTTTTTGTACATTTATTTATTTAAGTACACACAGTTACAAAGACAAACTACAAACATTAAAAACTTTAAGGTAATTAATAATAATATTTATTTTTGTTCAAATGAAAAACGGCGCGAAACCAGAGTTTCCGGCGTAAGCGTAAGCGTCCTTCCGGCGATATTCATGGCGGATTGCGAAAAAGAAAAGTCAAGTGGGCAAAAATTAATACATCTCCAGAGTTGTTTGAAGTAACTTAATCTGACACGACTAGTCGTTGGAGTTTAAAAAACAGGGGCCCTATTCACGATGACCAAACAAAACGAGACACGGGAAAACGTGTGGAATTACCGTGTTATCGTATTCTGCATGATGTGAGATTGATAATGTCAGATTTCATAAACGAGAGTAGGCGCGAGACGAGGCTCGTTTTGAATTGTCAAAATTACATGCTTCAATATTGCGTGTTTTGCTAAAACTAGGTTGTGTTTTTACTAATTATGTAAATAAATTAGTCTTCTTTAAACTATTTAATAGCAGAATAGATTATTTGTACAATAAATAATATAATCTAGGTACCATTGAATAATATCCCTAATAAATGATGTGGTAAATAAGTGAAATAACCTAACCCTAGTGTACAGAATAATTATTACTCCCGGAGCCCTAGTGCACAAAAGGAGCTTTTGAGGCACATTTTGAATCTTTTCACCACGCAGGGTTCGAAAGAACTAGGGGCTAGTAGTAGGTAGGTACTAACCTAACCTAACTAATAGCTCTTTTATTGTGAATGCAAAAGTTTGTGAAGATGTGACGATGCTTGTGACTCATAATTTAATTCTAAATGGCTGCACGGATTGAGTGAAACTTGGGATATACATAGTATGTGTGCTGGAATAACATTAGGCTACTTTTTATCCTGGCAATAGGCGAGCGAAGCCGCAGGCGGCAATATAGGCTTAATAATATATAGGCTTAATAAGTTAAAGAAAAGTGAGCATTTTTGTGTTTTATGGTTTTAATGCATTTATTTAACATAATATAAGCACATGAGTAGGTATGCCTTTAAGTCACTGTTGCAAATCTGAAACAAGGCAGAAATCATTGTTATTGTTTTTATAGGTAGGTACACACTTTCATGTTTTTGGAAATAAAGATTATATTCTACTAATATAATGAAAGTGAAAGTTTTTTCAAAGAATCTAATAAAATTAATTTATTTTAGTTCGCTGATGCTCTCACAAATACTATTATGTAATACCTACTAAAATAAATAGTTGATTAAAATATTACCCTTGTTTGATTTAATTCCTCTCTTGTTCGGAGGTAGGAAATTTGATGTAGGTTGGCATCATTCAAGGCATTCACCGCTTACTCTATGCAGAGGCTTACAGGTGCTAACCAAAAGTTTCCCACTGGCTTTTGATAGCTACTGGTGATCAGGAAATTGAGGGTTGTAAGTATCTGGAAAAATACAGTAAATATAGTAGGTTTCAGTCTAACCTAATACCTAACCTAGGTACCATTTTATTATTGTTCAATAAATTAAGTTTATTGACCGCAAGTGGCATTGCGAGCTGAGTGCCTCCGTGCTTCGGAGGGCACGTTAAATTATGGGTCCCGGCTTTTAAGTCGTTAAGCCATGACGGAGGCCTTTAGGCGGCCTCAAAACTCCGTCACTAGAGTTGGCCACTAGCTCATACGAACATACATACCATACATAATAGGTATCTATTTACTTACTTATTCATATCAAGTGCCTATCAAGAAAAAGCAGGCAATTTGTGGTACAGTACGGTCAACGGATCTAGGCACTCGTGAAGTTAGCCGTTTCGAGCAGTAGACAGTATGAAAAAACTTCACTGCGCATGTCAAACTGCTAACTTCACGAGTGTCAAGATCCGTTGACTGTACTGTACTCGCGGTTTCTGATACCAAGACACATAATCCTAGTGTCCCTCTGTATTGTGGGTCATGTTTGTATGTGAATTTAGAGAGTTCTATATTTAAAAAAATCAACATTTTTTATGACACAATTTTCCCAAATTGAACCATGTAGGCTCAGACCAAATAAAAAGAAAAGACCCCGCGCCGCGAACAACAAAAGTGAAGCCGCCATTTTATCTATGTGTGTGTCGAAGGTTTTAAGGTTGTGTGTTCCAAGTAACCTAAATTCATAGTATAATAATTAAGAAACGATGCTATTTGAAGCACTTACAAGTGAAAAGTGATTCCGTGAGACTTTTTATGTGATTTGCTGCTGTTTTTACAAGTTTTCACTACACAGGAAGGCATAATTCTATTTTTAAGACTCGTGACGTACTAAGAGCGATGAGCATGGTTTTAGTGTAGGTGTGTGCGTGAGCGTGTATGTTTACTTGCAGGAGCACGGTTTTGTGTGGCTTCACTTTTGTTGTTCGCGGCGCGGCGTCTACTCTTTTTATTTGGTCTGAGCATGTAGGTAAGTAGTTGTGTTTTATAGTAAACAAGTCATACCTAATTAAATCAGCTGGAAGAAGGTGTGGTTGTTCACGAGTTTCCTGAAATAAGATATAATATCTGATGAGTTTCAAATATAATAAAGTAAACAAACTATATCTCAGTCTTATTAATCATAGGTTTGGAATTGTTTGTTTGCTTCTATTCTAAGGACAAGTCAGTCTTTTTTAAATCTTAATTAGTATGATGGATCACTAGAGTCTCTTCCTCATGAGCTCCTCCTCCTCCTGGCTCATCTGCACAGGCAGCAGCGCGCGGATCTGGCACAATCCCACCTACAACTTCGCACCTCCAACTTAGTCTTACGTATATTCTTGATCTAAATAGGAATGATGGCTCACCAGAGTCTCTTCCTCATGAGCTCCTCCTCCTCCTGGCTCATCTGCACAGGCAGCAGCGCGCGGATCTGGCTCAGCCCCACCCACATCTCCGCTACATCCAGCTTCGTCTTCGCGTTTATCACATAAGTCTTCTCGAGAGCACGGATCAGTTCGCCAACAGCGTCGTACTGACGGACTAGGAGACTGGAAGGAAGAAATATATTATTATTATCATTAGGAGTCTGTAATATATCTGCCAGTTTCATCATGTTACATGAATTAACATATAAATAGTGTAAAACATAAATGGCAACGAAGATACATTTTTTTTGTTTGGTACCTGGAACAGAGATGTGAGTAAAATTACCTGAACATTTCTCTGACGAGTTTGGGCGTCTCGATCTGCGACTCCTCGGCCCAACTGACAATAGTGCCGATCAGGACTTTACGGAACTTCTCTTCTGGAGTCTTCTTTGCCGGTTCTTCTATGGCCTGTAGGTACAATAAATAAATAAATAGCACCCAACAGTCACATACATAGTCCTGAGCCCACACTAGGATTCCCTGTGTCGTGGGTATCAGAAACTACGAGTACCATGCTACCACAACACCCAGACCCGGAAGAAATATTTACAGAACATGCAATTTCTTCCGCAGCGGAAATCGAACCCGCGCCTCTTGCGCCTCTGCCGAGTAATCGCCCGCCACGCCACCGAGGCCGTCAAATTATTATAAGACACTTTTATAATAAAAATTACTGTAGATTCTAGTTTTTTTTTTTGCACTAGTACCTACTGAACCTTTCGTGTGCGGATCCAACTCGCACTTGACATTTTTTTTAATTATACTTTCACTTATTCTAGTTCTCTTTCAACTATAATTAACCTTTCACACCTTCAACTCTTTCTAGTTCTCTCTAAAGACTTTCGCTCCATAGATAAATGTTTTCCAAGAAATTCCAAATGTTATTTACGTTATGATTAGTAATAGTTACCTCAGACAGTGGCTCTTGCAGAGCGTTGAGAGACACATGCACCATGAGGCTCTCGTGGATCTCGTTCATCCTGACGATGAGCTCCTCGCCACAAGGACAATTCTCCTTCCAAGATTCTTCTTCCTGGTCCATGTGCTTGAAGCCTGTAAAAACATCACAGTTACCTAGTAGATTTCGTAAAAGGCCTAACCTCCGAATACTTTTGATAGCTACTGGTGATCAGGAAATTGAGGGTTGTAAGTATCTGGAAAAATACAGTAAATATAGTAGGTTTCAGTCTAACCTAATACCTAACCTAGGTACCATTTTATTATTGTTCAATAAATTAAGTTTATTGACCGCAAGTGGCATTGCGAGCTGAGTGCCTCCGTGCTTCGGAGGGCACGTTAAATTATGGGTCCTGGCTTTTAAGTCGTTAAGCCATGACGGAGGCCTTTAGGCGGCCTAAAAACTCCGTCACTAGAGTTGGCCACTAGCTCATACGAACATACATACCATACATAATAGGTATCTATTTACTTACTTATTCATATCAAGTGCCTATCAAGAAAAAGCAGGCAATTTGTGGTACAGTACGGTCAACGGATCGAGGCACTCGTGAAGTTAGCCGTTTCGAGCAGTAGACAGTATGAAAAAACTTCACTGCGCATGTCAAACTGCTAACTTCACGAGTGTCAAGATCCGTTGACTGTACTGTACTCGCAGTTTCTGATACCCAAGACACATAATCCTAGTGTCCCTCTGTATTGTGGGTCATGTTTGTATGTGAATTTAGAGAGTTCTAAATTAAAAAAAATCAACATTTTTTATGACACAATTTTCCCAAATTGAACCATGTAGGCTCAGACCAAATAAAAAGAAAAGACCCCGCGCCGCGAACAACAAAAGTGAAGCCGCCATTTTATCTATGTGTGTGTCGAAGGTTTTAAGGTTGTGTGTTCCAAGTAACCTAAATTCACAGTATAATAATTAGGAAACGATGCTATTTGAAGCACTTACAAGTGAAAAGTGATTCCGTGAGACTTTTTATGTGATTTGCTGCTGTTTTTACAAGTTTACACTACACAGGAAGGCATAATTCTATTTTTAAGACTCGTGACGTACTAAGAGCGATGAGCATGGTTTTAGTGTAGGTGTGTGCGTGAGCGTGTATGTTTACTTGCAGGAGCACGGTTTTGTGTGGCTTCACTTTTGTTGTTCGCGGCGCGGCGTCTACTCTTTTTATTTGGTCTGAGCATGTAGGTAAGTAGTTGTGTTTTATAGTAAACAAGTCATACCTGATTAAATCAGCTGGAAGAAGGTGTGGTTGTTCACGAGTTTCCTGAAATAAGATATAATATCTGATGAGTTTCAAATATAATAAAGTAAACAAACTATATCTCAGTCTTATTAATCATAGGTTTGGAATTGTTTGTTTGCTTCTATTCTAAGGACAAGTCAGTCTTTTTTAAATCTTAATTAGTATGATGGATCACTAGAGTCTCTTCCTCATGAGCTCCTCCTCCTCCTGGCTCATCTGCACAGGCAGCAGCGCGCGGATCTGGCACAATCCCACCTACAACTTCGCACCTCCAACTTAGTCTTACGTATATTCTTGATCTAAATAGGAATGATGGCTCACCAGAGTCTCTTCCTCGTGAGCTCCTCCTCCTCCTGGCTCATCTGCACAGGCAGCAGCGCGCGGATCTGGCTCAGCCCCACCCACATCTCCGCTACATCCAGCTTCGTCTTCGCGTTTATCACATAAGTCTTCTCGAGAGCACGGATCAGTTCGCCAACAGCGTCGTACTGACGGACTAGGAGACTGGAAGGAAGAAATATATTATTATTATCATTAGGAGTCTGTAATATATCTGCCAGTTTCATCATGTTACATGAATTAACATATAAATAGTGTAAAACATAAATGGCAACGAAGATACATTTTTTTTTGTTTGGTACCTGGAACAGAGATGTGAGTAAAATTACCTGAACATTTCTCTGACGAGTTTGGGCGTCTCGATCTGCGACTCCTCGGCCCAACTGACAATAGTGCCGATCAGGACTTTACGGAACTTCTCTTCTGGAGTCTTCTTTGCCGGTTCTTCTATGGCCTGTAGGTACAATAAATAAATAAATAGCACCCAACAGTCACATACATAGTCCTGAGCCCACATTAGGACTCCCTGTGTCGTGGGTATCAGAAACTACGAGTACCATGCTACCACAACACCCAGACCCGGAACAAATATTTACAGATCATGCAATTTCTTCCGCAGCGGAAATCGAACCCGCGCCTCTTGCGCCTCTGCCGAGTAATCGCCCGCCACGCCACCGAGGCCGTCAAATTATTATAAGACACTTTTATAATAAAAATTACTATAGATTCTAGTTTTTTTTTGCACTAGTACTGAACCTTTCGTGTGCGGATCCAACTCGCACTTGACATTTTTTTTTTATTATAATTTCACTTATTCTAGTTCTCTTTCAACTTTAATTAACCTTTAACTCTTTCTAGTTCTCTCTAAAGATTTCGCTCCATAGATAAATGTTTTCCAAGAAATTCCAAATGTTATTTACGTTATGATTAGTAATAGTTACCTCAGACAGTGGCTCTTGCAGAGCGTTGAGAGACACATGCACCATGAGGCTCTCGTGGATCTCGTTCATCCTGACGATGAGCTCCTCGTCACAAGGACAATTCTCCTTCCAAGATTCTACTTCCTGGTCCATGTGCTTGAAGCCTGTAAAAACATCACAATTACCTAGTAGATTTCGTAAAAGGCCTAACCTCACACTCAAACGCATCTCAAAATTGAGCACGTCTCAAATGACGATTTTTTTGACAGATTATCATCAGAAACTGTCAAAAAACCGTGAGTTGAGACGTGCTCAACTCTGAGTCGCGTTTGAGTATTCGGGGGTAAGACAAGTAGGTATATAGTTGAGTTCGAGGCTTAGGACAAGTATATAGTCAAGTTTACTCCTTTTACTCCATTTACTCTTTTCTAAACTAGTAACACCTACCAGGTAGGTCCTACCTATTACTCAATTAACCTTTTGTTAGGGTTTCTAAAATGTATAGCGAATTATGTATGTTGTTTTACCATTATAATTATATAAAAATCGAAGAACTATTATTTAGTAACTATTACTAGTGTAACAGTTTTATAAAATATATAAAACTGTTACACTCAAAACTTAAGTAGGTATCATGCTTCTTCCTCAGAATGTCCTTCCAAACTCATATCTCGTTACAAGTTTCAAAAAATAGCTCCCCGATTTGGTGGCAAAACGCTTATCCAATCACAGCCCGAGCGGCTCTGTGATTGGCTAGCGTCATTGTTGCAAAACTTCAGACCAATCGTGGGGCTTAACAATAGAAGTGTAAATTAAAAAAATACAATAAAAATGAATTAATCCTACTGATATAAGCTACCCATAATTTAAAATATCAATTATGCCAATCAAATACTTATTATATACATACCTAATATAAAACAACCTTGTCCTCGTGGTGTTAATCACCGGAAATGACATCTTATAAATACAGTTGAAAAACTTTCCTACATTAAAATAATAGTTCTTCGATTTTTATATAATTATAATGGTAAAACAACATACATAATTCGCTATACATTTTAGAAACCCTAACACTTTGAATTTATAATAAAAGCGTCCATTTTAATTGCGGGTTCCTATCAGACGGAATAGGAAAAAATAAGACAACGATGTTTTTATGAAACAAAGTATTAATAATCAGTCTTTTATAAATAAACTATATAATATCTACTAAAAAACAGCATAGAAAATCACAATCTTTTAAACAAATTTTTAACCGTATTCTGGTAATAATTAATAGAAACTACTCAAAATAAAATTAGTCTTAAAAAAAAAAACAGGAATACAAATATCTACGAATATTTAATTTTATCTACATAATCATTATAGGAACTATCTTATTTTTTTTTTAGTGTAAAGTTCCGTAAATTAATATCCTGATTTTAGATGTTAGTTAAATTAATATAAAAGTCAATTTATGATTTTCATGTAAGTCACTGAACGACTACCGGTACGACATCGCCGCCATCTTGTTGTTTACGAAGGATTTGTATAAAAGCGCTGAGCCTGTCGTATCGGGCGGCATTCCTCCGTTGGCTTTGCGTGTTTCGACATCGTGCTGATAACTTGTGTCTGAGTAAGTACCTATATCGTATTAATACATTAGTGTTCTGTGGGTAGGTACGTACTCTAAACACAAGTTATCAGTACGACGGTAATGTACATTACCTAGGTTAGTTACATTATATTTTAATGTGTTAATTCGATATTGCTATCTTTGCTGCCTATGCGATTTTTGCTGCCTATGCGATCTTTGCTGCCTATGCGATCTTTGCTGCCTATGCGATCTTTGCTGCCTATGCGATCTTTGCTGCCTATGCTATCTTTGCTGCCTATGCGATCTTTGCTGCCTATGCGATCTTTGCTGCCTATGCGATCTTTGCTGCCTATGCGATCTTTGCTGCCTATGCGATCTTTGCTGCCTATGCGATCTTTGCTGCCTTTGCTACCTTCCTAAACCATCTCTAGAAGTCTCTAGAAGTTAGCGAGCGAAGCGAGCTTCAAACCAATGCGAGCGAAACGAGCCGAAATTCTTAACTCAATGTAGCTTTAAACCATCTCTAGAAATCTTTAGAAGCTAGCGAGCGAAGCGAGCTTCAAACCAATGCGAGCGAAGCAAGCCAAATTTTTTAACTCAATGTAGTTTTAAACCTTTTCTGGAAGCCTCTAGAAGTTAGCGAGTGAAGCGAGCCGAAATTTTTAAATTAATGTAGCTTTAAACCATCTGTAGAAGTCTCTAGAAGTTAGCGAGCGAAGCGAGCCAAATTTTTTAACTCAATGTAGTTTTAAACCATTTCTAGAAGTCTCTAAAAGTTAGCGAGCGAAGCGAGCTTCAAACCAATGCGAGCGAAGCGAGCCGAAATTTTTAACTTAATGTAGCTTTAAACCATCTCTAGAAGTCTCTAGAAGTTAGCGAGCGAAGCGAGCCGAAATTCTTAACTCAATGTAGCTTTAAACTATCTCTTGAAGTCTTTAGAAGCTAGCGAGCGAAGCGAGCTTCAAACCAATGCGATCGAAGCGAGCCAAATTTTTTAACTCAATGTAGTTTTAAACCATTTCTGGAAGCCTCTAGAAGTTAGCGAGCGAAGCGAGCCGAAATTTTTAACTTAATGTAGCTACATTAAGTTAAAAATTTCTTCAGCTTAAAGCTTCTTTAAAGCTTTAAACCATCTCTAGAAGTCTCTAGAAGTTAGCGAGCGAAGTGAGCTTCAAACCAATGCGAGCGAAGCGAGCCAAATTTTTTAACTCAATGTAGTTTTAAACCATTTCTAGAAGTCTCTAAAAGTTAGCGAGCGAAGCGAGCCGAAATTTTTAACTCAATGTAGCTTTAAACCATCTCTAGAAGTCTCTAGAAGTTAGCGAGCGAAACGAGCTTCAAACCATTGCGAGCGAAGCGAGCCAAATTTTTTAACTCAATGTAGTTTTAAACCATTTCTAGAAGTCTCTAAAAGTTAGCGAGCGAAGCGAGCTTCAAACCAATGCGAGCGAAGCGAGCCGAAATTTTTAACTTAATGTAGCTTTAAACCATCTCTAGAAGTCTCTAGAAGTTAGCGAGCGAAGCGAGCTTCAAACCAATGCGAGCGAAGCGAGCCGAAATTCTTAACTCAATGTAGCTTTAAACCATCTCTTGAAGTCTTTAGAAGCTAGCGAGCGAAGCGAGCTTCAAACCAATGCGATCGAAGCGAGCCAAATTTTTTAACTCAATGTAGTTTTAAACCATTTCTGGAAGCCTCTAGAAGTTAGCGAGCGAAGCGAGCCGAAATTTTTAACTTAATGTAGCTTTAAACCATCTCTAGAAGTCTCTAGAAGTTAGCGAGCGAAGTGAGCTTCAAACCAATGCGAGCGAAGCGAGCCAATTTTTTTAACTCAATGTAGTTTTAAACCATTTCTAGAAGTCTCTAAAAGTTAGCGAGCGAAGCGAGCTCCAAACCAATGCGAGCGAAGCGAGCCGAAATTTTTAACTCAATGTAGCTTTAAACCATCTCTAGAAGTCTCTAGAAGTTAGCGAGCGAAGCGAGCTTCAAACCAATGCGAGCGAAGCGAGCCGAAATTTTTAACTTAATGTAGCTTTAAACCATCTCTAGAAGTCTCTAGAGGTTAGCGAGCGAAGCGAGCTTCAAAACAATGCGAGCGAAGCGAGCCGAAATTTTTAACTCAATGTAGTTTTAAACCATTTCTAGAAGTCTCTAGAAGTTAGCGAGCGAAGCGAGCTTCAAACCAATGCGAGCGAAGCGAGCCGAAATTCTTAACTCAATGTAGCTTTAAACCATCTCTTGAAGTCTTTAGAAGCTAGCGAGCGAAGCGAGCTTCAAACCAATGCGATCGAAGCGAGCCAAATTTTTTAACTCAATGTAGTTTTAAACCATTTCTGGAAGCCTCTAGAAGTTAGGGAGCGAAGCGAGCCGAAATTTTTAACTTAATGTAGCTTTAAACCATCTCTAGAAGTCTCTAGAAGTTAGCGAGCGAAGCGAGCTTCAAACCAATGCGAGCGAAGCGAGCCGAAATTTTTAACTTAATGTAGCTTTAAACCATCTCTAGAAGTCTCTAGAAGTTAGCGAGCGAAGCGAGCTTCAAACCAATGCGAGCGAAGCGAGCCGAAATTCTTAACTCAATGTAGCTTTAAACCATCTCTTGAAGTCTTTAGAAGCTAGCGAGCGAAGCGAGCTTCAAACCAATGCGATCGAAGCGAGCCAAATTTTTTAACTCAATGTAGTTTTAAACCATTTCTGGAAGCCTCTAGAAGTTAGCGAGCGAAGCGAGCCGAAATTTTTAACTTAATGTAGCTTTAAACCATCTCTAGAAGTCTCTAGAAGTTAGCGAGCGAAGTGAGCTTCAAACCAATGCGAGCGAAGCGAGCCAAATTTTTTAACTCAATGTAGTTTTAAACCATTTCTAGAAGTCTCTAAAAGTTAGCGAGCGAAGCGAGCTTCAAACCAATGCGAGCGAAGCGAGCCGAAATTTTTAACTCAATGTAGCTTTAAACCATCTCTAGAAGTCTCTAGAAGTTAGCGAGCGAAGCGAGCTTCAAACCAATGCGAGCGAAGCGAGCCGAAATTTTTAACTTAATGTAGCTTTAAACCATCTCTAGAAGTCTCTAGAGGTTAGCGAGCGAAGCGAGCTTCAAAACAATGCGAGCGAAGCGAGCCGAAATTTTTAACTCAATGTAGTTTTAAACCATTTCTAGAAGTCTCTAGAAGTTAGCGAGCGAAGCGAGCTTCAAACCAATGCGAGCGAAGCGAGCCGAAATTCTTAACTCAATGTAGCTTTAAACCATCTCTTGAAGTCTTTAGAAGCTAGCGAGCGAAGCGAGCTTCAAACCAATGCGATCGAAGCGAGCCAAATTTTTTAACTCAATGTAGTTTTAAACCATTTCTGGAAGCCTCTAGAAGTTAGCGAGCGAAGCGAGCCGAAATTTTTAACTTAATGTAGCTTTAAACCATCTCTAGAAGTCTCTAGAAGTTAGCGAGCGAAGCGTGCTTCAAACCAATGCGAGCGAAGCGAGCCGAAATTTTTAACTTAATGTAGCTTTAAACCATCTCTAGAAGTCTCTAGAGGTTAGCGAGCGAAGCGAGCTTCAAACCAATGCGAGCGAAGCGAGCCGAAATTTTTAACTTAATGTAGCTTTAAACCATCTCTAGAAGTCTCTAGAGGTTAGCGAGCGAAGCGATCTTCAAACCAATGCGAGCGAAGCGAGCCGAAATTCTTAACTCAATGTAGCTTTAAACCATCTCTAGAAGTCTTTAGAAGCTAGCGAGCGAAGCGAGCTTCAAACCAATGCGAGCGAAGAGAGCCAAATTTTTTAACTCAATGTAGTTTTAAACCATTTCTGGAAGCCTCTAGAAGTTAGCGAGCGAAGCGAGCCGAAATTTTTAACTTAATGTAGCTTTAAACCATCTCTAGAAGTCTCTAGAAGTTAGCGAGCGAAGTGAGCTTCAAACCAATGCGAGCGAAGCGAGCCAAATTTTTTAACTCAATGTAGTTTTAAACCATTTCTAGAAGTCTCTAAAAGTTAGCGAGCGAAGCGAGCCGAAATTTTTAACTCAATGTAGCTTTAAACCATCTCTAGAAGTCTCTAGAAGTTAGCGAGCGAAGCGAGCTTCAAACAAATGCGAGCGAAGCGAGCCAAATTTTTTAACTCAATGTAGTTTTAAACCATTTCTAGAAGTCTCTTAAAGTTAGCGAGCGAAGCGAGCTTCAAACCAATGCGAGCGAAGCGAGCCGAATTTTTTTACTTAATGTAAACATCCAAACATCCAAACTCACAAACTTTCGCATTTATAATATAAGTAAGAAGTAAGATTTTACATCCCTAATACATTTAGTTGAATGTCCAGGGTAATAAAATTTAATGACTTTTATGTTGCAGAAACGGATGAAATTATCGCGCAGTTATTTGTCAGTTGACTCAAATTGCGTCCACTTGTCGGTATGCCTCATAACAAGAGGATTTATACACCACACTAGTTTCGACGATGTAGATTGTGTGCTTATTTACCTACTATATATAGACTTCGACTTTGAAACAAGACGAGACACTTACCTTAAAACTGAGTTCATCTGTTCTCTGGGCGGACAGCGGAATTCCCTGGTCTTCTTGGCAGCCACGGCGCTCGGCAAATCTGACTGCTTGATTTCTTGGTAACGTCTGAAAGCAAGAAAGATATGCGTACATAATATTTAATCAGTTCAAGCTAGTATTATTGTTTCTGGTGGCCACAAGCATTGATTGATTGGGTTAGATTCCCGCTGCGGGAGTATTCTATCAGCCATCTGGCTCCCTTTGCTTAGTTGGGGGCTAGATGGTGCTGTATGATAATGTCCTCAAATATTTATATTTATACTAGCTGCCTCTCGCGTCTTTGCTCGCGTAGTAGGTACCCAGATGAAAAATAGCCTATATGTTAATCCAGTATATATCCGTTCAGCCGTTTAGGCGTGATTGAGGCACAAACATCCAAACTCACAAACTTTCGCATTTATAATATAAGTGAGATTTATAGAATTTTTTTTAAAGCAGGGTTATGCCGATGTTACCTCAACTGATCGCTCTGCAGATCGCCTACGAAGTCGTGAGCAAAAGCTATGATGGCTTCCACTCTATGGCTCAGTTGTATGTCGTTCAGATGTTGTTCCTGTGCTCGTCTTTTCCTTCTATAGGACATAATTAGAAACATTTATAGAAACTTCAAAAATTTATTTACAAAGACAATCTCTAATATCATTAAAAACTTTCAGGTAATCGGTGTAATAATAAGTAAGTAAGTTCGTATGAGCTAGTGGCCAACTCTTGTGACGGAGTTTTTAGGCCGCCTGAAGGCTTCTAAGAAAATAGAGTGATAGGTTAGCGTGGGCATGTTATGCGGAGGGAAGAAAGTCGTGTTACAAGGAAAGTGCTGAATATGAATGTGGATGGATACACGGACAGAGGAAGGCCTAAGAAAAGATGGATGGATTGTGTGAAAGAGGACATGCGTATGAAAGGAGTGAGTACTGAGATGACGAATGATAGGAGAAGATGGAAGAGGAAAACATGTTGTGCCGACCCCACCTAGTGGGATAAGGGCAGGAAAATGATGATGATGATGATGATGATGATGATGATGGTGTAATAATATTTAAAATAATAATGTTTAATTTTTTTATAATATTTATTTATATGTATGTATATATTGTATATATTGTATTATTATACTATATAAAGCTCGATTACCACTCACTGACTCACTGACTCATTGACATCATTGTTCTCACAGAAGGAGACGAGATGGACGATGATGATGTATGGGGGAAATGTTCGGGGAGTCCCGGTGAGTGGGGGAAAAATCCTAAAACCCCCCTTTTCCTCCCCCCTCGCCCCCCCCACGTTCGGTGTCCCGATTCTTCCCGACGAGGGCATGTTTTTTTTATAGATTCGGATAGAGGGTGCTCGAATGAATACAACTTTTTTACTCCCCCCCCCTTTGGACCCCCCTTTGACCCCCCCTTCTATCGGTTCTCCGAAACGACTCGTGAAATGGGATTTTTTCAAGTGGATTCGTATAGAGAATAAGATGGCGAGTAAAACACCATAAAAATTTTGCCCCCTCCCCCCCAATTTCACGCCCTCTTGCTTGTATCTCCGAAACGGTTTGTCCGATTGGGCTGAAATTTTGGATCCAAGGGTTTTGAGGGTCACCTCAAAGAAACAACCTCCTCGCGGGCTGCTTGCAGCCCGCGCCCGCAAGCGAAAATACTAGTTATATTATATATAGCTGCAAACCCACTCACTGACTCACTCACTGACATCATTGTTCTCCCAGAAGGAGTCGAGATGGGTCAAAATGATGTATGGGGGAAGTGTTCAGGGAGTCAATTCCAATTTGGGAAAAATCCGAAATCTTCGAAAACTGCTCCTCATCAGGGACCTCACCTACTGCCAGACGAAACGACAAGACCAAGATCTCTCCTGCTTGCGGAATGTGGACATGCACCCTGGTCGAATCCGATGTGCGGTGAAAAAAATTCAAAATGGCGGAAAACAAGATGGCCGCCATACAAACTTTGACCAACGATATCTCGATAACTATAATAGATAGGTAAGGTGTGCTCGAACAAATGTTATAGAGGATGGCGCGATGCAAATGCCAAAGGTGACAGTTTTTTTTTTTTTTTTTTTTTTCAACAGCAGCGATTACGTCCCTCGCGAGCTGCGTGCAGCTCGCGCCCGCAAGCGAAAGTACTAGTTATACTATATATAGCTGCAAACCCACTCACTGACTCACTCACTGACATCATTGTTCTCCCAGAAGGAGACGAGATGGGTCAAAATGATGTATGGGGGAAGTGTTCAGGGAGTCAATTCCAATTTGGGAAAAATCCGAAATCTTCGAAAACTGCTCCTCATCAGGGACCTCACCTACTGCCAGACGAAACGACAAGACCAAGATCTCTCCTGCTTGCGGAATGTGGACATGCACCCTGGTCGAATTCGATGTGCGGTGAAAAAAATTCAAAATGGCGGAAAACAAGATGGCCGCCATACAAACTTTGACCGACGATATCTCGAAAACTAAAAGCGACAAGTAAGGGGTGCTCGAACAAATGTCATAGAGGATAGTGCGATGCAAATGCTGAAAGTGACAGTTTTTTTTTTTTTTTTTTTTTTTCACCAGCAGCGATTACGTCCCTCGCGAGCTGCGTGCAGCTCGCGCCCGCAAGCGAAAGACTAGTTATACTATATATAGCTGCAAACCCACTGACTCACTCACTGACATCATTGTTCTCCCAGAAGGAGTAGAGATGGGTCAAAATGATGTACGGGGGAAGTGTTCAGGGTGTCAATTCCAATTTGGGAAAAATCCGAAATCTTCGAAAACTGCTCCTCATCAGGGACCTCACCTACTGCCAGACGAAACTAAAAGACCGACACCCACCCTGCTTGCGGAATATGGACATGCACCCTGGTCGAATCCGATGTGCGGTGAAAAAAATTCAAAATGGCGGAAAACAAGATGGCCGCCATACAAACTTTGACCGACGATATCTCGAAAACTAAAAGCGACAAGTAAGGGGTGCTCGAACAAATGTTATAGAGGATGGCGCGATGCAAATGCCAAAGGTGACAGTTTTTTTTTTTTTTTCACCAGCAGCGATTACGTCCCTCGCGAGCTGCGTGCAGCTCGCGCCCGCAAGCGAAAATACTAGTATTGTATATATTTTTGTAGATATATATTATTTGTATATATTTATATTGTGTGTAGTATATCTTATTAGTTTATTATATTTGTAAGCTTATCTTTATGTTTTTCTTTTTTATGTCTCTGTACACATAACTTCCACTTATGTTAAAGCCTCTCCCTTGCCTCACAGGTTTGCTGGCAGAAAACTCTTTAAGAGTTAAGCTCGCCTTTGTACATGTACTTTTTAATGTTTTGTGTGTATTTGTTTCGTTTCGTGCGTGTACAATAAAGAATTTCAGATAATGGAAACTTGTGGGTAAGGCAGTAAAAATTTGAGTAAGAGTGTACTCACAGGAAGAGTATATTATCAGGAAGAGTACTAACAGGAAGAATGTACTGTCAGGAAATTATACTCGCAGGAAGAGTGTACTTACAGGAAGAAGGTATTCGCAGGAAGAGTGTACTGTCAGTAAGTGTGTACTCACAGAAAGAGTGTACTGACAGGAAGAGTGTACTCACAAGAAGAGGTTCTCATTGGTGCCGCCCACGGGGTCGCGGTTGTGCACTTGGTTGGTTGTAACTGCGTCCGCCAACGCCTGCATCACGAACTCACGGACCACCTCCAGCGGTAAGTAGGGGGAGTAAAAGTTGCTGATCTCCGTTATACTCTCTCTGAAACAAGATGTTTTGCGAGATGAAGATAAATTGGGACTGGAAGATTTTCTATCGAAATAACTACATTCAGTACCTATTCGTAGGAATTCACAGTTAAAATTACATGTGTCAGAACAAAATTAAGTTAACCTTAGTTTGGGGCTAGATGGCGATACATATTTGTCGGAGATTAATTATAGCGCCATCTACAATCACACTGCAACACTGACTCACTACCTACAGAACGCAAGCGTGACGTCACAGCCGAGTCATGCTTGGATGCGGCCGTTGGAGCTGGCGGGCAGTCTATTTTTAGAGCTCGTGCCGAGCGGGACGTATCTGTTCTGCCTACTTGTTTATTCAAGAGTTACTTGGTATTTGTACTGGAAGCTAATAACTTCGTACGATTATACCGAGTGTGATTTTTTTCTCGAGTTTACCCATTATGTCGGAACCCGACGAGAACACGTGCCCACTGAGCCCTACAAATCGGCCACCTGGGACATATTTATATTCTTCCGAATGTCTGTGAACACGAAAGCAAGCAAACTCACGTGATATCTTTACAGATATCACGTGAGTTTGCTTGCTTTTTTCATTCTTCATCTGCGGTCGAACACTCTCTGTTTGCAGCGAGCGGAGGCTGTGCCCCATCTCTGGGTCTTCGTACAACGCCTTCAGTTCCGGTCCCAGGGGGACCACGAACTCGTTTTTGCACACCTCCCTGGAAAAAACAAAAATTAGCAAAAAAAGTAAGAACTTGTATGTTATATCTTCTTGATTCTTAGACATTATGGGCATGCATTATTATTATTATTATTATTATTAGCCCATATCGTCCCACTGCAGGGCAAAGGCCTCCCTATCCCCCTTTCTCTATCGTGACGTGCTCAACTCTGATGCATTTGAGTATCCGGGGGTTATACTATATGCTTCTCTCCCCGAGCATGTCGTAAAAGGCGACAAAGGGATCTTCTCCAAAATGATGGACCACCTATATGGGCGATGGGCTGATCACCTGTCACCATGGTTCGCCATATCCATCTTGGAAGTTTGGATCAGAAGTGGTTGCAAGTTTTATTATGTTTACTTGTGGCTCTGCCCACCTCATTAGGGATACGGCGTTATAATATGTATGTACACTATAATATTGGAAAGCTTTAGTTTGCTTGAAATTACCGGCGTAAAGCTCAAAACGCAACGATAGCGCGTACTAACTTTACCTGTGCTGCCATCTAGTATTTCATAATCCTGTTCTTTTCCAGATGCTGTTCAAGCGAAGCTGGTGTACTCACATGGTAGTGGCGTGCGACTCGAGATGCATCGCAATGAGGATGTCGTAGAAGCCCTGGCGCAGTGGACCAGACATGTACTGAGACTGTATTGCGTACAGCAATTGCTTCTGATCCACGTGTTGGCATAGTGCGTGGGCGGCTCTGAAATATAACAATTTAAATGTAACAATCTAAAACACACGCACACAGTCATGCTTACACATATACACTAAACTTCTTAATATGCACATGTAACTTAAAATAACATAACTTAACATAGCTCTTTTATTGTGAATGCAAAAGTTTGTGAAGATGTGACGATGCTTGTGCCTGATAATTTACTTCTAAATGGCTGCATGGATTGAGTGAAACTTTAGATATGCATAGCATGTGTGCTGTGAGTATTTTTGTGTTTTATGGTTTTAATGCATTTATTATTACTTATTATACCTACGCAACCCCATGTACCCATACGTTAACACTAACACACACACACACACACACACACAAATCTCATGATTTCTGATTTATTTAACATAATATAACTGTCATGAGCTGCCCCTCCTAATGTAGCACATGAGTAGGTATGCCTTTAAGTCACTGTTGCAAATCCGAAACGAGGCAGAAATCATTGTTATTGTTTTTATAGGTAGGTACATACTTTCATGTTTTTGGAAATAAAGATTATATTCTACTAATATAATGAAAGTGAAAGTTTATTAATTAAAATTTAAATTAATTTATTTTAGTTCACTGATGCTCTCACAAATACTATTATGTAATACCTACTAAAATAAATAGTTGATTAAATATTACCCTTGTTTGATTTAATTCCTCTCTTGTTCGGAGGTGATCAGGAAATTGAGGGTTGTAAGTATCTGGAAAAATACAGTAAATATAGTAGGTTTCAGTCTAACCTAATACCTAACCTAGGTACCATTTTATTATTGTTCAATAAATTAAGTTTAGCTAACACAATACTTACTTTGACTTCTATTGTTTGCTAGAACATCTCTGAGGCCCAGAATTAACTAGCCTGCCTCCAAGAACGCCGCACAATACCAAAACAACTCTTTGGCCACCTTATAAAATAGCACGAAAAATTTAGGGTCCAGCTCAGCAGAATCCCTTGACAGTCTCCTATTTATGTGTGGGCGTTGCTGGCGCCAGCATATCATACGTTGTCTTCGAAGAACAACGTCCATTTTTATCACTCCGTTAAAATATTATGTATGTAAACTCTAAACGTAATTTTTAACTGATTTCTTCATTTATTTCGATTTGCAAACTTTTTGAACACTACGACGCGGGATGTTCCCAAAATCTTTCTGCCGCCATATTTTTCTTATACCACAGATAATAATAATTTCTTTTATCATTCGATTCCAACCAAAGACAACACACTGGCCGGTAGAATATTTTGATTAACATCAGCAACTGTCAGTGACAGTTACTTGCTCTGTTCAGTTTATTTTCTTTTCTTTTGAAGGCGATTGTGACAAACTCATTTTACCAACGGGATTTAACCCATTTAAACAAACTTAGACATGACATGTATATCCAAGTTTTTTTCAAAACAAACAATGCAATATGTCAGTCAATATTTTGATTGATAATTCGTTCGGAAACAAGTTGTGGTTGGTTTGATGTAGCTAACCATTTTACGTTATATATTTTTTTTTGTTCTCTAAACTTTAAAATATAACGAAAGTATTAGTAGAAAGAGTTTAGCAATTTTATAATTCAATATTTATTTACTTGAGATTAAAATTGTAAACAAAAAAATAAAATCAATCTAAAACCGATTGTTTTCCGAAAGACCGGATGCTTGATTTTGAACGAATCACGTAAAACCAAAACACGGTCATAGACAACTAGTCTTATGGCATGCAGAATACAGTTTTTGATTTCACACCATGGCGTGTCTCGTTTGTGTTTAGAGACACGATGACATTTGGCTCGTTACGTGGCTCGTTTTCTTTGGTCATCGTGAATAGGGCCCCTGTTTTTTTACGAAGTTTATTAGTTCTTTTTGCTAATAAATGACTCCTCAATAACAGTATTTTTACCTCGTGAGCTGTTTCAATGACCAAAACCCACAACCTACTTAAGTACCTGGTACGTATTTACTTATATTTATCTACATAATGTTAGAATGTGGCGGCTATAAGGTCGTGAATGGTAGGGTCACACTTTATCATGTTACACAGTTTGTCTTGTAACTCGTAACATGTGGACAGGTAGCAGTAGATAACAATTATGTCCTCAGGTTCATTCAACTATTAAAACGGGTGTACCTACCTACCTCAATTTTTTCTGTAGGGTTTTCCACCTACAATAGTAGGTAAGTTCCCGACCCCGTATCTACGGGGCGACCTCTAGTCTTTAATCTCAGACCAAAGTCTTTAATACATTTCATAATTTGCTTTCACTTATTTGTGTACCTACCTAAGTAATACCTACTTTGAAGAATTATAAAATCGACCTTCCTACCTACCGACTTCTAGTTTCATTTAGGCAGATTAGAAAGTAACGGGAGCGAGAAATTGAATTTCTCATTTGACGTTCAGTGTCGTTTATCATCGAGGTGTCACGTCCATCCCGTCACGGTGTCCACCTCCCTTTGTGACGCCGTTGGTGTGACAGTCGTGACAGCTAGGTAGTTCACCGATTGTGACTTACGGGACCTCAGAACAACAAATCAACTTACGGGACCAATTACATCTGTGTCATATTCGTATTGGAATGCTCATTATTGTTTTGACACGGTACTCCGAAGAGTTTTGAAATGGTTGTCAAGTGTGTTACGAAAGTATTTTAGGGTTACCGCCCACCTCAGTGCGGAAAAGCTAAGCAAACTTTTATGAGGGCTCTACTTTGATTTATTATGTCAGGACGGTGACAATGACGAGCGATGGACGGCCATGCAGCGGGTGGTATACCCTTAGTGTAGGTACCTAGTTTTATGTAAAAGATAGCTCTTAAAACATCTAGAAGGGAATCCTGAATTTAAAGATTCTTGTTAAAATTGATATTTTTCTAGATTTAATGAAGCTGACTGTATCTGCCTAAATACCAAAACCACCATGAGAATACCTACTCAATAAAAGTTAATGACATTATTAAACAAAGTCGTATTAATAATTCGAATTTAGTGTTTTGTTTATAACTGACTAAGATGGGTGTCTTTATTCCGTGAGTGGGTTTACGAGTGGACCACATGGGCCAGGGGTTCAACTTTGGCCTTTTAATAATTGGCCACCGTCATGTGATGACCGTAACACAGCAACGCTGTGACAGCGTAGCACGTACCTACCTATGTATAAAGAAGGTATAAAGCATTATTAAAGCACATTGGCCATATTTTATGTTACCTACTTATTTACGCTAATTTGAGAGCGTCCAACGTAGTTCGTTCGTCAAATGAAAAAAACTTAAAAAAATGTATTCCAGTCGCTTACTAAATAGATGCCGTTTTAGCGGAACACCCGACATTGAGAGTAAAAGATCATCTAATTGGTCGAATTAGACGATTGATTTCTGTGTGTTTATAAAATAATAATTTCTGTTACCTAGGTACCTACTTGTTAATAATATTCCTTATTTATACTAAGGTACGGCAACTAAACAATAAAATTGTATCAGAGTTTCGTCAGATCTCTTAGAAAGCAAATTAAGTTTCTACTATTTTCCGATTCAATATTTGGGTAAGTAGTAAGGTAACACAAACAATACAGCACAATCTTTCACTATAGATCATAGAAAAAGTATTTTTTTTTCCAAGATTTAGCTCGTTTTACGTAATCTGTTTCCAGAAAATTAGAAAAACACTTTTTATAGCGGCAACCGCTTTTGCACGAACTCCTACCTACAGAGTTTTATTAACGGCCTAGCTAATGCAAGTTTTACGAGTAATTTCACGGTTATTTATTCGGCCACAGCGGGAGGCGGGCTGCTCTGTCGATTCACTGGAAGCTGAAGTTTTTGTCCAAATGAATTGTCCGATGCACGGTTCCTGTAATCTACTTACGGATGACGGATCGTAAATTAGCAACGTTGTTATCTATCGAAAAGCGCGTGGAGTTTGGCGTTGTTATGGTAATTATAATAATCTGGATGACCTCGATGAGGAGAACGGTGAAGACTGAGACTTAATTTTTAGGCCAAGAAATAGCAGAGATCGAAATCTCGATCAGACCTTAAAATCTAGCAGTTCAACCCACAAGTCGTTTAGTAACCGTCTACTCCCAATATGTTCAACTACATATCTGTACAACAATATAACCTGTCATCTGTAGAACAAGCCTTAATTGATAACAGACGAATTACCAAAATGTCCGCGGCACAAAATCAATACGATGATGGATGACGCTGGGTTTTAATCAAACTCGAATCAACCTGTTAGCTGACAAAATGAGCTTATAATGGCTTAACTCTAGGCTCGTACAGAATAACTGGACCACTTTACATTTTAGAATTTAAAAACTTCGGTATGTGCTAGAGGTGCTGCTACTAGGTAGAGGAGATACTGGCTCTAATATTCTACTAACGCACGACTACGCATCGTTCATAGCAACGTTGTTATCTGTCGAAATTAAGCGCCATACATTTTGTCAGAAAAAAACGTTATGGCAATGAACGGTCCGTCGCCGTCGGTCGTCCGTTAGTAGAATAAAGGAACCGGACACGATAAAATTGCTCTTACGACAAAATACGCCGAAAAACATAGTTGGTACCTACTATCTAGGCATTTTAAAAAGGATGCACCCACTTTCATAATTTTATTATGCTTCTGTGCACACAAAGGAAACAATTATGTCATAACGATATCATCTTAAATTGAATGTTTTATCAAAACGCCCTCCGAATAAGATAATGCACCAACTGGCCGTCTTAATACGATAAACTGTTCAAGTCCAATAAAACTAAACAAGTTAAACGACCCGAGGTATAACGTACCATACGTTATAAACCATACGTTATGTACCATAAGTTGTACAGAGTTTTTTTTATAATAGTGACAATTATCGCTCAACCATTTTCGTCTTTACTGATGTCTTGCAGTTCGTCGGTGTAGTGGCGGATGAGGGTAGCTTTACAGTCGTGATCGTCACAAGATCACCAAATCAATATAAATATTGTGCACATACCACAAAAATCATAATTCTAATATCTAACAAATTTTGGTTTGCTTCTGAAAAATTAATAACCTACCACGAACTTGGGTATCTTTGTAGACTGTTCTCTTTGAATGATTTTTTATTATCAGCAAGTATTGTTTCCGTTGAGGGGCACGGAAAGGACGCTGCTGTACCTTGAGCCAGAAACGATTTTTAATGGTTCAGCACCGAAGCACTGAAAAAAAATTTATTAGTATTCCGTATCTCCAGATTTTAAGCGTACCTAGATTTTAAGCAATAAACTAGTCCATCGTCTTATATAATTTTGAAATAACCTTTTTTTAGGCATAACCAGACAAGATAACCATTGCAAAAAATATACAACGTATTTATTGTCTTCATGATAAAGAACTTGATGCGTTGCCAAGTTTTTAAAGAAAATTGCGCACAAGAATATTGCTAGCATTCCTATTTCTTTTTAAAAATAAGAACGAACTACGTGCATTGTATGTCTTGCCGTAACTACTACTATCAAATGAAGCTAACCTTTCATGAGATGCCAGGCAGTACAATTTTCAACACAATCTTGAAGCTGGAGAGTAGCCAAAACAGCTGCGAATGCGAACAGGAAGACTAAAACACAAACCAAGACGGTTGCTAAACCGTATCAAAAATCGGAGAGAACTGGTTGGTAATCTAAACAGTTAGTTACTGTTTTGTTGTAAGCTGGTTAAAATCAGTTGACCCGAAAGCTGGCAGGGATAAAAAGTTGACAGATAGAAAAATGATAGAGAATATTCCTATTAATACTCGCTCAATCAATGGCGGCATAATGGTGCAGCTGCTGGTGGCTGGTTTTTCTGCTCGCAAATATAAAAATAAACACAACCTTTAAATTGCAAATAATAGTAACCTTTCAAAAATTAGGGTAAGAAATTATGGGATTAGTAGGTAGTTTGTGCTCGACAACCAAAAGTTATCCGATGGTTTGATCTCGATTTTTTTGCGACATTTCGGCGGCAAAACTCCGACAGTCTAAGTTATCGGGAATGCGTGACAATAAAATCGTAAGGATATGAGCTTGCGTTCTATAAACGAGGATTCTTTATAGGTGCCTCCACAGAAGAAATAAGTGTAGGTATGAGGGCAGAGGTCAGGAATATCACAGGGTACATTGAGTGGGAGGATTTTTACTGCACGTTTAAGTGGAAACAGTAAAATAAACTCGGTTCGAATGTCCTGGACCGAGTGCCGAGAGTCATTGTTGCGTTCGTCCCTCTTTTCTTTATGGGCTCTACGAATAAACTGTGGGTCTCTTATTAATAAACATGGAGATCTTTCGTGGGTCTTGTGGCTTGCTGTGCGTCTTCCGAAGTATCCTTCATGCTTTGTCAGCGTATTATTTATTTCCTTATATCATCTGCTTTAGTGTATAAAAACATATTATATATTCGCTAATATAAATTAAAATAGTATGTACTTATTATATTCATACTATGAATAAGTGAATCTGCCGGAAAAAAATAAATTTGTAAGCAACATTTTATTAAAACTCAAAAGAGTATATTCATCATTTTCGCGGTGTGGCTTGAGATTATTTTTATCAATAAGACGGTTTGACGGTTAACTTTTATGAACTGCCGCGCGTAGTTTTTTGTTTAATTTTTTTCATTATTTTTCAGAATAATTGTATTCATCATTATTGTGAAAATGGCGCCCCGAGTGAACGGAAGACTTAACAGTAAATATGAAAGAAATTAAATGATATCGATATCGACACCATCACCTTCCCGTAAGTATATAAAAACAATGTATTCATCATTTCAGCCCAGTATTATTATTTCACTTCTGGTTCTGGGCCGCTTTTCGATTTTGCCAGTCTCCTGTGTCCTGCTTCTAAATAGGAAACTATTGAAAAAAAAACTTGTTTTGATTAGCTTAAGACTCGGTACCTATATTTATTTTTTCAAAATTATCCCCAGGGAAGGAGGAGGTGGGTAAACTAGTTGTACTATGTTTGTGAAATCGAAATTGTATAGGTCACACACTCTAGTCCTCTAAATTTTATCTAAATTTTATTTATCTCGAGATAAATAAATAAATTGTAAATACATACTCATATAATACTACAACACCCAGACCCGGAAGAAATATTTGCAGATCACACAAATATTTCTCCCGTAGCGGGAATCGAACCCGCGCCTCTTGCGTCTCAGCCCGCAACCCAACCGAGACCGCCGAGGAGATTTATTTGATTACTTATGTCTAGGAGTCTAAACATAATACTTTCTCAATAACTAGAGCAGTAGGTAGAGCTCTGTCCCAAAAGCGGGTGTTCTGCGAACCAAATTAATGAAAACGAATCTGCCGTCAAACTAATTAAATTATTTTTGTAATTTCGTGGCACTCATTCATTTTGTAATATATCTTACTCTGAGGGGACATTCTGCGGGTTTCCATTATCAGATCTTTACTCACAAAAAGCTTGATATTTGTAGTTTGACAGATTTTTTAGACCAATGTCAATTTTATTCGTAAAAAAACTGAAGGTACCTTATAGGTACCTTTAGGATTTTTAGCCCTCAAAAGCGCAACTTCGAGACGCCTAATCAAATTGGACTTAAATAAAAGTCCAAAATAGTAAAAATGGTATCATGGTTAACATTTTAACTAATTAAAAACATTGTAAAACATGGGTAACACTTTAGTAAATCTGAAACTTAGACAAAAAACATTTGAATCTGATATTGTTCTCCACTTGCGACCTATAAATTGTCGACATATAAATCGCGGATCGCGATTAATTTTTATAAAACCAAAGGGTTTTTTATATTTGTTGATTTCGCAGGTTGAAATTACTAAATATTTATATTATTGGACGTGTGCGTCCATAGCATAGTGGTGTTAATTATAATCGGACAAACCGCATGTTCAACCGTCGAGCTAAAATTGAATGACATTTATGCATTTCGAGATAGTTAGAATTGAATTGTGTTGTATCATTATGAGGGTTGTGGTTTTCTTGCTGGCTTTATGCCTGCTTCCAATTTTCTACTAACAGACGTTCATCACCTTGCTTAGGTTAGGTATTAGATCTGTCGTAAGGCACCATACATTTTTTTTGGCAGAAAAGCAACGCTGCTACGGTGAACGTGTCGTCTATTAGTAGAATATTGGAACTGAGCATGTGTTGTTTGATGATGACATAGGAACTAAGGTAAAGAATCCATTCAAAGCCTTTGAACAAGGTGATTTAATACATTTACCTAAAAAAATATTTGTTTGATGCGGCCTGCATGCTGCAGGTAAGCAAAGCACAGAGTCTTCTTCATCATCATCATCATCATCATCATCATCATCATCCACAGTCCGTATTTGCCCCCTGCTGGGCATATATCGTCGTATCCTACGAATAAGGGCACAAACGCCATTAGGCCTTTTTATTTTTATTGCATTTTTGGAATCTTCACTATCATTTACATCTAATCAGTTCAAAAAAAGTTCAAAAATAAATTTAAATCAATAAGTTATTTAAGTTTTAAACTTGGGGCACAATTACATTGCTGAGTTTTGCCCGGCGAATAAGGTTCCAAACGCCACTGGTAGCTGTATTCCACGCGCGAAATGAGTGATAAACGCAACTGGGACTTTGTTCGTCGGAGATTACCGTGAAGTGCGGACATGCGTGTGCTGCGTATTGTTGTGAATATACAAGATATACAAGTTGCATTTTTATCAAACCTAATCGGAAATAAACTGGATTTTTTAAGTTTTCTAGTGTAACTTTCTTCATTTGCCTATCGATTTATTACTACAAAATATAAGTACAGGCTGTAAAAAGACTACTCCCGACAACATTGGAAGGTGAAAGTACTCATCAATCTAAACTACTTTTCATGGAATCAAACCTTTGATCACGCTGTTCCATACGTCATGTTGACTTAGTAGGTCATCATCAGCCTATAGCAGACCACTGCTGGACATAGGCCTCCCCTAATGAGCGCCATCTTTTCGTGCCTTATCATTGGGGGTTAATGCCCATAATCCCCACGCTGGGCATGCGGGTTGGGGATCGCAGAAGCACAGCTTCTCGCATCGCCGACGCTGCTGCCCGTCGACGACCCGGGAATTTAACTGTGCCTTAAGGGCTGCACTATACCGCAATCAACCGGTCGCCACAGCCTCGTTTGTGATTTAGCAGGATGTACCACGGGCAGGTGAGGTTGGCTTGGGTCCCTAAGATGTGAGTCGGAACCCCATACACCCCAGTCCAATGTCTGCTTGATAGCAGCAACTGACGCCGAAATGAAAAATCCATCACAAGCTCCATGGTTAGAAGTTCAATATCTATCAGTGTATTCTCATCATCTCATCATCTATCTGCCCTTATCCCACTTATGTGGGGTCGTCACAACAATTGTTTTTCTTCCACTCCCCTTTATCAGTCGTGCTCTCAGTATTCACTCCTTTCTTACTTATGTCATCTTTCACGCAATCCATCCATCTCTTTTTCGGTCTACCTCTACCCTTGTATCCATCCACATTCATATTTATCAATCTTCTTGTCACATGATATTCATCCCTCCTCATGACATGCCCATACCATGCTAACCTATTACTCCTCAACTTCTCTGTCACAGGCGCTACATTCAAACTTCTTCTGATATACTCATTCCTTATCTTATCCATTCTCGTCACTCCACACAATCCATGTCAACATTCTCATTTCTGTTGCATGCAATCTTCTTTCATCCGTCCCTTTTAGTTGCCCAACACTTCGATCCATACAATACGGCAGGTCTGACTGATTTGTAAATTTTCCCCTCAATTTTAAGGAGCATTCTGGGGTCGCTAGTTGTCCCCGTGACCTTTTGCCATTTCATCCATCATTCTATTTTTCACAATCCCGGTCTATATCGCCGTCGTTATGGATTTATGAGCCGAGGTATCGGAAGTCGGAGCAGACTGGAAGGGATACTCCATTTAAGGAAATAGAGGAGAAACTGGATGGACCACCGAAATCACAGAACAGGTGCTCAGTTTTTGTTCTGCTGATTTTCAGTCCGACACTCTCCAGTCTCTCTTGCCATTTTTCCAGTCTACCCTGGACCCCAAGCGCATCATCTTCGACAAGCACAATGTCGTCGGCGAACAGCATGCACCAGGGTGCTTCCTCCTGTATGTCTAACGACAACGCATCTATCACCAGGAGGCTAATAAGGGCTTAAAGGCGATCCCTGGTGAAAGCCTACAGCCACATTGAACTTATCGGTAACTTCAGCTTTGGACCGGACACGTGTGTTTGCTCTAACATACATAGCACGTACAAGTTGCACGTACTTCTCAGGCACTCCCTTCTCTTTCATAGCCCACCACAGAACCTCACGAGGCACCCTGTCGTAAGACTTTTCTAGGTAAATGAACATCATATGCAAGTTTTTATGTGCACATCTATATTTCTCACTAAGTTGGCGAAGAGCAAATATGGCGTCCATTGTTCCGCCTCCAGGCATAAACCCGAATTGGCTCTGTGATACCTCACTCTCTTCTCTCATTCGTCTCGCTATTATCCTCTCCCAAACTTTCATACTGTGTGACATAAACACAGTTCTGTACATCACCCTTGTTTTTGAAAATGGGCACAAGAGAACTGTTGCACTATTCTTCCGGGATCGCCTGTTAAAGAATAAAGCTAGCCACCACCATGCATCCACTTTCAAAAACTTCCATACTTCAGCTGGTATGTGGTCTGGCCCTACAGCTTTCCCATTCCTCATACCTTGCACCGCTATTTTAACCTCATCTACACTTATCTGTTTCACCACAGCCATGTTTGCTGGTGTTCTAGGTAAAACACCATTCCAATCATTCTCCTTATTCATCAGCTTTTCAAAATATCCCTTCCAACCTGTTTTTATTTCCTCATCATTCGTCAAAACCTTTCTTTTTTCATCTTTTATGCATTTAATACATATAATGTCCAAGTGATCTCAGTGATTTTAAAGAATAAAAAGTTTTAACTTTGACTTTGACTTTGAATGTCCCTTGAACTATTTTCTCTCGCTTTCGCTAGTTTGTAGAGGTCTTTCTGTCCGTCAGGGCTTTCAAGAGACTGGTACAGTTTTTCCTTGTACAGTTTTTGGGCCCTTGCTACAGCGACAGCTCTTTTAGCATTTTTCTTACACTCAACATACATCTTTCTCTTGATTTCTTTCATTTCCATAGTTTCAACATTTTTCCATTCCTTATACGCATTCTTCTTAAGTATCTAGTAGGATACTCGGAGAATATAATTATCTAAGGCAGTAGTCAGAAGCACGTCCAAACATAACATTTGGCACATGCTCACATTTTGCAGAAGTATTCCATTCCATACGTGACAGGTTGCAAGCCCATGACCGCTGCTAAAATTTATAATTTTGAACATGACGATAATCTTGAAAAACCATAAAAAATATTTAACTGTCATCAAATCGTCCTTCACGCTCCTCTCATCACCTTCTACTTATGACACCACAGCATAACACAAATTTCTACACTCTTCACTGTTAATGCGGTTCGTATGTGGAACTCTATTCCAGTACAAATACACCAAGCCTCATCCACGGGAATCTTCAAGTCTAAAGTAGATCACCATTATCTTGCTCTGCAGAACAGTCATCAAAATTGAGCACCTGTAGGTTTTTTGTATAATGTTTTATAATTAGGTAGATATTATTTGTATTTATTTATGTATAATAATTATTTTTCTTGTAACTTTTCTACAAAGCACTAATTCCGTTTTTTTTCCAAACTACACAAAGGTTAGCTGGAAAAAAATGCTAATTAGCATTAAGTTTGCCTGTGTACATGTTTATCTTGTGCAATAAAGAATTTTCTATCTATCTATTTATCAGCACCCCGCCAACTCCGGGCGAACAAGGTCATCAAGGCGTTTAAGTTAGCGTCGATAAACAAAATCTCCGTGGAAAAAGGTTACTAAAAGCGCTTAGAACCAAGCGAACAAGAAAATAATACACGGAACAAGGTCCTAAGCGACAAAAGTGAGGGAAAACGTAGTATTATATTCAAAAAAAATACTCAGAATGGTAAATAGAACGTTATGAAAACAAATAAAAAAATAATTTCATTAAAAAGTTTAAAACTCATCGAAATAATAAGAAAAAACCGCCTCCTGTAAAGTTGGTGTTTTGCAATTGTGCCCTTATTCGTAGGATACGACGATATCTCCCTTTGCAAAGGATATTCTTACTAAGAGGAACTAGGTACCTACGTTTTGATCGCGCCCAGTACAAGCAACCCTTTGTCCAAGTTCAACGTCCTCGTAAAAGTGAATAGTTCGACCCGACACGACACGGGGCACCACAAAAACTATCGAATGTGTAATTGAGTCGTCGTGAGTCAGAGCCACATCTGCCGCGCTGTGGAACGATGAGGTATGAAGCTGGGAGAGTCAGCGTACGGCAGGCAATTTAAACCTTAGATACCAAGGTCAGCTTCCAAGCATTTCCAATAATGTTTACCTATTTTCAACCAACAATTATTAACAAACATTTAGAATCAATACAAAAATATTTGATTGTGAGGCTTTCCCTTAAATTTCAACTGCTTGATGCTACGCCGTAGCATTGTTTTCAAGGCTTACTAATCTAAAATCTTACTTTTTAACTAAATGATTAAAGTTTCATACAAATTGCTGTTTTACGCATTTATCAACTTTGCAATCAAATGTAATTTTAATATTCTTGTTGCTTTAGGTAGGTACCTGCGTATTGAGGTTATAAGAGTTAAGGGTTATATTATTCTTATGGTTAATTTATTTAAAATAAATACCTACAAAGTAATTTGTGTACCATTTTTGCATTTCCATGCATATAAGTCGATATGTTATATCGACTTGAATGCAATGTTTCAGTCCTCGGAATTAGTCTTACTCAATTTGTAGGTATTAACGGACCTACGTCATGCAGCTACATACCTCACCGCCACTAGGCCAGTCCCCAAGGTACACTACCGCGGTTTAGTTCCGGTACTTGGTAGTTCTTTTGTTTTGCCCCTCACTAATATTGAGTGTATTATTTAGCTAAAACCGAGGGATTTTTAATGGACTAGTAGAACGAGGGGCTGCGAGAGATTAGATTTCTTATCAGAGAAAAAAAAACTTATTTCAATTCAATTTGTAGTGCTTTTTGTGCTTAGGTACATATTTTTTTGTATGGAGCTCATTTGTTAGAGGGAATTATTATTGGTGAGGGGATATTGTTAGTAGGTAGGTCGGTACTTTTGGTTCAACTTATTCGGGCTGTGGAATACAGCATAAGCGTTGTTTTAAATGACTACATTTTAAATAAAAAAAAACTGTTTTATTATGATAGAGTGAGTTGTGATTTTCTGAATCCAATATATTGGTAGTAAAAAAAAGTCTTACTTAGACTCTGCTAATGTCATCAAAATAGCCACTTAAACTCCAAAGACTAGGATTAAGTTACTTCAAACAACTCTGGAGATGTATTAATACAAGTTTAATATACCAACAGCTCGCTTTACACGGTACATCTTTTCTAATTTAATATATCCTGTGTCATCGTAACTAACTGTCTCCACTTTCCGTTCTCAGTTAAAGTTATTACCTTAATATAACTCGTCTCGTACAATACTTATCTAAAACTCCCTTGTTTAGTCTCCAACTCGTCGCTAAAAGGGAATACTTGTTTAAATAAATATACACAGCCCTTAAACGCTTGTCATTGTCAATCCGATGCTCTTTTTATAGCCCGATGAATGTGCTGCAAGGCGTATTCTTGAAATTGACCCTTATCTTCGGTCATTTTTTTGTCACATATGTTTCGGATTAGCACTTCAGAGAATGTTGTTTCGATTTGTACAAGATGCACTGCTATTCTCTGCAAGCAAAATTGAACTTTAATCAGGTATAAATACTGAGGAATATAGGATGCTGTACAGCTTTCACGGACAATAGAAACTGTGATGACGTTTGGTACGACCTACCGCAGAACAGCGCCATAACTTTCGGCTTAATCCCGTGTAATTCATGAAAGTTTTTATGAGATTCACATGATCCATAAACAGGGCTTAGACTTTAAAAATATTCTTATCTGTGTGCTTGAAAGTTATCGCGGTGCTTGACTTTTATGTTACGTGTAGCACTCTATTATTTTTGGAAGTCAATGATAGGCCTCTGATCCTTTATTACCTACCTTAACCTGTGTCCCTACCATTATGTCCTGAGGTCTCTACATTGTGTATGAAGTACCTACACATGTACCTATTTTATTTTGAAATAAGTTTGTGTAATTTTATTGCTATTTTCTTAGTAATTTATAGATGCATGAATATTGTAAGTTTGCTAGGAAGTTTTTTGTGACAGTTGCGTATTTAATTTTAAACATTTTTATACAAATTCTCGCATTACAAAACTGGTGGCCATGTCACGGCATTTTCATCATGTTATTCACCAGTTATTTGAATGTAAACATAGAATATGGAAGTGTCGTTATTTTAACGTTCCATTGCAAGCTTACGTAAGCCCAAACTTTACGTTCCATTGTTAGCTGTCACCTGTTGGCATTGTAAATACTGTCTCCAGAAATTCCAACAAGCAATTTGAACAAACATGCAATGAACATAGTAATAGCTAAAGTACAATCAGCTCTAAAGGTATGTCAATGACAACCTACAGATGCCCTTGTAGATAATCTTTTGACCGGCTGACAGATCAACAGGCAAGGCAGTCGCAAAGGGGGGGGGGCGTCATAGGGGGCTCTTTAAAGCCTTGTAGCCTTGTTCTTATGTACCTAGTTTTCTAAAAACCATCTTCCATCATTCCCTGTTCCTCCCCTTGGACTATCATCGGCTGGCGAGGATCTTGTCAACGGGGTTCTACTTATCGCGCGTATTTTTGTACAATTATGGCAAAAAATATTTACTTCGTAGTTTAGGAAGCACCCAAATGACTGGATGGATTTTAATAAGTACGGTATTACTTTAATTGTCTTTATAAGGTATAACTGTTATGCAATCAATTATAGTATGAGAGTACGAGGGATGATTTGACGATGGCTAAAGGAGCAGTCAGGTCGTAGGTAACATTTGTTTATTTGATTTGATCAAGCCACTCGAAGAGACCTTTCGCTTCGATTATTCTAAGACACCATTGTAAAGTAATTAATTGCGCTATTTTAAGGAAAACAGATCTATTTATGCAGCCGTCTGTACTAGTACTTACCTAGGTACCTAGTATCAATGTTACAAAGGTACTGTGTTCGTTGACATTATCCGTGGTGTCGGCCGCCTGACATTTGCTTCCCGCGAGTCTCGTAATTGTTCAATGTTTGTAGTTTATTTTATCTGTTTGTACTCACATTATCTAAAGGGCTTGCCGTCTCTTGATTTTTATATTTCGAATGTCTATGTGAATTCACTTTATAACTGACTAGCGGTCGCCCGCGGCTCCGCCCGCGTGGATGTCGGTTACCGCTGCAAAAAGCCTACCCAGGAAAGACACGGTCAGTCGCGAGGTCGGCTCCCTACGCAGCGGTCGTGCAGCAGAAATCGTAATATTTTAATTTCGCCATAACTTCAAAACCAAACGTCCAATTTTAATCATTCAAAGACCAAATATTATCTCCATAAACTGTTCTTAGTGATGAAATCATTTATTTTGATAAGGATTAATAGCATGAGTAAAATAAACGCGTTTAAATGTAGTCCAAAAAAAATTCAAGATTTTTAAATAAAAAAATGGTTGCTGTGCCTCACTCGACATAGATGGGTATAGTGTGTCGCGGACTTTTTTGTAGATATTTATAAGATCTACAATTAATTAGAACATTTTATGGTTCTATCTTTTATAGTTTAGGCAGCGTACGCAAAATAAGTAACTTTTCTGGTTGATTTTTTACACCTTGTGTCCGAAAAACCCAAATATCTTACGGAACCCTATTTTTTTCCAAAATAAAATATAGCCTATGTTACTCGTGGATAATGTAGCTTTCGAATGGTGAAAGAATTTTTAAAATCGGTCCAGTAGTTTTTGAGCCTATTCAGTACAAACAAACAAACAAAGTTTTCCTCTTTATAATATTAGTGTAGACTACGATGACTACGATAAAGCAAAATGATAAAATGCGATAAGCTTTGAAAATGAAATCATAATACGATAGGTATGTACCTACCTAAATAAATTTAAGTAGGTATCGTGTCACATCTGCTGAAAGTTCGACTATACACGCTCGCAATGTTTTAAACGTGCTAGGTAATTTTAATTCAAACGGATTCTTATTTAAAAATATCAAATGTAATACAAAACATTATTCCTAGCGTTTCGAGTTCGATTTATTTAGCATTCATTTGTTTGCACAACGATTGTGTTTTCTTGTTTCTGACGTGCAGCTGGCATCGGCAGATGGGGAGACCACTTGAGACTCCTCCGAGTCAAGCACCTCGTGAACAGAACCAAATTTCAAGGCTCCGATAACATTTAATTGAAAACGTTCTGTTTATCTTGATCTTGTGTTGAAAGATTCGAAGATCTCTGCTTATGAAGCTTACAATTTGTGTTTCGTTACTGTGATTGGTGGCAGTCACAAAGAAAAAAATAACTATGGTTTCAGCAGTAGCAAACATAAAACTGAACGAGATTTATTTATTGCGGTAAATTATTTTCGTATTTTTGCTTTCATTGTAAGTGATGTTTGGACACGTCCAGTGAGTAGTCAGAGGCACACCTCTGTCCACTACTGCCTTAGACGTAATTGAAATAGCAAAAATTTTTGAATTTTGCTTTGCTTTTCTGTGACAGTGATGGCAGTTATGGAACTGGACGGTGGGTGTAGAGATCCTTATCCTTAGCCAACATAATGAAGTTTACAATCGCATTGGACGCAATCTTACCTGAACTTAGGCGATTTCACTTAAAACTTAACGCATACTGTCACGCCAGTGGATCACCGTGGGTCATGAAATTTTACGAGGCAGTAACTACCGGATCATCTGTGCCGATAGGACGTTAGGTCCAGCAGCTGTGACTGTGACACCGTTTCAGGGTTCATTGGCCTGAATAGACTAACGGTAGGTTCTAAGATTATAGTACCTGGCTAGGTACCCTAGGTACTAATTTCTAAGCGGTAATAGTTGTAACTAAGAAACACGTTCGTATGTGTACCTAGATTAAAATCAGATCAAAATCAATCCAGTTTTTTTATTATCAAATAGAAATAGGTAATCGACCACTATTCCTACAACAAGTGATGCAATTTTGGTGCCCACATTAGTTGTTATATTTTCTTACAAAGGCACTTCATCGTGAAGAAACCGGCATGTCGTAGAACATATAAAGCTCGAAGACATTATGTTCGAAAGGAGCTTTTGAGGCGCAATTTAAATCCATTCACAACTGATTCGAAAGTACTGGTAGTGGTAGTTTTAGTTTTGTCAATAACCAACCAAACTCTATAAACAAAACATAATCCAACCCTTCCTTTGCAGAAGTTCAATCACCTACTCAGATTTACAAATAGGCCCTGTTTGCATAGATATGCATTCTATAGATAAGCGATCACACGATTTATTCCCCGTTCGTATCTTACTCAGTTTTCAATTTCCTCTTATGTAGGGTGGAGTCTTGAGCTTTATGTCAATTTTGTTCATCATTTACCTTCGCCAAAAAAGTGGCTGGTATGCCTGAAATGGTAAGTCTGTAATGTATGAAAACTTCTGTTACAGCAGTAACGGGAAATTGATGTAAGGATAAACCTACCTATTACTTTACTTGCATAGGCACATAATTATCACGCCCGTATCCCTAACGGGGTGAGCAGAGCTAGAGTAACTACCTAATAAGAAAACTTGCAGCCACTCCTGATTCAAAGGTATACCTCATTACTTTAGTTTAAAAAGATAGCTTGTTTAAATTAAATAGGTAGGTAGATATTTTGTATGGATTTATGAGAGTAACCATCCGGAAAAGAAGCTTTATCAAAAATACCTGAATCCATAGGTACTTCAGTGTAAATATAATAATACCTACCTATCATGAAAGATAATAATACCTACAGTGTCATATCTAGTTAGAGCTTTTCAGAATTGTCTGAAAGTTATCGTCGGTTAGGTGTAACGTATTTTCTAGAGTATTCAAATGCAAAATTCTACTTTATCAAACTGCTTAATTTCAGCACAGTTTACAACCCTCTGATTATACTTACAAACACCCAGTCGTTTCCGGAAAATTTTCAAAATGAATCCGGATGCGCGGCGGACCACAAGGGGCGTTGCCATGGCAACCGGCGAATTTTGACGTTAAGGTACCAAAGAGGAAAATTTTAAAAGAGATCGTCTGCAGTGGAACATTGCCTTTGAGTGGCCACGTATCGTGGAACAATTTCCGGCTTATGGGTCAGAAGTGCAGTAGGATGCACTGTGCTATTGTAGAGCAAACTTTACTTTCGAGTACCTAAGTAGGCAAGGTAATTTCGATTTTCGTTTTAAAACTTGCCATGTCATAGATATAAACTCAAATTAAAGTACGTAAATAAATCACATTAAAACAATTGTTTAAGCAATTATTTATTTTCCACGCAAGCCTTTTTTTAAATAGTGCTAATTACATAAAGTATTACTGGCTTATAATAGTATCACCTTATGAAATGAAATGAAATAATTTATTTGCTCTTTAAAACAATTGTTTTAATTATTATTTCATTTCCAGACAAACGCTTATCAAAATAGCGCTATTACATAAAGTACAGTCACGTTCATTAGTAAAGGCTTTGCGTCTACTGTCAGAAATATCCCACTCTCCGGTAAAATGTGTATGCAGCTCGCGTGGGGTCAGAAGGGTTAAAATTATGAGGCTTTGTTTTGAATTTTGTTTTCCCCCTCACTTCCGACTCGCCCCCGAGCGAGTCCATTTGGAGAGCATTGAACAAATTGCGGACATCCTTGCTTTGTCCCAACTCGTTACCTCTACGAGAGACTCGGTTGAATTTCAATTTGGCGGCTAGTAGGTAATCTTATATTATAAGAATCTTTGTCCTGACTGACTGACTGACTGACTGACTGACTGACAGACAACGCACAGCCTAAACCGCTGGACGTAGAGACTTGAAATTTTCAGTGTAGGTAAACCTTGGTACGTAGGGGTGTACTAAGAAGGGATTTTTCAAAATTCAACCTCTAAAGGGGTGAAAAGGGATGAAAACCTGGAATCAATTTTTGGTCTAAAACTATATCAAATTAAAGAGCCGATTTTTCTAATTTAGTTGATATCATAATTACCTGCAAATTCTTTATTTTTGGCATGTTTTTCATGAAAAATAGAATACTTTTATTTTGACATATGACAGCGATGATACCAAAGATTAGTAATAGATGATACAAAACATATGGAAAAGGAACTGTCAATGTCAAATTACCTGTGAAAGGAAGCATAAATTATTACCTACTGGTCTAATAAGTTTCCAATCTTGATTATTCATGGAGTTCTGACGTAATTCTACGTCTGAAAACTAGATGTCGCTGCTAATTCTGATCAAATTTTGACGCGCTATCGTTGCGTTTTGAAAAGTTTACCTTAACCATGGGCGCCGGCAAGGGGGTGCCAGAGGGTGCACTTGCACCCCTTGGGAATCTCGGGATCAACAGGAATTATTGAAACTGTATTGCGCTTTCTCTGTTAAGTTCATCCCATTTATGCTGGTGCCATCTGGTGTAGAGTAGCGGTACTTTAAAGGGTGCGTTCAGAGAAGTGATGGAAATCGATTAATATCGATCCCGGTACTCCTGGCCCACTAATTTAGAATTTTTAAATTTCGATCGTCGTGAACAAATAGGTGTGAGCCGTGACGACTGGGTACCTATACAATAAATTTATAATGAATAATCAGAAATTTGTAAATGTCTCGAACATTCAGACTAAAATTTCATCTTTTTATTAACAATCATATACGGCAAAGATTGTAAGAAAACTAAAATCTGCACCACCTGGAAATTATTTCTGCCGGCGCCCATGACCTTAACTCTCAAATTTTTTACTAAATTCACCGAAATTTCTTAATTTTTAGATTTAGGTATGTTTGTTACTCTTTCACGCAAAAACTACGGAATATACTTACATACCATTATTCATATTCGTTCGCTAAAGTTAGCCATTGCTTAAAGTTAGCCCTGTCACTGTTTGTCATTATGAAATGGTAAGAGATGGCAATACTTTAGTCATCGTTTAGCGTACACTATATTATAATGAATAATGAGGATAGTAGGTACCTACGTGTGCTGGAATGGGACATAGGGTACTTTTTATCTGGGTACCGCGTGAGCGAAGCCGCGGGCGGCTGCTAGTCATAGGATAAACGAATAGATACAAATGATACAATACCTACTGGAAATAATGCTTGACGCGTTGAGTTTGGAAACCTTACAGTTTTATTGTACCTATTGTATTGTTTAATACGGCCTCGGTAGCGAGGCAGGCAAGTACTTGGCTGAGACACAAGAGGCACGGGTTCGATTCCCGTTGCGGCAGATTATGTCTGCATGTTCTGCAAATATTTCTTCTGTGGTACCACGATGCTCGTAGTTTCTAAAACCCACGACTGTAATCCTAGTGTAGGGTCAGAGCTAGATATTGTGTATTTAATCGCTGGCGATGTTATTAACAACTTCAACCTTTCAAAGCTGTTAAAAACTCTGCCTCTTTCAAACTAGTCATTTACCTTTTGCAGGGTGGCTAAGTAGGAAAAATCCAGTGACATGACAAACATACAACACTTGATCGTCGTTTCACAGAATCCAAAAGAGATTAACGGGAGATTCGCGAGAGCCCTCGACTGCAGCGTAGCATCGTACTTGATTCCCGGTTAATTCGAGAGCCATCCACTGAAGGGGACTGTTGAGCGGCTCACTATTTATGGACATAGTCTAGACCAGCGTTTATTAAACTGCAGGCAGTAGTATATTAAGTTTACCTAGGGATCACTTTTGCTTAACAAGTATAGTGTGGTTACAGGTCAAAAATACCTACACAAAAGGTAAGAGCAGACAAAGGTTTCCTAGAAATTCTAAAGTCAACGTGTAAAAATTATGTCGATACTTTAAAAATTTTTGAAACCACGTCTGTTGCAACACAGTCGAAACCTCGGGAAAATAACGAAGTTACCTACGCGATAAACACTTTTACCTAAATTACAAACTTTGAAAATTCAAAGAAAGCTATTTGAACAATCGAACATTGGCCGGTGCTTTAAAATACCTATTAGTTATTCACTGAACTTTAGAACATTATGCAATGAACTAGCTGTTTGTTTTGTGGACTTAACTTTTTGTAGCTCGGTATAAGCGAGACATGCGCAATTGAATTTGAATTGTTGAGTAAATTATTCGCAATGGATTGAAGACTCAGCGTGTGGTGGTAGGTGCCTGCTTGAACCTACCAGACATTAGATTTTATTATTGTGATTTTAATGACCTGTCGAACGATATTGATTGAAACCGAAATAGAGTGTGCAGATAGCCTATTTAAGATCAATGTTAGCAGCTACATTTAAGTAGAGCCAAGTACTTTAAGGCGACGGATATAACCACAGATTTCAAAAAACTATATAATAAAACAAATGTCGCTATGAGCATTGAACATACATTCCGCTGTTCTTTTTCAAAGATGGTTGTTTAAATGAAGTTGGGACACAATAAGAGAAATAAAATAAAAACGCAGTTACAATGTTTTATCATTGTACAACTGACTACCGAGTCCTGGCCACCGTTTTAAAACAAAACGGAAAAGTTTTAAATAGGAAAAGTGAGCTCGCAGATAGTGAAAAAAGAAGAGCAATTTAAACTTTCCGAAGGGGAGTCTACATTTTATAAGTTCTACGGCAGATTGCATGACGGTATAACTTTTGAATTTCGGGTTTTTTGTGCAAAAATATTTTTTAACTTTTCCTTATTGGAAAATGGAAGGTGCAGGTGCCGAATACGTTTCGTCATAGTATTTTACGTTTGTATTTTGTGCTGCGCCAATAGAAATGCAGACATGGTCTTACGATTTTGTTTGTATTTAAAGCTACAAGCTCCAAAGAACTTACTAAAACAATAAGACTGGCCATCTCAGTCTGATCAATGCTCTAGATTGACGAGGAAAGCAGTGTGATGGTTGGCACCTCGTACCTACCTAATACTTCTTTAGCTTTTAGTACATTATCTGCATCATTAAAATAAATAATAACAGTAACATCCAACAGTCACATACAAAGTCCTGACCCCACACTAGGATTCCCTGTAACTACGTATACCATGGTACCACAAAATCCAGACTCGGAAGAAATATTTGCTACATCTTTACAATGAAACTGTAAAACTTTTTTTTAACTTATTAGCTTACTAGTCTGTAATCGAATACTCGTCATCGAAAAGTCCCAGGCTCAGAACAATAAATACATATTGTTCTGAGGTCCCAGGCAAAATCTGAATAGAGACGAACAGGACCAAAGAGGCTGTCAAAATTGAAAGGAGGCTTATATCAGGCGTGGGTGATACCAGATTGAAATGATGACGATGAATCAAATACTCTTAGCATTATGTAAATCTGAATCGCCTAATGTTTTGCGCACGCAATCGTAGCATCTTTTGTCCGCAATAATGCGAGACCGATAACTCTTTCTAAAACAAAAGTCCAATAACCATGCAGACAATGCAACATTTTAATTTCGTACAACAATGGTTCTTAATAGTTCCGTAGATGAAACGGGACCCCTCGCTTTGTTCCTTGCTACACTAAACAATACCTGAGCAGTGAACTTGCATTATCACAAACCTAATGGGTTTGTCTGTCTGTAGAAAGGTACAATATACATGCATAGGTTCAGTAGATTTACTAAATGAAGCGAGAGCACTGGTGGTCTAGTGAGAGCACTGGTGGTCTAGTGAGATCACCCTTCGGAAGAAATATTTGCAGAACATACAAACATTTCTCCCGTAACGGGAATCGAACCCGCACCTCTTGCGTCTCAGCCGAGTACAGACCCGCCACGCCAACGAGGTCTATTATTAATCAATAAGTTTACGAAAGTTTTAGTAAAACACAAGTTTTGTCATAAGTGGTTGAGTAGAGATACTGATAACTAGAACACCGTGTTGAAAACTAAAATTAAAAGCTGTCCGTATGGCGTGCCGTGACAAACGCCCATTTTTTCCCACGATGGGTGTCTGCTATAGTAATTAAACTTTATCTGCACTGTAATGGTATTGGGATTACTAGCGGTTATGGGGTTCAATTCCTGCGTTGTAACATAATCCATTCCTACTTCCTACAATGTATTTGGTCAGTCGGTCATTTCATTAAACATGTCGTTGAACCTAAAAAAGTTCGAAAACATGTGTCAAGTGCGTGAAAGGAGCCTTTGAGACGCACTTTAAATCCTTTCACCACACTTGTTCGAAAGAACTATTGACACGACTTGTGGGGCATTCGATTACAGAATTGTTTTGAGTGACTGTGTTATTTTTGCTCTGTGATCAACTTTGAGGGAAAACATTTTAATGTAAAGAAATAAATTCTATTGGTGTAAAATTTAAATAGCCCCAATCAAATGAAAGCTTGTACTATGGGAACCGGTTGACTGAACACTTAAATGAAGTTTTTTGTGAAGTATAAGTATTTTATAAAGCCGCTATACAGGCTTTTATAGATCTAGTCACTAGATATGACATATTACAGACATATTCAAACGGTACTACTTAAAACTTTAAACTTCTGACAGCCTTTGGCCCGTGAAGATACCTAAACCTTTTAAACCAAGCATAAATTCACAAATCGAGACGTGGCTTTCCGAGAAAATGTTTGTATTTTCTGGCGATAGCATGACCCAAATGGGCCAAGATAAATCACACTACCTTTTAAGTTATCGCTATCACTAAGCACACTGATTACGTTCTAACTTTCACACTATTACGCAAACGTCTGCCTTTTTGTATTTATTTGGAGAAACACTTTACGTGAGAGTCAGATTGTCCGTTTTTATCTGACTGCAAAGAAGGGGAGTATTGTTTATGGGGTGAATGTTAATTTAACCATCCTGATATATGATACTCATCAGTGATAAATTAATAAATAGGTACACGATTTAGTTATTTAAACTGCGATTTTAACTAAGCGCAAGTAACGCTCTACTCTAGATTGGTAATTTTGTTATTTTGAGAAATAACGTATTATGTAAAGTATATCACGTTAGGGCAAAAATGTGATTAGCGAGAGTATTCCATCCATTATCGCAGATAGGTCGACTGATGAGGCCATGTGTTCATTCCCTGCACACAGAATTAGACAGGAAAAATGTAGTCCAGTTACGTCTATAGGTAAGGAATTATTTGGGTTCTGTACCAAAACACATGTTGCGTTTGACGATAGGTAGAGTTTTGTTTCAGCTAAACAGTAAGTTAATTCTGTATCCTTTTAAAAATGTCACCGTTTGTGAGTAAATAAATAAAAATCACCATGACTTTCTAAACTACTCGATATTTTGATTTTCGAACGTTAAATCAGAAAATATACAGAGCTACGGTTGTCTAGTGGTAGCGGCTCCGCCTTTTGACTTTTGACCAAAGGTCCTGGGTCCAAATCTGGTCGTGCATCGATGGATTTTTCTGTTCGAAAAAATTATATGCACTATACCAGTAATTTCAAACGGTGAAGGAAAACATCGTGAGGAAACCGGCATATCGTAGAACCTAAAAAGTCCGAAAACGTGTCAAGTACACGAAAGGAGGCGCACTTTAAATCATTTCATCCTTTCTTCCTTCTTTCTTTCTTTATCCCTTCGAAATATCTAGTAACACGACTAGGTAGTAGTAGTAGTAGTAGAAAATAGTATAGGAGGTACCTACTGGTAAAGCCAGAAGGACTGTGGACATAGGCTCGGAAGCTCTGCCGTAAGCGTAACCTTTAAACCTTAAAATGCGGCTACATTATCAAGTTTCCGCAACTCGTCACGTAAAGTGACACTTGTTTCGTAGTGTGACAGGTGCAGCCATATGATTTGTAACAAGATAAATAAGGACGCAAAATGCGCAGCTTCACAGCATCGCGATAGTGTAGCCGGTTACAGACTTGTCGATTAAGCGGCTATTCCCAAAACCGCTCGATATTTGCGTTTGCAATGAAATGGCTTGCAAATTGGCTGCGTCAGCATAATTTTGTTTGCGCTTAATGAATTGGATGCTCATGGAGCATCGGTAAATAAATTATCGCACAATAGGGATTATTGATTTGCCGTTTTTAGGCTTTGTTTATCCATAATTTAATATTGTGAACGTAAAGTAGCTTAAACAACACATTGATAACAATTGAATAATATCCAAATTAGCTCAGGTGAACTAAGTTTACGAAGCCACTAGTTTCCTTCCGCGTTGCTCGCTCATTAACTGTCAATGTATGACCGAAGTTGATTAGTTGTTTTGAGAATGCAAGTGTGTATTTCAAGATTTTCAAGTTTTAGACAATCCTTAAAACTGTTACGGAGAAGAAACAGAAATACACCCCCTTATAAACAAACCTTTGTTTTGTAAGTTTTGGTATGATAATAGAAATCCATATTAATATTATAAATGCGAAAGTAACTCTGTCTGTCTGTTACCTTTTCAGGCCTAAATTCCTGTACCTCTTATCAAGAGTGGAAGTGAGAAACACCAAAACGTGACATCACGGAAAAGTCATGAAGTCGATGAAAAATTCACAAGAATGGTCCCCCAAGTACAGTCAGCACCATAAAGCTGTCTATGCGTCATCGAGGCAGGGCTCGTACGATATGGTGAATTGGTGAGCCGAAATTAATAATTGAAAATTAGTTCAGTTACTCCTGCATTACTAAACGTTTTATACAAAGAGGTAGTACCTAGTGAGAAACACAGAAACTTGACATCGAAAAGTCATGAAATACTACTAGGTAAGTACCTACAATGAAAAATTCCCGACCAGAATAGTCCCCCAAGTAGGTACTAAAGATGTCCGTGCGTCATCGGGGCGGGCTTATACGAGTTATGGCGTCAGTGAGCACATCTCAATGTTTCTTTTTAATTAGGCGTAGCAGACGGAAGTGCGAGGGTGTCACGGTGATTCATGATTCGCGAACCACACCTCTGTGAAGTTTATTTTTCTTTCGTAAAGTTTCTTATTTTTACCCCGTAAGTACTTTCGTATCATGAGTTTTAAGTCAGTGCGTTGGGTTATTGGCATTAAGCAACTAGGCGAATTAAAACATCATAACAAATCACATACATTGATTTCCCATTAAGTTCACTCCTTCTATAATCTTTGTTTTATTTAAGTGTAAGCCTTCCTTTATTTCTGCCATTCGCTCCGCTCGTGTACCTCCCACGAAAAAAACATTGTATAAGTAGGTACCTACCACAAAACATTTAGTTAAAAATAGTGATAATAATTTTATTATTAACCGAATAATTATAATGAAATGCATGATTAATTGGATAACTTCCTACATAACTGTTGTTTTCGTTTTACAAATACACAAAAATACCAGTTTTTTATTACTTTCTTATTATATTAACTACTAATTTGGTGCCTAATTAATTAAAATTAATTTTCAATTACTAATTTCGTCTTTTGAGTGCTTTGTTGCGTTGAAACTTTTACGACCACACCTGCTGCTTATTTAATAATCGAATTATGATTATTAATTAGAGAATCTACAAAATAGGCATGCATTATTTTACTTAATATTGAAAATGCTTATCGAAACATTCAATAAAATTATTCATGATTGGTTCCAATAGTTAAGTATAAATGGATGAAGGATCGTTTATTGACAAAGAATGTTTTGCGGTTTTCGGCAGATAGAAACTTTGCTATCGTAATAAACGCACTAATGCCCGGTTCCGATATTGTAGTACAATATCGGAACCGGGCATTAGTGATATGTCAAAAAAGAAACTGATACTGAACTTAGTTATCATATCAAGTAAATAAATTATATTATTTGGTAAGTTATTTAATTGGCTTGAAGTTTGGTAGGTCTTTATAGAAAGGCCCACCCGGCTCCGAAGGTCGTAGGTTCAATTGATAAGAGCAGTTACCAACAAAATAATGATTTATTTTATGCATTTGTTTCTACGTGTTCATTGTAAAGGTTTAAAATAGTAGGTAAGTAATCCTAATTTTAGATTTTAGTTATTATTTTACCTATGTAGGTATGCTTTAGTTTAGGGCGTAGATACGAGTACGTCCAGCCAAAGGCCGCGATGGCGCTCATTAAAGGAGGCATATGTCCAGCAGTGGACTGCTATAAGCTGATGATGATGTTTTAGAAACTTTTTGTATTGTATTGTAAGGCTTTATGACTAACATCGATATAAATATTACATTTCATTTAAAATCTCAAGATAAAAATTAAAATGAACTATTATTAATATAACCCTTTAACCATTAGGTACAGCATGAAAACTAAGTCCAGAACAAACGTAAACGTATGCTTATCACCACAAAGCATAATAAAACAAAGGTATTAGCCACGGTACATTAAAAACAAGAAGTTTATTGAAGAAATGAACTGACCCGAGCGCTCAAGCTATATAATCTGAGCTTAAACAATAAATCACTCTGTGCTTCCTCAATTACTTCCCTTATCGAGGTTAAAAAATAGGCTATCGCTCTCTATGATAATAAGTAATAAATCACTATGAACTATTTTTTAGATCCATTTAAAGAAAGATAGATTGTAAAATATTTGACAGAGAAGTATCTTTAATAATAACTTAAATCGTAAGTTTTGTTTTTAACTTGTGTAATTCAAACCAACGAATTATTTTAAACCAAGGAGAAAAATCATCATCAGTGTCATCATTATCATCATCATCGCGGAGCTGTTTAATAAGAGAAATAGAAAAGTCCTGTAATTTATTTTTTTATGTATGCGGCCATCTGATCGGCTCTCCTGATGGTAAATGATCACCGTCTGCCGCCCACAGACACATGCAACATCAGAGGAGCCGGCCTTTGAGGTAGGTCGTTTCTTGAAGGTCCCTAAATCGTAACGGTCCAGAAATACCGCTGATGACAGCTGATTCCAAACGTAAAATAAAGATCTCTGTATAAAGCGATGTAAAACTATAAATGAATAAATATGAATAAACAGGTTAGCTAATTATTGTACTTATACGCAATGCATCTTCTTTCAACTAAATCTTACTTAGTTTCAAAGTTCTCTTCTAAATTAATTTACTTTTGTCTAATGTTTTCACATCGCCAAGTCTGAATTCCAAGTCTGACTTTGCTCATACATCAAGAAACTCAGGTTATCTTCAAGTTGGATAGTCCATAACTTTGACAAGTCGGAGTTGCGTGTCGTCCCTAGAGATGGGCGGGTGGGTAAAAATTCGGGTGGGTAAAATAGGAAGGAAAGGGTAAAATAGGTAAAAATTAAAAAATACCCATTTATACCGGGTATTTTTTATTAATACCGGGTAAAAATTCGACCTGTATTTTAAATTTTTTTTTAACCGATTGCCTATATCCACCTACCCGTCCGTAACCGTACCGTAACGAAAACGATTTTTCACTCACCTTTTGTTTTGTTTATACAGAAATTCACAATTCAAAGACTATTATAAAGCTGCAGTGTTTGTTTGTTTGTTTGTTTGAACGCGCTAATCTCTGGAACTACTGGTCCGATTTGAATGATTCTTTCAGTGTTGGGTAGTCCATTTATCGAGGAAGGCTATAGGCTATGTTTTTTTTTTCAAAATTAGGGATCCGTAGTAAAACTGCTATTTTGTAACACAAGGTGCAAAATCGAAAACCTATTTTTGCGTGCGCTGCAAAAACTATTGACGATAGAAAAAAATGATGTACTACGGGTTTGTAGATCCCATTAAGACCTACAAAAAAGTCCGCGAGAACATATATCTAGCTATCATGGTTTAATCACAATAACCGATTTTGTGTTCAAAATAATTATTAAATCGTCTGAAGAAAAAAAAACTACGTTAAATATGTATCGTAATATTGATCTTTATCGAAATTAAGCATTATGTTATCAAGAGTATTTATGAAGAAGTAAAAAACTTTTTGTTTCATCTCAATCGGATATTTCGTTTAAAAGTTATCACGTGTGTAAGATGTTAAGAGTTGGTACCTATTAATGAGTTATGGGCCATAGTCTATTTATTGAGGGAGGCTATAATATAGGCAATATTTTATCTCGGTATTTCCACGGAAACGAGAAAAACGCGGGTGAAACCGCGGGGCACAGCTAGTAAACAAATAAAATAATAAATAAATAGTGGCGGACATTCTAACACAGCAACATCTAGCCCCAAACTAAGAAAAACTTGTAATATGGGAACCAGATGACTTCTTCTTCTTCTCGTGTCGATGCTTCGTTAAATGTTTTTAGAGTAAAAGGTGGCCACCTCAATCGCGCTATCTGTAGCGGCATTGAGGTCATCCCTTGTGCAGGTGGTTGGACACAGGGGGCACACCAGCAGGTGCGGCATGGTTGGCGTCGGAGCACCGCAGTCGCATTGTGCCAAACTAGGCTCCCTAAATCCCCATTCGCACATGTTGAATCTGCAACGACCAACTTGGGTGCGGAGCCGATTCAACGACTTCCAGACTAGCCATGGCAGAGCGTGTCCTGGTGGTAATTTTTCCTGCGGGGTGATAAAATTAGGAGGTGGGGGTTTTTTCTCCTTCCAAAGCTTATACTTTGCGGAAGCCGGATGGTCATTTGAAGCCTGTGTGAAACGCTGAAAGCTTTTGCGGCTTTTGAGGCGAGCTTCAGGTATTTCGTGCCCATACAAAGGATGTCGGTTATCATTCTCTTGCTTGGATTTCTCCATTGAACTAGCTACATCCCGTCGCACGCATGGTGGTGTGATACCTGCTAAAGAATATAGCATGTTGAGAGGAGTTAGCTTGAGACACCCAGTAATTATGCGACACGTTTCGTCGAGCGCTACTTCAACGAGTTTGGCATGTGCAGACATGTGCCACACTGGGCACCAGCGGAGAAGCACAGCGCCATACCAGTAGAACGTAAAATGTCTGGCGCTGCTCCCCACTTGGTAGATGTTAGATGCCGTAGTAGACTGTTGCGAGAGCCGACTTTCATCTTTGTCTTTTGACAGTGTGGTTTGTAACACAATTATTTGTCCAGTGTTACGCCAAGATACTTTGGATAGCGCTCACATTGGATGGTAACTCCTTGCCACGTGATGTTGAGAGACCGATCAGCCTGGTGGCTGCGCAAGTGGAAAGCGCAGGCTTGAGTTTTTGATGGATTGGGTTTTAGACCATTTGCATCGTAGTAGTCTTCAAGGGCGACGGTCAGGTTCTCTTCCGCCTTTTCAAAGGTTTTTGTCTGGGTGGTCAAAGCTAGGTCGTCCGCGTATAAGAAACGGGTTGTATTTGGGCTGCTAGGTTGATCGTTCGTATACAAATTGAACAGGGTTGGTGCAAGGACACTCCTTTGGGGAAGTCCGTTTTTGACGCTGCGCCATCTACTTTTTTACGTAAGAAGGTGAACTTGAAAGCGGTGGTTACGAAGCAGTTCACCAAGTATTTGAACAAACCCAAGATCGTTGGTCAAATCTTCAACTTTTCCTAGGAGTTTTCGGATGTTTACGGTATCATAAGCAGCAGTTAGGTCAACTAAAACCATGCCTATTATATTATTCGTCTCAAAGCCGTCCTCGATATGTTGGGTGAGTCTAAGAGTCTGCCCACAACAGACTTTTCCAGGTCTAAATCCTGCTTGTTCGTGGATCAGTTTTGAATCCACAAGTGGTGTGAGACGGTTGAGGAGGAGTCTCTCAAACAGTTGGTACAGGTGACACAACAATGAAATGGGCCTGTAGCTTTTAGGGTCATCGTGAAACTTCCCAGGCTTTAAAAGTGCCACATCCTTTGCTCTTCTCCACATTTTTTCCACCAGATGACTGATAAAATACTTATATACTTTTTGTTTGTAAATACGTTAGAACACCCAGACACAGAACAAACATCTATTATTCATCACACAAATATTTTTTCTGGGTGGGGATCGCAGCCACAACCTTCAGCGCAAAGGAAGAGCTACTACCAAGTGAGCTGTGAGGCCAGTCAAATCATTATAGCTAATTAGGAATAAAAACTAACAAATAAAAGCATATATAATTAGTTGTACCTCAAAAAAAGATGCATTGAATTTTTACCCGGTATTAATTCGAAATGGGAAGGTAAAAATGGGTATAAATGGGTAAAAACCCAAAGGTCGGGTTTTTACCGGGTAAGCGCCCATCTCTGGTCGTCCCTGGGTATAAAACGGTATAACCCAGACAATTTATGAGCACTTCTAATTGTTTAATAGCCTTTGATTTCAAGACAGACTTTCCAAAGTTTTGGTTTTACTAGTACGAGTGAGCATGTCAACGTTGGTCCTACTATGCTAATTGACACTCGTGCGAGTTTACTCCCTTAGTTTAGTTAGTACGGTAGCGGGTGAAAAACAAGAGTCTTAGGTTTCTATAATCTCATTCTCTTCTATCGGACAACCATAAGTTACCTATCCTATTATGTTGGAGAGGATACTATCCCTTAGTCGACTTTTACGACATGCTTGAGGAGAGAAGCAGCTGGACGTATTCTTAGTTTTTCTTTACTTCCAAACCCTACCTGCCTGCAAGTAATTGGATTTAGATTGGATATATTAGAAACTTTTCTGTAGTATTTGTTTTCACGGGAAATTACTTTTTGATGGGTCTTATCAAAATCGAATTTGGAAACTCTTGATACGGGGAAATGTTTTGGGGGAAATCGTGTTTGTTTACGAAACACCAAACAGTTTCGGTCTTGTTTGCGGTATTTTTACCCGACTGTAGAAGGAGGGCAATATTTTTAGGGTAGGTATGTTATGTATGTAATTTACATAATGTGCATTCCTTTGGCAGATTTGGCAGTTCAAACGGCTAGACAGAATTTGACAAATCAGGTGTCTGGATTTGTGTGGATGATGAGAGTCAGACGATGTTTTTCTTCACCATTTGTGAGTACTGGTATTATAGCGCACAACATTTTTTCGAACAGAAAAATCCATTGGTACGACTGGATACCACTAGACCACTAGTGCTCTCAACGGCTACGTTTTGTTTCTTAAAACCAAATTTTGAGTGGTTTTCGTGGGATTTAACGAGCTTAGAGAATGGTGACAAAACACCGCAGGACCAAAGGACATTAAAAGGGTTAAAGCTTTTTAAGGTTAATGACTGTAGGTAATTACTTATTTAAATTATATTTAAACGGATTAGGCTTAATTTATTGCGTAGTATTTTATTGTAATACTGTTATGTAGAATTTGTACTTGAAATGTTTTAAACCTGTTCTCGTACACAAAAATTATCTTTAGTGCCCGTTTCCTATATTCTACTGACGGACTGCGAATCGTTTACTACCGTAGCAAGTTGTTATCTGTCAAAAAGCGCCATATAGTTTGTGAAACCGGGCATAATTTTATTATTTTAAGCTTTTCTTTATACAAACCAACCAAGAAAGATTTCCATCGAAACTGCCTATGTAAATAGCACCTTGTTCTACATGAGAGATTCTATCAGTTTTCAATCTTTTCCAATCTGCAAAGTGAGCCGAGGATCTCATTTTTGCTGTCTGGAGTCGGTATGATAAAATAACATTTTATATTTCGAGAGTTCCTCGTAATATTCGAGTCAGACAGTAAGCTCCCAGCGAGTGCATTACCGTAGACCGACCATGTTTTATTTATTCGTCTGGCACAGCCAAACATGCAAAAACATGCAATCCATTCTAAGCCTTATGCCCTTAGAATACAGCTGATATTAGTTTCGCGTAAAGAGGGTGTATTAAGGTGTTTTAGTCTAGTACACACACAGGGAAAGTGGTTACATTATCTACGGCCGAATTTCAGACTTCGGTTTTCCGTAGCAGGCGTCCATAAAAAGGAACGGTGTATTTTAATTTACTTTTGATGAGAAAATGTAGTACTTAATATCATTAAATAAACTCATATTTTGATTAAAAAAAATAATAAATTCAGGTAATAATATGCCATTTACTAATCTTCTTGATATTTAGGATATAAACTTTCAACCTTTTAGGTAGACTTTATTTGATCGAAGTATGCGGGTCTCCTCGCAATGTTTTCCTTCACTGTTTAAGAGAACAGAGTACAGGTATAGCGCACATACATTTTTCGAACAGAAAAATCCATTGGTACACGACCAGATTCCAACCCACAAACTTAGAATTGGAGGGTTACTACAAATATACCATCAATAGGTCCAGTGTCCAATAGTAGTTACAGTAGTCCAATGTACACAATATTTCATGTAACTTAATTAAATTCTCGTTCGACTTTGAACTTTGCATATCCAATTCATTTTGCATTTCATTAATGAATGCAGCTTTAATCAATTCACGGTTACATTTTCATATCGCTTCATATAAATTAACTGAATTAAGCACTTTTGTGATAATAAGTGAACCTTTTATAGTCGTAAAATATTTGAAAGCGATTTTCTGTATATAACGTGATAATATAAACATTACACAAATTAAATTAAATTGCTTTACCATTAAGTGAATAATAAAATAATGGTTTGCGTATTTACTGTTATTTGTTTTGTAATAGCTCGTGAATTAATAGGCTTTATTATAATCATTAATCATTTAATTCTCTACAGAACGCGAGGCTAGCAACAGACCGAGAAGAATGGACACACAAAGGAAGGTCTATACCCAGCTGTGGGTGAAGTCACTTTGCGAATGATGATGATGAATTATTAAAATTACGGATAATTTAAATGGAGTTTACAGTAATTATTTATGGAACCAAATGCTGCATTTGAAAAAAGCGTCAAAGAGAGTATTATAGAGGAGGGCTGGCATTTTTTTGAAAAAAATATTGAGTTCCTGTCTTATAAAAGCTTTTTTCCGATCTATCTAGTCGTGTCACTAGTTCTTTCGAACCAGTGTGGTGAATGGATTTAAAGTGCGCCTCAAGGCTCCTTTTTCACATTTTGTTTTCGAACTTTCTATGGTTCTACGACATGTCAGTTTCCTCACGATATTTTCCTTCACCGTTTGAGAGTACTGGTATAGCGTACATACATTTTTCGAACAGAAAAACTTTTTAAACGAAGTTGATTTGCTGTTCTGAGGAAAAACCCATTGGTGCACGACTGGATTTGAACCTACGATCCTACGATCGGAAGGCGGGGCCGCTACCACCAGACTACCAGTGCTCTTGTTTTTTCCGATGATTAACGGATTAGATTAATCCATAAGGGACATTTTTTCTTCCCCAATTTATTATTTCCCAATTTTTTTTTTACAAAAGTTTTTAGACATTTTATTACAGGTAGGTACATACGTGCTTGATTTCATCTCATTTTGTTTTTGTTAATGAAATTAAACGCCCTTTATCCCTAATAGCATTATGTCAAATACTTTGTTATAATTTTGTATCTACTCTAAGCTATTCATTTATTTGATTAGGTACGTAAAAAAACTTCAGTCTGTTGGTTGTGGATTCATTTGCCAAAACTAAACTAAATCACTTACCTAAACAAAACCAAGACCTAAATAGATCTGCATGTTGTGCATCCCCTCTGAACATCAAACGAACACAAATCAATTTTGGCGAATTGTGAGAGCATACAGGGTGTTTAAACTGAGGGTGCAGTAATGGAGACACAGGCATTAAACCGGGCCACGTGCTGTGACAACATTGACATGTAGGGGACTGGCTAATTAGTTTAGGCCTGTGGCTGGGGCGCCTCGGGTCACCCTGTATCTGGACAGCTTTGATCCAATTTGAGGAAGCGGGTACCTACCACTGTCATTTACAGGTTATTATTCTGTGAGAGTATCAAATCTCTCTTGCATCTGATCGAATTATTGTTTTTAATAAAATTAGTAATTTACATAGCTGGAGTCGAAAGGGCACGAGACCGCAGCAAGTTTGAAAAGCAAGGGGAGACCTTTGCACAAATTTAATATTAATTAATTGTAGTAATTTAAAATGTGTCTTTTTGTAGGTCATCTAAAAATATTTGAGGAACGTCAGACTTCATTTAGAACGTTTTGTAGTTATATTCAAAATGAAACATGTACCTACTTAGTAATATTTGATCTAATACCTAAATAAATAATCGTTCAAATAATTTCTATTGGGTTTATTTACTATTATACCAGTCTTAATCACGTGTTCAAGCTAAATATTAGAATAAGATAGTTCAGTCCTTCCCCGCGCTCGCTCTTGAAATGCAGTGTCACGTTCGTGAAGCCCACTCCTCCACCAGTCACGGTCACTTCAGCCTTTGTGCGTGACAGGTCTCTTGCGATGATTCCCTGGAACGAAACATAAAGTTAACAAACTTTATTTAAGATTTATTCAAAACTAGCATACTCACGCGGCGTCGTTTGGGTGGTGTACATTTTGTAACCCAATTTTACCCCTATTTGAGTCATTTAAAAAACCGATGAAACACGTGGCCACTTATTTTTTATTTAAAGTTTTCAAAATGAGTTTCAAGCAAATCGCACTGTTCTTAATTTTACAGGGTTTTGGCGTATGATAAAGTGATTGCTAAAATAATTTCAATCAGTAAAGGACGTAGGACAACTGACCCAGTATCGCCTTCATTGCGTCATTATTTTGTTGCGAACAGGTTGTTCAAGCCACTTTCATCAGTATCACAGAACCCTTCTGTGCTTTTAGGTACAGGGCTGGAGAACATTTTAAGAATGATGTCCATAACCATAAAAAGCTTTATCTACTGTACAGCTTTGGGAGGTTACACATATTATTTTTTGTAAAGGAAAGGAGCCCTTTTTTACGAAATGAGCCTTTTAGGGCACTTTAAATCCTTTGACCACACTGGTTCGAAAGTACTAATAGTGACATGAGTTAGCAGCAGTAAAGGAAAACAGTCTGCTTTGTCGCCTTTTGGGCCGGCGCACTATGGTCCAGAAACGGGTTCGTCGTCTCAAAAATCTGTATCTCTTTTGTCTTAAGAGATAATAACTTGAAAATTTGGAACTATATAGTTGATTATACGGGCTTTAAAATGAAATAAGATTTAACTTAATAAAATTATACTTTATTATAAAAAAAAATTAATAAACTAAACTTATAATAAAAACAAGTTTTAAAATTAGATTTAAAATAAATAAAAATTATTTATGCAGTCAACAATCTTTTTTAATATTATTTAGAGCACAGTATATATATTATTTTATTTAATTATTCATTTTCGGGAAGATCCAAGAGCGTTTTGGCTTCATCAAATAATTCCTTTCCTATGCTCATTTCGTCAAATGAATTCAATTTCCTGCCACAAAATTATCTGTGCTGTTTTTATCGTGGTTTTAATTATCACACGCCATAAATATATAAATACTATTTATTTATTTAAAGTTTTAGTACCTTTTTTATATTCCCGACATTTCGATCGCGTTGCAGCGATCTTGGTCACGGGATGACTGAAAAACTTTAAATATGTTGACAAATCGCGAAAGTTTAATAAATACTACTATATATTTAAAAGTGTAAAGACGGCTCTACCATCACACGAAAAGCAAGCATTGTGTTCATATGTGGATACTATCGAAAAATAATACCATATTAACAAAAACCGAAAATTTTCCTCGTCTCATATTTTTGGCTTAATAAAAAAAAGGCATAAAAAGAGCAAAAAATTTTTATTTCTCTGGAAAGTAGACTAACTAAGTATTCGAATGAGATAAATAAGAAGACAGCGGCAAACAGCGCTAAATTTCAAAAGTCTATTTGAAAATCAAAAATAGTACATTTACAGAGGTGCATGTTCAAACGTGATTTTTGGCTTACAAAAAAATCATATTAATGTGATATTATTTTTTAACATTACTTCAAACTTTGCGCTTTCTAAAAATATATAACACTTATATACTTCTGAATAAAAAGTTTCTACGACACTCATTTGAAATGACCGTATTAGTAATTCCCTCAAAACAATTTTTTGACTCACTGCATTTCAGCAAGTCATTTTGCCCATTTATTACAATAAATAAATAAAAAAAAAACATATAATTAAATAATTTGTTTCATTAACTATTGATTTTTGTCAAAAGAATTCGGGTAAGCCTACTTTCGCTAAAACCATTTTTGAGACGGCGTTGTTTGGAGGGTGACCATAGTGCGGCGGACACGTTAAAACTGAGCCAGTATGAGTACATATTTTTTGATACGTGATAAAAGGTTGGCGATCCCTATGAATCCTTGCACGCGATGTCATTCCGATAGCTGTTTACGACACGAGAGCGATATGGCGCGAGTCGATTTCCGAATACTCACTCAGTAAAAAGTGTAGACGAGTTTGTGCGTTTAATGTGATTTCAATGTCTGCTTATTATGACCTCTATTCACGCAACGAGGAACGCTCTACTTCTGAAGCGTTGGACGAAAGTATAATACACTGCACTCCTGATACAGCTCAATATAATATTGTTTTTGTATTTTGTGTGTTTTTGTGAACGTTTACTCTACAATATAATTGTAGATTACAATTTAATAATGTAGGCTACAATTTAATTTTGTATGGCTGAAAAAGAAATGATTTTATTTTAATTTAATTTAAAAGATAAAAGTTTTGGTGAAGGCGTCCTAGATGGCGTTAGGGTATAATCCTGATGCATCTGCAGGTACGCAAAAACTATAAGCCAGAAATCGATCGAACAAATCAGATGACAGCATTCATAGCAAACGCTATCAATGGCCCTCGGGTGTTTCGGTAAAACGCCTTTTAGGAATCGACTGGGACTCATTTTCATCATTTTAGATAGGTAATACCAAATAGCCGGTATTGTAGCTAAAATAAGCTATATCCTATTATATCAATAGATTTATCTATAGGGTACAACTTAGGAATGATTGTTTGGATACTTAGGTAAGTATAAGAATGATGTGACTGTGATGTCATTAGTCGTCGATGTTCTTGGTACTTTACAATAACAAGGTAAATAACTCTAGATCTACCCAATATCTGTTGCATTTTAAGTAAAATAATATTTTGAGAAGTTTTACGTATTACTCTACTATACATAATACATTACTTTTTTACATCAAATGCAAGTTCCGCTTCTATCAAGTATATCATTTTATGCCTCTTCTCCATAACAAAGCTCATAAAACCAAACAATTCCTAAACTTGTTCACACGTAACCAACCTTGATAATCCTTTGTTTTGGGTCCACATAAACATAGTCCTTATCTCTCTGAATAAAAGGAATGCTTCTATACACAACTTTTTCTGTTGATACTAACAAGTTGTTCACTCTCGATCCCACAACTAAGTCCTTCGCTTGTAAATGTAAACACGTTACGAATAAACACACTAAAAATAATACACACTTCATATTTTTGATGTAAGTTTACAACATATTTTTGTGTGCACCGTTTGATCTTTTGCGTTACACTGACATAAGGAAAATAACTTATCTGAGCTAATGTGGTTTGACCTTGCTTAAGAATTATTTGTAGAAACTATTATCTTATCTATGTCCAAAGCAACTCCACAGTATGGCGCTGGAATACTAATTATAGGGGTCAACGTTGCTCTCGTCTCGTACATATTATATCGGAACGAATTCTTACGGATGTTTGTGTTTTTGATAAAACATCAATTAATTCCCATAATGAAGGCTAGCAGACCCTATTAATAGTATAAATTAAAATTCAAAACGCTTTAGTCATTGAAATTGCTAGGATCACATATAGAGAGTAGTATTGAGAATCATATTGAGATACATCATAATAGAGAGATAGGTATTATGAGATACCCACTAGTAGTATCCGGTAAGGATGTTAGTGTAGTATCTCATACTTCTCGAATACTGGAGCTGAATGAAGAATAACTCATGTCTTACTATCCGCAACACAAATCTAGCTACAAAGTACGTTTGCTTTGTAGCCCACAAACGCATGGTGAGGTTAATATAAATTACCTTGTACACAGAATAGGTGCTAGTAGAGACAGGAAGATTTACAGCGAGCATGCTGATTTGCACGCGGTGCATTCAGAATAATTACTAGGCAGCACACACCTATAGAGATCACTGGTTAGTACAACAAGCGGACGAAATTATCTACCTTCCAAATATATAAAACTCTATCGTTACCGACTGTTTGTCTGAATGATTGATTTTCTGACAACTGACGCATAGCCTAAGCCATAAGTCCTAGAAGCATGAAACTTGGAGGGTTTATTTTTTGATGTAGGTTTGCACTAAGATAAGAATTCTCTAAATTAAACTTGGCTAGAGGATGCAGCGGAAGGATTAAGTTTGAGAGGAAAAAAAATCTGTGCCGGCAAAGTCTCTACACGAAGTTATAAAAAGTATAATTCGAATCGGAATATCACTTCGATTTAAAAGGGCGATATTTTTATTTTGATGTTTTCTCTAGTATAGATATCTAGTATAAAGTGATGATATGATATGATATGATCCAATGACCAAAGGGTTGGCGCTTACCTCGGACAAAGGATAAGTATAGCTATCCAACGAGGTAATGTCGCCAGCCTTTTGGGGACCTTACCTGCGGTCGGTGATCTGAGCTCTGTTTTCTATCTGTAGGCGAACTCAGATAAAAAACTGAGCTCATTTTTATTTCTTATTATTATACCGATCACCTTAAAGTTTTTAATGTTATTATAGTTTGTCTTTGTAATTGTGTTCTAAATAAAGATGTTTCTATTTATGTAAAGTGATACTAAAATTGATATTGATTAAGTGTCATAAATTTTCATTGTGTCAGTTTTGGCCGCTATGTTTTAGCCGCTGTGAACATCGTCCGCTAAATGTGTACCAGCTAGAACCGTGGTTGTTGTTGGATGCACTGCAATTCACAATGAACTGCATTCGTATTGGTACAATTAACTCTAGGTTCAGCTGCATTGGTTTACAATGTTCTTTTGATGCCGCGTGATTGAAAAATGAACAGAATTATAAAATCGCAAATTTAACATTAAAATATTTTCAATTATTTACCTAGAAATTTCTCATTTTGCCAACTCTCTATATAACTACATTCTTCGTACCGGAAATATTAATTAGCATCTCTACAAACTCCTCAACAGAACATGCAAAATGACTTGGCACATTCAAGAAAATGGAATTACTATTGCATTGTCTCCATTTTATGCTCATTTTGCTACAGTCATTACTTATACCCAAAGCACATGAAAGCAACCCACACGTAAAAGATTCGTCTCTGTCGCTTAGAAATTAAGCAGGAAAAAACGAGGTAGATAGAGACGTTTGTATTGTTAGCTGAATTAAGAGCAAAGGGGGAGAAGCAATGGACGCGAAATGAATTGGTTTCTGTACAAGCTTTGCGATGCAAGTGCGTAGGATCTGTTTATACTGTGGTAGGATGTTATTTCAAACCGAAGCCACGTCACCGAGCCGGCTTTGATGTTCCTTGCCTTTTTGCACTCGTTTAATGTGACGACAAATAACTCAAACAGGAACGCGGTACTCTTTTTGATTTTATCAAAAGTGCTCATGATTTTCTCGTGTTTTAAATGTGGACTCTTCATTAGTGAGCTCACTAGCTCCTCCGTTTGTTTGTTCAAGATTCTGAAGATTCGCATATCGAGCTATTTTGGCTTCGAATATTTTTCAATGCATTGTAAAATTCATTAGGTTTTGGCATCTTTTATCGAAAGCCTTTTGCGTCAAATTCGTTTTTAATTGCAGGGTGTACAAAGGTGATTGTAAACCGGAATCTAACGAGACGATAAATTCAGAAATACGCGATTCAATGCCAGCATTGGCTCCACCATCCGATACTCATATCTCAATCACGTCGAAATTGGAATTTAAAATGGAGTGAAATGTACGTCGAGTCGTCTTCCATTTGGCGTGATTGAGCCGCGGGCATAATGGAGCGACCGGACGCGGACACTGCAGGGTTGCTAGGAGACACAATCATATTATTCGACTAGACAAAACTTCAAAACAACTCATCAGCAAGCGTTTCTATAGAAAATAGACAGAAAACTTTTTTATTATTATCTCTTATTCAGCAGTTAAAAACGATAATAAAACAATTCTAATTATTTCAAATAGAAATCAATTATTTCTTCAATATTCAGCGTAGAAATTTCAAAATATGACAAAATAATAAAACAGTTTATTAATATAATAACAGAAAAAAATCTGCGTTTTTTTTTTTCTGTGAATGAAACGGATGATGTACCCTTATTATAAACTTGCGTGGCGACCCTATCTAGGATAAAATGGCGGATATACTCGGGACTCTACAATAGACGAGTTTCATTAAAGTTTCGTATACAATTTTATACATTTTCAGCATTCTCAGCGAATTCTAACAATGAAAGAAACTGATTTGGGATCTAAGCAAAAAATCTGTATTCTTTTTAGAGTTTTGTTTGTATAGAAAGATTCTCGTATTTTTGATTGCTTTGTTATTGTACCTACTTTCCTAATGGAACAACCATAATAGAATGGGTTTTAACATTTTGTCATTAGTAGGAGGGTTTTTATATTTTGTGATTAGTTCCTATTGAAACAAGAATAAGTTACTTTTGTTACGAAGAAGACAGGACTTTATGTTTGTGAAAACGTTTTCGATGGTACAGAATCTAGATTGCGCGTTCAGTCCCAAGCTTCGTGATTGAGTTGGAACACAATAGAGTAATGAGATGCACTAAGATGCAAATCCAGTTGAATCAGTGAATATGTCTCTGTTTGTCTGTATTTTGCTGGGTACTAGGAAGTTCGGAATTTTACGTCTCGTTTGCTAGTAAAAGGGGATATATTTTTGAGACTATAAACATTATATGAATACGAAAATGTTTACGAGAAGTATTCTATTTTCGGGTATTTATTTAAGCCATATTCAAAAAAGATTATTTTTGTGGCATAGTAAGTACCTGCTAAAATTAGTGATGCAAACAAAAATCTGACCCCATAAGTATCAGTGCTCATATAAAATGGACATAATTGAGTCGACTGTCTGTTTGTCCGTAACAATCCCCCTGTCAGGCGAATTGATATTTCCTCTTCCCGATATACATAGTTAATTGCGTTTCCGGACGTCACTCATTGTTTGAGCCAATCGGTGAATAGTAATGTCGAGCCTATCTGTTACTATGTCAATATGACATTACTGCTATTTCCGTAACACATTATTTTAAACACTGTATTGTAAACTAGAGGTCATTGAAACTATTTGATTTTCGCACCACGGTTTCTCATCAATTTATAACAATTATTTTTCATAATTATTATGTTATACAGTTTATCACTATCTGCCTAGTTTTTAGGGTTCCGTACCCGAAGGCTGTTAACTAGACCCTATTACTAAGACTCGCTGTTCGTATTTGTCCGTAATAGTTTGAGTTGAAATTTTAACAGTTTGTATTTCTATTGCTGCTATAACAACAAATACTGGTAAAAAGGGGCCCATATAAGAAACATTTTTTTAATGTACGATACGGAACCCTTCGTGTGCGAATTCGATTCGCACTTGTTCGGTTAATGCTTCACCCGAAGTTAAAATAGTCATGGCGGTGCGTGAATCCGAGACTCTGACGATAAAAAGCTCTATTGAATTTATTCATGAAGTAGATATTTTGTTACCATTTACTGATAATACTCGTAAAGAGACAAATGGATAAAATGAATTTAATGAAAAATAATTAATTTACGCAACAAATTACGACCATTGTAAACTGCGTTAAAATCATTTTAATAACACAATTAATTTTGAGCACCAATAAATTTGTGTATTTACTGCGTTGCGTGGTACAGTCACGTGAAAAATACAATTTTATTTTCGTCAAGCAACTTATTCGCTACAAGCTACGAGTTGTAGTAAATTATAACTTAATTATATGACGGGGCCACTGTTTCACTTTAACGAGTACAATAAATACTGTCGGTGACCGAATCAATAACCCGTACAGTCACAAACAAAATACCAAGCGCATTAATCAGCGAAATGGAGTCACACGCTGTTAATGTCAAACGTTGCTTAATCGTTGATTCATTAAAATGCAGCTTAGTAAGCAGATGACAATCCTTCAACCCATATATTCAACGAAATTCGAAGCAGAAACATTTCATACTATTATTAAAATTGTATCTTATAAATTATTCTGTTATTAAAATACGTTATGAAATAATTGACATAGTAACAAAAACCTCTTACCCATTAGGATTAGAGGTTTCGTTCCAGTTCACATTTCAGACAAAACCGTCTATTGTGTGAGCATTGCGTCGGCTTTGTTAAAATCGTATAACAATAGAATGACACGCAAAGTATCGGTATAATGCTTCAAACACGACATAAAACTTTGCGTGTCCGCCAGTCGTCGCGACACGCGATCTAGAAAATTGTAATTTTAGTTACCCGTGCTGAAATAATAATATACACGTAGGTTGTTAAATATTAATAGCCATCATGATGTTTTCGTTTGATTTTTTCGTTGGAGTGGTAACAGCTTTGTTCGTCATTATACCTAGGCGCCTGCAAGCTTCCATAAGAAACCTTTAGAAGAGACTTCACAAATATTTAAGGTTAAAAAGAAAAAAAAAAAGTCTTTGAATCCAGTTGAAGTAAATTTCACCATAATTTACAATTTCAAAAATATTCTTCTCATCCTTTAAAAATAATAAATAAACCTTAGTGTTTTCAAACCAGTTGCGGTGAAAAAAATGGTTTAAGGTTTAAGGTTCCTTTCATGTACTTGAGACATTTTGGAACTTTTTAGGTTCTACGACATGCCGGTATCCTCTCAATGTTTTCCTTCACAGTTTGAGAGGGCAGGTATAGCACACATTTTTTTCGAACAGAAAAGTCAATTGGTGCACCATTGGATTTTAATGGAAGATTTTTATTTAATACTAGCAGCCGCCCGCGGCTTCGCTCACGCGGTACCCAGATAAAAAGTACCCTATGTCCCATTCCAGCACACGTAGGTACCTACTATCCTCATTATTCATTATAATATAGTGTACGCTAAACGATGACTAAAGTACTGCCATCTCTTACCATTTCATAATGACAAACAGTGACACAATCTTTGCCGTATATGATTGTTAATAAAAAGATGAAATTTTAGTCTGAATGTTTGAGACATTTACAAATTTCTGACTATTCATTATGAATTTATTATATAGGTACCCAGTCGTCACGGCTCACACCTATTTGTTCACGACGATCGAAATTTAAAAATTCTAAATTGGTGGGCCAGGAGTACCGGGATCCATATTAATCGATTTCCATTACTTCTTTGAACGCACCCTTTAAAGTACCGCTACTCTACACCAGATGGCACCAGCATAAATGGGATGAACTTAGCAGAGAAAGCGCAATACAGTTTCAATAATTCCTGTTGACCCCAGATTCCCAAGGGGTGCAAGTGCACCCTCTGGCACCCCCTTGCCGGCGCCCATGGTTAAGGTAAACTTTTCAAAACGCAACGATGGCGCGTCAAAATTTGATCAGAATTAGCAGCGACATCTAGTTTTCAGACGTAGAATTACGTCAGAACTCCATGAATAATCAAGATTGGAAACTTATTAGACCAGAAATAATTTATGCTTCCTTTCACAGGTAATTTGACATTGACAGTTCCTTTTACATATGTTTTGTATCATCTATTACTAATCTTTGGTATCATGTATTTTTTGTTCTGAGGTATCATCACTGTCATATGTCAAAATAAAAGTATTCTATTTTTCATGAAAAACATGCCAAAAATAAAGAATTTACAGGTAATTATGACATCAACTAAATGAGAAAAATCGGCTCTTTAATTTGATATAGGTTATGTGCAGTTTTAGACCAAAAATTGATTCCAGGTTTTCATCCCTTTTCACCCCTTTAGAGGTTGAATTTTGAAAAATGCCTTCTTAGTACACCCCTACGTACCAAGGTTTACCTACACTGAAAATTTCAAGTCTCTACGTCCAGCGGTTTAGGCTGTGCGTTGTCTGTCAGTCAGTCAGTCAGTCAGTCAGTCAGTCAGGACAAAGATTCTTATAATATAAGAAGATGTTGAGAAATGCTTACTTCGTAATCTACTAGGCCGGGATCATCACAATCCAACCCCTGATCCTGTCCATTGCGTAGTTATCTGCGAAGTTCCACGCACCCTTGCAATAACAGTCCCTTATCTACCCTTTCTACCATCACCAGCTCAAGATGGCGATAAAAACGCCCTATTTTATCATATTGACACTTGCGATCGGGTGTTTTGTGCATCTTCAACTGGCAAGTTTGTTGGATCTAAAAATTTATTTTGAGTATGTATTTTATTCTTTTTCTTCTAGTGCCTCTCCATTAGGTACTGATGATTGGTGGTCATTCTCTTGTCTCTTTTCTTTTTGCTATTTATAAATTAGCATACAAAATACTAGGTACGAATATTGCCTTGAAGGTAACTTACAAAATTATTTTGTAAGTGGAACGAATTTAGATGGAGTACATCTAAATTCGTCCCGGGCACTATAGCGTCCTGTTAGTAAAGGTAAAGTTGCCCCCTGACGCTGTAGGTATAAATCATCTATTATAGATGCTAAAAGGCTTGTTAGTTAGTTAATAGTCAAATACTAATATTACGTACCACTTGTGTCTTCTCTGCTGGGTTGGGAGAAGCAGCTGGGTCCAGCTGCTTCTCTCACCGAGCATGTCGTAAAAGACTAAGGGATAGTACCTATCCTCCAACATGATGGACCACCTATATGGGCGATGGGCGATGGGCTGATCACCTGTCACCGTAGTTCATATCCATCTTGAGACTTTGAATCAGGAGTGGCTGCAAGTTTTCTTACTAGTTGTACCTGTACACTAGTTATTGAACTTATTATATTTAACCACATATCGTTTCTTGAGTACTAGTTTATACGCACATACATTTTTCTACCAGTATAATGCAATGGTGCGTTACAAACCCACATTAGGTTAATACCACTGGAGTCCGATCTTAAGGTCCTAAGGTAAAGTGATCTCACTATCACTAAAAACTAAAGTAAACGAAAATTATTTTCTTTTTTGTTTCCTTTAGTTTACAACCATAAGTCATCACTCAGGACTGTCTGACCGCACCCCGTGACCTCACCGCGAATTAGCAACTCACGTAGTTACTGTTATTTACTGTGCCTTTGTTTACATTTACACGTCAGCATTATGAAGCTTACACGGATTTATATAATGAGTTGGTTGTAAATAATGGGCTTACTTACGGGTTGTTTTTAAATTGGATTTGCTGGATTTCCATCCTTTCTATGTTGGTTGGTATTTTCTTTTGAGGATTAGAAAATAGCCGCGTAACACAAAGTCACAAAACGAATGAAGCTGTTTATATAGGCTCCTTATTTATGCCCGGTTCCAATATTCTTCTAATGGACGAACGTTGTTATCTGTCGAAAAGCACCATACATTATTTGACAGAAAAACAATATTGCTATGATAATTAATGTCCATCATTCGTTAGTAGAATATTAGAACAGGGTAATAATCCAATCCAATTGTTTATTTAATTATTATCATAACTAGGAATAGAAGTTAAAAAATTTAAATCGAATGTATTCCTCCAATTAAAGTATGTCACAATCCAAAACACCTTATTAATTTCACAGCAAATAATATCAAAATCTCACATGAATAAATCCGGATCGCGTTACGTATTCATTTCATACAAATAAATTGACATTGAAAAGTCGTTGGGGCCCTCTAGGGACCCTGGGGTCTCGCTTCACCCCGAAATGCACCAATTAGTGGTAAAAGTAAAAATGTGCAGTGGCGGAACCACGCATTACGTGGTCCCTGGGGGGAGCCTCTGGGGATAATATACCCCCAGGTGCTAGAGATCTGTTCTTATAGAAGCGAAACTACTTCGTGATGCTGTTGTATTGATGAACGAGAGTACTTTATTGATCACTCAGTAGGTAAAGGGATGTGCAAAACGGTCGTTTAGTAGCGGTAAGTTGGCGGTTGATATATTTAACTAACGGATGGCGGATAGTTACCATAGTAACGCCGATAAAAACGTTGGTCTCAGGTAGTTTACTCGTAGCATCTGTCGTCCGTTAGTTGAGTATAGGAACCGGGAATGTAAGTGTGAAGGTGTGTATCTTTTGATATTTAGCTCAAGAAGCCCCGTATTACTTTTTTAGGGTTCCGTACCCGAAGCGTGCCAGTGGGATCCTATTACTAAGCCTCCGCAGCCCGTTAGTCTGTCTGTCTATCCGTCTGTCTGTATTTCATGAACCGTAATAGTTAGAGTTGAAAGTTACAAAGAGTGTATGAAATAAAGTATAATAAAAAATAAAAGGGAACCACATGCCAAAAACATTTATGTATTTACATGTACGATGGTAGGGATCCCTTCGTGTGCGAATTGGACTCGCACTTGTCCGTATTTTTCTTAGTTGACTTTTGTCTAAATATCTATCCAAACTCCAAACCGACGAACGCTAATGCTTAGACGATTTAATCTCGCTGATAAATCGCAAACAATGTGATATTGAGACATTTATTTCAAGGGATGGGTTTCAAAGGAGTTGCGCTTCTATACCTTACCATTGGTATTTATTTATGGCCGGGGAGTCCCACGTGGTGTTTAATGGTGTTTCTTTGCACAGGGGGTGGTTTGTTTCACCGTCATATGGTCTACTTGTTTAATCAATGAGGACGACGAAAAATAGTGGTACAAAGAATGCTTTTAGTGAAACACTTTCGCGCTATAATTATCTTTGAAATTTCTCACTTTGATACTCTTTGATGTAGTATGCAATATTTTGAAAACTTGTGTCATTATACGTTTTTGAGCTGACTTCAAAAAGGAGGTTCTTAATTTGACTGTATGTTTTGTATATTTGTTAGGTATGATTATTTCCCATGTAATTGGTTTCCATTTCCCGTGGTCCCATTTAAATTTGGTGTTTAAGAGATTAATACTTTTCAAGTAATATTTAAAAGCCATAAAATGACAAATTACCCACTTATTTTTTACTCAATTTTATTCGAAAGTGTATCAATGGCCACTGACACTGATATCCAGACATATGTATCTAAACGCCAACTACCTATTAGTTTCTATAGGATGGCACCAAAGAGTTTTTATTAATTTTTCATTGAAGTCGGTTTTGATTTTAGTAGTAAATGTCGATGAATTTTATATTTAGGTAAATACTTGTAGGAAAATACTACAATTTATTTTATGCATAAATAAGTTGCAGCTTTAATAAACTATTGGTTCAAAATAAAATGAGTGAGGTATGTTTGTTTATGTAGGTACTGTACCTACTATCAAGCCGCAAGACACAAAGCAATAGTTCGTCCAATCGCTCATGTTGGCACGAACGGACCATTAAGTTCTCTAAGATAAAAATTTAATGTGCCTACGAGATTAATAGACATCAAGACAGATTACGTTTCAAGCCAATGTAGGTACTAAGTAAATACATTTCGTATCCATCATTAATCTTATGAATTTATTAGCCGGTGCTTATGTTCTAGCTGAGTGTGAAACCGACATATTTATTGCCCAAAAAAGATAAAAAAAACAAACGATTACGTATAGACTTGTAACATTTTTAAAAACCGATTTAGGATTATCTTTGCCTCGACTTATTCTTTTTCATGTTCCTGCTAACAGACACGATTGTAAGCCTGTCAACGGGCGAGTATATTTTTTACAGACCTCGTAAAAATAAACTACTCCCAAGTATCAATACTATGAGGAAGTTAGAGAATTTGCTTTTTCATTTTAATTAAATAGGAGAAACGCGGGTGCGAGAAGATTGCTATCATTTGCTTTTCTTATTAGTCATTCACTTCGGAGAGGGAAACTTCGTCTCTTGACTGAGCAAGAAAAAGGGGGCGGCATGCCGTAAAGTAAAAAGATTCCGCCCAAGTAATGAGAATATTTGGGAACGAGACCGTTTGCGAGGATCCCTTGACGCGAAAGGGAAAACTGAACGAATAATCCTGATATTGGTAAGAAGCGATTCGTAAACTCGGCGCGAGTCGTGAACGACCTCCTAAACAATAGATGTTATTTGGATTTGTGAATGTTTGACGTGCGCAATCGCGTAAGATCCGCCCACGGATTTCCGATAGAGCGTCGTCCGACTTTTACAGCACTCTGGGGAAATTCCCGAAGTCCATTGGCAGAGGCTCTCAGACGGCGGAACATCAAGAAACAAATTACCGTGTGCAGGCTGCAACAATCTTTGAGACAACTTATACCCACTAATGTCTGCTCGAACTGGACATCACCAGGCTTTGTCGTAAAATGTACAACAAAATGACTTTATGTACGCCGTTCACATCGCATCGCTGACATGTTCGACCGGGCCGTACTATTTTAATGTCTGAGTTTTATCGTTTTTGTCTCCAGTTTGAATTTTAATTCGACATGCTCATTGAAGTTGTGCATGCATGTAAATAGTCGGCCCCTTTCCTGTGTATCCTATTGGAGATTTTATCGAGTAAAGTTATTTGTTTTGCGATATTTGTAGGATCATTCGGACGACATAAAGCGAAACTATAAAATTCGCCACACACGTGCATTGAATTATCATAAGGATTGAATGAAATACAACTTAAATTAGCGTATAAATTTTAGTAATTTGGTTTCTTAATATATTTTATACATAGGTACCTACACACAACATGCTGTACACAGAGTACTATACTATAAACATTTTTTAATTTTGAAGTCACCAAATGACTTTTAGAACAACGAAATTGAAAAAAAAAACAATAGAAATGGTCCATTTTGGTGACTTTTTATCACTCGGTGATTTTAAAGAATTAATACCCTGTACAAGATCCTTTTATTAGAAACCACCTTCGTAAAATATTGCTCCTGTGCAAGTAGCGTTATCATACAAAAAACCAATTAACTTCCTACGCTATAATTTTAAAATGGAAAACTATTCCGATATTTCCATTCAGATGTTCAGTATCCATAAATTCAAAATTGAATCAAACGGTTCAATCGATGCCAACAGCAATAGAAATTGTTATTTTTTTGTTGCACTGCGGGAGTTGGTCATACATTTCCAGTGCTATGTAGTAAACTGTTGTTCAATCTGGACCGCGCTGCATGGTGCACAGATAACTGAATTATATGTGTTACTGTAGAATTGGACGGATGCAACTGTCCTACACATCATACGTAAATGGAAGAATAGATGTTTTTATGAATGCTAGTGTATTTAGATTTCATTCTTTTAGGTACTACCGCGTAGCTGGACAATATGACCATGTGCTTGAACCGGTAGGATCTATTAAGCCAATGACAAACTGGTGACAAAGTTTTGAAACAATTTGAAGGCTACTATTTCAGTTATTTATCATTCAAATTTAAATATTCCCAAAGAATCTCGGAGCTAGAAGCTACAACGAAGGAAATTAATATTCTAAATTATATTAGGTAGGAACACTTCGTGGCAAATTATGGCTGATTTCATTATACCGCCCACCTTCGTTCATGTTTATAACAGAGACTCTACCTTGATATAATTCTATGGTTTCCATATTAACTTTTATTCGTTTCCAATATTAAAAAGAAGTGATATTTATGGGAAGTTGGGCTTAAAGTATTGAAAGTTATTGTTGTTTATTGGTACAAAAACTAAAATACATTGTAAAGGCCGGATTTTAAACATGTTTGAATAACTAGATGACTCTGACCCTATAGAGGTGGGTCTCTGGTTTCATTTACATTGTGGGTGTAAAGAACTATAAAACTAGGTATCAGATCACCAATTTTTATATAAGAGCTGAAACACCAACAAAAATTCAACAGTCATGTCCTGAAATCTAATCACAAACGGATTTCTCACTAAATTAATCCAATGTTCATACATTTTATTTCCATGATTTAGTACAATTGTTTTGCATTATAAAACAAACATAGCATAAATCGCCTAAATTAATTAGTTTGTTAATTATGACTTAACTACTGTAGTGTAGATACTCATGTGCATTGATATACATAATTCTAGTGGCACCCCATAGCGTTGACGCGCCCAACACCAAAATAATTAGTTAAAAACTACAATTTTCTTTTGAGTAATAAGCATATTTATTACTCACTCAAACGGAATACAAGCGTATAAATTGAGAGCACTTTTGCTCTAGAATTTAATATCTTCACTGGAAAGAAAAAATTCTAAAGCAACACAACAGGCATTTGAAAAAGTTCAGTTTAAAGTTCACAACATTAAAAAATATTATTCTCTTCAAATACTTCTACAAGAATGGAACAGAATTCCTGCATAAACTGACAACTGAACTGTAATAAAACGTAAGTACATTTGTAATTTCTTAGGACATAACCCGAAAACTATCTCAACGACGCGACGGGTTAAGTTTCTAGTGTTCTCTAGTCCTAAATAACACACCTTTTGTACGTTCAGCGCAATAATTACAGGGTTATGTGTTGTAGTGGATGTAGTTTGCTATTCTCATATGCAGTCCATTGTGTTGGTATGCAGAACACTAACCACTTATTTAGCACATCTGCAGTCTTGTGCTAAGCAGCTCATAGTTTACATTCCCAAAAACTGGCCAAGTGTGCCGCGGGCACTGGCCAGGGTTCTGTACACTGTTGTAGAACTAAACTATTGGACACGCATTAGCATAATGTTGTCATGAATGGATGATGGATGATGGATCTTGGTGTTAAATAGCTAAATAAATATTATCAAGACCTATAATAAAAAAAATACGCTGGTAAGGCAGTACGTGATTTGAAGAGTTTGTTAACTGAAAAGCCCTAGTTTCTGCTGTGAGTGTCGAGACCTTTAGGTGTATATAGGGAGAACTAAATTTCTTTCTTCACCCCGCGCCTGTTAATATATCGTGCCGTATATCTGAATAATATATGGTTTAGGTACATACCTAGTTATAGTTCCTACAAAGTTAATTTTGACCGAAATAAAACACTTCCTTATAATTTTCTGTGAATGAATGTATGAATATATTAAGTAAGTAAGTTCGTATGAGCTAGTGTGGCCAACTCTTGTGACGGAGTTTTTAGGCCGGCTGAAGGCCTCCGTCATGGCTTAACGACTTAAAAGCCATTATCAATATACCATCTACTCTATGACGTTACGAACTTAGCGATAATACAGCGAGGTATTTCTAGTTTAAAATTATTTATAAAAAAAAGATAAAAAGACATTTATTTGCTTTGAACATGGTAGGTGGTAGTTACAGTTGTTTAAATTTCATGAAGTGCATCACATCCAGTCATTTGTCACGACATGCAAATAATTATTATTATGAATACAGAGTGCTTCAATGTCAATTATTATATTTAATTTTAAAAGTCAATTAATTTAAATTAATACATAAAAGTCAAAAAATAAAATAAAAATAAATAACAATTATATATATTATTTCTTATTATTATTATTATTATTATACTGATTACCTTAAAGTTTTTAATGTTATTATAGTTTGTCTTTGTAACTGTGGTAATAAATAAATTATTCGTTTAATTGTTTAAAATTAATAATAAGTTTACTAGACAAGAGCAAAAGTCTCATTCTTAATGATCCTTTGAATAGACAAATTCTAACAAAATCGTTCTTACAATGTGCTTTTAAACGCACCTATTCTATTTTAGAGTACGTAATTATTCGGAAAGCTCCGTGGAGGGTAGTCTTGAAATCCCGTAAAGCTAGGGGTACCTGACTAAGCCCCTGTAGATGGAGCCCGTTCGCTAGCGATGAATTCAACTAGGAAGGCAATTCCCACTTTATGGCGCTATGGAAAGCGCACGTATTAGGAATAGAGGGGCCATGAGTTTAGAGTTTTGAAAGCAGGTGAGCGCTTATCTCGTTTTTATGAGTCTTCTATGAATGGAAGATAAAAGCTAGTATTGCTGAGATACTGACAGAGTTAAACGCTGGAGTGCTAATAAGATAGAAGGAAATAGTTCAAAGATCTTAAAAGTTAGCGACGATAACTTTAACGAAGTGACGATCAAACGAACTGTTAAAACTTCTTTAGCAAACGATGAGGAAACTATATACTTACATTTTATTTGTAAGTTTCTAGACATGAAGATGTAGAGGTGTTTTATTTATGGGTAAGAAAATAGAAAGTGATTTATTTTTGTGCACGAAAATAAAAACAATTTTGAGAAGACATACTCGTATCATGGTCACCGAAAGTCAACAGATTAAATTCTTCTTTATTCGTCTGCTGTTATGAGATACAACATCTTGGAAGATTATATTTTAATATGGAGTAAAGCAGGTGTGTATCATCATTATAAAAAGTCTGCTGAGACTGAGAATCAAGAGGAAAATGAATTTAAACGGGGTTTAAAGTTATGACACAAGTGGAATATTTTGTGTTTTGTATAGATAGGTATATCTATACAAAACACAAAATATTCCACTTATAAAACTAGATAGACATACATAACTAGATAGTTTAGATGTGCACATAAGATTAATTTGCGGGAAAAAGTTTGATAGTGGATATTTTTCCTCACATAAGTGTTTGTCTATTAAGGTTCCGTACGCGAAGGGTGTCAACGGAACCCTATTTACTAAGCCTTCGCTGTCCGTCCGTCCATCTATCTATCAGCGGGCTGTATCTTATGAACCGTTATGGGTAGAAAGTTGAAATTTTCAGTGTATATATCTATTGCCGCTATGACAACAAACAATAAAATAAAATAGAAAAGTAAAAGGAGGTCCCATCTAAGAAACATACATATACGATGGTACGGAACCCTTCGTTTGCAAATTCGACTCTCACTTGACCTGTTTTATTTAATGATATTTAGTAAAGTAAAGTAAAACAATAGAAAATTTCTTTGCGATTTTGCTATACCTAAGAGTTATATTGGGAATTCAAAGGTTTTAAGTTTGAGAGTAAAATCAAAGTTTTCCTTATTTTCCTAGGTAACTTTTCAGTTTTCCCAATTTCGAGCTGGGTTCTTTAGCCTAAGATAGTAAGAAATTCATAACGAGCCGGTCACGTTCCTGCAAACATAACAGTCAGGTTTATCCTCGCCGCGCACTTCCCCTTTAATATTTAGCAGGTGCCGTTAAGTCCCCCCCTTTATTGCTAGACTTGTAATAATCCCCGCGAATGTCGGGGTAATAAACATCACCTTTGTTTATATGACATGCTTTAGGAAGTGCTTAAGATGTTATGCTGTATTAAAAATGTTTACGATACCAAATGTAGGGATTCTGGGCGTTCTTTATAGTTAAAGCTTGGTAGCTAGAAATCGATACAAATGTAAATATACTAACTTAGCTGGCAATAGGGTCTTTGCCATTCCTTTCCTATTCCATTCCTTTGTTAATAAAGGAGGTCGTCCTTAGTTCTTATTTTGCTCCACCACACGCATTTATCATTGTAAATAAAACTAAGCTCTTTTGGTACAGAGCACTAAAAGAGTTCTCTGAAATCCTTTCTATTTGTGCTTGATCTAGCGATCTTGGCAATCTTTACCCAACCTTTAAGTATTGATTTTCTAAGCAGCGGTCATCATAATAGCGGACAAATATAGATAGACCCAGACTTTTTAGGATCCTGTAAACTGTGAATTTTTTTTAATGTTTTGGGTTCTAGAACCATCGTCTTTTATGATGTTTTGACTGTGAAAATTGCCTTTACAACATGTAAACAAAACATAAATATCATAGTTTCAATACCATCATTTTTTATACCCCTATTTTTAGGCCAGTACTCTCAAACGTCGAAGAAAAACATCGTGAGGAAACCGACATATCTTAAAATAAAAAAAGTTTGAAAATAATATTTTCAAACTTTTTTTATTCACATATTATGTGTCAAGTGTTTGAAAACGTTTTTGAGGCGTGCTTTAAATCTTTTCACCACACTGGTTCGAAATAACTAATGACATGATTAGTAGTAGGTACTACCGTTATGACAAGATAGTGGTTTGCTCTTCTGTAGTTATGTCGGTCATAGTTTCTTAGCACAACAAAGCTTATTTGCTACTCCCAGCATCTTCCCTCTCGGTCCATTTTCGTAAAAATAAAAACGAATTGATTGACCCAAATCCCTACGATCGTAAAGGATCCTATTTTCCTTTGTCAGCTGAAACTTGGCATTAGTCAGGGAAATACCTTTCCTTTATTATTATAGCTCAAGCTTTGATAAATAGGTAAGCTTTGGCTCCTCAGCCGTAAGGTAGGTACATACTCATAATGGTAGGTGCTTTAGAAAATAAATTGATATAAAAGCCTACGGTAGGTACTGAGCGCTAGATCAATTTTAAAATAAAACGAATTTGCAGAGACGTAAGTATATGCCTAAGTTTGTGAGATTGTAACGATGTGACGATGTTTGTGCCTCAATCACGCCGTAACGGCTGAACGGATTTGAATGAAAATTGGAACATACATAGTATGTGTGCTGGAATAACATATAGGCTACTTTTTATTCGGGTACCACGCGAGCGAAGCCGCCGATGGAAGCTAGTAATACATGCATGTCAGACATGCGAATACATGCAAGTGTTGATATAACATATAATTTTTCTTGGTCCGCGCGTATTCCACAAATAAATCGACAAAACAATAAAATTTACAGCAGCAAAACAAATAAAATTAGCGATAAATTGAGACCTTCCGCAGTTCCACCTGGTCCCGCCGGCCAGGGGTGACCAACCATAACTCAACGGAATTGTGCCCGCGGGCTTGACGTGGCGTAAACAATCATAAATACTAACCCTTGCTCTCATAAACGTTGTGCAGAACCACAAAAAGTATGAAAACAAGTTTTATGGTATACAAAACATTTGGCAGTCTCAAACAAATAAGTTAAACGTATGATGTCCTCCTTGACGTGTCAACGGCGAACCCTGTTAGATTCGGACATGTGAGCGAATGTGGCTTGCAAAGCCGAATTTGGTTTTAAAGTAGCCTATATGTTATTCCAGCACACATACTATGCATATTCCAAGTTTCATTCAAATCAGTTTAGCCGTTACGGCGTGATGGTGGTACAAACATAAAAACATCCTCACCAACTTTCACATTTATAATATAGTAGGATTATGAATCCCTTGGATAACAGAAAATGTGTAGATACGGAAAATCATACCGTTCGAAATACTCAAGGTAATGTCAATCTATACACTACTGGCTTACACGCGCGGCTTCACTCGTGTTGTGTAATTTTTGACACACCTTTTTATCCCTTTTTAAAGGTTACTTTGAAAAAACCTGAAACACGTTTCTATTTATTTTTTATTTAAGGTATCCAAACCGAGTTTTGCCAATCGCACCGCGCGCCCGTTAAAAAGTTCCTATACAAACTTTGACGTCCCATTTTATCGCCCTTTAAGGGTTATTTTCAAGAATTCTGAAACACGTGTCCATTTATTTTGCATTTATAGTATCCATACTAAGTTTTAAGCAAAACGCACCACGCGATAAAAGTTCCATACAAAAGTTTTCACCTATTTTCACCCCTTTCGGTGTGTTTTACCCCTTTTAGTTAAAATAAAATCACATAAAAAGAAGCTACCTTCCAAATTTTAGCTTTCTAGCTTCAGTAGTTTGACCTGTGCGTTAATTGCAAAAAAATACTTATTGTTTTATATATATAGATAATAGATTGTCTGAACTTAGCCGAAAGGAATCACAGATGGGAGCAATATTCGTGTGCAATTCATAGAAGTACACAACATCAGCATTAGTGAGTTCAGTCATTATGAATATTCCATTAGGTTTGCAAACGATAAGTGACAAGCTCTCAGACTACACTGCTTCGCTATTATGAACACTGAGTCTGAACACTCTGAACAGGCTAGTCTCTGGGGTGAGGGCGAACTGCAGGGAAGTCAAACTTGGAACATGTTGGGGTTACAAAATATCAAAAACGCATGATCAAGCGAGGTGGCCCTAAATTTTCCTTACACCAGATTACTGATGACTGCAGTTCAGTGTGTCAAGAATTGTGCTTAGCTGTAAGTTACATAATCAAATAGGTGGTGGTAAATGGTTCTTGAGTTCGAATCGGCTGGCAAACTTTAATATAACGTTGCTGTTATACAACAGTACGGAATATTTTCTAAATCTGTCTTTAAAACATCAAACAGTCTGCAAGATCATGAGCCTTCATATACCCATGGTCACATCAAAGAGCATCGTGATTCGCAACTAATAGAGACTTACCCCCGAATATAATCGCATCTCAAAGTTGAGCACGTCTCAAATGACGATTTTTTCACAGATTTTCATCAGAAACTGTCAATAAACCGTGAGTTGAGACGTGCTCAACTCTGAGTCGCGCTTGAGTATTCGGGGTTATAGAGAAAATGGTGTGGCATTGTAACAACGATTAAAGATTTTGTGATATTGCAATCAATCGCTCACAGTGCATTCGATGTGCATAAGTGTTTTGCAAGTCACACAAACGATAAAACAGTTCAAAATTATAAGTACCACGATAAAATTCAAGCATTTAACGTTAACGTTTCCTAACATTCTACTCTCATTAAATTATTCTGGTTGTATAAAAGTCATAAAACCCCTATTAAATGGTATTTTCGACACCTTAGGCTACCGGCATCCCAAGATACGAGCATACTATTTTACGACTTTTGATAAAGGACGAAAACTTGTTCATTGGTTCTCCATTATCCTTAATAAGTATGGATTAGTAGGGGGCTGGCTATGTGGACTCAGCCTGCCATAAATAACAGTAGATACGTCTTTACAATGGAACTTTACGGGCGTACTAATGAAGACATCTGGTTTTGCTTGGGAGTTTTGAAATATTTTGATGATAAAAAGTTAGATAACAGAAGGCGACAGATGGTACAAGACGTTGATAAAATGTGGCTATTGAAACACAAAGATATATCGAACGTCAAGCTATGTATTGGGCCTTCAATATTAACGTCCCGTAAGCACCCTTTGGGTACGGAACCCTAATAACGACTAAAAGCACCATTTCTGACACCTTACAAAAAATCATCTTAATAGCTGCGGCTTGCTAAAGGTGATAAACAGCTATACAAAACAAGCTGTTTTTTAATAGCAGTATATAGATTTTATGAAGCAAGTTTCGCTTGTGTACGTTGTGATAAGTATGGTTTACGGGCCATATATTATAGGGCACGTAATTGGAGGGACCGCGACTAAGTAAGTGGCCGTCCATAAACTTTGGACTACCTGGCTACCTTGAATTCATTATCCTTGCTGATACTAAAGTGTTTAGTTGATATTCTATCTTCGGATGGGGATAAGGGAAAAGCTAGTTTGGAATGTATCTAGTAAAATACGAGTACTTCAAGACTACAAAATTTACTACCCTTTTCAGCACCAAATGGTTCAATCAAATCAAATTTCACTGATCTACTGAACATCACGATCCCATAAAAATAGGGTAAGGGAAATGGGGAAAATATGCAGGCTAAATATTTTTTCCACTTGAATTACAAAAGCTGCTCTTATCGGCTATTACATGTTTTCTTTGTCCCATTACATTTTGCTGATGTCATTTGAGATTGAATTTTTATCTAAAAGTCTGCAATCAGTTTTGAAATTTGATTATTTCAGCTGTCTCACTGAAGTCATATTGGGTACCTACATTTTTTAAAGGGGGGATGGTTAAACTACATCAGTACTTGGCTTTTGTAGTGACGTAGTATACTTATACCTCATAGACATCTGCCTCAAAGAACAAAACAATTCATAAGTAGATACTAAGAAAAAGTGCTTTTCAACATTAATTTATTTTCAAGAAACATCGCGTGTCTAATTAGCGTGAAATCTTGGCAAAGCCGGGGCGGGTCGATACCAGACGATTGTCATAGCTCATTACGCGAATAAAAATAAATGATATCTCAGAGTGGGACGGACAGGGAAAGCGAAGGGATACCCATTTCCCCGCTTTCGTAATTGGCTTGGTAATGCTCATCCTTTCCTTGCTGAGATGTAAAAATTTTGTCCTGTTAAAATGATAGCTAGGTAGGGTATTTACTTTTTTCTTCAAATGGATTTTGTAAACGAAAATAGTTAAGCTTATCTGGAATTCTGGAACCGAAATTGCTTTTCGTAGAAGCAACAAAGTTTTTATGCAATGTATTCAAAGTAAGTGTGTTTTATGTCTATGATCCCAAATATTTATGATACCCACATACTGCACGTAATATCTGTAACCGCCATCAAAGCAATATGTCAAACGCATCGTTGGGGAAACCGCTTCCCCGTCACCTGCAGATATTTGTCAAAACTCATGCAAAACAATTTAAACCTTGCGACTATCGAAGCCTATTGTTATCCAAATATGCAGCCTATTGCCACTGCCATAAGATCGTCAGAAAATCGTAGAAAGGATGTGAGCTATTTTTCCACCCTAGGTAGGAAAGGATGCTACACAAAAATATAAAGATTAAAGTGTTGATTATCAAGTGTTTATTACAGGAATTTTATTACCAGAAAAGGAAGAAAATTATCGAAAGGTTTTACAGTTCTTTTTAGCCGCATCTATTACACACTACTGTCCTAGTTACTATGAGTAAATAACTAAAAAAATAAACTTATTGAAACGCTTACAATTCATAGACGAGACTATTACAAACTACAACGCTGTCATTCACAGTACATCCACCGTTCAACTACACAATACTACTGTAATTTACCTTCGTCGGTCAGCTCTGACGTATCCCACGATCATAAAATTACACTCCAACACTTGGTTCATCACAACGGGTAAAAATTAAAATGTAAATTAACAATAAACGGGTTTAATGACCTGCCCTGATCTACTCTGCCATGTAAATCAACCGGATGCCCACTTAGTCACGGCCTACTCAGGAGTATCAGTCCACCGCACCTCACCGCTGATTCAACGATCCACAAAAATAGAGTTTTAGGTTATATTTGGTTTGTTAAATTCCGAAATTGACGAAATTCGCGCGAGCGGACCTACAGGAACGCTTGATTTAACGACCCTATCAGACACACTCACTCGACTGACACCAGCCACCACAAGGTCACAAAAAGGCAGGGAAACGCCACACCAGGATTTTCGGTCTTGTCACAGCAGCACAGCAGGGGACGCTGGCACTCTGGACCCTCGCCGACGACAGCGTGCGCCAGAAGGCGGCAGGTAGCAAGGTTGCGACACGTGCTCGCCACGTGTTCGCGCCCGTACGGAGCACCTCTTTTCTGGAAAATTCATAGCCCGGCGTAAGCGAAAGTGCTCTTTAGCCTGCGAAGCGGGGTGCAACCTTAGCAAATCTGCCCTTGTGTATTCATGCACAGGGTTGAGGATGTCCCACGAGCTCCGCTCGGCAATCGAGGAAGACAAAAATCAAAGATCAAAAGTTCAAGACTCTTACCAGAGGCACAAAGCTGATAATACGCACAAAACACGTGCGCCCAAAGGAATCACACGCGTGGGTTCTCCCGTGGATGATTCCCGCTACGCCAGACACAGAAGCCAGGATATATTAGCCAGCAAATACAATTTTCATCAAAAGCTCCACGCCACGTTCTCAACATCGATCCGTCAAAAAGATCCTTGCCCTCTCGCTCCGACCGAGCGAGACGAAAGCACTCAAACGACATTGACAGTTCGATCCGTCTTGATAGGACACTGACACTCACAAATCACCCGTGCCAAGCCAGAGTGTGACCAGCAAAAACCAAAATTATTACCTATCTCGCTGAACGGAACTTTTAAATAAAAAGGAGGGAAAAATCGAACGTTACAGCGAGTGTTCAGGTCTAATACTGTATCAATACGTATTAGGCTGTCAAAATGTGGTTGAGCTTGGACGTCGGGACGTGTTAGAACTGCGAAGATTTATTGCCCAACTTTAATCGTAAACCCATTTCCGCATTGTTTTAGAACTATACCAGTTGATGGGCTTCGATATAAAACTATAACTGTCCCGATGGTTTATAGTATACCTACGCTATAGGCATGCAGACAGCTTAATAGGTTGTTTTCTCTTGATAAATGCAGAGATGAAAGATATTGACAGGATTATTGCAAACAATAACAGTGGCGTGAGGGTCATTATGCCTTTGGCCAAGTTAAATTAGATCGTGAGAAAAGGAAAATTAGCTATCATCGAACAAACAGATGTTTAACGAACAGCCAGAGGATGAATGTAGCGTGACTTAGAAACTTACAAATCGAATGCACCTAAAATCGCGATTGGATCACGTAGTCACTTCATTTCCCCGTGCCGAGGCGCGGGTCGGGTGGTTCCTACCTGCTCCCCCGAGGGTGTCGGGGTAATTTATGACCCCAGATAACGAGGGCTCACAGTGGTCTTATCGACTTCCTTTACTTTTTTTTACTCTCTAGTGCCTTTTTTTAGAAGCAAATCGGCTATTACAAGGCCCTATCGACCGGAGACAGTTGCAAAGTCGATCGCGACTTTTTACTGTCTAGACTTTTTATGGTGGAATATTATAATTTGAAAGTCAGCGGAAAGCAGAGTTTGGTGGGACATCTGGCCAGTGCCTACAGGGTTTTATGACCTCGATATTTTACCAAAACCTATGAAAAAACCGGAGGAGTGAAATATTGGATAGCTCGAAACTCTTGGTGCTTGTAGGGTGAAAATCCCAACCAGCTGGTGTAAAATCACTAAAGTTAGTTAGGGCTGAAAGTTGACGCGAAAACGATTACAAGCAATCCAAACCAATGTTGACTAAATTGTTAGCAAAACTAGACAATATTCGACCACAAAAAATACAAGCGAATTTATGGGGCAACTAAGTAAATTGGGAAACAAACGAGTTTCATGCAAACACCCCTTCTATCGAATTGCTCAATTTCGGTAGAACATAAACAAATTGCTGGAAATTCGAAACGCCAATAGCATTTCCGCGGATGCATGAACGTCCATTTCCACTCGACCCGTCGCGTCGCTTCCGCGCTTTATTATAACTAGCTGCTATTCCCTACACTATTTCTATGATAAATCTTCTATGGAAACCAATCGTAAACCGATTTTGTAAAGAAAACAAGTTTTACCTTTTGTAATGTAAATGTGAAAGGTGATGTATCTATTTTTAGAAAAAGATTGGATAATATAGTAAAAATAAATATAAACAAATAAATAATAATAATAATAAAGGTGAGACAAAAACAAATTGCAAAATATCAAATTACTAAAATTTATTAAAATAAAATGCAGTGAACTAGAGTGAAACTAACTAAACGTAAACATCACTTTTTTATGTAGTTTTTATACATAAAAAAGTGTTGTGTAAAATGATGATGGTGGTGGCCAGGCTGAAATGATGATGAAAATAAATGAATCAAGAACATAATTTGAAAAGGTGCTGGCAGAACTATTAATACAACATCCACGTAGATCCATTAACTTGTTCATTTTTGAAAGATATAACGCAAGATGAGGTTTCAGCTGGGGGCTATAATTTACAAGATTTCGCAGTAAAACGGCAGCTGGACAGCAGTTTAGTTTTAGATATGCAAACCGATTATGCGAAATGAGATTCTTGATAAACAGCATATTAAATGATTCGTTATACCTGAGTTGTATCAAAAATGATCTCTCTGTATTTCATTAAAGTGTCTACACAATTACCGGTACGATAGCAAAAAACATGTCGGTAGGTACTCGTTAGTGATTAGAAACCTCCTAATATATATTGGCATTTTTTTTCGTAGACAAAAACAAAAACAACTACCAATTTAATTTCCACACAATCTATTTATCATCAAGAAATACTAGGTATTCTGTTGCACTTAATACCTAGGTGTCCACTCAGTAAATGCTGAGTTTATAATATCCTGTAGGTATACGTTCTAATATTCTACTAACGGACCAGACGACGGATCGTTACCATAGCAACGTTAGCAATCGAAAAGCGCCATACATTTTTCGACAGAAAAAAATATTTGCTGAGGTAATTAGCGATCCGTCATGAATTATTAGAATATGGTCACGATGCCTTTTGTATTTTATAACATTGCGACACAGCTATCCATTTGATAAACCGAATAATACAACAAAAGCTCTCCCATACATCGATATAAATACAAACCAAAATTCAATACGAACCGATCGAGTCATAAATCGTGTAAACGCATCGCGTACCTATAACCAATGGTATAGCTCTCGACTCTTAGTGCGGCATATCGAGAATTTTACTTAAAAAGTAGCATAACGCTGTATTAAAGTAAGTTCTTATGAGCTAGTGGCCAGCTCTTGTAACGGAGTTTTCAGGCCGTCTAAAGGCCTCCGTCATGGCTTAACGACTTAAAAGCCAGGACCGACAATTTAACGTGCCCTCCGAAGCACGGAAGCGCTCAGCTCGTAATGCCACTTGCGGTCATTGTATTAAAATAATAACTGATTAGGGCCTTACTTTTCAAGAACAAACTATCAGCATATGAGTTTTTGGCGCGTCTAATGAGTTTTTAAATCGGATTTTGATAAATATTTTAATTAAAAACCAGTGGAACGCCCCGGTACTATTTCATACAAACTTGACTTAGGAGATAGATTTCGGGAATTTCTTTCTTAGTGTATCATAAGAGGAATATACACTCCAAGTTTCAGGCTTATTTAAAACATGGTTGAGGCTGTGCGTTGATTGTCAGTCAGTCAGTAACGAGTCTTAGATTTTTAAAATATTTTTTTGTAGTGAAGTAGTTTTTATTAACAGAAATAAACTTACAACTAATACAAATAATTTACAAAATACAAAAGAAACTGTCGAGCTATCTAAAGGCCGTTGCAAACGGTCTTAATTATGTTGTAAATATTAGGATTATTTGATATATCTTGTATCAATCTAAGACCGAGTTCTCTTTTTGTCCACGTCTCTGCCAGAGCGTCAACCGGGAAGTATTACAAATGGTATATCCGATTTATTTCCCACTGAAATACAATCTAACACAAATTGGTTTTTGAATTACGGCACCGGATAAACATTGCCTAGTAGATGTCATTTACTGATCTATAGTTTACCGCTAGATTTACATATTGTTTATTAATAAATATGATAGAAGTTTTGAAGCTTTGATATTTTCGTGTCACTGGTTGAAGTAGAGAACCTAGCACTCAAATAGGACTTATTTAATAATAAAGTATAGTCCAAGGATTTAGAAATTTCTTAGCAATAGAAATAGCAGATGTTCATTTCTGACAGTAGGGTTTATAAGACAATATTCTTATTTATAACAGACAACCTCTCACTGCTGCGTAGACTACTTATTTTTAACCCTCCTTTGCCTGAGGGCTGAAATAAAATTTCAGACCAACAATTTTCCAGAGTTAATTAAACAATTTCACAATACAGTCCAGAATTACCGGGTCTCGTGTAACGTAGACGGCTTAATTAATAAAAAAAAGTGTATTTTTCGCGAAAACCGGAAGCCCGAGCGGATCTCGGAAGGGCCGCCATTAATCATTCACGTTTCGCGCCAAAACGCCTTTCATAAAAATATATTAAAAGTTTCCCGTCTCGTCATTCATAAAATCATAATAACTGCGATTCTACGCCTTGTATGTTAATTTTGTCGTAAAGTGGTATCACGTTTTATACGAGTAGTAGGTCGATTTCAATTTAGAACGTACTCAATGTTATAGAAGTGTATAGAATTCAGTTATATTTTGTTTTTACAGCAACGTAGCCTCGTTAAATAGTAGCGTAGCGAGAATGGAATTACTTAGATGTTATTATATTGTAATAATAATTTTAATAAATATTTGAAAACTATTTTTATGGTGATATTATATCAATGGCATTAACAAATTAACCCTTCTGCAATCGATATTTCTACATTAAGGATTACACAGCCATTTCGAGATAAGATTGGAAAATACGACCTGGAATTAAAACCTCTAGAGTGCTGCAAATACAGTCAAATTCAAAAGTATCAATTCAGTCCTTTCAACTAACTGCCACGTAACTTTGTAAGCGCGAAGCAGAAATAAAATTTGGTGTTTTGTAAAAACCAACAAAATGTTATAATTATGTTGTAATTGAAACTTTGTGAGAAGAAACAAACAGTAAAGTTATAATTTGTTTAAGATTTTCCTGTGTAATTATTTCAACTTTATATTTTACATTTTGTCACTGGACTGTCTGTCACTCTAAAACAAAGGATTATGATATTTTACGAGTACTTTCGTTATACTTTATGCGCTTTTGAAGGTGACTGTACGTGGACCCTGAGGGATGATTGTGGGCTCTCTCCGTAGCTACCAGTAAATTGATATAGCCTCAGGGTGTATTAGAGAGCTATTAATTAGATTTATCTATTTGATGTATTGTGCTACCGTCCTCGCTATTTTCATAGGACAGGGAGTAATTTAACCTTCCTTGTAATTTTCCAATTTTCCACTAAGATAAATGTACGGTTGGAACTTTAGTGGTTTATTTAGAAAAGCAGGCAAAACGAACGATATTTATTATAACAGACTGAGATGGCTTATTTGACTGATTTTTAAAGGGGCTTACAAGTAAGACCGATAGATATGCCCAATGCCTTTTAAAAATGTGGAAGTGCCGGTATTACTAGCTTGTTCTTTACAATTTGCTTTAAAATTCGTAGAGAACTTCACGACTTTTCCCATGGATTTATCGGAACCATTAATCCATACACATGTTAGCCGTCCAAGGCATTGAAACCTCTCGGGGAAAATCAACTCAGCTCACATATTCCGACGATTTTTCCACGTCTCATTTGTTACTTGTCCTAACTTTAGCTGTACGTGCGAGAAATTCTTATTTTCCTACTTAATAAAGTTGGAGGAAGCCAGATTTGAAGCGAAGATATCGGGTCTGTTTAAGTTGGAGTGGAGTCTTCGTTTTTACTCTTTACGATGTTCGCTCAGTGCAACTTTTAAATTTTATTTTTATCTTCGCAGCTTCTGAATCCGAATGAAGTAATTTCTGGTAAGTGCTATGAATGCCAAGCACTGAGTGGATTAGGTATTTGTTACTCACACATTTATCTAAAGTCTGATCTTCCGTCATAAAAATTAGAAGATTATCATCCTTTAAAATAATTTCCTCTTGAAAAGAATTCTTCTTCTTAGTCACTACACTCTTGACAGAGTGATCGTGGTCTTCAGCTCAGGAGTAGTGGCTCGTTGCTGTAAAGAATTATATGAATAGACTTAGGTTTCTACCATGTTGTATATCACTAGATCTTTTAGTCATTCTGCCAATGAACTATGAGCTATTAACATGTCAGCTATCACTCGGTACCGCAGTTAGCGCTGTAAGGATTGTCGAAGTTGAAGTGTTGGATCACCAAACTTTGTAATATGTGTAGTCTTAATAATATACTTACGTAATAATAATATCACACGCTTATCCCTAATGAGGTGGACAAAGCCACAAGTAATTAGAAGAAAACTTGAAGCAGCTGTCACAAAGTCCCAAGATGGATATGGTGATGATATATTAACAGGTGATCAGCTCATCGCCCATATATGTAGATCCATCATGTTCGGGGAGGATCTATCGCTTAGTTGACTTTAACGACATGTTCGGGGAGAAAAGTACCTGATATCTCCCCGAGCATGCCTTAATATGCGATGATATTTGAGTATCTTATCTATTTTAACATGCGCCATTAAAACAGATACCTCTACCTAGGAAAGGGTTGAACATATTTTCTGGGCATGTAAAAGATACAACCAACACATTCCCAACTTGGCTATTCTCGTTGCCATTACCGTTTCAAATAGGACTGAAGGTCGGTCATTGTGCACCGGCCATCTCGCAGAGTTATTTGATCCTTTACGGTTTTATACCCCTCAGTACATGCCCACAAAACTAAGAGTCGGCTTCCTTTTTCTTTGGCTCGTTTATTACCTATCTAGTTAATTTATAAAAGCCCAGTTCCTATATTCTACAAACGGAAGGACGACGAATCGTCGATTAAATAAATAAAATAAATAATACATATTTGTGGACATTTCACACAGCGTCATCACCAAACTAAGCAAAGCTTGTACTATGGGAACCAGATGGCTGATAGAATACGTATAGTTTTTTTTTTTTAATTACTTACTTATAATACGTAAAGCTACAACATTTAGAAATATTTGCAGAACATGCAAACATTTCTTCCGCAGCGGGAATCGAACGCGCCTCTTGCATCACTGCTGAGCAATCGCCCGTCACGCCAACGAGGCCGTCAAATTTATATTATGCCCAGTTCCTATATTCTTCAAACGGGTGGATGGCGAATCGTTATTTACCATAATAACGTTGATATCTGTAGAAAAGCCCCACAATTTTGATAAAAAAGACTACGATGGGGTTCCGTATTATTGCACATCAATGAATGTTTCTTGTATGGGGATATCTTTATTTTTTCTTATTTTCTTTTTCTTATTTGTTGTTATAGCAGCAATTAACTCTTGAACAATATAAATATGTCGGTAGTGGATATCGTATTGTAATTCAAAAATATCATCCTAAATGAACTTCTCTGTAAGTAGATACTTATAGTAGGTACGGATCAAGATTGCTCTTTGTAAAAATCCTCCGAATAAATAATAAAAATGATTTGTGGTATTTCGTGGGAATTTACCCATCTGACAAGAGGAAAGCCTCATTCTTTTCCGGGTTTACAAGACGACAAGGAGGTTTCAAGTAACTTTTATATCACACGGTCCCCTGTCGTGTTTACATAGGTTGTAAGTAATGCGATGGAAAACATTTCAACTTACAAACTTAAGAAAAGTAAGACCGCGAATTTTAGCACAGGGGTTAATGCACTATGATTAAATGCTGCGAACTTTTTTACCTATTAAATTCTCGGTGATCCCTTCTCACTTGTAGAATTTTTCCGAATTGGCCTACATTTCGAGATAAAACGGACAGACATTGAGTGATGAATGAAAAGTCTGTCGTATGCAAAAACTTTGAGCTTCGTTTTCTCGATGCCAACAGCCAGTTGAATGATGGGGTTAGTTTTTTGTTGTCTTTGTTTTGTTTTATTTATTCATGGCACTTAGTGGGTAGATATAGGATGAAATGGCATATAATTCATGCTTATTCATTACCTTCATCAGCTTTCTTATCTCACTGCTGGACATAGATTATATCGATTTGCCCTTAGCCTCGAAGTTTCATAATGTGCTATTCGATTTAATTATGTCGTCAATCCATCTTGCTTAATAAGTGTAGTACGGTATATTTTTTTATATTTTACGAAGGTTGAAAACGCGTTAGAAACAGAAGCAGGATAAGTAAGTCTTAGCACGCCTGAAAACCGTAACATAAAGATTATCAATTAATTTTCCGCGAAACTTTTAAGCCTAGTACATAAAGTGTTTTAATTAAAAAGTGTTGTAATAAGAAGCCGAGGAGTGGGTTGCAAATCCGGCTTAGTCGGATATTGCAACGGGAACTTTCCCTCCGAAACCGTTTTTCATCTAGGTTGGTCGGGATAAGAGCCTTACCAACAAACTCGACGGGATTTCGAATTGGTGAGTGGCTCTAAATAATACGAGAAATGCCTTTGAGCTGTTTGGTTTAGAGATTGGAGGTTATTAAGGTATAGATACACAATGCATGTATACAATGCTCAAATAAACCTACTCATGACATTTTCATTTCAGTTTTGTAGTACACATGGTAGCTTGTAGTAGGTATTTGCTCGAAAAAAGCATGCTCACATACTATTCAAGAAAAAAAGAAAATAAAACAAGCTTTATTTTCATATAAACTATTTAAAAATAAGAACGCTAACAAAATAAAAACAAACTTAATTTTAATCTAAAACCATATAAAATAACTACTTTCGGTGATACTACTTATCCTTTAGTATTTTTTGGTAGATAAGATTCTTGCGAACTATGGTATTTACTAAGTCTAAGTGACTGTGTGAATGTTTTGGCATTCTAGTAACGAGTCATTGTAGGTAATTTGTTCGGATTGCAATATCCTATTTATTTGTATGCAAAAGGCAGTCCGTAGAATCTAAAATGGGTTCCATTATCACCACATCATGTCGTTACTTTATTCATTGAAATTCAAAGACCAGCCAAATTCTTCTAACCGCCGTTTTCGTCCTGATTTATGGTTCGCTCTGGAAAGCAACGCTGCAATTTTTGGCTCGAGTAATCACCTACGTGAATCCTAGAACGATATTCAAACGCTGGACGTGTAATCTACTAGTAAAATATACATTTAAATTGCGATTTGATAGTCGAAGGGCTGTGTTTCGATGCTTATCTACTTAGTTCAAAAGGAATAATTCCCATTTTCACCAAATAGTAACTAATAAATTTCAGAGTATCTAAATATTTGCTACAGGTATAAATTTATACTGAGATTCATCATCATCATCAGCCTATAGCAGTCCACTGCAAGATGTAGGTATCCCATAATGAGCATCATTGCATCCTGTCTCCACAAGCAGCCTTTAGCAAATCATCACTCCTCGATAGATTCATGAGGTCCCCTTTTATTTTATTTTTATTATTATAAATTGTTGTTATAGCGGCAATAGAAATACACATTCTGTGAAAATTTCAACTCTACATATAACGGTTAATGAGATACAGCCTGCTGACAGATTGACGGACGGACGGACGCACAGCTTAGTAGGTAAAGGGTCCCATTCTCACCCTTCGGGAAAGGAACCCTAATAACGAAACAAAACAGCCTACGAAACTATATACAATATCCATAGTCCAATATTAGAGTCCAGCAGCTAAATAGTCTTAGTTGTGGCCACATAAATGTCCATATCTGGAGCCAATAAATAGCTTGACTCGTATGTGTCTGCAAGAAACGCCCATTGTTTTCTAACTACGGAATACAATGGATAATATCCATATTAAGACATTCATACAAACGCCTACGGTGCCGGATCCTTAATTATGGATTTGTCGCTCCTTGCCTCTTGTTCCATATTTAATTGATGCAAATACTATGGACTTTATTCTGAAACAACTGAATTGAGTGGGAGCTAAAATAAAGCTTTTTACCAAAACCGTACCATCCATCACCAATATCTTTGGCCACTAGGTAGGTTCGTATGAGCTAGTGGCCAAGTCTTGTGACAGAGTTTTTAGGCCGCCTAAAGGCCTCCATCAAGGCTTAACGACTTATAAGCCGGGACCAACAATTTTAACGTACTCTCCAAAGCACGGAAGTGCTCAACGGTGACGTTTACTACTCGTGGATATTTGTTTATACAAAAGTGCCAAAATATTCCTTACCTCCGTGTTCAACACAATGCCGATAACAATCTAAGCTCCATTTAGTGGAGGTTCGTAAAGAATCACACTTTATTTCGCGCACGTGCGAAGTACTTCATTTTTTCCCATGGAAACGCGGCAAGCGCAAAGAAAATTAAAATAAAGCTTTAAAGTTGCGAACAAGTTTTAGTACGTCTGCGAGCGCTTGAGCCTCATAAAAAGTGCTCCAGACAAGTCGACGTATTTCCAGACGGTTTTATTCGTGCGAAAAGGACTATTTTGCACCAAAAGCAGTCTGCATCTGTATTACCGTCACTTGTATATGTCTTTTAATTGTAAATACCGTTAGATTATAATCTAGCGAGATTGTAAACTGTCGAACAACTGTCGCAAGAGGGCGCGGGTTCGATTACCGCAGCGGGATAATTGTTTGTATGTTCTGCAAATATTTCTTCCGGGTCTGGGTGTTGTAATTATGTATTATAAGTACGTATTTATAAAAAAAAGCAATTTGGTTCCCATAGTACAAGCTTTGCTAAGTTCGGGCTAGATGGCAGTGTGTGAAATGTCCACAAATAGGTACTTATTGATTTATATTTATTTAACTTCTACTGTATGCAGTGACTGAGGCCATCAACTTAAATCATCATTATAAGGACCATCATAAGGAGTTTGGTTTGTTACGTATACCGGCATGAAGAGCGGTGAACTTTTTCTTAACCCAAGCCGTAAATACTACCTGACTACTTTTAAAGAGCGCTCAAGATTCGTGTTTGTGTTAAAAACACCGACATTTAATTTTAAACATAAATGTCTATTAGACATAAGTTCGTTTTGATAAATGATAGAAAGAAGAAAAAAATTATATCCTAGGCTGCTCATAACAACGCGGCATTTTCAGATACAGAGACCGTGCTTGCAACCGGATTTCTAAGTAAATGCAGGCAAATAGGAGAGAAGCGATGAGAGCCTTTGTTTTCTTTTCATTAGACCAGCAAAATGTTGTTGGGTGAAAAGTCCACTTGCAGAACTTGTATCAGTCTCGAAAGAGGCAAGTTTGTTTGTGTAATTTGTGGAACAACTCCTAACTCGGGAAAAACATGCACTATGTTAGGTATTCGTTTTTGAAAAACGGGGATCGTCTTATGACGGCAATGATTTTGGTATAGAGACTGTAAACTTGATAAGTACTCGTATATTCCAAAGTAAGATTGAGATATGCATTTACATCTTTTACACTCTTTATCTCACTCTTTTCATTATGAAAGTGGCATGATTGTTATTGCTATAATGAAAAAGCTATTATTTGTAGTTAATGGAAGTCTTGAGTAAAAACAGCAGTTTGATTCATGTGTTCTATTACTTTATTTTGTCAACTGCCTATCAATATTATCTTTATCTGTAAAATCCCTTAATAATATATTTTTATTAGCCGTTGAGAGCACTCTAGTGGTAATGACTACGCCTTCCGATCCGGTCATACTTTCACCACACTGGTTCGAAAGAACTAGTGACTCAACTAGATAGGTAGATAGATTAGCCGTTAGATAGCACGTAATAGTTTTATAGGCGAGAAAATACTACATTTAGCCATTACAAAATTAAATGAGTACAGATTCAAAGACGACTTATTTTACATCAAACTCCCATCCAAAGGAAATGTTTGTAGATAAAGGTTTGCTATTGGTACATTCCCAGGTTAATGTAGAAATTGCATTTCAATATTATCTTCGTATCCGAGCACTAAAAGCGACAATTTAAGTTCATTATTTTCAAGTTAAACTGCGAAAGGCGGCTTTGGCTTTTAATAAGCCCACGCACTTAAGATGTTTGGTCCAAGTTAAGTCAAGAACATAATTCAAATCTTTTTATTCTATTAGATTATTCACTATTTATATTACAATAAAATATTGAAATACCAAACAGATCAATCTACGGTTTAACCGTGAAATGCTCTCTTCAATATTATCGATTTGTTAGTTAAATGGAGCTTTTTACCGATAACAAAATGGTGTCGATCACGTAACTCTTGCAATCAATTTCTGTTTAAAATACACAAATGTAACAGTTATTTGTATAGAAAAGCACTATTTGACAACCATTGTATTTGACTATATTTGACAACCGACTGATAGGAACTGCTAACAAAAATGATACATAATCGCAATAAAGGTTGGGTTACATGCTTGGGGATAGGACGCATTCTACTTTTTTTTCTCTCTCAGTCATGCAAGGAAGTACCTACTCTTTTAAACAATCTAAATAAGTAACAAATAAATAAATATTTGTGGACATTTCACACAGCGCTTTCTAAGCCCAAAACTACGCAAAGCTTGTACTATGGGCACCAGATGGCTGATACTACAACACCTAGACCCGGAAGAAATTTAATATTTGCAGAACATACATTATTTTCTCCCGTAGCGGGAATCGAACCCGCGCCTCTTGCCTCTCAGTCGAGCACTTCGCCCGCTACGTCACCGAGGTCGTCAAATAACGAAACTCTTCTAAGTTAAAACCTAGATAGGACGATAGACACCAAGCAGTTTCTATTAGCAGGTTGCAAATTATGCTGAGTTTAGCTAGACCGTGCGTAGGCGCAGGCGCCACGGTATCGGTACGTTTGCCCACCATCTTTCATAACAAGTCTGCAACACCATGGATTACACATACTTTTATCAAAATAATTTATCACTATTTTCGTTAACAGCTACCCACATGAATCAATCAAACTGCATAATTCAAAGTCTTTTGCCCATTGTACCTATAGACATTTTAAATCTTTCACATTGCTTGTTCGGGAAATTAAATTAACGTGGCACGCAGACGTATATTTAAATCACGACCAGTATCAAACGTAATATTTTTTGTACATGGTAAAAGCTTGAAAGGCTTTAATTCGAATAAATATGAAGAAAATCAATAAATTGTTATCTCCTGTTAAATGATGTAGTAGGTAAATCATTTAGTTCTGAGATTCATTGCTTGGTTGGTGTTGTGTATAAATCATTGTGCTATCGTATATCTACTAGCGAAATCATGATTAATTGTGATTTATTTACTGAGTTTACTTTAAATGTATAAAGACAATATATTGGAAGATAGGTTATATTCTTGATAAACGAGTTTGTACCTACCTAAGTTATTTGTGGTTAGCAAATGATATTGTACCAATCCAATTTTTCCATTCTGGTGGTGTCTTTAAATTTTATTCTTGCAAACAGACTAGAAAGTTTTCGTGATTTTATTGGTCTAAAATGAAATGTACCCGAGTACCTACTTATGTTTCCAAACGATTATTTTTCAGAGTTCTAATACCCTGTGAAAAACTTAGTTTATAGTTTATTATTTATAAATCATAATTAAACAGTAACCGAAAAGAGGGTACAAAGCAACCACATCGATCATTTCCCAATAAGGAAGTCTTAACTAGTAAGTTTTTCCTAAGAAGTGAGGTGAAGCGAAGTGACGCGTACATCCCAAGACTTGAAGACGGCAGCATTTATCACTGCAGACGGCTTGAACGGAGGAAATACCCGTAAATAGCTGAAGTTGGATGCAAATACGGCGGTTGTCTGCTCATCAATCAGTGGCTTCGATGGCGGGCGAAACTCTACGATGCGACGCCGTTCTGCAAAAGGTAGACGAAAATATTGCATGTTCACAAAAGTGAAACATGAATATGCTTTTTAAGTGGAAGTTGGGTTTAGTAGTTGCCAAAAAAAGCTTATAAAAAGCTTAAAAAACGTGATAGAACTTAAAAATACAATAATGAAGTTTTACATTAATCTAGCTACATCATTGTAATGCCCATTTGACTAATGAGAAGGTGAAGAGAAAGTAAAAGCACAAATTAAATATTGGTTAGACTCGTACATAAACTTATCAGTCAAGGTGAACAATAGTAATGGCGGGTCTGGCACATTTGTAAACCAAGCTCTAGAAACCCTTTACTCGTTCAGTAATAAGAAAGTTTTCTCTAAGACATTTCTTAGCGTCCAAAGATTTCTAAGTGAAATGTGACATTAATGATGTTCCCTGTAACTTTCTCATGTGACAAACCCCTGTTTCTGCATCAAATAATTCTGGTAAATATCTAAATACGAAATTTAAACGTTTAATAACGTTATGATGTTCAATTCCCGCTGCAGAAGAAATGTTTGCATGTTCTGCAAATATTTCTTCCGGGTCTGGGTGTTATAATGTTGTTATCTATTATAAGTATGTATTAAAAAAAAGTATATAAGTATTCTATCAGCCATCTGGTTCCCATAGTATAAGCTTTTCTTAGTTTGGGGCTAGATGGTGGTTTGTGATATGTCCTCAAATATTAATTTATCTATCACAAGCATTTTCTATTTATTCTACAAATACAAGACAAGCGAGATCATTAAAGTATCCGTATTAAAATTCTGCGAAGAGTCCATTTGTCTTTCTCGGTATCAATGTATCGCGAGTGTTCGTGTCAACACAGCATCGCTTCTGTTTCAGACACGCTCGATTGGAAGTGAGAGATGCTTGTCGATTTTAAGCTGTTCCTTGTAGTTCATTTACTTTGTTTCAATAGCCAACAAGATCTGAGAAATAGTAAATTTAAAACACGTTACTGGACAATAATTTTTTCAAGTTCAAATTATGTTCAGCAAAACACTCATCCAAATTTTTCACCTGTAGGTATAGTTTTTTTTATTTAATTAAGGGTTTTGTTGTATCTGTGCTAATATTTCGTATATAGGTATGTGTAATGTTTATTTCCTTATCAAATTCCTGCAAAGTACCTTTATCACTCCAAAAGCTGGAAAAAAATGCTAATTACCATGAAGTTCTAATAATTCATAAATAATTATAATATGAATGAAGCGAAAGAAGTCAGGATCGTAGCAAATGGCGATCCGTGATCTCTGCCCACCCCTATGAGCAACAAGCGTGATTTTATGTATGTAAATTATAATAAAAATGTTTCTGTTTTCCATAGTAAATGAATACTTTTGTTATCGTAATAATGGTATGCATTGATCCGAAGCTACGCATTTTGAAGCCTGCTGTGAGTAGATTTTATGTGTGGAAACTCGGTTTATTCATTTATTCTGTTCAAATAGATAGTTAGTTTACTGAGATATCATACTCGAATAATAATGAAATTGTTGTTTTTTAACTCACTCACACACAAGTGTGTGGGATGACATTGTTATAATTTTGACGCGATCTGAATTTTTATTTTTATTCAACGACACTCAATTTCACAAATTCCTGTTTTGTGTTACATTTCCATAATGATCTCAGCTGTGTAGTCACCGAATACGGATCATCTCTTTTTCATTCTGTAGTGTGATTTTTTGTCTAATAAATACAAGCCTCGCGTTGTCAATTCGATTTAACCCTACCTTAGAAACATAACTAATAAATATTGTGTCTTCTATCTGATATTAGTCTCACTAGTGTTTTTTTTTAATAAAAACAAATCGTGCTTTTAAAAACTACCTAGACTTATATCTGAAAAGGTTTAATAAAACAAAGTGAGTAGGTATTATTTACTAACTTAAGTTTGTATGAAAGCAGTGGCGCTAGATACAGTAATAATAATAATAATCAGTAATAATCCATTTATTGGTAAATTGTATTTTTACAGGTCAAATATATATATACGATAATAATAAAATTATTAAAATTCCTATAAAATATAGGTACATCAACAAAATTGTAGTATTAGGTACCTACACATATAAAATCTTCTACATTATAGAACGCCTTCTCGATGAGCCACGATTTTAACCTATTTTTAAAAGATGTTAGACTGGGCGCTGCGACGACCAGCCCCGGCAGGCGGTTGTACACACTCGGCCCTAGGACATGAGTGAGCCTTTCAGACTTGGTGAGCCGGTGTGTTACAGTTGCGAGTTTACGTGCACCTCGGGTGTTGTACACCCTCGCATGACCGTCCTCACGTGTTCGAAACATTTCAAGGTTTTGCCTCACAAACACTGCTATTTGGAGTATTATTATTGACGGTAGGGTAAGTATTCCCAGTGAGGTGAAGTACGGCTTTGCGGACGTGTCTCGCGTCACCTTCGCGATCGCCCTCACAGCACGTTTTTGCATACGTAAGACGCGCTCCCGATCAGCTGCACGCCCCCACAGCTCTGCTCCGTACTGTAAGAGCGAGTGGACGGTCGCGAAGTAGCAAGTCCGGACAACATCAGCGGATACGACACGCGATAGTCTGTAGAGTGCGAAACAAGCACTTCCTAGCTTTGCGCATAACTTATCGACATGGGAGCTCCAAGTCAAGCCACGGTCAATTTGAAAACCTAGGAAGGCTGTTGATTGGACTTGATCTATGGATGTGTTATGAACCAGTACAGATAAGTCCCTCACATGGCGGCCTGAGATAGAAAAGTGGATAAAATGAGTTTTTTTTAGATTTAGTATAAGTCCGTTCCAGTTAAACCACATTGCCACCTGAGAGGCGGCCTCGTTTAGACGTTTCTCGAGTTCATCCAATGAAGGCGCACAGACTACCGCGGCCACGTCGTCGGCATACATAAACACCTCACCTGCCGAGACGTGCTCCGGTAGGTCATTGAGCAGCAACGAGAACAATAAGTTGGATACTGACGATCCCTGTGCCACGCCCATCACAGTTTGTAGGGTCTCAGACTTGGTCTCTCCTCCGTCACCAACCACAATCTGTGACCTTCCGCGCAGTAGATCTGTAAAGAGCGAAAGTGCTTTGCCTCTGATTCCGTAGTGCTGGAGCTTGTGGGCGAGAACACTGTGGTCTGCGACATCGAAAGCTTTCGATAAGTCACAGCACAGAACTGCCACCTGCTGTTTCGCCTCACATGCCACCATCACCCGCCGAATCACCTCTCGAGTGAGCGAGGTAGTCGAGCACCCGGCGCGATATGCGTATTGTCGCTCTGACAGAGCATTCGTTGTCGCTAAAAACTCAGTAAGGCGCAAGCTGAGTCCATTTTCTAGAATTTTTGCTAGTGCAGGGATTATGGACACTGGACGGTATCCGTCGATCTCCTCCCGTTTCCCTTTTCCCTTAAATAGGGGTGAGATCTTGCTCACCTTTAACGACATTGGGTATATGCCGCTATCTATACATCGGTTGAACAACTCGGCCAGATGAGGCGCCATAGGTGTTGCAACGGAGGCTATTAGTTCCATAGAGATATTATAAATATCTTTAGTGGGTTTGCGTGGTATTCGTGATGATACGATTTTAAACACCTCCGCTGCCGTGAATTTGGCTAATCTTATGGAACGGTCCGCTGAGGAACGCGCTGCATCGAGCGCCGCCTTTACCTGCACGAGGCAGGCGCGGGGGGCCCCACACGCAGCGGCCGCACTCACGAACCTTGCATTCATGGCGTCCGCTGCCGCTTTTCGAGAAATAAATTTGTTTCCCGCGCAGTCTTTAGTTATCTCTGTGAAACTAATGTTTGAATGTACAGTTGCGCCTCTTTCTAAGTTTACTACACGCCAAATAGTCCTACAAGAATTTGGACTATTGTGAATCATGTTCTCGTAGTGCCTGACTTTATAAGACTTTACCGAATTCTCATATTGCTGCGTAATCTTGTCAATAAAAGAGTGTAGGTTCAAGGTTGGGTAGTTTTCTTGTAAATTAATAGCGTCGTATAGAATATTTTTCAGGCCTAAAAGTTCCTGAGACACCCATGTCTGTTTCTTATTATTTTTTCGTTTATATGGAAAACAGATGTTAAATTTATTTATTAATATAGCGATAATAGATTGAGCTAAACCATCTTCTGACTTTGCATTAAGTAAGATGTCATTCCAGTCTACTGACAATACGGCTTCAAGAAACCCCAATCGATTTTTATGCGAATACTCTCTGACGATACGAGTGCGCGGGCGCGGCTGTATGCGTGTACAGGCGAGCGAGGCTCTTACGGCGTAGTGGTCGCTGAGGCGAGTCTTGAGCGGCATCGTCACAACCGACCCCCGCGGGAAGCTACTGTATACGTGATCAAGACACGACGAGGTCGATTTATCAACTCTAGTTGCAAATTCAACCTCGTTGTGCACATTATTGGTAAATAATATATCGGCTAATTGTTTTTTGACGACGCATAAGTCGGCCAGCCAGTTAATATTAAAATCTCCGATAAATAAAAAGCTTTTCCTAGTCTCATTGGCTCGTTCGAGGAGGCGCTCTAGATAAGGTAGGAAGCTGATAGACGATATTAAGTTAGTTCTATAAAGACACACAATTATCAAATTATATTCTAACAGCTCAACTGCTGATACTTCACAGTATCTTTCGATAGCTATATCAACAAAATTTAAGCATTCAATAGCCTTAACATCATCCTTAATATAAATACACGAACCTCCGTGTGGGTCAATTTTTCGACAGAAACTAGATATTAACGTGTATCCCTGTAAGTTTACACACTTTAGCTTGGGTTCACTTAAAAAATATTCAGTTATACTCTTATTAGATAAAAACAAATAAGAATAAGAACAAATAAAAAGAAAAATAACATGAGTAAGTGCATTCTTATGTCATAATTTTGTAAGTAGGTTCTATTTTAAGTTTGGTCACGTCTCTAGTAGGCGTCACTTTTGAAGCTACCGTTTTCAAACAATGTGGCTGTGATTACAAATCCTCAAAACCACTAGTTTTCATTTTTTAAACCCACTATTTTGTTTTATATTTTTTATTCTCATGAGATTGTTTTAGGCCATAATAAAAAGTTCGTATTTAAAACGAATTGTCGTTCGGAATTTAAATAACTATATTATAATAAAGATGGTGAGACTACATTTTCTCCAAACTCATTATATTTGCATTGACAACGCATAAAAATTCTTCTATATTACGTTATAATATTTAAAGTACCGGCCCAATTAACGAATACCTTTAATTATTAAGACAGTCATTTATTTCGGACACTTTTCACAAACATTTAATATGTTGTTATTTTATTTTATAAATAGGTGGTTATGCAATCCGTTACTTTGTCAGTTTAAGTTGTTTTTAGGACTGATTCTTGGACATTAGATAAAATTATCGAAATAAGTAGGTAGGTACACATTTTGACAGTTTTTGCGTGCTTCATCTACTGTGACTATGTCTATTTCCTGAGAATAAGGTCCTTCTGCAAATTTAATAGTTCTTTATGAATTTAAACGTCAAGTTGAAAACAACGTTAGACACTAACTCTACAAGATAACTCTTGGCCATAATAGCATCCAGTTTAATATTTCGCAAACTTTTTGCAGCGAAATGTTTTAATACTTATATGAAAAATGTAAAGTGCATTTTGTACCTCTCTATAATTCTTTTCTCTCTATAATTTGTTTTAGAATTTTTAATATTTTTCTTCTATAACGCATGTATTTTATGTGTCAAGAATTATATTTTTCTAAATTATTATGTTTTAATAATTGATGGCAGTAAAGTATATTACGCCTTTCGTAATACGCTTCAATATTCCCTCCCAACAGCGTCATTATTCGTCATTTCCAGCAAGCGCCCTGAGCTATAATTTACGTTCAAAAAAATTAAAAAGAATCAGGACCCAGCCTCACCTATTAGCGGCTCGCCTATGCGTTGTATAGGATGCATTGTGCGAACTGTGAATGACCTCTTCAGCATAATAATGGTCGAAGGGATGCGCAGGAGCGCGTGCGAGGGGGACCGGTTTAAATTAGAACGTTTTTTATTCAAACTTTTGACGTTTTGGAACCTTTGTCGGCACGCCCGCCCGGTGCGCATGCGCTAACTCGGCAAATGCGTCAAATGAAATAAGCCGTATTTTATTTCCATTTTTGTATGGCGTTCGAATTTTTAATTTTGGAGGGATGTTTTGACAAAAGATTATCAAAGAATGTTTGCTGCGTAGAAAGCTTATGAATGAGGGATCTTATGTTATAAAAGGTACTTACTTATTGTGTGTTGTGGAAACACAAAGAATGTAGGTACAGATCTACCTCCAGCCAGATGGCAACCATTGTATTGGATTAAAAATATATTGTTAGGTTTGTATAATAGAAAAAAAATATATGTTACAATAATGCGTCTTTTAAAGGACATTTGTGCCTAATAAACTCGTAGATATTAGGTAGGTATTAACCAATTAACAAGTTTTTATAAGTTACATATAAAACATAATAATATCTTAAGCCTAATTATTTTACTTACCTAATTTATTTATCATCATGAACAATAACAATATAAACCAAACGTTACGCTCATAAAGTGTCGAACAAGCCACGATTACACAAATGTGCACTTAACGTGTGATGCTTACGCAAATTGCTGTCTATAAAATACAGCTTGACATAATATCCTAAATAGGCCATAATAGGTTTATGTTTGAAACATACATAGACCAGGCGCCTCTACCCCCCATTTGGGACAGTGTATTGTAAACAGAGATGAGGAAGGGAGGAGCGATACGATAGTGTAACACAAGACTCGGGCCCGATCGGTCGTGTCGCGGGCACGTCGACTCCGTTCGAACGCGATGTCGAGTTTGAAACTTTTTCGAACGTATTAAAAAGACAGTATTTCGATTGGAATTGGTGGAATGAAAGTGTGGTTGTTTTTGGTGAAATTGAAAACATGTAAAGTATCGGTGGTGTGAATCTGGCATAATTCGGTGGCAGTATGGTGGATGCTGGTGCTAATGAGTGCGATAACACCGTGAATGGAAGGAACCAATTCGTGTTTCTCGTGTTTGTGCATTTACTTCTCATTGGACTGAATGGAACAAATGGTAAATATTACTTTCATTCTTATTTTGGCAGGTAAGCTGTTTAACGAGTTTTAGAAGTTATGTCATTTCACTTTTGTTAAATTTCAAGTAAAACCTGATGTAGATTTTTAATGAAAAATTAGGTATGTAATTGTACGTTACTATGTAATTTTATACACTTCTCTTATACTTGACTTATACACTAAAAGACTTTGTCGTGACTGACCTATGAAGGCAACAAAGACATAGACCAGCCTAAACCGCTGGTCCTAGAGGCTTGAAATTTGGGGTGTGCATAGGTAAAAACGTTTGTATGAAAAATCATATTTCTTGAACTTTCAAACTTGAAATTTTGCATAAATACTCTTCAATACATTTGATAAAAGTCTATGGTAAAATATTTTTAAAACTACCTCCGAAACGGGGTGCAGGGGTTATTAAAGATTTTAAACTTTTTAACGGGTGGTCTGATTTGCTTGAAACTTGATTTGGATTCTTTCAATACAAAATGATAATGAATTAAGAGGTTTCGCAAAGAAGTGCGACGGGGTGTCAAGACTGTTCAGACACTAAGAATCTATTCTACACGAGTAAAACTAAGGGTGTTCCAATAATATAAAATATCATTATAATAAGTGTAGGACTTCTAAGGATTCTAGGCATCAAAATTATCTGCAGTGACTTTTTCACTTTCAAAGTTTTAGTATTTTTTTCCAATGTGTTTATTAGAGCGAGGGGAAGAAACTATTCGAATTCATTAAAAGGCTCACATTACTTACTTATTATCTAACACTTTATCTGATTCTCCGCCATCTATCAAGTAATTAAAGTGGCACGGGGCCAATTAACAAAATGTAGTTTCATAGTTTCATTTGTACTCGTTTGAACAATGGAAGCCTTTTTTATTTTTGAACAGAGCTTAATTAACGTTAACGGTAGCGTAAAATTACAAAAGCTGGTTGCTAGTTGATTGGAATTCGATCTTATAATGGTCTTTTTGACGTTTAACAAATTGACATTTTGTTTGGATTGTACCTAGTTATTGTGTGTGTGATCATGGTAAAGAAAAATAAATAAATATTACTAGTCATTGACGCAGTGTCAACCAGCCTCAAACTGGCTTTACTATAGGAACCAGTTGGCTCACCCTTTTTTAAATAATATAATAAAACCCACACAGCGCGCAAAAATCTGTTCATCACAGAAATCTTTGTCCTGGTAGGCATCGAACACAAACCGTGTTCAATTGCATTATTTTGTCATAATTTACTTCTCTGGTGGACTGGGAGTATGGAAAAAACATAAAATGCGTCCAGCTGCTTCTGTGAGGAATACGCCTATTTTACTAAGTACGATATTTCTCAGTGATGACCTTTCTCTATCTGTATAAGTTTTCTGAGTGGTAGGTAAAGTAGGTATCAGAGGTAGGTAATAACAATTCCATTAGCTTTTTTATTGATTAGCGCAAGCGTAAAGGATCATTTCATCTGTTCCGCCATAATCTTATAAGTTGCCAGTAGTAAGTGCGGAAGCTACATAACCAGTAAAAATCCTATAGAAAAACCAAATTCCAAGCAGTGTAAATAAGTAAACACTAAGATAATCTAAACCAGTATACTAAAACTGGTTTTCAAAATGTTTCGGAGCGAACTCGGCGAGAGTAGGTGGTTGTGGTCTTTTAAGTGACAATTCGTTGATTTGATAGGTACTAAGTTAAAACGAGAGTTTACCAAGATTATATGTATCTACCTATACAGGCGGTTAAAAAGCCATTCATAAATAATAATAAAAAATCCTTTGCATTTACTATTGTACTTTTTCAAATCTGTAGAATTAAAGATAAGGAACGCCCTCGTGACTTTTTCCGTGTTAGATTTTTTTTCATCCAAACTTCATCTTCCCGTTGTGTTTTCTAGAAGCTGAATTTCAGGAGTTCCAGGATTAGGTACCTTACATCATAAGAGAAATGATACCCTCCAAGTTTCATGCTTCTAGGGTTTATTGTTTGGACTGTGATTTGACTGTCAGTCAGTCAGTCAGTCAGTCAGTAACGTCACTTACGTTACTGACTTTATATATTCGGTGAATTTACACAGTTTAAAAAGCGCTCGTAAACCGGCTTTTACTCTATAGTTGTAAAACAAAACGATACAAAAGTGGAAAGTGAAATTTATTGCATAATTAAATGTTACTTTTATAAAAATATATAAAGGGTTTAAAAGGCCACTTTATCAATGTACAATTCATCTATAATTCAGACCATTTTACGAAAACTACAGTAATTGCTTGGAGTTTAATATAAAATCGAAAAATGAAGTGCTAAACCGGATTTGAACCCGCAACCTTAGAATCAGAAGGAAGGGGTTCTACCACTAGACCACCAGTGCTAGTTTATCTAGGCACATAATAGCCTTCTAAACAAGCCTTTTACCTACATTTGAAGTTTGGTAGGCGGCCGGTTATAAAACACCTTAGGTAGCCTAAGCTCTTACAGCATGATCCAAGGATTGTAGATGTGGAACTCTATGTGGGATAAGGGCAGGAAGATGATGATAAATAAATAAATAAATAAATATTTCTGGACATTTCACACAGATGATGATGATGATTTGAAGTTTGAATAGGTATCCTACATTTAATTTTGGATTAGTTTTAGAGGAGAGGTTTCAATTAGAACTTGCTCTATTTGCACTATAAAAAAGTTGGGAAATGTAGGGGTTTCTGAAAAATACGTTTCAACAATATAAAAGTTAAATTGAGCACGTACTATTTAAAGTTACTGTTTGTACAATTTTTTTTTATTCCTACGAGCTTTTTTTTTGTATCTCGAATGGAAGGTATTTTGAACACCCTATATGTATGTATCTACTTACATTCTAATAAATTCAAAAGATACTTTTAATTCCTGACTCGATTATACCCGTCTCAAAGGTTACTGATCAATAAAAGCTTACATTTGTCCGTTCCACTGCATTAAGATAGACACAAAGATAAGCCGACGCGAGGGGTATTGTTATAATTTTGATTTATTTTTAAAAGGCTTTGCCGGTCAAGCGGTAGTTGTCCTTTATTAAACTTGTCAGTGTCACTGATATCGTGATAATAATAATATCTTGACGTGTTTGTCCTTTTATTACCGACTATGTGTGGGTGCAGTGGTATAATTCAATTCATTAATCATGCACGCCATAAACACATGTAAAAAGTGTGAGAAATAAATATCTTCCTTCTTATTAGAATGAGCAACGAGATAGCGTACGTTTATCTCATACACCACCTCTAGAAACATGTTAGCGAGCTATTTTTGGTTTTTGTCCATAAGGCTTCTCTGCAGGACTTGTAGTAAAGAAAAAACATAGAATGCATTCAGCTGCTTCTCTCCTCGAGCATGTCGTAAAAGTCGACTAAGGGATAGTATCCTCTCCAACATGATGGACCACCTTATAATGGGCGATGGGCTGATCACCTGCCACTATGGTTCACCGTAAAGTATCCATCTTAGGATTTTAAATCAGAAGTGGCTGCAATTTTCTGGCAAACTTGTGACTATGCCCACCCCGTTAGGAATATGGGCGTGATGATAATGTATGTATTTTTAGGCCTAAATACTTACCTATCATCATCATCATTTCCCTGCCTTATCCCACTATATGTGGGGTCGGTACAGCATGTTCCTTGGATCATGATGTAAGAGTTTTGGCTAAGGTGTTTTATGACCGGCCACCTATATACATAATCAACACAGATTATTTACGGTTGTCAATAACTTAATTTTTTCCTAGCTGACTAAGGTTTCGCATATTTTAACAGTTTCACAATTAGGTAAAAGAAAGACAGGGCTGCACTTTTAGAACTTCTGAAAAAAATTATTATGAATATACTTAGTTATGATATCTCAGTCGAAAGCAGGCGCGGTCCGAAGGGGGGGGGGGGGTGTCACATGGGACATGACCCCCCCAAAATCTTACTACACGTCAAATTGAAAAATCTTCTAAAAATTTCTGCTCCTAGCCGCGATGCCAATAAAAGTAGAAGGCTTCCATTTGTTTTATAGTGTGCAATAAAATCTGATTTAGGTACTCGACATATTCTATTATTCAGTGACACCCTCAAAATTTGACCGCGCCTAGTTGAAAGTATATATTTTAGCACTTCCCTTTTGGTAAGAACGGCACTGTTTATCCTTTAGCCCAAAACCGAGCGCCTCGCATCAAAGAGCATCCGTCGAACACCGTCTCAGGACGCAGCGAGCCCGCCACTCTGCGGTGCGTGGTCGAAGGCCGGCCCAAGCCGCACGTCCAGTGGTACAAGGATGGATCTCTGCTGCCCCCCGCAGAAGACGGCCATAGGGTCCTGCTGGAGGATGGACTGCTGTTTTTAAGGTAAGGCATTTCACCTGGACTGGAAGAAAATGCATAGAATGCGTCCAGCTGCTTCTCTCCCTGAGCATGTCATAAAAGTCGACTAAGGGATAGACCTCTCCAAAATGATGGACCATCTACATGGGCGATGGGCTGATCACCTGTCATCATGTTTCACCACATCCATCTTAGGACTTTAAATCAGAAGTGGCTGCAAGTTTTCTTATGTTTACTTGTGGCTCTGCCCACCCTATACGGCGTGACAATGTGTATGTATGTCAAATAAAATCATTTCTTTTTTCTCTTTCTTCTATGTATGTATGTATTTCACCGCTGAGTTTTTCGCTAGGAATTCTTCTATCGACCACAGATTGTTGTAGTAGTTCGCAATTGGATTTTTTGTGATTTTATTTTATTTATGTGATTTTATGTTATTAGTAGGTATGCAATAGAAGAGGAGAGCACTGGTGGTCTAGTGATAGTGACCCCGTCTTCCGATCCTAAGGTCATGGGTTCAAATCCGGTCATGCACTAGTAGATTTTACTGTTTGAAAAAGAAATATGGGGATTAACTATTTAAGGAAAGCATAGTGATGAAACCGACATGTAGAACCTAACATGGTGAAAATATATGTCAAGTGCACGAAAGGAGCCTTCGAGGCCCACTTTAAATCCTTTCATCACACTGGTTCCAAATAACTAGTGACACGATTAGACAGATATAATAGAAAATGCACTATTGGATTATTTTTTATTTTATTTGCATTTACTTCTTATCAAAGTAATTTCTCCAAGTGACTACGAAAATAATCAAGATTTTTATTTTAGGTAAAATAACTAAAAATAAGTAGGTACATTACTCATTTTCTTTGCCGAATGAATCTAAATCGTGTACTCGTAACAACTGAGATTGGTTTTCGCAGGGTGAATCGGGGTAAAAAAGAAAGTGATGAAGGTCTATACTGGTGCGTGGCACGCAATATCGCTGGCGAGGCTGTCAGCCATAACGCTTCTCTCAACGTTGCAGGTAACGGAGCAGTTAGCACACTATTCTTATCTAAATCATTGGATTCCGTAGTAAGGCAAGGCGTTATGCAAATATTCTAGTGGCCTAGATTATCTATAAATTGGTTAAAATTTGTTTTAAAATGTTCCGAGTTGTTGAGTCTGATTTCCATAGCATAAAGTTAAGAGGCGTTTTCCAAAGTGATTGAGTAGGAATTTTCTTTTAGTGCTCCGCGATGAATTTAGAGCCGAACCAAGGGATGTCCAGGTAGCAGCAGGCGAACCGGCCCTGCTTGAATGTTCACCTCCAAGAGGTGTGCCAGATCCTTCTGTTCATTGGCTCAAGGATGGACAGCTGTTTGATGTTGAAGTAAATGGAAGGTAATAAAATATACTAAAACAAGTAACAAAGTAGACCGCTTTGTCGACATTATATTAAATATGGTTTGAGATATTTCATCTTGCAAACCTTATAGCTTGAGAAATAAAAACCTAAAAGAACTGCCTCAATTCTCCTACTATGTGTTTCGATGTCGAATTCAATAAAAAGGTTTTTTTCAGGGTCACAATAACAGAATCAGGAAATCTGAAAATATTAGAGACATTACCTACTGATAGCGGTCTGTTCAGATGTGTAGCGTCAAATATCGCGGGCGAGAGGCAATCAAGGGCCGCGGCGTTGATTGTCCTCCGACGACCACACTTTGTGGTCAAGCCAAGTAATGTTACTGCTTTAGTAGGACAGAACGTCGAGTTGAATTGTCAGGTAAAAGCTTTTTGATTAAGTCAAAGATTAACAATTGGGATAACTAGATGCTAATGATGTTCCTATGATTGTAGAGTTATGATTCCAACGTCAAAATAACATGGGTCAAAGAGGATGGGACATTACCAATGCACGCCACTATAGTCCGTGGGCTATTAAAACTAGAGCATGTGTCGGCCAACGACGCGGGGATCTATTCCTGCCGGGCGGATAGCCACGCCGGTACTAGCATCACGAGCGCCACACTCACCGTCTACTGTATGTCTTTATTCCTATCAATTTTATTTTATTGCACCCATAACTCAGTGCTATTTTAATCCAGCCATCTGTTGCAGCGTTACCACACTTCACACAAATACCATCCAACCTGACCGCATGGGAGGGCGATGTGGTGTCCATTCCGTGCGAAGCCAAAGGATTACCGACGCCTACCACTTTCTGGATACTCGAAGGGAATCAAGACTCTTTGCTTTTCCCAGAGTGTACAAAAAGCAACACGAGCTTATTATATTTAGACAGAGCGCGGGCGGAGCACAGCGGTAGAGTAATTTGTACAGCTGTCAACGCAGCTGGAAGCATCATGAAAGAGGCTTACCTCAAAGTACTAAAGAAAGGCAACAATGAATTAAATGAACGCGCCTCTAGTCACGAATTCAATATTGATTATGAACGCGATACTCACATGACGGAGTACGAACTTGTTCAAGCGAGGAAGTATTTGCAACAGAATGTATTAGTTTTGAGGAGGGTGGAGGCTTTGTCGTCAACTTCCCTGAAAGTTGTTTGGGACGTGAGTATCTGTCTACCTTTGTATCATGTTCGTGCAAAGCTAACATGGCATTCACTTCGTGCGTTGCATATTTTAGGTGCTGACAGACTACAACGAATATCTAGAGGGTGTGAAAATTTGGTACAACGGAACGACGTTGAATTGGCGTAATGTTACTGATGAAGAGGTTATCCTCAGTACAGACTCTGCGTGCTCGAATGGATCATTGACAAATGTTGACAATAGTGGCTCCTCAAGCTATGTACTCACAGGGTTGATCGCGTACATGCAGTATGACATATTTATAATGCCGTTCTACAAAATATTGTTGGGAAAACCTTCCAATATGATGACGGGTTACACTGACGAGGAGGGTAAGTTGCTTTTGTTTTTAAATGAGACCTGGGGGTTATGTAGTGTACGTAAGTATTTACGTTTAGTGATTGTTTTAGTACCATCTGCGCCTCCCCAAAGCGTGACGGCAGGCGTAATAAACGCAACGTCGGCGTGGATACGATGGGAGCCGCCACCTGTGAGCACGTGGAACGGCGAGCTTACAGGTTATTTGGTAAGTTTTCCTTCCATTTCGAACTAGTTAATTGTTTGTTGTTCGTAAACTCTTACGTACGAGGTCGTTAATGTTTCGGAAGAGTAATTAGAAAGCAATTGCTTATTGTTTATCGTTGTTTGGTCATGCCAGACTTGAAGCGAGTTTTGGGGAACTTAAGTACTTTGGCACTTAACGTTACATTATCTTGAAACAGACACCAAGCAACAAATTCTTTTGTAGCATATTTTCGTATAGCCGGATGATTCTTGTCACGAGGATTCTAAGATTGAAATTTTAATATGGAAACTATTTGCAGATTGAAATACGTGTGAGTGGGACGAGTGGTGGTCGAGTGGTGGGTCAGATGTCGCTGGGCGCGCGCACCCGCGCCGCGGCGGCCAGCTCGCTGCGCGCCGGCGGGCGGTACAGCGCGCGCGCCGCCGCCGTCACGCGCCGCGGCCAGGGACCCTTCTCGCCGCCCGCGCTCATACACATGCTGCCCACGCACTCGCAGAGACATTATGTGCAGTAAGTCTCTTCTCACTCCACAACTAAGGCCGTTTACCATCTATAGTAGATGATTTATACAGCGTCAGGGGGCAACTTTTTCCTTCACAAACGCGACGCTGTAGTGCCCGGGACTAATTAAGATGGAGTAGGCTTGCCCAGCACCTATTCCATCCTCTCAGCTTAGTCGGCCTTGTCCACAGGAAAGACATGGTCAATACGTGCGGAGCTGACTAAGCCGCGGGTTTCCTCACGATGTTTTCCTTCACCGTTTGAGAGTACTGGTATAGCGCACATAAATTTTTCGCACAGAAAAATGCATTGGTGCACGACCGGATTTGAACCCACGACCTTAGGATCGGAAGGCGGGGTCACTACCAACTAGACCACCAGTGCTCTACACTACTCTCACTCCACAACACCACCACTTACCACTTCAAACACAGTTACTGTATCCAACACACCTGGATAAACACAAACAATTAGATATTTTGCAACTGTTTCTTGGGTGGTATGTAAGTGCAACATCTCAGCTCTTGTTACTAAGTTTTGATTTGTGGCACCCTATTTGTCAGTATACGTAGTGAATTTACGCAGTTATTTCTATGGATGTAGATGTTTGTGCACATTAGCAAGCGTTAATGTTATCGTTGCAAATGGATAGAATTTAAAATATTTTCTGTATTTAGGATTTTACGTCATAAACGTCTCTAGAATTTGACGTCATAAATATGTCTCAAAATATATTTTAGTAAAAACACATGTTTGATGATAAAAAACACTCAACTATTTCTAGCAGTCCAAATGTCTTATCTTTGGTGTCTGAATGTGTACATTATGTCCTCCTTATTGGAATCTGTTTACGGTCGATGACTCAGATGTCGCCAGGCGCGAAAATAAGTCAAAGACAGATGTGTCGTATGGCTTATCAACGTGTAACTGGAACACTTGATGTGTAATTTAATTTAGGAATCGTATAATATTATGAGAAACACGTTTGTACTAACCGGCCACTTTGCTTTGACGTAAGATTGAAAGTTGAGTTTAGTTTAGGATTGTCTTGATGTTTACCACTCTGCAACCCATATTGAGAAATGTTCATTCATACGAGAAATCAAGTTAGATCAAATAACTTTTGTTGCAGGACAGAGCCTCCAAAAGAGACAAATATCCCTCACATATTCAATGAAACGTGGCTACTTGCCCTCTGTCTGACCCTGTTGTCTATCATCGTGATTGGCTTGTTCAGTATTTTCTACATCAGGAGACGGAATAATATTCAAAGGAAGAAGTCCACTGGTAAGCTCTACCTACTTTCTATAATCAATCGTATTTCTAAGACGATAAAGTCGTTTCTCAATTGTATTTAACAGGCCGGCTAATAGAGTGCGTGTCCATTATTGAATAGAGTATTGAGTGTAAACTTATCCGAGTGTAATTGAAACGTTGAACTCTTTATTGTAGGTCAGTCAATTGTGACTGCTCAGCAATGTCTATTGAATAAGGACACGATCTGGCTACGAGACCGGCCCGTGTTTGCCTCGCCGAACGATGGCAGTTTGGATGTAAGCAGCTGCCATCAAAGTCTATTACACGGTGAGTTGCTATCGGATTCCAACATGTTATCGGTGAAAAGTTTATCTAACTGGTAATTCAGCGACATGTTTCTCACGCTTTATCGATAGCAATTTCGTACCTACGGAGTCGTTCAACGGAATATAATATTCAAATGTTATTGCTAGGTGGACAGTCAACAAGCATTTTGAGCGTGGAGCCAGAGTACAGTCTGCCTCAAAACTCCATCCCATGCTTAGATGTGTCGAGCGTTGATAGAATGCGAAGAGGACCACCCGAGCCCTACGCTTCCAACGCCATTTACACCGAGCTCAATTTCAAGGTACGCCGCGATAAGCTCATGTGAACCCATTGTTGGATCAAGATTAGATTACTAGAATTTGCATAACTCAACACCTTCGGAATTCCTGTTAACTTTAACAATATATCAATTTCCTCGCAGGACAATAACGATATTGGAGACATGAGAAACTGTCCGGAAAGACGATCTCATAACAACAGCATTGTTCGCTCGTGCAATGGAAGCTTGCAGTACTCTAACGGGGAGTGCTCCACGTGTTGCCACAGCACGTCTAGTAGATCTACAAAAGACTACAGAGAGCCGAGACATGAGAACGCGCATAATGAGATTAATGTGGCCGAGGACGATTGCGCTTCCTGTCACACCAATAGGTCCGGGTCGCGCAGCAGACAGGACAAAAGTAAAGTGTGTCCAGCCACTGATTTAGAGTACGACTATCCTCAATGGCATTGGCTCGGAAGGGAGAACAGTTTCAAAATTCCAATTCAGATGAGCAGACATTCGAATGTAGCGAGGTCGGAGCAAGGCTGTCAAATAAATCTGTGTGATATACTGCCGCCGCCGCCGTATGAGGTAAATTGAAGTTGTTTGCACTTTTTTCCCAAATAATCAGTGTTTGTCAATGTTATGGATGGGTGTCGCTGACGGGTTGGCATAATGTTGTTATTTTTTTTTTCAGAGTCCGGAAAACAAGAATGTATGCGCGTCGGAACATCAGTAGGATGTGAGAATTTTTATAAAAGCAATAAGTAGTCACATTTCGTAAAGTACAGTTATCAACAAGAACATTGGTTAAAGTTGTCTAGATATCGTTAGAAATGTGGTAATCTTCGTAGTCGTGCTTGTAATAATGTAGATACCGAAATTTTATAACTGTAATTTATTCCTAATCTATGATCTAGTCACAGTGCTTAGGACTAGGTGTACCGATTGGTCAAATGTATTTGAAACTTTAAACTATCCCATTATTCCCTAATAGTTTATACAATTTTGTACGTAACATCTAAAACTTAAGGTTGTTACAATTCGACTGGAAATCTTAGAATAAACCCTGCATTTTATTGCCATAAACTTTGTATAATTGTAGGTATCAAGTCTAACCCACAACTAGTAAACCTACGTTGAATATCGTATTTTATTCCTTGCGATTCCTAAATTGGCCTAGGATAATAATTTTATGAAAAAGCATAGATTGCGTCCAGTTGCTTCTCTCCCGGAGCATGTCTTATAAGTCAACTAAGAGATAGTACCCTCCAACATATGGGCGATGGGCTGATCATCTGTCACCATGGTTCACCATATCCATCTTAGGACTAAGTCAGAAGTGGCTGCAGTTTTCTTATGTTTACTTATGGCTCTGCTCACCCCATACCTACAGGATACAGGCGTGATGATATATAATGTATGTTTGTACAATTAATACAGGTAGGTACTTTATCGGGGTTAGGTTTGAACCTTAATTTTAATGTTAGAATATTAGTGTAATGTTGACTGTGATATTTATGATTAAATTTGTGTATTTAGTAGTAATACAATGTAACCGTTAGCGTAAAAATCTTTTCCACACTTCGCAAAATGTCAGCTACTTTTTAACACATTTTCTGAAATTTTTAGATGCCACTGTTTTTTGTAATTTTCAGAGTCCGTTGTGTTTGTACCATTTGATGATATTAAATCTGAAATTAGAAACACTCTTAAATTATTATTTCTTTTATTTCCGTCCTGATCCAGGAATGACGAGTGTAAACGAGTGTCATAAGACGGTTCCTACTTGGAATCCAGCAATAAAATGACTACTTTATTATTTTCTGGCCTCGTGTCGGTTCTAGCGACAACCTCGTAAAATGCACGTATACATGATACAAAAAAGAACTTAGTAATAGAATGTACCAAGCATTGTAAACATGACCTTTCACAGTATTGTAAATAATAGGACTAAACGAAATGCAACTGTAACAGTACCAAAGGCTAAGTAATGAATTGGGTTCAAAGTCCGTAGTTAGAAAACTTGACGTGCATTATAAATTCACTTGATTGTTACCTTTGTATAAAGTAGTAAAGAAAGTATAACTTTAACGAAGCGATTGTGTTCCAAACTATTCTTATGGGTTATCTGGGCTTAGAGTTCAAAAGTGTTTATATTATGCATGTGTTTATGTCATGCTCTATGAAGCAAGTACAATGATGAATTTATAACGACAAAGTCCAATTTTCCAGATTAACTTTATACTACCGATCGTTTAGAAGATTTACATCAAATTTTTGAACCACGGATCTTCGGCACAGCTTGGGTTAAGAGCATTTGGCTATAAATCGTTGGGCCCAATTTATTTCTGTCTTTCGTATCGCCACGTTTATGGCTAGAACTACCTTTCGGGAATGGATTTTCCTTTATCAGGGAGTTTTATAAGGAACAAAGGACTATTGGATTCAAATTACACCGTGCGATTCAAGGAGCTTCAAAGGTAAAAGCTAAATGCAAATTTCTAACGGGTTTAATTAAAGTAAGTCAGTCTCGCAGGCTCTGGTCAAAGGTTGGGTGAGTATTCCAATCACCATAATTAGCTTCAAACGACCCTACAGTCGGAACTCTGTCAATGGTTTACCTGTGGACTTGTGGCTAATTATGGTTTGGCTCTACTATCATAGGCATATTATGTCGGGTCTCAGAAGGCCATTGTCCAACAGCGGTCACTTACCAATTATTTTAGTTTTGAAAAATGTTTTTTTTTTAATAGCTTGTCATGTCTTTTTTGTCTGTCTGTACCTACAAAAATAAAGTACCAAAAGGTGCATTACTTTTATGAATACGACATTCTTCGCGCAGGAAAGCACTCAGTCATAATTAACTAATTTTCTTCTACTAAAGTTTATTGACCTCGTCGACTTATACAGGGTAATGTTTTTATTGGCATCTAACTTGGCCGCCCTCATAGTGCCATAACATTGGTGTTGGTTTACGATCTCCACTATGTCCAACTCGACATAATAAAACTCTCGTAAATATTAAAGTTGCATTCAAATGACAGGAACTGTTTCTGTAAATACATACTATCAAAAGCATTTTATGTCTGAGTAAGTAGCATTGGTATTTTATAGGTGTTATTTTGGATACATTGACTGAGCAAGGATCAATCATTCCAACCATTTTTAATACACAATAAAGGTTGCACAAGATCGTCGCTCTTCAAACCTTTGGAGGATTTCGATGATGGTGAAATAATAATGTTTTAATTTAACTTGAGAATCCAGGTTAGTAAAGCAAGGCAATATCAGCTTCCCCTAGCCTAGAGTATCTTGGCTGTTATATATTCTATTTTGATTCAGATACCGTATCTCTTCCATAAACATGAGGGCATAACTGTCGCCATAAACTACCGACTTACTTATTCGACTGCAAACTCCTAAAATATTATTCTTAGGTCTGTTCTGTTTGTTTAATTTGTCATTGTAATTAATGTAAATAAATGCTGAATTATTTCCTCCGTACCGTATTTATCAAGAGATCCCGATCGGAAATAAGCGGAGTCTGCGAATTGCAATCTGCGATCCTTTTCTATTTACCTACATCTCATTTGAATATTGGGAAGTCGTAAATTATGTATGGAGGCTAGAGGAAGCATGTTTGCCTCATTTCTGTGAAATATGTTAGCGCTTGATAAAATGGGGTGACCTAGTTTGGTTTATGAATGACGAAAAACTGGAACAAACGGGAGTCACAATGCCATGTAAATCTACAAGTGTTTACAGCTAGATAAGGCCAGGCTAGCTGAGACTAAGGCTTAATACAACACAGCTTGAAAATTTTAAATGAGGACATAAAATGCTATAATATTACAGTCCTTCTTTAGCCTACGTAAGTAGGTTTACTTAGCCTTGTAATTGGTACTGGAGTCTCCGGTTGCAAGAAATACAAATTGCATAAAAACATCACGGGTGGTCGTAATAAGCCCACGTTATCACCTACAACTTATTGCTCAGTGATTTTGAACATGTGATAATAATTTTATAACTGGATAGAAATAAGGGTTTAATAAATAATTGAGAAAAAAATTGACCAGGACTAATAACCGAGTGTTTATTATTTAATTTTATTAGATTTTTCGTTTGATTCTGTTTTTATTTTCATTTGTATATGACCTTAGCTACGGCCCTGGCAAGCTATCGCTGTAGTATTTATTCCCCTCAAGACCCAACTAATCCATTAGCCTTACATGAAAACTTAATACAAACACCAATAAAATACTTGGACAGGTATCGAGAATACCCCCGCCCTGGGGTGCAACTGGCTTTTTCATTATTTTATTATCAAGAAAGAATAATAAATAAAGGTCAATGCTTATCTTTTTCTCTAAATGTAGGTATACAAGTTTCGTGATTACATTAGTTTTTATTAGTCATAATAATTTTATTGCCTTCGTCAAAAAACTAGGTTCACCCTTTCTTGGCTTCAAGTGACTTGAGTTCTAGTGACTTCCAGATAGAGTTCATGGTATAGCAATGTTCATTGAAGTATATTTCAAGTTATATGTATGCCTTCGCATTATACATAAACTAAAGGAAGGGGTTGGAAGAAGCGAGTATGCTGTGCCTTGCTGTGTTTCTTTTATATTTTGTAAACTATATTTGTACCTATTGGTTGTTAGTTTCTTTCTGTTAATAAATGGAATTTCCTTGGTAAGTTCAGAAGCTAGTTCTAAGAAACAAGTTTACTTTAAATCCACATATTAAGATGTTCACAAGCTTAAACGCAGGAATAATCCGAAATGCTAATAGGAACCGAATTTGAATCGGAATGTAGGACATCTGTCTCCGGCTTACCGAGGTAATTTATTCAAGAACAGAAATCGCAGTCTAAATTTAATTGTTCTCGGCTGAAGACATAAATCTCGGTGAGATCCTAGCGGAAGCAATTTACATAAACGCCGTAGTTTCAACCTTCCCCGGTACATCCTATCTCTAAATAGTATAAAACAAAGTTACTATCCTTGCCTGTCAGTTTGTGCGCAAGGGACTCTGATACGGTTTTTACTTTCATAAGAAACTTTTATTTCTAGATTTAAATAAATAACTATTGTCCCGTTCCAATATACCACTACCGGATGTCGGATCATTCATTAACATAGCAACGTTGTTTTTCTCTCTAAAAATCTACGAGTATGCCTATATCCGTCCGTCCGTCCATCGCCATTGTCCATTAGTAAAAAATTGGAACCGATCATATGAGATCATTATTGCACCCGCACATAGCACGTATAGTATATGGCTTAGTCAGCTCCGCACGTATTGACCATGTGTTTTCTGTGGGCAAGGCCGACTAAGCTGAGAGGATGGTATAGGAGCTGGGCAAGCCTACTCCATCTTAATTCGTCCCGGGCACTACAGCGTCCCGTTAGTGATGGTAAAAGTTGCCTCCTGACGCTGTATAAATCATCTACTATAGATGATAAAAAGGCCTTACAGACATAGCACGATACGGTGCAGGTCGCTATATAATATGACTATCTTACTCAAACCCATACCTCAAGATGTGACCAAAAGGTGTTTGTAAAGCATATCGTTATAATAAGACTGACCGAATCTCGAGAAGATAACGATAGTTAACCTTTTGTTCAGATGCCAGTGGCACCTTTATGTGCCAATTTTGCTGAAGGTAAGTATCCAGTTACTGTCTACCCCGGCTATATGGTAAAGCTGTGTTTATACAGGGTGTTAGCATATTTCCTGAAACGACTGTGTAACATTTTAGGGTTTTTATGTGAAGTTTACTTGAAATTACATTCATTAAAACGATCCGTGAAATAATTGCCATTTATTTAGATTACGATGTATTTTATAATAGACATTTTTTATTCTTCGTAACATCAGATTCAAAAACACATTCAAGCCCTAATGTGAAAGGTATAGTGTAAAATGTATGCTTACCCTAACGCAAAGGAATCCTCTGAAATTGTAGGGGAGGAAGGGTAAGTGAAGCCCGGTAGTTACTTGAAATTCTGTAATTAAACGCCTCGTCTAATTGTGGCCTTCGACTCTGTTCAGCCCTTTGTAATTGAATATTCAGGGATTATGTAAATACCTACCTCTTAATCGGGATCATGAAGTTCCCGTATCGGTCTCATATTCGGGAATTTAAGTGGGGTGTGATAGGCGCGGGTAATCGTAACGTTTGATACTTAGATAAAAATAAACGACTACCTACCAGGCCAAATTCATACAAATTCATGCTCAATCAACTTAAGTATGCTTAGAAATATTATTATTGAGTTTTTCTTAGAATTACTTCGCAATAGGAACTGGTAAAATCATCCTTTTGAATCCAAGCAAAATACTGCGACGCAAGATACAATCAGGATCATACACATAAGTAGTAATCATACTTAGGTGTTATTTATAATTTATTCTCAGACATGACATGAATTAATCATTCTTTAGATCTTGATGAAGCTATCACTCTCAAATTGCAGATACTATGAAGTCTGTAATTTGAATAAGTTAATCGTCGATCGTGTATAATTGCGTTATAATAGCTGTTTTTTTTTAGCTTTTATTACGAAATTTTGTTAGCCGATATAAAAAATACAAATTACCCTTCTATTAGACAAGCTCGATAACATTTTTAAAATTTTCATTATGAAATTCTATAAACTATTGGAGCGTAAAGCGTTTTTTTTGTAAGCTTACTAATGCCTGGTTTCAATATTCTACTAACGGAGGGCGTATTGTTAATTACCATGGCAACGTTTTTATCTATATAGAACAGCGCCATTTTGCTTATCTTTTATTCTTTAGCTTAGATCTTAGAAATTATTAAATAAAGCTATGTTATTATTTTAACAATTACCTACGTAGATCCTTAGTATATTTATTTATTTTTGTCTTTTCATGTGATTTTTATTTTATTTTTATGCTTTACTTTGTGCTCTAACTGCTTCTAGCTCTCGTGTATTACTGATCTAAATACATTTAAGACACTAGTTGTAATTCTTCTTGTATAACAAACATTATTGAATAAATGATTAAATTATTATTATACATTTTTGACAGAAAAACAACATTCACAGCAATGTTGTTTTTCTAATGAACGATCCGTCGTCCGTTAGTATAATACTGAAAGTGGGCATAAGTGTTGTTTCAATTGCTTTAGTAATTAAAGATAGTGAGTTTTTAAAAAGGCTGTTTTATCATAAAAACGTAGATTGTTCACTTGTACCAAACATGGAACAATAGAAATGCAGCCATATTTTGCCCATTCTCCTTTTTTTGGCTGCACAGTCTAAACCATTTTGGAACATAATATGTAGTACCTAAAAATTACTGCAGTGTGGTTATTTCTAAGGAACTCAACATTGCTTTCTTTTTCAGAGTCCAAGTCCAATCAAGACAATAGCATGCCAATGAGACTTAAAAAGTTTAAATTGAAACGAAATGAATTCGTTCCGAGCAAGCTATTCTGATGAGGCTCAGACAATAACCTACTCGGTACGTTTTTAGGCAAATAATATTATTACTCAGCTATTTTTCGGTCCGGAGCTAGCCAAAGGTTTGCAGCTGTGAGGCTGCTCGGTGAATCTGTATATAGCTATTCCCTGAGATCAAAAGCATCATCTCATTTAGTTATTTCTACAGAACTTCAGGGCATTGAACCTTGTAATCTCTGGTGCAATAATACTCGTATGTAGGCATACTTATCAAAGCAATACTTAACAGGAACGCTAACAAATCTCCAGTTAAAGAGATATCCAAGCCGGTATCTGCGACACTCGCCCACCACCAGTTAACCGTAGAATAATAAACAGTGCTTGATTTTACGGTGTTCCATTATCTTAACCACATTCGCTCTGAAAATAACCTTGATTTTACGGCCTTAAAATCCCTTATTTAGACAAGAGTTCTGTAGTTCACTGGTTCTTCCGAACCAGTGTGGTGAATGTATATTATCACGCCCGTATCCCTAATGAGGTGGGCAGAGCCACAAGTAGCCATAAGAAAACTTGCAGCCACTCCTGATTCAAAGTCCTAAGATGGATATGGTCAACCATGGTGACAGGTGATCAGCCCATCGCCCGTATAGATGGTCCATCCCGTTGGGGAGGATATAAGTGCGCCTCAAAGAGGCTCCTTTCATGCACTTGACACATGTTTTGTTGACATGCCGATTTCTTCTCGACGTTTTCCTTTACCGTTTGAAAGTAGGTACTGGCACGTAAATTTTTCGAATTTCATTTTTGCCAGACCGGATTTGAACCCACTAAGTACACATGTTTTTCACACTTTTTCTACGACATACAAGTTTTCCACGCCGTCCTATAAAAAAATTATGTAGATTCAGATTTGTAATGGACACCAGAATTTAGTGCCAGTCAAAGAATTCACTCTTCGCTCTTTCCCGAAAGCGTTCAGTGCTATCGCAACTGAAATGCAGTTAGCAAAAAGAGAATGTGACATCAAAGCGAAGGCGATCTGGGGACGGAGACGTGATTCGCGTTGGAAATAACACTGCCAGTGGCGGTCTTAGGACGGAAATTAAGGTGTTGATTGAACGAGTAATGGCTTTGGTAAGTAGGATGAAACTAGATTTTTTTACTCTTTTTGCTGCCGATAAGTATAAAAGTTAGGTAATATTTTTAGACTTTTTAAATGATAATATTTTAAATCAACTAATGATAATGTCATCTGGCAGAGACGTAAAAACAACCGTTCATCGTAAAAACTGAAAAAATCAGAATAGCAAAAGCAACTCCTTATCGTAACAAAGACTTTTTGATCGCTTTCATTATGAAACCAAGGTATCAAGGTATAGGTATGTTTAAATGATAACTTAAAAACAATGATTCAAGTATTTATAGATACTTGTTAGTTTATGCCATTACTACTGCCATAGGTACTACGAAATTCTCATAACTTGTGAGTAGAAGAAAAGAAAAACATGAAATATTGACTGAATCAAAAATAATTGAGTAACCTACTTCCAACGAAAATGCTAGACGAGATTTATGTGTGCAGTACTGTTCAGAAGTTTCTTGTTCCATCCGAGCCATGTAGCAAGTAGCAAGCAACGAGCAACAAGACATGTCAACTCGACATACGCCCACGGTTGCGAATGTCCGTGTCGAATCCACGTGAATTATTTCAGCAGCCGTTTCGTTTCAGTAGACGGTCTACTTTGTCCCCTTTTGTGCGCCTGCGTCGATAATATTTCTTAGAAGCGACACAGCACAAATAACAGTGTGGACAGGTAGAAATTCCACTTCAGTAATAATAAAATAGACACTGTGTCTTGAACGCGCTAGCGATGTTGACTCTTATAGTCGGAATAAGACAGCCTATAATAATCTCAACGAAACTTGATGATCAGCGCAGTAGACGATGTGTATGTAAGTAAGACATTGATACTAAAACCATGGGTTTAAAGTTGAATTTACATTTAAAATAGTTTAACTGTTGCAGAAGCTTGGATTACTTACTAGACAGAGTTTATAAATTCCTTCATTAGTCAGCGTAGGAAGGTGTGCTGTGGAAACTTTAATGAAGATGTATGGAATTATGGAAATGTGTATCAAATACCATTGATACACATAGTTTTTAGGCAAATGGATTTTGAAACAGTTGGTAGGTGTTAAATATTTCTAATTTATCCCTTTTGGTGGTATAAATTTCAAAGTAACTTTTTATAGCGGGTATATTTTATTTTTATGAATAACACCCAACAGTCACATAGTCCTGACCCCACACTAGGATTCCCTGTGTCGTGGATATCAGAAACTACGAGTACCATGGTACCACAGCATCCAGACCCGAAAGAAATATTTACAGATCATGCAAACATTTCTTCCGCAGCGGGAATTGAACCCGCGCCTCTTGCGTCTCTGTCGAGATCAAATCTATTTTATATCTAATGTGTGTACACATTTTTAGTTCTTATTTGGCTCAACGGATCAGTAATGCCATTCCGCGTGGCAATGCGGCAAGCATTTTGGGCACACTTCCTATTTTCTACCTTCTATTGATCTGGATCAGGTGAACTATCTATAGACTGTTTGCAACTGTCTTTAGATAGCCCGACTGTTTTTTGTATTAACTTATAGGTACTAGAGTGGTGACTTTGTTTCTGTTAAAAAATAACATTATTTTTCCTGTTCACTAACCTCTGACTTATCATAATGTTCCAGAACGAATTTATCATCATCATCATCTTACAAATACACGAACAAAACCTATTGGAATTTATTTCCGCATGCATGAATACATCCGTGATTATTGAAGCTTTATTAATTCACTTGTGTTTACAATACCGTTCCGCTTTCCCGAATTTAAGCCCGTCGCATATAAATGCGTTGTGGTTACGTTATCGACGCCCCACTGAAATAATTATACGTTACGAGTTCTGAATATCGCACGAATCCCTACAACGGTTGCTGCGGGCATAGTAATTTTTACAGTGTCTTAAGTACAGAGGAATTAATAAACTTCTATCTAGTAGATATCTGAATCTTCTTGACAAGCATTATTTTGCATTTGTGTTTATGTTGACAATAGGGAAAGTAAAGTTTTACAAAAAGGCGCATGCATAATCCTAATAGTTTAGACTCTAGCTAGAGACCTTAAAACATGAGTATTCACTTTTGTATTTTTAGTAGTTCGTTTGAAATTTTTATAAATCATTACTAATAACAACTATTCCTTCTTGACCGCGTTGAACCACAGTTTTATTAATTTCAAACTATATTTTTAAACGTTTAAAAAAAGACAAAACGTGAATTTTTTGTTTATGTCGCGCTTTTCGACAATGATAATTCGTTATATGATAACCTTTTATAGACCCCCACACACCACAGGCTTGTTTATTTTACTTGTGATACTGAGTAGATATACTATGTTGGAAGTAATGGCTCGTTAAAGTTGATGAGAGCTCGCGCCCTTTGCCTCGCGCCACTGGTGTTCCTTCCTTCCGCTGTAAGCTTTCTTATCCTTCCTTTGGGAATTTGCCTGTTAGATAACCAGAAATTCAGACACGAACTAAATTGATTCTGTTTAAGTAGGTAGATAAGGTTTTATTTGAACCAGTAAGGCCAATCCAAACATCAAGTGTCTTTTCATTGCGTTCTATCATGTTGTCACTATATTATTCGTGTCACTAGTTCTTTTGAACCAGTGTGGTGAAAAGATGAAAAATTGAAAGAATCCTTTCATAAACGCGACACAGAATGTCTTCGAACTTTTTAGGCCTTTTCTATGCCGGTTTCCTCGCTATGTTTATCTTAACTGTTTAAGAGCAAACTTTACGAATAGAAAAATCCATTGGTGCTGGCTGGATTTGTAACTAAGATTCGGACTAGGTACTGACTACAGTAAGAACTTCTGTTTTCCATTTCCTTCTGACGACCTCAATGGCGTGGCGGGCGAGGGCTCGGCTGCGAGACGCAAGAAAGTCTGGGTGTAGTGATATTACGTATTACTAGCTGCCGCCCTCGGCTTCGCTCGCGTGGTACCCGGATGAAAAATAGCCTATATGTTATTCCATCACATATACTATGTATATGCCAAGTTTCATTCAAATCCGTTCAGTCGTTTAGGCGTTATTGAGGCACAAACATACAAACATCCTCACAAACTTTCACATTTGTAATATAGTGGGATATATTATGTAAAGTTTGTATTTACAAAGAAGCATATAAGTATTCAATCAGCCATCTGGTTCTCATAGTACGAGCTTTGTTTAGTTTGGGGTTTAATGACGCTGTGTGATATGTCACAAATATTCATTTATTATTTAATTAATCTGTGATCATGGTATGGATTGTGTACTATTTTTCATGTATGCCTATCGAATGCATGAAAAGTGGTATATAAAACATACCATTAGGCTTAAATCCTCTCATCATTGCTGTTGAAATACTGTAATAAGCTATACTGTGTTTGAAGTAATGCCTCGTTAAAGTTGATGAGACTCGGGCCCTCTGTTCGCGTCGGTGCCCGCGCCTTCCTTCCGCGAGGCTTTCCATGGCGCCCGTCAAAATTTGCAACGTTGCAATATTTACTAATAAAATAGGTCTTGAAATAGAATGAAACAGAATCCACGTGCCAGTTTGATTTTACTGGCATCCCTAGAAGGTACATATTTATTCATAAACAAACTACAACATCATTTTATATATCGACGGCAGAAAGCGGAAATATCGTATCTCAAAAATTGGCCTAAATGACTTAAAACTTGATTCTTGATAAGCAAAAAAAGCCGCGTCGAATGGTCTATGTCTCATCTTTCTACGATGAAAAATTTTATGATACGCCCTTGATTTTTTCCTAATTTTTTTAATGTTCACATGACTAATTGCAGTAAATAAAGGTTTTTTTGGCTCTGGTGTAAAATTGAATATTTTGAGATACGACAAAATCGCTTTCTTCCGTCGATATGTAAGAAATCAAAATGAACTCAGTTTTCTATCCAAGTTCGCCTACAGATAGAAAACAGAGTTCAGCTCACCGACTGCAGGTATGGTCCCCAAATGGCTGGCCGATAACGAATTTAGAGGTTTACCAAAGAAGTGCAACGGGGTCTCAACGCTGTTCAAACACGGAGAATCAGCTCTACACGAGTAAAACCATGGGCGTTCCTCTAGTTGGTTAAATCTACCAACTTCTTGGGTAACTCCTACACATCCAGACCTAGGGCCTTCAAGTTTCCACTGCAAAATATTATGTATTGTTTGATTTCTAATTGGTAAAGTATCAAATAATGTAATGCTTGTGTTATGGTTGTTGTAACATTCTTTAAAGTTGTTCTTTCTAGAGCGTTGTTATTTTCTAATAATAAATATTCAACTACATATTCGACCTGTAGGTAAAAATTATCTACGATGATGGAATAATCTTTGATATCTCCCACACAGCAGGAAACATTGTTGATTAAAATAATATGAACCATAAATCATTCATATTGAATCATATGAGGTCGTTAAAGTTTAAAATAGTTAAAATTATCAGTTACCAGAGCATAAGGTGCTCGGGTATTCAAACCCAGTGGGAGGTAATAAGAACATCTTTTGATGATCAACACTACAGTTCGTTTTACTATGTCATGTTGTAAACTTGTTTCCTAAAAGTTTTAGTCCGACTTGCTGTTACCGGCGCCGATTTCGAAAAAATCTCAGATGTACTAAACCACAGTAACTTTTATAGTCTTTTTAGAATGAATTTATAGCCGCACATTTCAAATACGGTATAGATTTCAAACATTAAGAAACTTTGAAAAATCAATAAGATGATAATGAATTAGGCTATTGGTATCTTAAAAGAACCGTCGGCATGACAACCATCTATTCTTTACCGGTAAATAAGTAACCTCTAATTATAACAGCCGGGTAGTGCCGTTCGCATCGAGACATTAAAATTAACTGCCAAGACCGTTTGATCTTTCCATTAGAGCACCTATAAATAAAATTGTTGACAAAGTAGTAAGTCATTTTACTTTGTTCCTTTCATCGGTTTCTTGGGTAAATTGTTTTAGGTCTGTAAAGATGGGTAAAAAAGTATATTATTTTAGTAACAGTTTATTACATTGTAATGCAATACGATTATGTAAATTAATAATGGACATTCAAGGGATGGACACTTTTTGTGAACTTATGAAATCATGGGTATAAAAATAAAAAAGACACTTTTATCCATTTTCTTTTTACTTACAGAATAAACTTACAACTAATACAAATATAATTTACAACTAAGGATAGTTGCAAATGGTCTATGGAGAACTCACCTGATCCAGTTCATCAGACTTTGGAAGCGTGCCCAAGACGCTGACTTATGAACTATGAAATTACTAAAATACCTACTTAAAAGTGTTTTTTTATTTATTTTATACTATGAAATTACTAAAATACCTACTTAAAAGTATTTTTTTATTTATTTTATACTATGAAATTACTAAAATACCTATTAAAAGTGATTTTTTTTATTTATTTTATACTTATGATTTTATTGAGCTCACATAAAAGTGTAAGTACATCCCTATAATGTCCATTTTTAATTTACATACCCATATTGCACTACAATGTAATAAAATAATTCAAACATATAAAAGCTGGTATTTTCAACAATGTAATTTACGTTAAAGCAGAGATGAAACTTAAAGACGTGCTTGCAGATGAATGAGTGTACAATGTTGTCTGCCAAATTGCAGCGATGGATAATTTTGAATATTCAAAGGTAATCTTGCAAAATTGCACATTGTCTTTTGTAAGTTCAATGCACAGACAAAAAATGGCTATAAACGGATATTCTTAATGATTTCCTTTTCCTTCGAGAAAGGAGCTAGGGATTTGTTACTTGGTCTTGGCGCATCCTAGCAGGTCAGTGTCCGGCTGCGCCAGAACTTAAAAAGCACGGATGCCACGATCCTGTATGAGTATTTTTTATGGCCAGATACCTTGTTTAGTGTACGAATTGCACAAACAAATGAACACGTTTATTATCAGCCAAGATAAAAGTCATACGCGCTGCATTGTCCTGCCAATGGTGCGCAAAAACAAAGACACATCCAATTCACTCCTACATAGTCTGTGCCACTCGACATCTCATAATTAATTGCAGCAATTCGCAGAAAGACGCACAAACAAGCCGGTGAGATGTTTCATCACTTGCCGCTTTCATAAATAAACTGGCGTATTTGTGAATCAATATCGTATTTCACCTCAATTAGCTGACACTGGCAGGATATCAGTCTGACAAACAAGTAGTTTACGCTGTTCTATGTTATCAGTACAAACTAAAGCAAGATAAGGTTTTGACAAAGATAAATTGTACATAATTTGTGGTAAAAAGGAACTGAATTCTACCACCAGGGAATTTCTATTTTTTCAAGAATAGAAAGTTATCAGGAATTGCTAAAGACAGGTTTTGAACAAACAATCCAAGTAAGGTAGTTTACACTAAACCATAAATCAATTACTCTCCAAAACAAACTACGTGTAAGAACCACTTTACCCTCGGGATATGGCACCGCACGTTCTATCGTATCGCAATGATTGAGTCAATAAACCACTACTGGCACCGAAGTGCCTTCCGATCTCGCCAAGATTAAACCTACACCCAGTACCTTTGGCACTAGTTTTTAACCCCCAATGCAAAAAGGAGGGGGTTACAAGTTTCAGATCTGAGTGTCTATCTATGGCATCGTAGCACCAAAACGAATGAATTTGATGCGTTTATGTTTCTGCTTAAAAGCTAATGCGATCAAAATGGTAATGTATAAAGATCTGTTCAGGCGTTTAAATATCATCAGCTCATTTTTTTCTTATCTTACCAACTTTCACAGGTCCAATTGATTTGAAATTCGGTGTATTATACGGGGGTCAGGGATTATTTAAATTTTAAATTTAATGTTTTAGACATTACAGAAGTACAAGAGTGTTAGAGCCTACAACAAAATAACAAATTGTATTTTATATCGTGATTGATTCCAAAATCCGTGGTCATGTCAGTTACAAGATAAGCTACAGTCGATAGTAATTTCAAGCTAATACTTTATTAATATAGTCTACTATGGCGTGATTTGATTAGACTGGAGCTTATATTACAAGTTTGCATCACTAGAGTCGGCTTGCAATGTAAAATGAGCTTTGTTGCTTGTGTGTTTACGTTCTATTTGGCATAACTGTTACTCAAAAAGAAAATTGGAAAAGTGTAAGACCGAACTAGGGGCACAAAATAGCACCAATGAATTCGAACGGCTACTTAGGAAAGTAGTTTGCTTTATGTTAAGACTGCACTTGGCTTTTAGCACAATACGCATTAATAACTCGGATGTACCACTTTGTACAATGGAGAAACTATCGTGAAAATGTGAAAGCTAAATGCTCAAAGTGTTTTGAGTAAACATTCTTCATAAGTTACGTTGGTAATAGCCACTTGTAAATTCGCAGTACTCAGTAGGTACTCAGAAAGTGTCCAAGAAATATTAATAGGTTTTCCCCAGCAGTGTAGTTACGTCAACCTCAATGTGTATATTTCCACTGGTAATCCTAATATACGACTATCAATTTTAAACAGAATTTTACCATTTAACTAGCCTACAGAAAGTGTGAAATTCAGTTGACACAAATCTTTGTTGTACATTGAAAAAAGCATCATTAGAAAAAAACACTCTAACATCGACATACGTCATTTACCAAGACCCTATAAAGTCGGCTGGTGTAATGGCTCAAGCCTTTTCATGCACCCCCCTACCATGACATGCATTGTGCAAACATGATTAATAGGAACATAAATGATGCGAGGCTTTTTGTTAGTATGATGACATTTTTAGGAAATTGGGTCACAGAAACCATCAACATAAAACTCATTCGGCTGGCCTGGGCATTTGTAATGTAACAACGAAGTTGATTGTTTCGTACCATAAGGGAGATTCATTGGTTTCCTAGGTCTTTGCTAAAAAAACTTCAGGCTTCATTCCAGATTATAGCTTGATCTCACAAGTTTGACTTTGCTTTTATATCTTTTTTACTTGATATCATTAATTATGATTTCTAGTTGTTTAATTTAGGCAACGTTGCCCTCTGTTAATAACACAACCAAGTGACATGCAACCTACATCATAAAGTCCTGTATCTGGACTTTTTACAAAATTAAATTACAAATTAAATAATTTAACGATGAAAATAATATTAGGTAAAATTTCAATAAATATTCAAATGTTTTACCGTTGTAAAAAGTTACAAACGGTTACGTTCACACTCTCTTCGATTCCTACAAGTCCCTGAAAGTAAAACTTGAATGAAAACAAGCGAAGAAGAAAATAAAGTAAGTGAATTATAGCCACTTTGCCCGGCTAAAGAATTCAATGTCCAATTTCGAATACAAAATGAGTTGAGGTTTCCTATCGGGAGCTGTGTGCTATTTATAAATATTTCATGACGTGTACATGGATAAATTGTCACTGTATCACCCGCGAGGATGTGAAGAGGCCCATTGAGCTTTGCTTACCCCTTTTGGGGAATAAGGGTAAATCTGTGTTTTATTAAATTCCTCTGTTTTCTTTTTTACAGCTTGAAGATTTTGCTGGTTTAGACTGCCTTTATTTTGTAGAGTTTGGTGGGTAAGCTGATTGGGTAGGCTACCTTTTTTGTACTTACCAAGCATCTACTCGCGGCTCTGCTCGCGTGGTACCTATCTAAATAAAAAGTACCCTATGTGCCATTTTATCTACAGGTCTTAAAGCTATGTTTTTTTTTCGGACGGTATATAATGCTGTGGGTCTCAGATGACTGCTGGCAGCGTTACCGGGCTTTGGTGAGTGCAGAGGGCGCGACACCGAGAAAAAAGGTTTTTGTGGCAACTAGCGCAAGGGCACAACTTAGGTACGAACCTCGGCTTGGGCTGTTGCCTGAATGCAGAATCTAACGGCTGCGCCCAGAGGGGGCGAGCGAGAATTAAAACTATGTGTTTTCCAAGTTGTAAAACATGCGCTATTGTCACCCCTCCACTGTCCTAAATTACCTAAAAGCCCAAATACCTGTTTTCTTAACCCAAATCTGTCGTAGGCGTACTATCCATGCCACTATACTCATAATAGGTAAATGTGGGAAACAATCCCCTTTTATACCGAGGCTGTACGTTACCGCCGCCACTAATGAGGCAGCCGAGGTTTCATTAAGTATAGGAATATGTTTATGTTATTAGAAGATAGCGTGAACATTATTTAACATTAGGCAGAGCCCCAATAATATTAAAGCTTTTGCGATACGTACTCTTATGTGCCTATTACTAAATATGTTTACCTGTATAAGTAATATCTACACAAAAAGTAATAAAACCTTTGTTCAATTCCAAAATAATTTAGGTATAAGGTAGAAAAAAAATATTAAAAAATGTTAATACTACATAATAAGCAGTATTAATTAATAAATAATTAAACTTCCATGCAATATCATTACTTCCGGAAAGCCTGGATCAGTGACGCCAGATACACAACAGGCCCTTTTCAAGCTTAGTAACAGAAACTATGCTTTCAAGAAAATTTTTGAACCAAAGTGTTCACCTTGTTTTGTAGGGGGATCGTCATGAAACCGCTCAATTATGCTTGCACCTAAAATAACATTCGTGTCCTGCGGGTGGTCCGCTCGGAATAGAGCTGCTCGGTAATAGCGTATCTCCTCAGCTGCCGAAAGGTTAATCGATTGGGACAATTTATTAATTTGTCGTACATTGATGCACGACAAAATGAAATGGAAAGATCTACGTGTACGTTACCTTGACCAAATCAACGACGTTTTGGAAAAAAGCCGGGACCAGAGTATAGAAGAGAATGGAGAATATGGTGAGAGTAAATAAAGCGAAAAATGAATGTCATGGCCGAAGCAACTTCGAAAATAGGCTTGATTTTATGAATGTATGTACATTTTTGATGTATTCTCTAAGCAACTGAGGTGCATAATGTTTTAAGTACAGTACGTGCACGAAAGGAGTCTGACAGTACGTGACGGCCGCAGCGCCTCAACTGGTTACTAAATACCTACTGCCTATAAACTATAGCGTTTTATAGGTACTAGACGGTTTACACAGCGTCGGGAAGCAGCTTTTGTCTACACTAACGGGACAAAAGGGAATTTTTTGATGGAGTAGGCTTACCTAGCACCATTTTTTTCTTATTTTATGGAAAAGGGGCATACGGCACACCTGATTACCGCCGCAAGTGATTACCGCCGCCCATGGACACCTGCAACATCAGAGGAGCTACAAGTGCGTTGCTAGTCTTTGAGGAAGGAGTAGGCTCGTTTCTTGAAGGTCCCTAAGTCGTATCGGTCGGAAATAAAGTTGGCGACAGCTGATCCCAAACGGCAGTTGTGCGAGGCAGAAATTGTCGTGCGAACCGCACAGTCGTGGACTGCCAACCATTCACATGATGTGGATTATACTTGTATGTACCTACTGCCATTGTGTGCAATGGCGGAAATCAGCTGCTGGAATTAATCCGAACAATTCCTCAGAACACTCCCCATTGTAAATGCGGTACCTATATCATCCTCTCTCTCATATATAAGTTGATAATAGACGCAGGTAGAAATAATAATAATAAATATTTGTGGACATTTCACACAGCGCCATCTAGGCCCAAACTAAGCAAAGCTTGTACTATGGGAACCAGATGGCTGATATAATACTTATATACTTTTTTGTAAATACGTACTTATAATTCATAATATACAACATACAGACCCGGAAATGGGTGGACCCAGTAAATCACTTCTGAATTAGTTAAGTCGGTAGTTATTGGTCCTCGAAAGCATTTTTAGATTGAAAGTCAGCTTACATCCCGCTAGGCCATATAACCACCATAATACCATTTTTACTTACTTTTTTATCATCATACCCATACCATACTTAACAATCTTTACGTAAAAAACGTTTCACCAAAAAGTTTCACTCTAGGATGTCAAGATTGTTTATTTTTTTACTATCCGCAGACTTTGTTTGTTTAATTCCCAAAGTGTTTGTTTAGGCGTAGTTTACACAATTTGTGGCCAAGCCATTGATGGTGCTTGTGACATCGCTTTATTGTGATTAAAAATATTGTCAGAAAAAATAACTTTCATTTTTAAATCTTCTCGCTCAAATCTGGGAAATATATTTAATGTTTATCAACGTTCAACTGGTCCGGTTTGTTTAGAATTTTAGATTTTTATGGGTAAGTATAAATGTTTTGATATTGCATATATTTTACCAATTCAGTTCAATTTATTTATTTCGGACTTCGTCTAGTAAATAAGAATGTTGTAGTTATAGAGACCTATTTCCTATTTACATATTTTTGAGTGTTTGTTTTTAACTTTTGAGTTGAAAAATGTGTTCATCTTTTTACAGGTGACTTTGATATTGCACTTTTAAACACAAAACTATTTTCAATGGGTCTCTTAGACATCTGGTTATTCCATGCGTTCTTCTTTGTCTTTGATCTATTTGCGACCTCATTTATACAAACAAATATACAATGAACTCAGCTCACAAGATACAATGTTAACCAATTGTTTCACGAACCCGTGCTGAATGCAGACATAACAAAGGTTTAAATCAACGCATAGTCTAAACATAATACTCAACACCAAACGAATTCGCCAAATAAATTGACTGCATTTATGTTGTTGTTTAAAATAATAAAGTTTGGCCTGCGGTCGAGTTTAGGTTTTCGGTCCTCACATCAATCATTTAGTTATTAGCGTGTGTCATTGGTTCGAAAATATACTCGGTATTGACACGAGTAGTATTCGTTTTGCCGCGTAAGCGACTACTGGTTAAGTTCATTTATGCTGCCTTGGAGACTAGGAACAAACAATGTAGCAAACACAAAAGATTGACTGATTAAAAACTTTCTTATTTACTTTAAAAAACTTAAATATTTACCAATAGCTATAAACTATAAGTAGTATAAGTATAAATATAAACAGCCTGTGTAAACTGAAATGAAAAATAACAATTTGTAGATAATTTAACGTAGTTTAGTCAGGCTCCCATGTTTTCTAAGTTATATTAAACACATCCAAACAGGCTATGTCGCCGCTTTCAAAGTGGGAGCTGTCTTCGGTTATTATAAGCTATAATTCAGAAGTGGGAATGCGGTGCAAAAGTGCAATATCCGAGTGGGGCTATAACTGTCGCTGGCGTGAATCAGTGCCGTATAAATTACGGTAGGACAGCGTGCCTGGACCCGCAATCGCTTCTACCTTTTGGTATCATAGACGACCTTTAGTTCAAAATATAAATCTGTTGGTACAACGAAATTTAATCAGATATTGCTTGATTCAGCAAAGCTCAGGAATTAAATTGGATCTTGAAACTTAATGAGCTGTTCATTTTGAAGACATAATAACTATGTAATTACCATCGTATTTATTTGATACCTGAGATTAAGGCTGAAATAGTAGGTAAATAAACTGCCCATATAACTAACTCATCTTAGGGATCTATGATTTCGGCGAAGAAAGCAACGGTTATTTCCTCATTGGATTATTTTAAGAGTCCTTATCTACAATCGAATTTGAATTTAATGATTCCTGTGAATAAAACCATTCGGATCAGAACAGACACTTCGAAACATTTAAAAGGGTTTCTTTCGAACGATAAACTTAATTTACAACTACGCACGCTATATTTAAACGCTTAGCTCGATGCAATACACATAAAAAGTTCCGTAAACTATCGAATTGGACAGATCTAGGACTGATCGCTCATCCCGTCCATATTTATGGCTCTTTGATTTATTTTGTTATCTCTTTATTGCCAGGCTAACGACAGCATTCTCCTCCAAGATTAATCACTCACGTCAAAGTGATTTAGCAGTGCAACCGATATTTAATGTGCACTGTTTAGAATACGATCTCCGTTTTATATTTAGACGACTGAGCAGTCGAGTGTCCTATCGTCGAGATAATTCATTAAAGGGCTGTGAATACTTGGACAATAACTTAGTATTGTGTTCATAAAGGAATGCGATAACAGGTGAAGTTTGAAACTAGTTACCGTGGTATTACAAGTGTTAGGAAAATTAAGTAATGGAAGTCAGATACCACATTACTAACTCGTGTCACTGGTTCTAATACTGGTGATAATAGAATAATGTGAACTTGACACAGGGTATCGGTAAACTTTTTTCACCCTATATGCCAGAGTTTAATTATTAAAAACTAGCTGCCACCGGCTTCGCTCGCATGGTACCCGGATAAAAAATAGCCTATATGTTAACCAAGTTCATGTACTATGTATATTCCAAGTTTGACTAAAATCTGTTCAGACGTTTACGAGTGAAAGAGTAACAAACATCCATACATCCATACATACAAACTTTCACGTTTATAATATTAGTTGAATAACATGCATTATCACGATCACGATCATCAGAACTACGACTTTTGTCGATTTTATCGCTTTCCCTTACATAACAGCCTTGTAAAGAATGCCTTACTAGAAAACGGAGCTTTTATACTAGGATGCTAGCAGTAATAAAATGTTTACAAAGCATTGCGTGCCTATTAACTTGGGCTAAGCGTCATCGTGTACATGTTAAACCGTTTAGCAGAATAGCACCCGCCCACCCGGCTCATTCCGCAAATATTACGACTGAGCTTCGTGCGGGATAAATTCAATTTTAGAAGCGATTATTGCTATCAAGCCACGGTTTACCAATAAGCACCTAGCGTCTTATAGCAACCAGAATCAAAATGACTCCGGTTGCTATAAGACGCTTGCTATAAGTTTTATAGCAACTTTCGACAAAACGTATCTTTGTAAGTTCGTATGAGCTAGTGGCAAACGTATCTTATATTTTTTTTAAATAATTGGATACAAAATTTGCATTTTTTGCATATTTTTACTCATCTCATGTTGTCTGAAATAAATAATATTTAATTTGTATAATCTAGTTTTTTCCCACTTCTGAGTAATAAATAGGTTTATCATTTTACTTTAAAATTTTACGTTAAGTTTAGCAGTTGGCCACTGCATTTTAAGATTTGATATTTTTTTAACCTATCGTATCTCACTACTGGGCAATAATGGCCTCTCAATTCTACTCCCAAGTCTTACTCTAGTAAGTTATAATTAGAGTTGTACTTCGAAATTGAAATGTACTTATTAATAAAATAAAATTAATACGACCGTCGAATGATGCCTTCCACTTGTTAGAGAACCAAAGCTTTAGAGAATAACCTATCCGTGAGTGTTGATAGCCGCGTAGAAAATTAAAAGGCTATTATGTCCCATCCCACGCCAGTGGGTTACTATCAGGGTTAAGGGTTTGTACACAATGACTCACGTTTACCTGTTACCATAAAATTATTATACACCTTCGGTGATCCGCAAATAATAAGTGCTAGTATAAAATACCACTAAAACATCATTTATATGCAAAAAGCTAGGTATGTAACGCTATAACTAAGGCCTGTACCATTAAACTAAAAGATTTATACAGCGTCAGCTACTTTTGCCTGCACTAACAGGACGCGGTATTGCCTGGGACGAATTTAGATGACACAATCATAACAATAAATCATTTATTTATTCATTTGACGACTTCGGTGGCGTAGCGGGTGAGTGCTCGACTGAGACGCAAGAGGTGCGGGTTCGATTCCCGCTATGGAAGAAATTTTTGTATGTTCTGCAAATATTTCTTCCGGATCTGGGAGTTGTAGAATTATAAGTATGTACTTATGTACATATTTGCAAAAAAAAAGTACATAAGTATTCTATCAGCCATTTGGTGCCCATAGTACGAGCTTTGCTTAGTTTGGGGCTAGATGGCGCTGTGTCAAAGGTCCACAAATATTTATTTACTAGCTGTGCTCCGCGGTTTCACCCGCGTTTTTCTCACAGGCGGCCAGCAAGCGCGGCTTCCTCGTCTCGCCCGCCGCCGCGCCGCCAGCGTCTCGTCTTGCTTGCATCAAGCGCGCGTGGATTTCCTTAGCAGAGTTATTTTAGGAATGTATTTATTATACTCTTCAAAGATCTGATACTTACAATCATCAACAAATATATTTCAAAAAGATTATTACAGGATTTTATGTTGATAAAAAACTCTATGGCCCATAACTCATTAATAGGTACCAACTCTTAACATCTTACACACGTGATAACTTTTAAACGAAATATCCGATTGAGATGAAACAAAAAGTATTTTACTTCTACATAAATACTCTTGATAACATAATGCTTAATTTCGATAAAGATTAATATTACGATATATATTTAACGTAGTTTTTTTTCTTCAGACGATTTAATAATTATTTTGAACACAAAATCGGTTATTGTGATTAAACCATGATAGCTAGATATATGTTCTCGCGGACTTTTTTGTAGGTCTTAATGGGATCTACAAACCCGTAGTACATCATTTTGTTCTATTGTCAATAGTTTTTGCAGCGCACGCAAAAATAGGTTTTCGATTTTACACCTTGTGTTACAAAATAGCAATTTTATTACGGATCCCTAATTTTGAAAAAAAATAAAACATAGCCGATAGCCTTCCTCGATAAATGGACTACCCAACACTGAAAGAATCATTCAAATCGGACCAGTAGTTCCAGAGATTAGCGCGTTCAAACAAACAAACAAACAAACTCTGCAGCTTTATAATATTATAATATATATAGTATAGATTACTAGCTGCCTTCCGCGGCTTCAAAAAGTAGCCTATATGTTATTACAGCACACATACTTTGTATATTCCAAGTTCAGCCGTTATGGCGTGATTGAGGCACAAGCATAAAAACATCCTGACTAACTTTCAAATTTATAATATAGCAGGACTTATTGTGTATAATGGACAGCAGTTTTGTTTCCCAGGCGTGTAGTAAGTAGGTAGGTACACTGCACCAGTAGGGTGGGTATACACTGGTACCAGTGGGCACAGATCGTCCGAGTCGGGCCGTGGGCGCTCTGGCGCCAGACACTGCAGCTAACTTACCATAGAGGTTAAGCTACATACAGCACATCTCAGGATTTGAATAGGTATAGTACGAGTAGTCATTTAACTGGCATCTTATATGGCCATCATGATGGGTAAATTCAGTTTTTTTTTATTTTTCTGCACGAAAAATTTATATGCGCTATACCAGTACTCTCAAACGGGGAAAGAAAACATCGTTAGAAAACCGGCATCGTAGAACCTAATAAGTTCTCTAATATGTGTCAAGTGCACTATAGGAGCCTTTGTGAGGCCCACTTTAAATCGCGAACTAACATAATAAATTATACCAGGTTACTACCATATAAAAATAGTCTGAGTAAAATCGCCTTGATAAAAGTTTATTGACAGCACAAAGTGCCAGTACACAGTAACTAATATCATAAATAATACAGCTATTCCGGATCTAATTTAAACCTTATTATAAGTAATAATCAAGAACTTAAGACAAAATACAATACTCGAATAAGGTAGGTAGTAAGGGTTCGCTTGGATTTCAGAAAGCTAGGGAAGAAATTAAAATCCTGTGTTTGCACAAAGTTAAGAAATACCAGGATTGAAAACATAATGCAATGATGAAGCACGCTCGTATATGCAGTGTGACCACTACATAAGTCGTAGTATCGAGTGGAAACAGTGATTAGTAGCGACTACGGTGCTTTCAATAATTACCGCGCGGCGCAAAGCTTTTGACAAAACTACTAGTTTAATGTCCCATTTATATAAGCAGTTTCGAAATTATCCTTATAAGGTTTTATTGAATACCATCATCATCATCAATTTATACCAGTCACTGCTGGACATAGGCTGCGTCAGTATTTATTATTATCAGAAATAACCTTACTACGGAACTAAAAGTAAAAGTAGGTATGTAATTACAAAAAAAAAATTTTGCTGTCTAAAGACAGTAAATGGGTATTTTTTTGGTAATAGTTAAATTTATTCAAGTTTGAAGAACGTTTGTCTATTTTTTTTTAAATGATCCTTTTCCAATTATGTTTATAAAAAGAGTTGGAGCATTATTCAGTCCTAAGCATTTTTGTCTTCTATATATTCGGATATTTTATATTAAGCTTGTTTAAACAAGTTTACTAAGAATGGAACAAATAAAATTATTGAAACGAGTAACGGAGGACGAGACCTGAGGTGACATCCTACCCCTAGTTAAGTGAACTTTGATACTCCAATTTACAACTAAGTCAAAGTTAGTATCAAACTTCAGTCCTAAACTGGCTTTATAAAAGCTTAAGCCGCTTTAAGATATACATAAAATGATACAATTAATTAACAGTGTCTCGTAAAACCGCCTTGTTTCAGATTGTGTTTACCAAGTCAAATAGGGCACTTAATTTGTGTATTGACAGGCATAAATATTTCTGTAGAGCAGAAAATTACGGACATAAAGCATTCGCGGCAGTTTCAAAAGACAGATTGTAATAACAGACAGGGTAATGTCCCATTCCCATGGAACTACGTTTCTATAGTAGGCACTCGTAGTACCTACTCGGCTTTAGTATGGCACATTGTATACATTATCAGACAAGTTGACATTCTCTGAAGCACTGCAAAAAGTTTTGAGAATGAAGCGAAAGAAGTATGTCGGGATCGTAGCAAATGGCGATCCGTGATCTCTGCCTACCCCTACGGGAAACAGGCGTGATTTTATTTATGTATATAGGAACAAAAAAATTAGGCAGAGGCATTTGATAAATAAATAAATATTTGTGGACATTTCACACAGCGCCATCTAGCCCCAAACTAGGCTAAGCTTGTACTGTGAGCACCAGATGGCTGATAGAATACTTATATAGGTACTTTTTTTTAAATACTTACTTGTAATACATAATACTACAATGACCCAGACCGGAAGAAATGTTTGCAGAACATCCAACATTTCTTCCGTAGCAGGAATCGAACCCGCGCCTCTTGCGTCTCAGTCGAGCACTCGCTCGCCACGTCAGCGAGGTCATAAAAATTTCATTGTTGGTTGTCATAATTGGTATTTACACGGTATGCAGCTTTAGAATCATCTGAAATGATTCATCTCATACTATACTCGCAAATTCTAAAACTACTACTACTAAGGCCTTTTACCATCTATAGTAGATGATTTATACAGCGTCAGGAGGCAACTTTTACCTTCACAGACGGGACGCTGTAGTGCCCGGGACGAATTAAGATGGAGTAGGCTTGCCCAGCACTTATTCCATCCTCTCAGCTTAGTCGGCCTTGTCCACAGGAAAGACATGGTCAATACGTGCGGAGCTGACTAAGCCGCGGGTTTCCTCACGATGTTTTCCTTCACCGTTTGAGAGTACTGGCATGGCGCACATAAATTTTTCGCACAGAAAAATCCATTGGTACACGACCGGGTTCGAACCCACGACCTTAGGATCGGAAGGCGGGGTCACTACCAACTAGACCACCAGTGCTCTCGATTCTAAAAACATCCATAAAAAACCTTTACAAATGAAATGTTTAAATGTCATAAGAGGGATTGATATCGTGCTGAGACTGTTCGTTAATATGCGTGAAAAAGTTGAAAGGATCAAAGAGTGAAACAAATCAGGAACATCCGTTGGCACTCGTATTTCAAAAGCTTTTGTTTAATGTATTTAAATTATATATTTAATTTCCGTGTCAGATGTTGACATGCGAACTGTGGAGCCGTTATGTGACGAGGGATGGATTTTCCATAATCATCATCATCAGCCTGTATCATCAGTCGTTCATTACTACAGCAACGTTATTATCTGTTGAAAATCACCATATATTTTTGACCAATAAAGTTACTACGGTGATAATTTGATGAACGATCCATCATCCGTTGATAGAATATTGGTGCGGGGCATAAAAGATCTCGATACATTACCAATCCCAATATGACAAACACATCATTGATCAAAAATATTCAGAGCATCGTTCGAATATTAGGACAAATTCTGTCTCTCTCATTTAATAGGATCATGCAATACATCAGTTGCCAGCTTCAGTCGGCAATTAGGACGCTGGCAGGCCAACTTGTTCTGGCCCGCCTGTTGCCACTATTTGCATAATAATTTTCACTTATGAATAGGTATTATGGCGTTATTGCACTTATAAATATTTACGGCTAATCTTGGGCGGGTAGAGTGGGAGGGCCCGTTGTCTTGACGGAGCTTCTACACTGTACAGACACATAATATACAGAGTGTCACACGGCTATGCCACACGGAGGTAAAGTACCTTAAATACCGTAGAAAAAAAATTACTAAAAGATGACTTCATTTTTATTTTAAAAACAATTCGAACTGCGTTCAAAATTTTTTTCAAAGATTTTTAAATAATCGCATGTCTGAACCATTTTCCTGATCAAAATTTTAAATCAAATGTTGAATTTCATACTCTTCCTTTTATTTAAAATGCTTTGTTATTTATAAGAACCAACAAATTCAATATGCACAATTTCACACGTGCACAGCGCACGTGTGGAAACTCTATCAGATTTTCTTGTCAAGATGCTGACAGGTGGAATAGCTAGTGATTAGTGATTTGCTCTTATGTGGGAAGAGTGCTTTGCAGAGTTCTAGGAACTGATGATGAATTAAACTTGTGATTAGTATTTTGTATTGCGTACTCATTGTAAAGTAATAAATTTTGAAAATTGACAGATTTTGATGCTTTTGACTAAACTTTCAATAAGCAAAATAACTGTGGCGCTAAAACCATATTAATGATTGGTCGTTAGAAAGTTGGAAAGATGATTGATTTTACTGAATAATATAACGAAATGAAATGACTTTATCTACCTCGTAGAATATTTTTATGGCTGCAATGTGACTATCAACTTTTCCTACATAAAGTTTCATTCATCAAACTCCTTTATTGTTCTGGCTAAAGGTAGTTGCACAAGAAAAGGGTCCGCCTTAACGGGAAAACTTTTAACCTTCAATGTTTCCCTCCAGGTATCTAGTAAGCTTGATAAAGTTATAAAATCGCTTTTCCGTGCGTGACCGCACTGCCTAACGCGTTTTCTATCTTCAGGATGTTTTATTGAAAAAGTTTAGGTCGTGAGTCGAATGGGGAAGCTCATCGTAAAATATGAATAATCGATCCTTGAGAAGAGCCTTTACCTGTAAATCGGGGATAGTCTGTGGGGAATCGTCCAGCTTCTTTATGGAGGTCGGAAGCAGGGAGCATAAGTCAGCTATGGATTAGCTTTAAAAACAGGGTTTGAAATTCCAAACGTTTTCAGGGTTCAATTTTGGCAAATGGATATTGGATCCATAAAATATAGCAAGTCAGATTTATGGTTTCAATTAGGTAAGGGATTGGTGAAATCGATATTCAGTGCAGAAGACATTTAAAATATATAGGAACTCTGACAAAGACAAAAATAACATTCATAAATATATTACCTATACTTCTTAATAGCTTGTTAACCAAATTAATAGGATGTCAAAATGTGTTTGAACACATTCCGATTGATACCATACCGTATATTTAATTCAATACCGTACACTTGGAAGAATCTGTCAAAATCGCAGTTGGATATAACCTACAACCTACAACCTACGTACGTAATAAAATTGATGAATTTGTGTATAATGGAGAATCAACCTCCCCAAATATTCCCGTCAGAGGCACAAAGCTTAACAAAGGGTACCACACAAAGGTGTCTTACATTCCGCGATGTAATCTCAGCCATTAATCACGTATTCATAACCGCCGTCAATCACACAGCGACATCCGCAAACGTTGCGGTTTACCCGCCTCGCTTCGTTTATATTCATGTGGGGCCAATGAGCAGGCGATCCGCCTATATCAAAAATTTGTGAGGATGTGAGATTATAAGAGGATAAGAAGATATGCGAGGAGGAGAAGACGCATAAGAGATGCGAGGACGTTTATGTCTCAATGGCGCCGTAACCGCTCAACTTATATGAAACTTGGAATGTATGTTACGGGCAACTTGATTAACCGGTCAGTATTAATAAAGACCGATCATTATGAATAATGCGTCGGTCAAATTGATAATTTTTTTACTTTGACCGGCCCATATTAATATCCCCAACGGCCCGTGGTCCATTGATTTTTCCCAGGTTATTAACTAATTTTTAATCTGCTGTTCAAAAGTAATATATTAAAATATATATCAAACTATAAGTAAGGTAATACTAATGTTATTACGTTTCATTGAAATCGTTAAACGGTTATTGTGAGGTATGTACAAACATCCAAACCTCCTTTTATGCTCACATCCTCACAAAGTTTTACATTTATAATATTAAGTAGGAAGATACCTATACCTTCGCCAATTTCGTAGACCACGCTGCCGACATTTTTTTTTTCTACGAATATGGTTGGGAAAACGGGATTCAGTAAACTACTTCCCTAAACGAAAGGTGCAATTGGATGAGAGAATGCTAATCTTGGTAAGTGCCCATATTTTAGTGAAATCAGAAATGGCAGACCTTTGTTTATCTACCTCTCGTTCTCTGTTTGAACCGCTATGCAGATTGAGTTATTTACAAATCCACGATAACAATTTATATATTAGGATTTCCTTTTATATAAATTAAAGTGCTTATACCAATTTTCAGTAACAGCATTCAAAAGGTATACTTGCAAGACTAAAAAAAACATAGATTTTACAAATAAAGATAATGAGAAATGAAGTTTAAAAATTTGTTGTACACAGATAACATTCACATTATTTCATATTAAAAAAGTAATGTGATAAAAGTTGTAACAATTCAAGCTTTTATTAACCATTTTACTCTTGAATTTTTTATCAAGAGGCGGTTTAAAACAATAATTTGTAAAATTCGCCCATTAAACATTCACACGCGCACATAAAGATTTTCAGTGTTTGTTTAAATCGCGTGGCAAGTGGAAATAAAAAAATATCTTAATTGTAACGGATGGCGTGTTTTGTGATAAAAACAAAATAAATTAACTGTAATTATATCGCTCCACCGTGTTTACTATAATGAGTTAGATAAAGTGGGCCACGGTTTATCCGCATTTAATGGACTTAGAAGTAAATCAGAACTTACATAATTATGTAATTCTACGCATACAGGCATTTTCAATTAAAAACCCGATAATAATTCTAAAAAAATTAATTTTATTACACTTTTTAACAAGGTGCGGTAAGACCTGTTTAGATCCGAATTTATGAAGACTTAACTAGATAAGTCGTTATATTCAATTCCACAATAAATTTTCACTCAAAACCCGCGTGTAAGTTGAATAAGTAAAAAGTTTTAATAGCCAATCAAAGTGTACCTATCACAATGAGTACCTTAGATGAGTAAACTCACAATAACAAGCAATATTGAGGGTACCATACCTGGAGATAGAAGCCCCAAACGCCGATCAAGTGTCGGAACAGCTGGATGCCCCCTTAAACATCGCTCTTCATCAGGCCAAAAACCATGGCAGATGGAGACAAACCATAGAACGAGTCCAGTACTCAGTCACGGCAAAGAAACGATTATGGAGGTGGAGAACAACTTGACAAAAACTAAATATGTTGTGAAACAGGTTTTACTAAAGGCGGCGTAGAACTAAAAGTTACTGGATTATGTAACTCATTATTTGACCAGTTATCGCGCTCAAAGCGCAAGTTAAATAAAATTAAATGCTCTTAATTCGAATGCATTAAGGGTAAGTCCACCACCAGTTGCGAGCGCTGGCAGAGTTCCAAATTATTTTGAAAGAAACCCTGTAACGACGTCGTTTTACTGGATCATGCCGTTATTACTCCACTATTGTTTTTCTTAGGTTTATTTAGGAGAGTCTGGAGTGAATTTAAAGCGGTTAGACGGAATGGTTTCCTTGTTATTTTGGGTTTTCAATGTTTTCATTCTGTTTCCGAATTATTTGTATACTCTTTAATCTTTGGTGCACCAAATTACCTACCTTGTTTTAGTACACTACAGCTCTGCAGTTCGTAGCTTTACCTACATGAGTGCGGTTAAGAAATCCGTCGCCTTAGCTAAATAAGCTAAAGTAAGATAATGGGTCCATTCTAATAACTAGTTATGAAACAGCGAAGGAAATTGTATTTTTCGTAGCTAGTTATGAAATACAGTTATTAAAAGGGAACAAAGGGTCCATTTTAATAACTAGTTATGAAACAGGGAAGGTAATTGCCTTTTTCGTAGCTAGTTATGAAAAACAGTTACGAAAATGGACCAAAGGGATAGCCTAAGTAGCGGTACGTCTTGAAGTTGGTTGAGCTGCAATAATTGCAGCGTTGAAAATATCAATGAGAAATCATTTTATTAAAAGTCAGTCCTACTTATTAAGACTGATTATTGAACATAAAAAATAACCCAGAAACTGTATATAGAGCTCTTGTTAAGTAAATAGGTACTTGCGCACAAATATTAAAAGAAAAAGTAAACTTGAGCAAACAAAGTTTAAGATATTGATGTAATTCCTTTTATATTACTGTGTTGCAGCACAGTTCGGTAGTTATGACTATAAAGTTGCCATGAGTTGACCCTCGGAGCTCTTATGAACATGGCATACATAGTAGTACCTACTTTATGGCTTCCGAGGTAGCACCAGTACTTTATGGCTAATAAATATTCCGACAAACGAAAACTTTTTCCCGTGCAAATACTTTGAAGGGAAAGTTGAGTTTGATAATGCTTAGTTTTTTTGAACGTAAATGTACCTACCTAATTATATAACACCCATTAGGTAGGTCATTTTTATTTAATTTTTAAAATCTGGTTGGGATTACTCACCAAAAATTACTTTACCTCGTAAACACAAAATAATGCAAAAATGTTAATTGAAATCCCACTAACTTAACACGCAAATTTATCTTACGGCGTAGGAGTCGAACCCACACCTCTCGTGTATCAGCTGAGCACTGTCATGCCATTACGGTTGTCTACTGGTAGGTACATACATAAAAATAAATCATTTTATAGTGTACAAAAATGTATGTGGGTTATGGTTCCTTCCTACGTCCAAACTCCTACTCAAATTAGACCCCTGTAAAATATCATTTCCATTTCCAAAAACGTGCCTCTCTCACAATAAAGCACTCAGTTTTTATTGTCACGCGGAGAATTTCTTTTCCTTACCGATATTACCATAACGACGGAGCATAGAAGTCAATATCCTAGAATAAATAACAGTGACTTCTTGTAGTGTCACTCAGAAACACACTACGTCTATTCTACATCTACTCAGTCAGTCTTCCTAGTTTGCTGTTACAAGAGTATAGGGCCAATGATATCATATTTTTTAACAGTAATCACGGTAAAGTATTAATAAATGTAATGCGTATTAAAAAAAATAATCCTCAGCAAATCAAGCGCCGTGTGACAACCTCTTTTAACATCCAAACTACATTGAATCTAAGTCCGGCGTAATAGAGTTTATTTTTCTGCAAGGCCAATAAGAAGTATCACAGACTTGCAATACCAGTAGCAATTGCTTATTCATATGATTTTTTCGTATGTTTGATCCGGATAGCTTCCCTATATCCTATTGCTGTTTTATTGGTTGCCAATATATCTGGAGTACGCTCGACCGATTTTCCGATAGCGTATCTTGTCCATCGATTGGATTCTGATTGGTTGTCTGAACGTTATGAATTTTGATTGAGAATACTTTTTCTATAGAAACTCTTGTTCTGTTCTGGAGGCGGGCGTTGACTCTGCTACACAGTTTCTACTTTTGCAGTTGTCAACGTGCCATTTGTTTTAGGTACCTATAATGTTTTTGTTCCGAAATAAAAACTTTTGAATTTTGAATTTGAATTTGAATAGATCATCATCAGCCTATAGCAGTCCACTGCTGGACATAGGCCTCCCCTAATGCACTCCATCTTCGGCTTGACGCATCTAGTCTCTGCCAGCAGCCTTTCGCAGATGGTCACTCCACCTGGCCGGAGGACGTCCTCCCTTACATTTTCCGAGTCGTAGTCTCCACTTAAGAACTCGTTTACCCCTGCGGTTATCGGTTCTTCGGCAGATAATGGCCATCCCACTGCCACTTCAGTTTGCTAATACTGTGAGCTATGTCAATGAATTAGTTCTCTGTCAGATAACCTCGTTACGGATTCTATCCTTCAGAGAAACTCCGAGCATAGCTCATAGATACCCATGTTCAATATCCACAGTAATTTTGGGGCTTAAATCTTAAGTAAGAAAATTGCTTAAATCGGGGTAAATGGAAAAAGGGACTTTCGTCCATAGGACACATTAGATTAAATTAGTTGTGTTAATGTTTAATGTTGAAGGCACCTTTAAAGGTGTTTGAAGTTTTAGCGGTAACAATGTATTTGTCATAAGATTCAAAATTGCTCTAATCAACAACATCGTAAGGATAATTTTTAAGCTTCATAGTGACAATCTGATTACAAAGACAAGCATTCAATAGGAAAATGAGAATTCGTTAATTCCATATTCCATTAATCCAGTATTCGAACCATTCATAATTCTAATACGATTGAAGACGTAATGTATTGTTGAAGTGGAGCGAGTAAACAGAAGCGCTGCGTTCGATCGCTTCAAGTTTACGAATGAATGAATTCTATCTCAATCGTGGCTTAGATTGGATGTGGTCCGCCGCTGGTTAGAGGGTGTTTGATAAGAGCGAGAAAATACCGCGATTTTATGTCAATCGTACTTGTGATATCGCTTTTTTTCTACTACTAAATATGTCATCACGTCGCTTCGTTGTAATGTTAAGGTCTAGTGGTAGTGGCCCCGCCTTCCGACCTAAAATCGTGGGTTGCAATCCGGTCGTGTACCAATGGATTTTTCTTCCAAAAATGTATACGCACTAGGTATACCAATAAGCTCAAACATTGAAGAAAAACATCGCTTATCGTAAAGGAAACCAATAAAAGTTCAAAAAGATGTGTTAAGTGTACGCAAGGAGCCTTTGAGGCGCTCTTTAATCGTTTTTTGTAGGGATTTTTTTAGATAAAAATATAATATCAATACACAACAAACAGTTTACAAAGGCTACAAGTTTTATACCAACACTGAATACAATTTTTCCGCCAAAACTGCCACATTTTACGGCGCATAGTAAAAACTCGCCTATAAAAGTGTTTGAAAAACACAAGCAAAATAATTCCCTAGATAACGAAGAACCATGGTACGCGAGAACTCGTCCAGGCTTCGAGAACAGACATGGCTGAGAGAAATTGGCAGATTTATTTGCGTTCGGATAAACCCTAGCTACGACTTGCTGCATTTTTACCTCCACGAAGTTATATAGATGAACTAGCTGCCACCCGCGGCTTCGCTCGCGTGGTACCCGAATGCAAAATAGCCTATGCGGTAATCCAGCACGTGTACTATGTATATTCCAAGTTTCACTCGAGTTTCATCAGGCACAAACATACAAACATCCTCACAAACTTTCACATTTATAATATACCTAGTAGGATAAATGAATGTTGGACGTAAATCTCTTTGAAGATGTACAATCTGAAGTATTTATGCTTTACTGTTTTACTACAATGTTTTAGAGATTTGTCAGAAATCTTGGGATCTTTACTTTGGTTGATACTGCAGACCCTTTAAAACTTCAAAATGAAAGTTTTCTCTGGTGAAGTTTGAACGCGATTGCTTAAACAAAACAGGTAACTGAGATTTGTGTTTCGATTCAAAATAATGCTGTCGTGTAATCTGGATTGTATGACCAAAATAATCCATGGTATAGCCGCCATAACGAGAGAGGAGCCAACAAAACCGATTGAAGCTTAAAGTAGAGTTACGTCCGATGTAGGGATGCAAGTTGAAAAATAGTATGGTATCGGAAGCCGGATATTTCATCATTTTTGGAAGTTTTTGAAGCACAAATTTTTACAAAATATTATAATATAATTTCTCTACTGGACTGGGAGTTATAATAAATAACATAGAATGAGTCAAGCTGCTTCTCTCCCCGAGCATGTCGTATAAGTCGACTAAGAGATAGGTAGATCCTCCAACATGATGAGATACAATAAGCAAGTATTCCCAAGGAGGGCTGACGGCAGGCAGGCGGCCGGTCATAAAACACCTTAGCTAAAACTCTTACACCATGATCCAAGGAACATGCTGTGCCGACCCCACATAGAGTGGGATAATGGCAGGAAAATGATGATGATGATGATAATAATATGAATCATTTTCAGTCTATTTAAAATTTAACAAAGTTGCACACAAAATAAAAAGTTAGTATGCATTTATACCATTGACCGAAAGATAAAAACTGATATTCTAAAAATCAGTGGCTAACAAGTTGCCGGACTGTAGATTTGAAAAATTCGTTGACAAACACCATTGGACTACTCTACCAGGCTATTCAGATCCATTTATCTAAAATTATTTCAGTAGTTTGGGGCGACAACGTACAAATTTTCCAGCAGGCGGCCTCGTAAAACCCTCGACGGTCCCACCACAATTTGCTTTTAACAGCATGAGTGTGACAAAGCAAACAAACGGTGTCCCGCCATCACAGACCCAGTTATCGGACAAGGAGCTACCATGAAAAACTAAGAAAGGATTTTAACTTTGTGATTTTCAAGTTTTTTTGAACATAACATTGAATGTAATTACTATTATGACTATAAATTAATATTGTATTTTAATTAATGGCCAAATCAACTTTATTATGTCCTATTAATATTATAAATGAGACAGTATGTAGGTACCTATGTGTGAATGTTTGTTACCACGCATCTCCGTAACTACTTAACAGATTTTAATGAAAATTAAAACATAAATAGTTTAAGTTCTGGAATAACATATAAGCTTATTTCATTTTCGAAAAATCAGCCCCTAAAGGTGGTAAAGTTTCTATGGAAAAAATATTTTTTGATCGAATTCACGCTCAAAACTGGGTACAAATAAACGTTAAAATAAATATTAAAACACGTATGTTTTAAAGAAAATTTACGAAATAACGACACGTGTTTCAAGGTCTTCCAAAATAGCCCTCATAAAGGTTTTGTATGGGAACTTTTTAACGAGTGGCGCGATTAGCTCGAAACTTGGTTAGGATACTCTATATACAAAATTAATGGGAACGTCTAACAGAGTTTTTCAAAATAATCCTCAAAAAGGGTTAAAATGAGATGTCAAAATTTACACCATGCGAGCGAAGCCGCGAGGGTAAACTAGTTACAATATAATTTTTGAGACTATTCAATTCAAGATATGCTGACATTCAAGACATGCTACTATTCGTGTCCTAGTACTTAGTAACTAGTGCCGTGAAAACAAGTTTTTGAAGTTTAGCCCAAAGAGGCTCTTTTCGTCCACCTAACACATGTTTTCAAAAATTTCAGGTTCCTCTTAATATTTTCCCTCAACCTTTGATAATACTGTTAGGTACATCCCGCTCAATACAAATGCAATAGGTACTGAAGTTTGTATGGTGTCGTCGCGGTGTCAACTGACGTCTACCGGGATTGTTCCGCGTCAGGTTTCGCTGTACACCACCGCTCTCGTTGGCAAGGAAGCTGTAATTTCCCTCGAGATGCCTAGTATTGACGCGGACCCGCCTGAATTGTCACAGTCCTGACATATCGAGCGAATTTGTGAGCTCTTTTGGCAAAGCATCTTTATGTTGCTGGGTCACAGACAATTTTAGGTTCTAACTAAACGAGGGAAAAAACGCTGATCGTGAAAAAACAATGAAATAAAATTAACTTTCACGAAAGTGTTCGTGTAGTTTAGTTTGTGCATCCTAGATTTGACATTGTCAAAGACAAAGTAACTGCCCGAAAGTAGATTTTCGATGCATATCAAGGCAAAGCATAATTTAATCAAATATTTTCCGTTGTCATCTATTTCAGAAGCGAACTATTTCCACCAACACAGTCCAATAATCTTAGATGAGCATTCCTTGCCGTGTAATAAAGTAAGTTTACACGTCCGTGCTGTAATCCCCGGTGAGTAACAATGTGGGTTATGCTGCAACTCATTAATTTGCTGGGGGATTTGAACCTGTGTTGTTGCTAGTACCTAATGGCATTAGAACAATAATTATTAATGATTATTTTATGATTTTACATTGATTTGTTAGATAAAGTTGGCCAGAGATAAATAAATAAATATAAATATAAATATTTGTGGACTTTTCACACAGCACCATCTAGCCCCAAACTAAGCAAAGCTTGTACTATGGGCACTAGATGGCTGATAGAATACTTAAACAATATTTTTTTTTGTAAATACATACTTATAATACATAATACAACACCCAGACCCGGAAGAAATATTTGCAGAACATACAAACATTTCTCCCGTAGCGGGAATTGAACCCGCGCCTCTTGCGTCTTAGCCGAGTACTCGCCCGCAACGCCACCGAGGTCGCCAGGTATATTTCAGTTTTATATCTCAGTGAAGATGGACCAGCCTCAAATCTTGTCTTCGCCGATAAACAAGTTTGTATGAGCTTTGGTTTGTATAACCAGTTCTGAAAACTGCACCCTCTTTTTTGCATACAAAAAAATACCTACTTAAAACTCAATGTTCTCCAGAATATATACAAAAAGGAGCAGAAAGATAATATTCCTTAGTCCATATTGCACAATTGTACATGCCGACACACAACAGTAATATTTTTATAGCGTATAAAACATTCCATACAAAAACGCTGAACGCAGAAGTAGTTTAAAAGTTTTTACTCAGCATTTGTGTATTATGGAAGCAAAGTTATTCCACCCATTCGTTCCCGGCACCCACATAAACAAAACACTCTGCGTTTGCTTCTTCCGTATACATTTTTTGTACGACGATAGTAAGGTTTAGGGTTTCCCATTGTTCCTTGTTTGATATTCATGTTTTCAACGTCTTTGCTTGAGAATTCACATGTTCTTGGCTGTATAGTAAAATTATTTATATTTTAAGCCATGGTCTGCTGCAGAAAACCTGAACGTAACATACATTACACTCAATATTAATGCTTAAGACAACGTGTCAGGGTTCAAAATATGAAATGGATAGAAAGACATATTGCGATTGTTCGCATTCAGTCAATCTCTACCTATGCCAGTCTCTCAGCGAGGAATTTCGCAAAGCCTTTGGTTATATTGCCACCTGCGATAAGGAGACGGTATTAGGGAAAATCAGAACACACCGAACAAAACTAAAGCTTCAGACTGAGCACAGAGAGTTTAAAACCCCGTGGCAAAGACAATTAATTTAAGGCTGATGTACCTTTGAGTTGTGACTGTTGCAGGAAGGAGCCAAATGTCTATGATGATATTAGATTTGCATTTGTCTGTAGATATACGTGTATTTTTCCGGGAAATGCATTATTGTTTATGATAATCTTGAATTCATGCAAATTTTATTGCTATCTACTAAATAAATATGAGTAGGGAAACCATGTCACCGTAAATGTTAGATTCTAGTTAGAACGTAGTGATGCCAAATGTGCCCTTAATATAAATGGGGTTGTTGAATTTACAGTCCTCTGTAAAACTACTTATTATGAAACCATGATATCTGCCAAGTCGTGCCAAGTCGCCATGCAAGCGAGTCAGATAATCATTAAAAGCGTTGGCATATTGATACCTAAAGGTCATAAAAAAATTCTACTCGTATTGTAACACAGCCATACTTCAATTGATAAAACTTATCGATTGAATTTCAGCTGTGCCGATGCAAACTGACGTGCCAAGCCAATATACATTGATGGCGTTACTACGATCGACGCTCACTCAGACACTCAACTGTCACCCCATCCAATCTATTTACATAGTTAGTTATAGACAAGAGATTCCCACTACCTACCAGACAAAAAATAATTTGTGTATAATTTTGTCTTCGAAAACGACATTATTGCACACTATAGACTATCGTCATCATCATCATCTTCCTGCCATTATCCCACTATATGTGGGGTCGGCACTGCATGTTCCTTGGATCATGCTGTAAGAGTTTTGGCTAAGGTGTTTTATGACCGGCTGCCTGCCTGACGTCAACCCTCCTTGGGAATACTTGCTTGTTGTATCTCATCATGTTGGAGAGGATACTATCCCTTAGTCGACTTTTACGACATACTCGGGGAGAGAAGCAGCTGGACGCATTCTATGTTTTTTCTTTACTCCCAGTCCAGCAAAGAAGTATTATTGTACACCATAGACTATCTAAATAAATAAAACATAATGTTGACTGACTGACAATACACGCACAGCCTAAACCATTATGACCTAGAAGCATAAAACATGGAGGGTTTAGTATTCTGAGTGCATTAAGAAAGGAATTCTCGAAAACCTATTCCTAGAGGCCGTAACGGGAAGATGAAGTTTGTATGAAAAAAAGCTCAACGCGGACAAAGTCACCAGGCGTTCTCTAGTTCAACATACTATGAATTAAAACTTTACATCTATCTAGAAGCCGTAAGAAAAGAAAATGATGCCATAAAGGCGGATTTGATATACTACAAATATAAATGACTCTAGATAATTACAGGAATACCTACTCAAAGCTTTATCTCTCAATCACGTGGGAAAATAAACACCATTGGAACACTTACAAATGAAACTATTGTGTTATCCATAAATCTCTGCCTACATTTCGGTAGTAGCCTGTGGGAGTATCTACCATAGCTTTTACGAGGACAGTAGAAAGACGTAAATAACTCTATAGTTTACGATCAGATTTGAACCATTCTGTATGAAAAAAAAGCTTCTAATACAGCGACAGTAATAAAACAAAACTTGCTATTGTTGACTGAAGTCTGTGTTTGTTTAGGTAACTATGTTTGGTAGGACGTGGTATGTGGTTCATTGACCAAGTTGAACATCGGACAATATTGTTAGGCGCTTCTTTGATGTGACTTTGACATGCCGCTCTGTAAGGGTTACGGAGCGGCATGCAAACACAAAAAACAATACATCAAACTTTGCTTGTTTCTTATGGGCAAAGATCATGGATCTCCATTTGCTACAATTCAATCTCTCACACTCTTCATGCATGCTCGTCGGTTTAGGGTACTCTTGACCTGACCCTCTACCAAAACGTCAATGATTTGGTCCATACACGCCTAGGTCTTCCAACTTTCTTTCCAACGGTACCATTCACACTTGTCTCGTTAATCTTTCATTCTTCTTTGATTTCAAACATTGAAAGCAAAAAAAAACTACACGTAATCATTTGACATTACTTTTGTATCGGGTTGGTTAAGGTCCTTTTATGGAACAGAGTAAAGAAAATTAAACTCACTCATTTATATTCATTTACAGTACATTGCAGTGAATTTCAAGTGCGCTTGATATTGTCGCCAAGCTTAACAATTTGTCATCCGCATTGCACCATTCCGACACAATCCTCACGCGATTACAGTTGGGAATCGAACCCACGCACCTGATTTGCAACGTCTCAGTCGGTTCGTAGGCGACTAGCATGTTTTCTTATATTGTTACTTACCTATCTTTCATATTTAAGGAAAATAGTTAACTCTATACTCAAGTTTTCCGTAATATACTGCTACTTATATAGAGCAGTTTTTCCGATGAACATAACAGTGTTTCTATCTAATGTATATGCTACTTAAATTTGACACGGTCCGGTTTTTTTGTTCTTTTAAATTAATAGGTACTTGTTTTATATGTTCAAAAAGTAACATACTAGCCAACGTCAATCAGAGTTACGTTAGAACGAAAAAAAAGCTATTTTACTATAAATAGTTTTCGCCCGCGTCTTCTCTCGTGTGGTACAGTTAGCCTATCATGTTATTCCAGGTCACTAACTAATTTAATATTCTTAGCTAAGCATAATTGAGTTACAATAATCCAAACACCCTCACAAACTTTCTTATTTATAATAGTAGTAGAGTTCGTTACTGAAAGTCATAATATAAAAGGCGTAGGCTGATCTGATATTATGATTTTCTGGTTCGAATCGCAAATCTAATCGGATATGAATACATTTATCAAATCAGCGTTGTATTTATACGTCTGCGTCTGAGATTATTATGGCTAAATCAGGGCGCACGAGTCGCATTATAACATTGATTGATTCAGCAGGCACTCCTTGCAAAATCAAGCATGGACCATAAAGTTGTCTAAATATTTATTATTATTATTCATTTATAATACAATTAATACACACACACTTAAAACTAAAACTACATACATACATAATTTCATTTAAAACAGAATAATTAATAATCAAATTAAATAAATTAATGTCAAGGGAAATTTTAAATTAATATACATTACACAACATGGACAACACGTAATTAAAATATTAATTGAAATTACATTAAAATTAATATTATTATATGAAATGAGATAAGATGAAGCCCATCATTATTCGCATCCACCTGTTTTGAATGGGACAGTCTGTCCGAGCTACAATCATCTTCATTTATAAAACTCTTACGTTACTGACTGATTGACTGACAATACATGCATAGCTTGAACCATACCTAAGTTCTAAAAGCATGAAACTTAGAGGATAATTCCCATTATGGTATAGGGGTGCACTAAGAGGTATTCCCGAAATTCAATTCCCAGATGACGCCGTGTGAAGATGAAGTTTGACCGCCAAAGTCGCGGGACATGTCACTAGTGGGCTATGAAAGGCTTGGATACTCCAATGACCTAGTTTAATAAGTCTAGTTTTAAACGGTACGTAACTTAAAGACTTTTCAAATATAAGTTGAAAATTTTACCTGTTATATTTTATCGCAGAGATTGTTTTGACAGAATTTTTGACTAAATATCTAAGACTGAACAATCTTAACAAAGAATATAGCTAGAATACCTACTATTTCATAAAAAAGTTAGGAACTTTTAATACTTGTTGCCATGATTTTTTTTATTATTGTTACCTAACTAGGCCTTTATATTTCCAGAGTAATTTATATTGTGCGGTCTGAAAGCAACATTTATTTCGTCATAAAGTGAATCTCATTAAATGTGTTCCGTGAAACGGAACCCTTATTTTTTATTGCTAAATTCATTAGGTCCCTACTTATTTGAAATTTGTGTGTATAAATACGATTTACGTGTGTATGCGCTATTCCGTAACATTTTCAATAAGGCTTTGCAACACTAATAATCTTGTAATTAAAACTAAGCAAGCTATACATTTTCCCTAATGACTGGTGTGCGAGGGAGATAGACTGAAAGAGAGGGAGAGGGAGATAGGCGTTAAATTAACGAGGGCTGAATTACATTTGCTTCGTGAGAGGAATACATGTGACAATGTTTATAAGTTTCAGCACATGCCCTGTTTGTATGCATTTGTAGGAATAATACGCGTTTAGGAGAAAATAATGAAATTTTACGATTATAAAACGAAAAATAGCTTTGGTAATAATTTTATTATAATAATTAAATTCACAACCTTAGGTGAAAATAATAAAAGTTTTAAAACGAAATACCGCATTAGTTTAAAATGTTAGTTCTAAGGCATTGCGGGATTTTATACCTTTCTGAATACGGTTTCAATCAAGGTATTCAAAGGCATCCCATCTTTTGTTCTTGTCATCCGTTGTTCTTTTCATTGTCAACAAAGAGCAAAGAACAAACAATGCTTACGTATTCTCATCTATTAATTCACATACTCAAGATCTATTCTATAATAGAACCAGCTTACACGCACGGCTATACTCACGTAGTGTAATTTTTTTACCCCTTTTAGACATACATATTAGCACGACCGTATCCCTAACGGGGTGGGCAGAGCCAAAAGTACATAACAAAACGTTCAGACACTCTTAATTCAAACTCCCAAGATATAGGATAAAAATAGTCAAACATAGTGACAGGTGATCATTTGCCTTCTTCCTCTCTTTTGTATGATTTTTTATTCCTTCCCCGTCTTTTATATAAATTGTTTGTTTTGTGTGTGTGCCAAATAAATGTATTTCTTTCTTTCTTTCTTTCTTGATCAGCCCATCGCCCATATAGATGGTCCATCATGTTGGAGAGGCAACTACCCCTTAGTCCACTTTTACAACATGCTCAGGGTCTTACTGAGTCGGTGGTTATCATCATGCAATAACAATTCCTACAAACTTACCTACTAAGGTAACGATATAACCACATGTTCCCATAGTCTTATTCACAAGAAGCATACGAGTTCTGAAGACTTTACATAACTGCTGTTCATGGGATGAGATAGCGAAGTTTCGAATCCTTTCGTATGTTATCCTTGTTTCTGGATATTGTTACAAACCTCTTTCTCGTAGAAACTCTGTGAAATATAAGGATGAGGAAAGTTTGGATCGTGAGTTATAGAAAGATAGACTTAGTAGAAACCTGAAGTTTTAAAGAAAGCGATTAGTACATCATTTTAGAAGGCAATGGTTTTAGATATATCTCATACCGGATCGTTCATTACCTTAGAAACTTTGTTATCTTGAAAAAAAAAACGTTGTAAACTATTACATTATTACGAAATAATGACCATAGAATGAACCGGGCAACTATGAGACAAGACAAACTGAAAACACCATTCGTTTGATACAGAACACTGAAAACCCAACAAGCTAATAAACCTAACCTATGTAACTTAGATCTGAAACTCCAATTAATCCAACTAATGTTCATAATGTTTATGTTCCATGAAGTGTTATTGTACACTAATGAGAGATGAGCCGTCGAAAGTCTTTAATGGGCCATTAATATGCATTATGTTCTCATACCTGCTCTATTAAGATTTACTTGTTTGAAAAACGGAGACCGTCTTATACCATTTTATTTTTTGAATTAATTATATCTCGCTGCGGAAGAATTGTTTACATGTTCTGAAAATATTTATTCCGAATACTAGTACATCCTAGATAAGATTATTGTATGTATCTTCTGTATCCCTAAAGGGATGGGCTGAGCACAAGTAGTCAAAAGAAAACTTGCAGCCACTCCTAATTCAAAGTCCTAAGATGGATATGGTGCACCGTGGTGACAGGTGATTACTTATTTAAAAAATAAAATGTCGGTCGTCTAGCAGCAAGATTACCTGACGATATAGCATCTGTCGTGAGCTGAATTTGGCTAGCAACGGACCGTGGAAAAAGACACACATAGGAAGGCCTACTAAATGATAATGAAAATAAAATATTACAGTTGTTGATACCTTCTCGATGGCTCTGAAGTGACTTTCACCACAGCCTGACACCTGAGGGAAAGCGGCATTGAGGTCGGCCGAGGAAGCGTTGATGAGATAAGCTTCGAAAGCCTTCGAAAGTAAGTATTGGGAGTAAGCTCAGGACAAGAAAGCCTGGAAATCCACGGAGGCAATTTTTCCTAGAAGTGCCACGAAGTAAGTTAAGCAAATAAAAAAAATGCCTTGAGTGGATTCGAATTTGATTATTTATTGTCACCGTCATGTTAAAGACGTTCTAATCGGTCATTATATTCGAAGGAAACAAGCTTTAGGGCCCATTATAGAGGATTACAATTATGTATGGCCCGGACATTAGTACCGCGTAATGGAATTACGAGATTGAACGTGATTTAGTATCGGTAATCTTCATGTGTTGTTTGAAATGCTTCTCAAAATCGATTCAGGTAAATAAATAAATAAGAGATGAAAATCGATATTCCAATTTATACATTTGATCGAATATGTATTTTTCTCAATGCTGCGATTAAAATTCGTTTGTTTAGGTGGCGACTGATCGGAGCATTTCGTCGTAACTTAACATTCGTGGCGAGCATGATACGTTCGGAGCATGGGACGGCTTCGTTGGCGTGGTACCCGAATAAAAAATAGCCTATATGTTAATCCAACACATGTACTATGTATATTCCAAGTTTCATTCAAATCCGTTCAGCAGTTTAGGCGTGATTGAGGCACAAACATACAAACATCCTCACAAACTTTCACATTTATAATACAGTAGGATAATAAGTAAGGTTTAACTGACGGACGAAGATCGTTAACAACCAAAGCACCGTTGTTTTTTTGTCAAAAATGGTATGGCGCTTTTCGACATTGTATATAACAATGTTGCTTTGATACCTAATGAATGATCCATCGTCCGTTAGTAGATTAAGGGCATCGGCCAATAGATTAATTTTGATAATAACTACAGTACAATTGTATAATCCTTCTGAATCCGTCTGCAGCTTCTGATCTGACATGAGCCAGACAGACTAAAATAGCGCTAGGCTTCAGATTAACTTGCAAACTTAACTCCCCGCAAACGTTCAGTTCAGAAGTTCGCCTGACTTAGCACCCGATAGAGGCCAAGTTATCTGAGTTAGCTTCTGGTAAGTTGCGGCTTAAGTTTAACGTAATATTGTTATACTGGAGGCTGGGAAAGATAGAATGTCTTTGATGCAGCATCGCTCAACGTAAGGGGAGTTACAGGGGAGTCATATTAAGTGGGATAGTAGGCTAAAGTTTGAATATGTTAGTGAGGTACACCAATAGTTCACAAGACTCCGCGGCGACTTTGTATTTACGAGTAAAATTCACAAAATTCAGAATATAAACCATAAGACAAAATGTGCCCCACAAATGCAATTACAACAAAATATTTTTATATTGAACGTTTAGGCGTGTTTTGAAGGAGAACGAGCAATTTGCGCTGAGAGTCATAAAATTCGTCTCAGCCGACGACAAGCAAGGCGCCGCCGTCCCTCACAAAGCCACTATTAAAAAGTTTAGGGCGTCTATTTTTGGTACCGTCGTCGTACCAAATAAGAGTTATGTGACAACTTGTGAATAAGTTACATGGTTCGCGTGAAAAAATGTCTTGGAGAATAAGTTCGCTGGAATGAGAAAGTAGCTATCAAGAACGGAATTTTCCATGAAAGATTAATCTAGGGAGGTTGATCGATATGGAAATTTGAGCTATAGCTACAAATATACATTTGTAGTATCTACTCGTATTTGTGACCGAAGTTCTTTCGTCATCATCTTCCTGCCCTTATCCCACTCTATGTGGGGTTGGCACAGCATGATCAAAGGATCATGCTGTGCCAACCCCACATAGAGTTCTTGTTGAAGTTCTTTAGTTATAAAAATTTGTAGCTAGGCATTTAACGAAATGATAAGACAAAATGTCCTATTATTTTTGTAGACTATTTCCTCTTAAAGCGTATAGAGCTTTTTGTGATTGATCAGAATAATCGATGGAAACACAAGGGGAGCGGTGTTAATGGAGACATCCGCCATATAAGTGCTTTTTAATATTTTTGGGATGTGTCACAGAAATAGAAACATTACAGGGGTGAAAGTGCTTTGGTGAAAAAGTGCGCCCTTCGCTTCATGGACTCTATTTTTGGTTGACAAGCAACACAAATACAAATAAAACTACTTGTTTTCAAAGTTTCTCAAGAAATTACAAAAAATGCTGTTGCATATTTAACAAACCGGTTCTCGACTCAAGCATTTCAGACATCCTCTCAACGACTAATCTTTATCACGTTTTTACATTTTTGTCTGGAAACTATTTCGGTTGGTCTGAATATTTAAATACGTCACAGAAAAGGTATTTTTTGGCCTGAAAATTGGGTTTCTTTTTATAGAAGAATATCTTTCAGAAAAAGCTCACCCTAGGACATGCCACGGCGGTAACGAAAGCTTTCTGCTACATTTACGTCTAAAACAACCCACACGGTCTAAGAATTCCTGTGTAAACTTAACTAGGCGTGCACGCCGCTGGCCCACAAGTTTAGCTGTAAATTTCAATAGCATGCAAAAGCCACAAATTCAGCTGTAACCAGTTAAAACCGGTCGAAGTACGCCGAAGTTGCTCTTAGCCCCCAGCGAACAATAGCTGACATCACTGGTCGCTACCTATTTGCATATTGATTTCTCGAAGTATGGCACGGTGCAACTTCAAGTCTAGACAAGTAATTTACTGTTTTCGAAGTAAATTGAAAACATTTTACAAAGTTCCTGATTTGAATGAACGTAGCTTCTCTTCTGAAGAGTTTATTTGCTTGCGCTTTGAAAAAGAAAGCTGTTTTGATAAGATAAAAAAATTCAGACAGACACAATACAAGCAAGTAGGTACACAAAAACTAAAACCTCAGATTTCTATCCAAGGTCGCCTGCCTTCAGATAAAAAAATAGAGTTCAGTATCACCGACCTCAAAATAAACAAAATAAATCATTTTAATTATCTAATCTAGGTAGGTGTCAATAATGAAATGGATCTTCAGTATTTGAAAGAATCGTAATTACCTTTCTTAAAGATTTTGCTGGAATTTCCTTCTCTTTTTACACTGTCCAAACAATTACTCATCACTAATATGCCCCAAAATGGGTATGAATTGATGCTCTGTACTTGGAGCTTTCACAAAGCCTAGTGTACATAAACCATGGTTACGACAATTACGGAACACACCATTTAGAGAGCCCTATTTCATACCGCGGTATTATGGTCGGGCCAGTTCAGGAGCCATGACTAAACCCAAGACCTAAGCGAAGGATTATTGTACAATTTATTTGAGAGGTTGTAGAGAAATCTGTTTATCCATTTATGAACAACAATACTAAGCCGGGGTGTTGTTATAAATTATTTATTTCTTGTTATTCACAGTAAAGTTTTGATTACTAACAAAACAGTTCTTATTGTTTAAAACAAGTTATGACAGATTAGTTGATTTTATGTTTTAAAACCATGTCCTTATTATTTACAGGTCACTTGTCAAAAATGTCCAAAATACAAAATAATAATAAGATAAAACATTTATAAACAACAAAGTGTAAGTGTTAGTATTACTTATGATTATTGTTCAGTTATGAATGATATAACGCAAAACCTAAAAACAGTTTCATCATAATCGAGAGAAGAATCGCTTTAACTACCTTTTTTGGTGGGTAAGTAATTTTGTGTGAATAAAATGGTTTTTTCTTTATGCCTCAATAATTGTCCTCTGTTAGTAGAACATTGGAACCGGGCATAAGCCAACCAGCATATCGTCGGTTGCAGGTTCAATTAAGGTAACTGACAAAACACGTAAAATGAGTTGAGTATACAGTTTTTCTTAGTTTTTTCTGCTCTTTCGAATGGCATTTTTAAAAAAATTCTAGCTTTAAAAAAAAGTCAGTTACGGTACAAATTTTAGCAGTGAACTTTTCAGATTTCCTTCAAAATTATGCTGTAACTGATGATGTGATCCATTTACATAAGTCGAATTGGTGTATTTCTATGCCCAAAGAAATTTAAGTTAGGGTAAGTATCTTGGCACACCAGCATTGCTCTTACACTAATTTTTAGTTTCAATGAAAAATTATAATAACACTTACACCAAAATGAGAACAATGTTGTTTCACCAATTGATGTTACACTAATTGACCCGAACTAAGTTTAAGTTTGTTGTCAGTTACACTAATTTGAACATTGGAATCAAAAATATGTTTGCCTCTTACCTTACTTTGCAAATGAATATCTCTCTCAGCGGCTAACCATAATAATAGTTTCTAGGGCGCGCGCCGAATCTATTGCTATCCTACTTTCTCCAACAGTGCCTAGCCAAGGTGCGTGAAAACAAAACGAGTATTGTTTACCAATCTGCACGCTTGTTTTTTGAAGTACCAACAGAACTAAATTAGTCGGCTCGGCACTGATCTGTCTATACTGGTGCAGGTGTTTGCGTTTTGATTTTTTTGAGGGCATTGTTTTGGCGTAAATATAAACCTGCATCCAACGGCTCCCAGCAACGTTTACTAGGCCGTATTTCCATCTAGTGGGGAGCCGTCTTACGCTGCGATTTCCGGTGCGTGGTCTCCACTCAAGAATCTTTCTGCCCCAACAGCCGTCAGTTCTTCGAGCTATATGCCCCGCAAACTGTCACTTCAACTTGCTAATCCTCTGGACTATGTTCGTGACTTTGGTTTGTCTACGAATCTCCTCATTTCTGATTTGATCTCGTAAAGAAACGCCAAGCATAGCCCTCTCCATAGCTCGTTGAGTGACTTTGAGCTTTCTTATGAGGCCTATTGTGAGAGACCACGTTCCGTGCCGTATGTCATCACTGGTAACACACACTGGTTGAAGACTTTTGTTTTGAGGCACTGAGGTATTTTGGACGAGAAATCGCGCAGTTTCCCGAACGCTGCCCAGCCGAGTTGGATTCGTCGACTGACCTCTCTCTCGAAGTTGGATCTATCTAACTGGACTTTATGTCCCAGGTAGACGTATTCATCAACAACATTGAGATAAGAATTCCCAACTGTTACTGGGGTACGCGATACATGGATATTTCACATAATTTTCATCTTATCCATGTTCAGTTTAAGGCCCACCTTTTGGGAAATTTTACTAAGGCCATCGAGCACTATGCCTAGGTCCTCCAACGACTGCCATGACTACGATGTCGTCGGCAAATCGAAGGTGGGTGATGTACTTGCCATTTATATTAATGCCGAGTCCTTGCCATTCCAGAAGCTTGAAGGCGTCCTCTAGAGGAGCGGTAAACAGTTTCGTAGATTTAACGTCTCCCTGTCTAACGCCTCTCCTCAGAGGGATCGCCTTGGTACATTGCTCCTGTACTCGAACCGACATGGTGGCGTTGTTTTACAAACATCTCAACACTTCAATGTACCGATAGTCAATACGGCATCGTTGAAGAGACCGCAGCACTGTCCAGGTTTCGACCGAATCAAAAGCTTTTTCGTAGTCCACGAACTCTAGGTATAACGGCAGATTATACTCCTCAGTCTTCTGTATAACCTGCCGTAGCGTATAGATGTGGTCTACGGTACAAAAGCATTTTCGGAAACCGGCTTGTTCAGGAGGCTGAAAGTCATCAAACCTGCGCTCAAGACAATTCGGGATGACCCTCGAAAATAGTTTATAAACATGGAATAGTAGCGAGATAAGCCAGTATTTCGTTAATAAGGTTTTGTTACCTTTCTTAAACAACAGTACCACCACGCTGCCGTTCCATGTTTCTGGCGTTTTGCCCTTAAGTTATCCGTTATGTCATAACGGAGTTAAAAAGCTTCTGAAGTACCTTAAGTACCGGTGTTCCACCCGCTTTCAGAAGCTCTGACGTTATTCCGTCTTGTTGTTATTAAACTGCTGTTTGATTCTTAGCACCCCTTGCCCAACCGTTACCATAGTTCCTACCGAAACCAGGAATTAGCAGGGCCGCCGGGGACTAGGGGCCTGGTCGTTTGGTGAATTATCATTGGGGGGGATTTGCCCATACTCGCCAAGCTGGGCATGCGTGTTGGCGAGCGCAGATGTAAGCTTTTGATGTTTGAACACGGGACGCTACTGCCCATACCCTAGCTTTTCCCATAGTCTCCCTTTTACGACATCCACAGGTAGAGATGGAGAGGCCCAGATTCTTATGCCGGGGCCATCACGACCAATTTAGCGCATTAATACAATTTTGTATTTATTATAATAAACGTAATAATTGTGTAAATGCGCAAAATTAAGCTTTAAATTTAAGAAACTTTACCTTTCTTTATAAAGAGTTGCTAAATTGTAGAGTAAACTTATTGAAGCTTTGTAAAATTTGTATTTTTTTTTAATTAAAAAGAAAACTGTTTCTTTACTAGCCTTTATAGGTACATAAGTACCTATATAAATAATGTATTTATAAATAATCCCTTGTTAAATCAATTTATAATTTACAGTAAAATTAGCGTAAACGACACTAGGTGATTATATAGGTAGATTTCCATACATTATTTTTATTTTACCTTAAAGTTAAATCAACCAACAACGTAGATGCCGTCTCTTACATCAAATTGAATAGCCATAACTTATTTTTGTACGAGCCTTAAACCATTTTGACTTGCAATATTTCAAGAAATCTTGACTGCAAATTAGTGTAACTGCCATAAGCATAAAAAAAAATTGATGTAACTGAAATTTATATCTCAAAATAAGGCTACTAGGGTCAAACTTCATACTTTGCTAGAAAGTTCTATGAATTATAAGCTTTTCTGTCAAAACAGATCCAAAAAAGGTCGCATGAGAAAAAAGTTATGTTCAATTTATGATGAAAAAAAACTTTAAATGCTTCTACTGAAAAGTCGTATTTTGTCAGTTACCTTAATTGAACCTGCAACCGACGATATTTAGTTAAGTATATTTTTTATTTCTAGGAAGTTAATACCTACTCATAGTTTTAAATTAATGAGCTTAGTAGACAGTATACATAAACAGGAACACCAAAATTGTTCCAGTAAAAACCGTTTAATTTCACGTAAGTTCGCTGAGTCGAATGCATTAAAGCGTGGTGGTCACGATAACACAATTATGTTTTAATTTATAAACGCCGTAGTTTTATCACGCGAACCCCGCTCGTTAACACGCACCTTTATCAAAGAACAGCCTAGCTGCTTTATACTAATTATTAAGATAAATATTACTTCAGCTACTGCTGTGTTCAGGATTCCGTGGATATGAATAAAAAACTGTTCTTCTGATATTTATTCATACTGTTCTACAATGTATACGCCGTAACGAAAACGTTTGTATTAAAGTGAGTTATCCCACTGCTGTATATAGTTTTGGTACCCACCACGTACCATTCTCCACAGACTGTTGCTAGCCTCATCAAGGTCCGGCCGGCAAAGGATACTACCTATATCGTCAGCCCATCTGCTGGACGACATACGTCTAAAACAATATTTCTGAAATAGTTAAAATATAATTTGTTTATACACAATTACAAAAGTATATACTTGACTGTTAAATCTTGGGTCTGTCCTACTGTTTAAGCAACGAAATATGTTTTACTGTACGGAACCCGTCGATTGTGATCCCAACTTACGCTTAGCCGTCTTTATTATTTTGGAACATGTCGTTAACATGATTATGAGCTATATTTGTTGGCCTGTTGAGTACAAAACGACCGGTAAACACACCGCTTTCGCGATACGCCGATTTCTGTATTGTGCTTTAAGTTTTGTGGCAGTTAGCTGAGTTACTATGATATGGCATGATTTTAATTTACTTACAATTGTATGACTGTTACATTTTTGCGTTTGTGCACACTATACACCGATACAGCTTTTTACTTACAAGTCATGTACCATCTAAATATATAAAATACTCTTACGTTACTGTCTGTCTGACTTACAATTTATAAAAAGATAAAAGAAGATTAAAAGTAGGAAAGAGATTCTAAAGGATTAAAAGTAGGCAAAAAAAGTATTAATTAAACCCATTTCTCACTTTAAACTTTAAAACAACATAATTTCAAAAAAAAAATTCTATCACGCAGACAACGTCGCGGGTTACATATAGTTGTAGATATATTTTTAACTCTTTGGGTGTCATTTAATAAGAACGAAAGAATACCCAGATATTATCTAGGCATGACATGAATGGGCTATTTATTATTTTCTATTGTAGGAGTCGATATTTACTTCAAGAGCACGACAAAGAAAAACAATACACAGCAGAATAACTACTGTCAAAAGCCACAATTGAACTCCTTATCATTATCTTCCTGGTTTTATCCCACTTTATGCGGGGTCGGCACAGCATGTTCCTCGGATCATGTTGTAAGACTTTTGGCTAAAATGTTTTAAGACAGGCTGCCTATCTGACGTCAACCCTCTTTGGGAATACTTGCTTATAGTATCTCATCGTTTTGGAGAGGATAATATCCCTTAGTCGACTTTTACGATATGCTCGGGAAGAAAAGCAGCTGGTCGCATTCTATATTTTTTCTTTACTCCCAGTCCACAACAGAACTCCTAAAATGCCAGAATATTGTCTAATATTTTACATTTTGGGATTTCTTAAATGAAAATTTTAATTTATATAGATACACACTATAGTTTTTAAATTGCTAACAACATAATGGCGATTCAAATTATTGTAATTAATTTTATAAGCTACTAATAGGAAAAGGGCAGAAGTGTCATTCTGCTACAATTGCACGACAAAGTAAATAAACAGATAGATACCACGTGACCAGAACTAGCGCGACCATAACCTTAAATCAAAGATGGGGCTCTAATTGCTTAGAAAACATTAACATCGTTTTAGGGTAACTGTAAGGCATGAGAAACCAGCGGAGATTATATAGATATACAAATTATGAATAAAAGTTTTTCATCTTGTCTCTTCTAACATTTTGTCTTGAAGATCTGAACACTTTTGAGTATAAAAAATAGTTTAATGATACTATAACACCCATGCTAACAAGATTCCTGCCCCGGAAATCGAACCCACTTCAGGCACATCACAGCTAGCAACGCATAAGCGTTACGCAAGTTATTATTGTCTACGATTTTAAATCTAGATGAAAGGTCATACTAGTTTAGACATGAAATGCGGACCTTCAGATCACTTTTAAATTCTTTTCGAAACACTATTTAATTAATCCTGTTGGGCAAATATCTCCCCTAAAATCTCTTCAACTGTTCAACCGTCAATATTTTTACGAGGTATCCCACCATCGTACCTTATCCTACTAATATTATAAATTAGAAAGCTTGTGAGGATGTGAAGATGTAAGGATGTGTGGATGTGACGATGTATGTTTGTGCCTCAATCACGCCGTAACGGCTGAACGGATTTGAATGAAACTTATAATATTCATAGTATCTGTGTTGGAATAACATATAGGCTACTTTTTGTCCGGATATCATGCGAGCGAAGCCGCGGGCGAAAGCTAGTATAAATATAAATGATATTATTTGTGGACATTTCACAAAGCGCCATTTAGCCCCAAACTAAGTAAAGTTTGTAGTATGAGCACCAGATGGCTGATAGAATACTTAAGTACAGTATATACATAATTATATTTTGTAAATACATACTTATAATACATAATACCACAACACCCAGACCAGGAAGAAATATTTGCAGAACATACAAACATTTCTCCTGTAGCGGAAATCGAACCCACGCCTGTTGCGTCTCAGCTGAGCACTCGCCCGCCACGCCGCCGAGGTCATCAACCGATATCTATCATTTTCATTTCTTATTATTATACCGAGTACATAAAAGTTTTTAATGTGGTTATAGTTTGACTTTGTAAATGAATAAACAAAATCTAAAAAAAACATGAAATAAAATGAATAAATAAAAAATATTAATTTCCCTTACAACTTACACCAAGCCTGTTCTTGCACTGTGTGTATAGCAAGACAGATAATTTTATTCCCCCAGCTTATGTCTGTGGGGTCATGGGGATGTTTAGTCTCATGTGTAAACGATCCTGCCCACGACTATTTGATTCGCAATAAATAACATTTCAATGTCATTGTCACGTTTGCGCATTTAGCGAACTTCTTTTCACGTTCTGACAACTTTCGCTAAACTGGAAATAGTTTATTAGTTTTAAATCTTCATTTGTTTTTTTTTTTATCAAAAAACTCCGTCACAAGAGTTGGCCACTAGCTCATACGAACTTACTTTTTTATCAAGAAATCTTATGAAAACTGTAAAAGTAGGTTCAAGTCCTTACCAACTGCTAGGCATAAAAAACTAGAAGTTTTTAATAACCATTTGAAATTACTACAGTTTAAAATTCTTTCAAATTAATAAATCCATCATTTAGTAAAAAATACAACTAAATGAATTTACTAATAATCTAACTAACCCTTATGCAACCACGCGTACTTATTCATTACCGCGTAACTAAAGCACGCACCACGGGTCGATTAGACCCTCCCTTATAGGCACCCTCACAAATTGCACTGCAACTTTTATTATTACACGCCAGAAAGAGACAACGCTATACAATGCTGTCCCATCTCTATCAAAACACAGTGACACCAAATCTCGTTGCAGAAATACGGCGTATGTTTGCTTTGTATCAGTTTACGGTACATTTGAGTGTTGTGAAAGTAAATCGGTTAAATTGTCACATACATCATTAAGGGGATAGAAGAAATTTCAGATGACGATCCACTGGTTACTATATTGTTATTGGATGTGAATATTGTAACAAAATTACGAGTTAGGTATGTGTACATTCTTGGTTCATCAGTAAATAAGTTCTGTATAAGTAGGTAGTATAGTATGTATAAGTATATTTATTGTAGTATATTTTACTAATACAAGGAATAGAAGCATCATCCATCGAAACCCAACAATGGCTTAAATTATAAATCTGCAAAGGGGCCGCCTTAATAGGCACAAAGGCCAACAGGGCTTTTACGTATCAATTATGGGATTATGTGAATTATAGGGATCATAATAATAATCGATCTCTATTATCCACCCTATATGGAAAAATTGAGGAGAAATAATAAAGCGTAGGAAATTGCTGGGATGCAATAAAAAATGGGTAAAAGATAGGGATGGTCGAAAAGTCTCACTGTTTTATGTCGTCATAATGGGACGACAAGTTTATGGTATTTTCTTATATCGATAGCCAAAAGGAGCATTGATGTAAACTCACGAAGAGTATTTTCGGTTCATACATGATAACGGATAATACTATGAAATGGGCTGTCTACAGAATAAAGTCACCTGCATTAAAAAAAAACCCAGCCGTCTTAGATATCGTGCCACTGCGCCCGCGCCGCCTGGTCCAGTGCCTTTTTAGAAGTTATACTTACATCTAAACTTGCATATGTGTTTTTCTCCTGGAAATATTTACACTAGGATCAAGAAACCGCTTAATGAAAAGGAAAATTGGAAGTAAGAATACCGATTTTTTTATAAAAAAGTGCTCTAGAATTTAAAAATGATTGTAATGCCTTACATCATCACGAGCTTATATTAATTTCCGGCTATTATAAAAACCCTGTGCTGAGCGTTAATCGCCATATAATTTTGATTGATAGCTCTACGGTTTTTACTTATTTTTCATACAAAACTTTATGGGCTGCAATAACGATAATGAATATATGGAAGGTAAGAGTTATGGTGTAATAACCGATATTTATGTGGCAATATTCTACTAATATTCTTTTCAAGTATCTTTCGGCTTTTTTTGTTAATTTTGTAATGCGCCAGGGGTTTACCTGCGCTACTTAAATCCATACGTTAACCATTGCGTTAACTTCCTGTACCATATAATTGTACAATTATTCTCATGTATATACCATATAAAACTGTGTAGTGTACATATTTGTCATATTTTTTTATCAAACCTTTTTAAATAAAATATTTTTTGTTTGGCTATCAACATGTCAAAAAACATACTGACTCAACATCCGTTATCTTCGGAATACTCACATTCTCTGCCTTCTCTACAATATCCTCCACCACCCCCTCTCTCCATCATACCTCAAAGATCGTTTAACTCCTCTCTTCCCCCCAAATCGTCCTTCACGCTCCTCTGAACACCTTCTACTCATGACACCACAACATAACACGAATTTCTACACCGACTCCTTTACTGTTAATACGGTTCGTCTGTCGAACTCTCTTCCAATGCAAGTACGCCAAGCCTCATCCATGGGAATCTTCAAGTCTTAATTATATCACCATTATCTTGCTCTGCAGAACAGTCATCCAAATTGAACCCCTGTAGCTAGTTTTGTATTTATGTTATATATTAGATATTATTTGTATTCATAATGTATATCATTTATTTCTTGTAACTTTTCTACAAAACACTACCTTAATTTTTTCTCCAAACTACACAAAGGTTAGCTGGTAGAAAATGCTAATTAGCATTAGGTTCGCCTGTGTGCAATAAAGAATTTTCTATCTATCTATTTATACTGAGTTCGAATAGAACTATTTTATTCATAAGCTCCTTAACCTATTGCATTATGCAACATCTAGGTGAAAAGTGCACACGAGCCCAAAAGCAGGATGCAGTGCGCTCGACAAGGAGTTTTAATTCCACCACTTAGTAAAAAATCGCTGAGTTTAAGAGAATTCCATGAAAGTTAAACGAGCCGTGAAGTCATTGCATTAAGTGGAGAGGGCTTCGCCAACACTTAATTAAGAATTCACCCCCTCTCCCCCTAGTCACAACAAAAGATTCTATGCGCTGTCTTCATTAATTTAATTCAATTTTAATATGATCCTCCCCACAGCGCCGTATTTTGTACACGTCTATATCATTCTTTATCTGAAAGTTTGAGGGCCTTGTTTTAATTTAAAATATATATCATAAAGATACATAAAGCAGGTATATTTATCAGTAGATGGACGATACTAACACAAATTCATAATGGATGGCACAAACCTCTCTGTTACGAGGTCTATGCTCATCAGTAGTTAAAATCAGGCAATTAGATACCTACTTAAACTTTTATATAAAAATCCGATCTTTTTGACAACAATAAGTTTATATTACTTATATTGATGTATAAACGAAGTATTATTTTTCCTAAAACTGCTGACAAATATTATACCAGTTTTACTATTTTAACAATAAAACGTTTTTACGAGAACATGCGAACAAAATTTTGACGATTTTGACAGCTTTGGTGCTTCGAACATGCGAAATACCCAGTGCTCTGGCAGAATCAGAATACACAAACCGATTCCAAAAAAAAAAGTATTGCCAGCATTTGTTTTGGCGAACAACGGAGAATGGATAACAATTCCATCGGAAAATCCATTCGGCTCCATTCAACTGAATAAAACGACATGAAGCGGAATTATTATGGAAGGGATCAAAATTGTTAGGAGAAGGTTATTGTGGGTGCTTCCATCCCTTACCAAATTAGATGATCAGAAATATTGGTATACTTGGCGGACGATAAACCATCCCCAATAACTAGTTTCTGTCTGTTGTTATTTTTTACAAACGAGATAAGTTACCTAAATAATTAATTTTATTAATAGTAATAAATGCTATTAATTATGATTATGTTATAACATGACCCTATTTACATTGGTGATCCAACGTATGTATGTTCGTATGAGCTAGTGGCCAACTCTAGTGACGGAGTGATCCAATAAAATGTATGTATATTATTATTAATGGGGCGGGTAGAGACATTTAGTTATAAGAAAACTTGCTGCCAATCCTGGTTCAAAGTACCAAGATGGATATGGTGAACCATGGTGACAGGTGATCAGCCCATCACCCATATAGGTGATTCATCATATTGGGGAGGATACTATCCCTTAGTCGACTTTCACGACATGCTCGGGGAGAGAAGCAGCTGAACACATTCAATGTTTTTTTACTCCCAGTCCAGTATAGAAGTAGGTACAATAAAAAGCATAAAATTTTGTGAGCTTCATTTGTTTTTGAGAGTAGGTGTCCTAAATTCAAAAGCATTTGGTAAACACCAAATCCACTTCCAAATAAAATTCACAAAGTAAAGATGCTACTTTCTCCATATAATACTCACCTTACGTGCAGTTCGTGCGATGCTAAATTTATTTGGCATTAATTCACATAAAACATGTGATTTATGCATCTCCGTTCTTAATACGAGCATGGGAGTCGACGGTTTTGAATCAATAAAGTATATAAATGACATGAATACCTTCTCAAAGAACATTATTTTTATTTCAACAGAATATTAAATGATCATAACTTGAAACAAAGTATGGCCGACACAGATTGCGTTCGAATAAAATGATGATTTGTTGTAATTTGTAGTTGCTTTTTTGTAGGTGCTGTTTTGTTTTTATTCTGAATTCTAAATTCGAAACGTAAGGTGCACATCTACTAACGAGAAGCTTTAATATACTTCTGGCCAAAAATATTGAACAGAATTTCAATAACTGTTGCAAAAAATTTGACGAACCGATGACATTGTGAAGGTGACGGTGGTTGACGGTGGCAGCACACAATTGTTCGTCAATGGAGTCTTATAGGCTGGAGTCATACAGCCTAAACCATGTCCTTTATGGTGCGCCCTTATACTAATAAAGAAATTCCCGAAATTCCACTTCTAGAGGACGCAGCGGGGTGATGAAGATTATATGAAAAAACTCATTGTGAACAAAGTATAGTATGAGCAAGTGACACACTAGCAAGCAACAAATTTTACTTTGTGAATACCCAGCTTTACAGTCGTAAAACATCGACTTCCTATAGTGTTGAGTGAGGCTGGGATTAAACTCCCATTTGCAATTGTAATGAACTCTGTTATACGACGATGACAAGTCTATTATTTTTGTATGGAGCCAGTAGGACACTGGGAAAATTACCATAAAACGTGGCTAACATTAATTTGGCTTATTGATGAATAAATCGTGGATCTATAGATTTTATTCTGATGGATAAGGCATAGTGGGTAGTCTCAGGTGTAGAATAGCGACGAACAAAACAGAGAAAGGGTTTTTTACTAATGAGTATTAACTAATTTATGTTATGGTCACATTATTATAAAACCATGTTGAACTATACACCATACAAAATAGAACATCTCTTACTAAAAAACACTTTAAATTGACACGTTTAAAAGCGCTTTTTAGTAAAAAATCTATCATAATAGGGACTCGTGAACCAACTGACAAAATCTGTGATGAATGCGAGCGATAATTCTAGAGATGCCTTCTCCATTCTAGTTCTAGATTCTTGCTGGATCCACAGGCGGTCTAGAGAGAGCTTACGTAGTAGACTGGTAGCACTAAACAAAACGACTTTGTCAGTAATTAATGACGAGTTGATTTTTATGCATTTGTTTATAGAATTGCCGGTAATTTTATAGGCTGGGGTCCTCTGAGATCTATTTAAACAGGATTAAGATGTCTGTTTTATCCGCTAATAATAATCACTTATCTGCTGGACTTGGAGTAAATTTAAAACATAGAATGCGTCCAGCTGTTTCTTTCCCGAGAATTTCGTAAAACTCAACTAAGGGATAAGTATCCTCTGCAACATGACGGACCATCTATATGGGCGAGGGGCAGATCACCTATCACGATGGTTTATCTTATCTATCTTGGGACTTTGAATCAGAAGTGGCTGCAAGTTTTCTTGTTGCCCTGCCCACCCCGTTAGAGAAATAGGCGTGATAATATGTATGTACTAATAATATACTAATTTATCCGTCTTAACTTTGGTATGTATATGCAATATTGGCATCTGTATAAAAGTGGCTGCAATATTGGCATTTGTATAAAAGTGGCTGCCCACTCGAACCACATTACAATAGCACAGTCCTAGAAATAAAACACGAACGACGAAAACCGATTGTAGAACGCGGTGTCTTGTAATTCATACAAACTTATTTGTTTTTAAATGGAACGGGATGATAACGAACCTTAGGAATTAGGATCGGTACTTTAATTGACAAATACTTTATAAAAGTCGTCAATTTCTACGAGCTTGTAAAGTAAACCTTGAAGACTGAAGTTCAACACAAAAAGCCCTGTCTTTTAAAAATAATTAGTCTGAAAATTGTCCTGCTAAATACATATGTTCTTCAAATATAAAATTTCATTAAAACCTTAAAGAGACAGCACCTGCCACGAAACTTCTCCCGTAATCTACGGCGGCCTGCACAAAATGAAATGAAAAGGTGCACGTAAATTCAAAAGGAATTCATAAGGTGGATCTTCATACCTTTTCGGGTAACATAAATCAGCATAACGAGCCAGCCTTCCGTAAGGTGCCCCTTTAAGCTTCTGTAATATTTTCTCACTTACGACAAAATTTTCTGTCTTCATATTTATGCGAGCAATACTACCAACCCTTAGATTAAAACGGGACTTGCCCTCTAGCTGGGGAAAAGGAAACATTTCTCAAACTCAATTCTTTGGAGAGCAAGTTTCAGTTTCCGAACAAGAGACGAAAGGAAAACCACTTCGTTGACAGTTTTGAATTTGTTTTGTTACTGAAGTTGGACTTGTAAACAAGATTCTGTAGGTATTTACAAAATAAATAAAAAATATTTTTGTAAAAATAATTAATCAATTATCCGCTAATACGCTCTGTGTCTATGTACCTACCTATATAAAAATAATTCAGAGTCTCCGTCTATTACCAAGTTGTATTAATCAGACCGTGTCGTCATCATCATTACACAAAAAGCAGAGCATTTATCTCAAAAGTTTGCATATCAAGTGCTTTGTTTTAAGCCTTGTGCTTTCAAAAACAGAACAGAATGTACATGCCATAAGGCGCACTTACATTTTTAATTTTACTACCACGCTCTTTTTGTATAAGCTCATTTCAGCTCCAACCTCAGAAATTAAGTCCATGAGTTCGCTCATCAACGGTTCCAAGATTGCTTGAGACCTGTCGTCTCAAGCTGTACTGGTAAAGTAATGCTCCAGTAATATTCTAGCATAGTGCAAGTAAAGTACACTACATTCGTCTAAGTTAATAAGGAACACCTGTGCTGATGATAGACTATTTTTAGGGGAGGCACAAAAATACGACTCTTTAAGGAAACACCAATTTTGAGAGATGATTAATAAATTTTCCTCATTAACAGATGAATTTTCCTCTGGCAGCACATTCTAACGACTCATTAGAACATTGCATGATTAAAGCTGATAAATACTATATTTTTACGTAAGTAGGTACTTTTCTGCATTTTCTTTGATTTACATTTCTGGTAAAAATCTGCTAAAAGAGAAAAACTGAGCTACCTAGTCCACTGAATTGAATATTATATGGTCGTACGGTAATTACCACCATAAAAAAACTGAATTTTAAACATACCGGAAAAAATTGATCTGGCGAGCTGCCACCTAAGCCTCGCCTACAGTTTAAAAAATAAGTGCATATCTAGATAGTCCTTTATTTCAATTCCCACTTCATTTAAGCCAATAAACATTACTCAGCTTTGATCTTAATGAGCAATAATTTATCTTTATTACTTCCTTATTACCAGCGAGAGTACAAAAGGACGTCATGATATTCGGTACACCTATTCTTAGCAACTACTTCTGACATAGGAGACAGGCGACAATCATAATCTCCACCTAATACAATTAAGTATTATTGACCTCACCAAAGCCCGGTCAGAATGTTGTCAACCGTCATTAACGACTGCATTTCAGTCCGTCTGAAAAAAAAATGGTACGTACCAGAGAGAGAAGTAAAATAAAAAAGGAACACTTAAAAGGTTTTAGTTCCTTGTGGCATCCTAGATGGCGCTAGTTTCTGATGTTCCATATGTACAGACTATAAGCCCGGAATCAATTACAGTCGGAATGGAGCCTTCGTGGCGTACTTTAAATCCTTTCACCACACAGGTTCGAAAGAGTGACCCGACAAGATTACAGTCGGACCAATTAGATGATCGTTTGTTCTCTGCGTACATACAAGTACATGGTATGTGACCTGGAATAACATTAAGGCTACTTTTATCCGGTTTCAATGCAAGCGAAGCCGCGAGCGGAAGCTAGAACTTAATGAAATCCAAGTAAGGACAAAAGGCTAATGTGGGTTAGTTTGCTTTATTTATTGTACAACTTTCTGTTATTGTTATCGCTTAGTGCTGAGACTGAGCCAAATGAGCGTAGCAGTTTGGGTCCAAACGAACCCTAAAAGCTTAAAATAATGTTTGACCCAAATTAAATCATAGCTATTATAAGTGCCTTAACACAAGTCCATGGTAGCCTTTGTCAGTAAGCTGTTAGTTGCATGGTACACAATTTTGTAAGCTATTAAACGGTACATGTGAAAAGGTACAATTAAAAGTCGTCAACCATTAGGCCTAAGATTCGCAGTTCAACTACAGAGTAGTTTCAAAGACTGCTCTGCCATTTTTTCCCGCAAAGTTTCCCAACAAGTTCAAAGCAGTTCACTTTACTTAGTCTTTGTTGGGCCTCATTTAAAATCAATCGCAGCCATTTTGTCGGGTGGCTGTGAGACGAGATTTTGGAGAGAATTCGTAATTAAGCTGGCCGGATCCTCTTTACTTAATGGACGCGTCCGAAATCCTTAGAAGTAAATGAAAGGCGGGCGAAGTCAGGGAGAATAAGATTATCGTGTAAGATAAAGTTTTAATTTGCGTCTTTTGTGAGCATCTTAATTTTTATGGCAATGAGATGCGAGGTGGGTGCGCCATCTTGCGCTTTTAATATCTGGTGCAGAGAAAAAAATAAAAATATTATGAGAGTATTTCTACAATGTATAATTCATTATACATTGGGTATAGACATCTCTGGAACATAACATGCATGTTCTTACCTTATTACCCGACTGCAAAGTAGGAGGGTAATATATGTGGGTATGTGCATATCGTTGGCTAGCTATAGTCCAAACGGCTAAAAGGATTTTAACAAATAAGATGTCGTTGGATTTGTCTGGACAACACTTCTAAGGGACGACAAGAGTGAAGGTTATAATGAAGTGTAAAAAAATCCAACATGGCGGCTGTAAGAAGCTATTTTTAATTTATTATTTTGGCTGCCTCTCTAGCCGAAACGGCTGGACGGATTTTGACAGATGAGGTGTTTTTGGTTTCGTGAAGATAACGAGTATAGGTACGAAAGGAGCCTTTCAGACGCACTTTAAATCCTTTCACCACATTGGTTCGAAAGAATTAGTGACACGACTAGATAAATAGAGAAGGCAATGTTGTAAGCCCTATTCCTAAACTCTACTAACCGACGATGGATACCATTGCAACGTGGTCTAAAAGCACTGTATATTTATTGACAAAGACAACTACATTGCTATGGTAATGAACAATCTGTTGCCCATTAGTAGGTTATAGGAACCGGGCGTTAATACAGCTTTCTACGCTCATACGGATAATGGCTGCATTTACAATGTTTCCAACTTACCCAAACAATTGACACAGGTACCAATAAATAGATTAATTTATCACTATCGCACTTCCTAAGCAGGTGTGCCGGATGGCGTCAGCACGTGTTCCTCCAACAATAAGCCATGGTTCCTTCCGTCAGACAAAACTTCCCAAAATTGACTGTACAATAGAAAGTACCAAAAGATCACAAGCGATTGCAGACCTTATTGCAATGACATAGAGTGCTAGTAATTGTTCAGTTCAATTTGATTGATTGACCAGTTTGAATTAGAAATGAAAGGAATGAAATCGAATTGTGTAGGACGGTCATTAATCTTTGCTAAATACGTTTGAAGAATTATTTGTATTGCTTAAGGCTTAAGGTCAAAATGTTGAATTTGTAGTCTTGCTCACTCACATTCTGTTTTAAAAAAAATATTTTATTCTATTTCAAATAGCTCAATAATTACTCAAATATCATTCTAAAGAAGAAGATGCCACCGGCATAGATGCTTACTTAGGCAAGGCAAATGTTTAAATAAGACTCCAAGTATTATCACTTGTTTCGTTTGGAGTCTTTCGATCCCACAAAATAGTATGGCTAGTTTTATTATTACATATTTCAACATTTTATGTAGACTTTCGTTGCCAAAATAGGCCACCATTCAACTTTCTAAGTACCACAGCATACAAGATTCTAAGATGACAGATACAGTTTTACAATAAATCAGACAAACAATAGAGAAAGTAAAGAATTTCCATCTCTTCGAAAATTCTAAACAATCAGTCCTCAGCACATTAACGTAATTATTCGTAGGTCGAACCCAATGGTTACAAATGTGCGGTTGACGCTGGTAAATGGGTCTGGCATGCTTGAATAATGCCCTCCGTTGCTAAGTTGTCTTGAACTATCGCAAACAAAACGCCATGGCGCCGCAAGATTTGTCAGAGGCTTTGGCAGGCTTGAGTTCGAGAGCTGGCAAACTCCTGAAATCTTTAGGCTGTAGGTATCTATATCTTTATTAATATAGGCACCATGTCTATTTAACTGTTTATCTAGAGTAGTTATCAATTATAATATTTCTCATATGTTTTTCTTAAAACTTTAGTTTATGAGGTACAGACCAAAATGTTACAAAAAAATACTCATCATCATCATCTCCCCTTATCTTCTCTTAGGTTCCATTCCCCTCTATCAGCCGTATTCACTTCTTTCTCTTATATCGTCATTTACGCAATCCACCCGTCTTTTTTTTGGTCTACCTCAACCCTTGTACCATACCGCTTTCGTATTCTAATACTCTTCTGGTCACATGACATTCATCCCTCCGCATGACATGGCCATAACATCCTAATCTATTACTCTTCAACTTTTCTGTCAAAGGCGCTCTCTCAAACTTCTTATATCAAAAAAATACTTTATGTACTTTAAAAGAATAGTATTGTAAAGCGGCTGTCCTTAATAGCTTTCGCAATTTATTAAAATCACATAATCTATCGAATTTGGTAATAGCAATATTTATTACAAACGCGATCCCTGGTTACCTTTTAATAGCTTTATCACATTGACCATTTAGCAGACTAGCCAATATTGGTTAAATGATAAAAATAAATCTGCTCTCGATACAAAGGTTTAGTGACGCGTAAATATCAATTACTGAGCTTAAATCGGGAAATATCGGCGAATATTGGGAAGCGGTCAGTAATTGGTGTACCCGTCCCTGATTACAGACAAATGAGACTTTAGCTGGTCCATATTTCGTGTTTATTCATGACGAAACTGTTTTTATTCGGCAAGCTTTTTCTATGCAAGTTACTGTTTAAGCTGAACAATTAGTAAAGGACTGTGCGGATTGCTTGTGCGGCGTCAATGGTACCAGGTACACTAGCTAGCAATTACTTAATTTTTTTATGAATAATAAAACTCCAATGAAAATTCTTCTCATTTCTTAAGCTAACGGTCACGACCTAATGTTTGTTTTTCCCAGCTATTTTCAATGGACTATGCCGCTGGTCAATCCCACTGCATTCTGGGGAATATTGCTAATTTATTTTTATTATACTAATATATCGGCGCGAATGTTTCCCCGAATGGTCATTTTCAATGTGCACCGTAAAATTTTGCCGAGTTAATTAACAGTAATGTTTTTCAGTGTTTTGCACGGGGTATGAAATGCTGTCTTCTCATGGCAGTAAAAAGGAAAAAAGTGTTAAAAGTTTACATACTTACTCAATATCAGTCAGTCAGGCCTCTAACATCTACAAAAGACACTAACGATAGTCGATAGGCGTATATAGAATGAAAATAAAAAGTGTTTGAAAAATTAACTCTGCATCAATTTCATGATCATTTATGGGCGACGTCATTACTACTACTACTAATAATATAAATGCGAAAGTTTGTGTGTGTGAATGTTTGAAAGTTTTCATATTAGTGCATGCAATTTACGTCCCAATGATATTGTTCACAAGCTTCGACCCGCGCCTTTACTCGAATGGTGCATGTATGGGTTACGAACTTTGTATATTTCAAATGTGAGCTAAATCTGTTTCGACAAACATAAATATCCAAATTTTTCCATTCAAATAGTTAAATCAATGCTGTGAAAGATTGTGTTCATTTATGTTAAAACAACAAAACTCCAAAAGTGTTGAAAATATCACCCTGAACCAAATTATAGGCTGATTTCCCAAACCACAAAGCCACAGCCAAATTCAGCGGTGCAGTCAAAGGTTTTCCATTAATTTCCCCATTACTGGGGAAGTTCAGGCGCCTTAGCCATACGTCGGGCCCGACACGCATTGTGCTCGTGATTAATGATTTATACGCAATATTCTCTAACGTAAAAATGTCCGGGTAAAATATATGATACGAAGGTTATTGGCATAGGGGTGAGGCGTGAATCGGCTCCAATTATTTCTAGTGAGTGCTTCAATTTTCTGAAATGCAGGAGCCTTCAAAAATGGTATATCAACGGCAGTGTATCCTACGCAGATTTCTGATTATTTTTACACGACTTAAAAGAACGGCTCCACGATTTTGAAAAATGAGGTGTCCTTTAAATATTGCGCTACACTTTCAAATGAAAACCTTATAATGAGAAAAAGTACAAACGTGAATAAGGGTACAAACAACAAAATCGGCCTAGCGTCTAATCTTAATAGAAACCCATTGTAACTTTACGCTAATAGGAAATTAATGTCGTTTTTACTTCCACATGTGTACCGCCCTTAGTTGGCAGCATCAAAGCAAGATAATGGAGGCAAAACAAGCAGGTCTAATGCACGGTTTTAGGTTCCAGAGCAAACACAGCAGGCGACTTAGGACGCAGTGACGCATTCACGCAGAAAACAGATTGTAGGACTCGGATGCTATCGCCGGTACAAAGCTGAAATTTAGAGTTACAGAGTGAATGAAACGGCCGGCGGGCGGACGGCTTTCATGAAGTTTCATGAACTTTTTATGAGTGTGTTATTAGTACTTAGAACGGGATATTTACCATGATGCGATGTTTTTTTTACCGATATTTCGACCTAGTCGAATGACATTCTCAATGATCCTGTTTGAGTAGAATGCCGCTTTTACCTGGTTTTATCTGTAATAGCGGCCAAAGTATTGTGTTACGCGCACATGGCAAAAGGTCATGAAAAGATGTTCTTATTTTGGTTTGAAACACTGCGTGAAGATTTTTGGGACTTTGAGTGAGCTCGGTCTTTCTTTATAAATATTTTGTGTTGTGTTTGTAAGTTTCATAAAATATTTTACAAAAGTATAGTTTGAAAGAAAAAAAATTACAAGCAGATAAGTAGGTTACGCATAATAGAAGAAGGAAATGTTGTGCCGACCCCACCTAGTGGGAAAAGGACAGGAAAATGATGATGATGAAGTAAGAATAAAATAAATGAAAATGACTTGACTTTTCTATCCAAGACAGACAGATATAAAACAAACTTAAGATAATATTTATACTCGTATATCCGTAATCTTACTATAATTATAAATGTGAAAGTTTGTGAGGATGTTTGTATGTTTGTGCCTCAATAACGCCTAAACGACTGAACGGAATTGAATGAAACTTGGAATATACATAGTACATGTGCTGGCCTAACATTTAGGCTATTTTTAATCCGGGTACGACGTGAGCGAAGCTGCGGCCGGCTGCTAGTACCTACTTAACAACTTTGCAAGTTCCTTATATTGAGTTTATCATAAAAAGATTTTTTAGCGAGCTATCAATGTTCACTGAAAGCAAACCTTCAGAATGAAGACTCCCCCATGAATACATGCATTGAGAAAATTCTGAACAAATCGTTTTTGAAAAGCAAACCGAATGCAATGATAACTTCAGGCACAAAGACTTGCATCTACATAATCGATGGCTTATTGGCATTCCCGTTTACTTCTAAATTGCAAATTTTCCGCACGATTTCGCTCAACGGAATAAATTTTCAAGTCGCGATCCGACGCAACTATTTTCAGTATTTCTTATTCATTGTGCAGGTATTTTCCTTTATGGGGAGTTACGGATTGTGCTGTTTTATCCAATGTTCTATTCTATGAAAGAAAGATAACATTCCTTACATTCGTAAGATTATTCAGAATAGCATTGATTCTAGACTTATGGTTCTTTGCCTACCTGTACTGAAGGACTTTTGATATTTAGCCTGAAAACCAACCATTACCTATTATTATTAACCTTTTAACACATTAACGGGACGCTGTAGTTCCCGGGACGATTTTAGATTTAGTAGACTTGCCCAGCACCTATTCCATCCTCTCAGCTTAGTCGGCTTTATCCACAGGAAAGACATCCTCAATAAGTGGGGAGCTGATGGCTCAATACAGGTGTTCTCACGATGCTTTTATTCAACACTTGAGAGTACTAATATAGTGTCTTTATAAATAGAAGCATTCTACCGTATTCATAGCGAACAATATTCCAAATCTGAAAATACGCCATTAGCACAACCTCAATTACCTGTTATAGCTCTCAAAGTGAAGATGACACCAAGCGGTCTAAATTGGGGGTCATTCGATTTGCATATAAAGCGCGTACGGGTACTTCAATGAAGCCGAGTGTTTCCGAACATTGCATTAGAAGGCGTAGAACCTGAACAGAATAAAAACCATTTTAACCCGACTGTTATGAAGGAGGTGTTTGGGGTGTATGTGGGTATATGTTGCATTCCTTTGGCTGAAGCTGTAGTCCAAACGGCTGAATGGATTTTAATAAGTAAAATGTCGTTAAATTCTTCTGGATGACGAAAATGTCATAGGCTATATAAAATATCAAAAAATTCAATATGGCGGCTGTAAGAAGTCATTTTTCATTTGTTCCTTTGGCTGCCTCTGTGGCCGAAAGAGCTGGATGGATTTTGAACTATTCTTGTGCGAAATCGACTCGAACTTGATCGATTTTTCTACAGATTTATGTTGGCGTTGGTTGGTAGTAGTTGGGCCAACTTTGATTAAGCTTTCACCCTAATTAGACTCAGCCTGAAATATTTACTCTTGATGTAGTCGTAGATAGATTGACAAACTCTACATGGTTAAAATAAGTAAAACATAACAAATTCACGAAATACTTTGACTCAATTATAATAAAACTATTTCTGTAATAATTAGTTGCTGCTTGCCAGTGATATGGAAAACATCGTGAGGATTCCGGCATGTCGTAGAACCTAACGAACAAGTTCGATAATATGTGGCAAGTGTATGAAGCCTTTGATATGCACTTTAAATCCTTTCACGACACTGGACCTAAAGAACTAGTGACACAATTAGTAGTAGTAGCGACATTGATTTTCTTTGTACAGTTCTATGCTTTATAGCACTGTGGTCTCGATTGCGAACCCCATTCGGCCTGGCATGCCAATTGCCATGACTATTGTCGGTTTTTGGTATTGTTGGCTTGAACGTTAACATCGTTTTTGATATTAGTTTTGTTTTGTGGTTGTATTAAACCCTTATAGAAAAAAACAGGCTTTTGTTTAGACACACTAGGACTTAACTAAGGTGGATTTAATCATCAATCGTGTCACTACCTTACCGGTTAATCATTCTGGGCGCTCTGCATTTGTTTGTTTAGTAGGTGTTTGTTATTTATGATGACCTCGGTGGTGTGGCGGACGAGTGCTCGGCTGACAAGCAAGAGACGCGGGTTCGATTCCCGCTAAGGGAAATGTTTGTATGTTTTGCAAATATTTCTTCCGGGTTTGGGTGTTGTAGTATGCAATGTATTTACAAAAAGTATATAAATATTCTATCAGCCATCTGGTGTCCATAGTACAAGCTTTGCTTAGTTTGGAGCTAGATGGCGCGGTATAAAATATCCACAAATATGTATTTATTTATTTTGTATATATAATATATATATATATTATTCGTGTGCAATTTCTTCGTATGCGAGTGTAAAACGTTTCATTTCAAAGAAACGCGAATTATGTAAATGACCACTGCAACGAAATGTCGTTGGAATTTTTATGCGACTGAATAAGCAAAGCACACGAGCAAAATAAAAATAAAAACGGCACATAATTGAATGAATGAACGTTATTTACTTAGCCCCAGTATTTTACGTGGTACAACAATAAATTTTCTTGGAGCTTTGCAAAGGAACCTTATAACGTTGTTCCGACCTTAAATAATCAGGCAATTACTTTCCTTTATAATGAGAGCGTAATTGTTATAAATGGGCACTGATTGGGAATTCGCCCAATTAGTTTTAAATGCTTCAAGGCATCGCCCCAGGCACTACAGCGTTCGATGCTAAATAGATCATCTAGTAGGTAAATAATAAAGTCCTCAGAAGATAATATAGTACGGTAAAGAAGACCTTAGTCAAACTTTAAGGTAGCATTTTTAACACACTTCTATAGTCACTAGATCTATCACCGGCTGTGCTTCAATGACCAAGTTGAGCTGATTTATTCCCAATTCAACAGATGTCCATTACAGATCCCCAATTCAACAAATCCCAATCCCGCAGATTCCCAGTTTTACAGATTCCCAGTCCCACATATTCCCACCTCTACAGGTAAAAACCTGTAGAGGTGGTACTGTACGAATTCTCAATTCTGCATTTTCCTATCTGTACGGGTTCCAAACTCTACATATTCCTCTAACTCTATAATCTTACTTATCTTTCTTACTTATATTATAAATTTGAAAAGTCTAAGTTTGCTTGAAATTACCGGCGTAAAGCTCAAAACGCAACGATAGCGCGTACCAATTTTTCCTGTGCTGCCATCTAGTGCGAAAGTTTGTAACGATGTTTGGATGTTTGGATGTTTGTGCCTCAATCACGCCTAAACAGCTGAACGGATCTGAACGAAACTTGGAATATACATAGTACATGTACTGGATTAACATATAGGCTATTTTTTATCCGGGTACCACGCGAGCAAAGCCGCGGGCGGCAGCTAGTATACTATATATAAAACTTAACTATATCGGATTACCAATTCTATATAGGTAAGATATTAATCATAATTATTATGACCCAAATTCTTTGAATAATTTCAATCGCAAGTAGTGGTAGGTATTACCATAAAGATAGGTAAGTAATTATAATTTTCAGCAATGGTAGGTAATTATGGCAAAGCGGAGCCAGCACTTTCCGAATTTTGGTAGAAGTTTCATTAATATTTTATAGTTCATTTGGGTCGACTTAGCAATTTTACTTTAGGCTTATCTTCAACCAATTACCGAGACAGGGACAAAATTTTGATTAGGGTCTGACCATCTTTGTTTCAGATAATATTCCTTGGCGCTATCTCTTTGATAATATGATTTCAGAAATTGTGGAGCAAATTTTATTTTATTCATCTAAAATATTTTAATTTATTATTTAGAATATAACAGTATAAGAAACTGTAAAAAGCTTGAATAAACAGAAAAGCTAACATAATAATAAAAGTTACTTGTATGTAAATTAAAGAAATTAAAAAAATATTTCTTCGAAAATAACGAGGTACCTTTTGTGCCCAACAATAAAACCCAGGAGTGGATTAAAGTTAATGGTATAACAAAAGGAGTGTTTGCGCTAACTGCACCGATAAGCTAGCTTAAAACTACCACTTTCTTTGCGAAATGAGCTTTTTTAATGAACAAAATAAAGTTATGTCACGCTGAGCTTACTTTAACACTGAAACTTCGTATTTTGCTCAATAAAATAGTAATGCATCAAAATCAATAATACTACATTATTTCTTGAAATCAAGGAGCATTTTGGACAAGTCTTGAAATCTACGTTGAATTACCGCGATCAAGCGTGTAAGATACAGGCAGGAATCAAGCTTGGCTATACCTTTTTGGAAAATGATCCCTTTGTTAGAATTTAACAATTATAATTTGGAGAAAATTTTGTAAGTATTCTGTAGACATTGTTTGCACTAAGATTTTCATTTTAATTAAAAATTATAACCACGTCTGCCGCTAACGCATCATGATAAACCAGAAAGTTAAACAATTCCCACCTACCAATTTGTGTACCAAATCCAAATACCGTTATAAACGGTCTCTAGATTGCTCATCTGATTCAGATTATTAGAATAGTAAGTTGTTCGTACAAATAAAGGAGCAGATTGAAAGTTTTGATACTAAACTTGTAGGGTAGATATCAAATACCTACAGTTGGTAATTATAACATATCACAATCTACCCGATGTACACGCAATTGACTGTACCTATTCAGAAGCAGTGATATTTTTGTTTAACAATTTCCCGCCCTGTAGTTTCTAATTCAGATAGTAATACAGAAATGCAGTTGATCTAGAGATAGCGCTGCAATTTTCATATTTCATCTGGCGAGGCGGCGCCGAACTCTCTGGCATTGCAAATTCTACAACTTTTTGATGAATGTCAGAATGGTCGGTACACCTACTGAATATTTGAGAAATATACTTTTTTTATACCCACCTAAGAGTTCGTGCAATTTTGGATAATTTTCACATCATTTACTTTTAAACATGAAGAACATTAATTTTGTGTACAACATTGTTTAACATTATCTTCTCTTACGGTGGTATATTAGCACACACGAAGTTAAAACCTTGATTGATGGACCGCAATAAAATAAACAAGATGTAATTTTTCAACCAGTTCAGCTCTTGAAAGGCAATTACGCCGCGGGGCTACAAATAGCAACGATTCTCTACACCGTTTATCATTTCGCTAATAGATTTATTTATTATTTTATAGTCATAAGTATTTTAAGTGAAGTAGGTATGTCTTTGCGTCTTTGGTGACCTCGTTGGCGTGGCGGGCAAGTACTCGGCTGAGATGCAAGAGGCGCGGGTTCGATTCCCGCTACGGCAGAAATGTTTGCGTGTTCTGCAAATATTTCTTCCGGGTCTGGGTGTGGCAATATTATGTAAAAGTATGTATTAAAAAAAGTATGTAAGTATTTCATCAGCCATCTGGTTTCCAAAGTACAAGCTTTGCTTAGTTTGGGCTAGATAGCGCTGTGTGAAATGTCCACAAATATTTATTTTGCAAATTTTGATCGGGAAGGTCACTTTGCTGAAAAACTTAAAGGCTTAAAGTTATCTGTCCTAAAGGGTGCAAAGTAGTTCAGATATAAGAAACATGTGGTATGCACCGTATTTCTTTCTGTCTTGAAAACAACAACGTAAAATATGTTTAGCCATATATTTATGAACAAAAGCATACTTTAAAAATGGTAAATCAAGTTAATGTTGCACACTTGTGTACTTCCGGTGCCTACTAACTATGACGGGTGGCCGTACTTGCTTCTTCGCGACGACAGCCATAAAATTTAGTTTCGTCGGACTAACTTACTTGGCTTATTCCGTGTAATTTCCTATGCAAATTTAATTGTACCCGGGGTCCACGTAAATCTCTGCTCTCTCTGGCTGCAAAGTTAATTACGCTGGGACTTCGCGATTAACGAGCCAGGGTGCTTTTATTGTGTCTACATCGACAAAGGAAACATGGAAAATGATATTAGCGGAGGCGCAAATGAACGCTTCGCGAAGTTTCCGACTTTGCGCAAGATGAGGTTGAACGTGATTGAAATACTCAGTCTTCGGTTGCAATTCTGTTTCTGAAATGCCGGAGTGTTTTGTTTCTATACATTGCAATAAACTTTCTGCAATGTATTGCATTTGTTGATTGTCGATTTTAACTGCACAGAAGTAGCATTTTAATATTTTCGCCCCTGGCTTGAAAGTAGTAATGACATATCAATAGTGATGATATCGATAGTGGCGGTCTAGTTTGTAGTGACCCCGCCTTCTGATCCTAAGGTAGTAGGTTCCAATCCGGTCGCGTACAAATGCATTTTTCCGTTCAGTCTTGAATAAAGCGAGCCTTTAACTGACTCAAACGATATTACAATTAAAGTTTCACATAAGTGGTCAACCAAATAATTCCAGAAAAAAAACCCATTTTCTTCTTCTGGATAATTTGTGTACCTATATTGAGATTTTTTTGGCATTCATGTTAATGGCTACCCTACATGTTCTGTATTTCACAGAAAGTGGTAATCTGTACCTACCATGCTCATCTAATAAGGCTAAGTGAGAAATGTCACAGATAAATATTTTTCCCGCAATGCGTGTAAAGCTTTGGCGTAAATCCAACTCATATGACAACATCAAGCATCAGCTTTTGAAAGTTTCTCCATAATAATAAAGCTGCTGTTACACGATGAGCCGTATTTTGTAGTGTGCATTGAAATAGTACGGGATACACGTTTATGGGATAGTAAAATGCATGCAAGAAAAATGCATCTTGAAGCTAGCTTGTCACTGTTGCTAAACTGGTTGAAAATTTGGCCTGGTAGATTTAATTGGCCTGGAGTAAATTACCTGGGTGTATTAAGCGCTACGCACTTGGTGCACTTGGGAGAACTAACACAGCTTTTAATAAAGTTGAATCCCTAATCCGGTTTCACCTTACTGTTGCTTCTGAACATAAAAGAGCATACAAATTTAAGGGATGGCAAGAAAATTTATCACAAAGCATCCAGTAGACAGTTAAGAAACTTTATGATGTTAGAAGTACTAAATATTCTGTCAAAGATAATTGCAATCAAAGATGGAAGCTGCTTGGAAAACCACACATTTGGTTGGCCCCTAGCCATACGATCTCCAGTGCTTAAACATAATACTCGTACTTGGCAAAGAGCGGCCTAAAAACCCGTTAACATGGTTGGGCATCAACCCAAACGAACATACTAATTTGTGAACATACCAGTGCTTACACTTTACTACAGTATGCATTAAAAATGTTCCTGGTACTGTGTGTCATCTACGTGGTAAAATAAATAAATAAATATTTGTGAACATTTTACACAGTGCCATCTAGCCCTAAACTAAGCAAAGCTTGTACTATGGGCACCAGATGACTGATAGAATACTTATATACTTTTTTTTAAACACATACATAATATTACAACACCCAGACCCGGAAGAAATATTTGCAGAACATACAAACGTTTCTCCCGTAGCGGGATTCGAAGCCACGCCTCTTGCGTTTCAGCCGAGCACTCGCCCGCCACGCGACCGAGGTCGTCAAAATGTCCAAATGGTTGGTTTTCTTATAGTCAAAAGGCACACCTAAGCTCTTAAATAATATACTTTTGAATAATCTTACTGCATAGTTATTGAATAGAGTGAATTGAGAATAGTGAAGAGTTGAATATAATATTAAAGGTAGGCCTTAATATAATATTCAGTAAATGGGTTATTCCCATCTTAATGTTTTTCCGACCTCAACTTGTAGGAAAATGACGAAGATGACAGTGCTCACTTTTTTACGTACCTACCTTCTTATATACTTAATTTACCTAACTTCGTCAAAAGTGAACTGTCCGAATTAATATACCGTACTAAAATCAACTTGTCATCAATTTCAGCCAGGTGGCAAAGCTCTCAGCTCTCAAGTGCATCATAATTCATTAAGCTCGGAGTAAGGTTCAGATCAGTCGTTTCTCATTAACAGCTTGTCTGCCCAAGTTTGTACGACCTTGGATTGCGAACAGTAATTAAGATAAAGCGACGTACTCCAGCTTAGAAACAAACAGTAGTTTAAAGTATGTACTTGATTGATGATGGTAGCTTAGTCTTACAAAGTCAGTGCTTGGCCATTACTAGAACATTATCGGTAGATTAGTATTTCATAATTTGATGTGACAAAAAAAGAGTAATTTCACCATCGTTGTCCGTATGTGAGGTCAGCACGACATGTCTTCCACTTGCATTTACTGTACTTAAATACCTAAGTGTCAAGCTAAATATTTTTTAATGTCCAACTCTATGTGTTTAAATAAATAAATAACACCCAACAGTCACATACATAGTCCTGACCCCACACTAGGATGTGTGTGGATGTGACTGTGTCGTGGGTATCAGAAACTACGAGTACCATGGTACCACAACACCAAGATGTGATAAGAGTTTTAATTTTGTTTTATAATATCTAGTTTATTTGGTTGTATATTATGTTATTGATTTTTGTTCCTGTGTGTACCTAAGTACATGTTGTCTATAATTTTTACGTGCAATATCCTAAATTTTTGTACCTAATTCTATCTGTAACGCCTTAGTAATACTGCTGTAATGTTACTTCTATTTCCTGAATAAATGACTTCTATTACTCGCCATCTCAGTAGTTCTCTTAAAAAATGTCGTGTACTATGTCAAGTGAAATACCTAAACTGATAAATAAAGAAATTTAAATAATGTCACATTCTTTGACCAGAGACGATGAAAATAGGAGGTTGTGTTCTGGCAAATTGTAAGACATGAAAAACTTTATGATAGAGATTGTGCTCTGGCAAATTGTAAAATTTGCAAGACATGAAAACTTTTTGCCAAACATCTCTTCTGTTAAAAGAACAAGAATGTTCCATAACCATAATGGGTAGAAATAAGCACAAAAATAAACAATAACTCAACTCGTAACAGACATTGCGGTGGCATAAAAGCATTGTCTGCAAACACATATCTCATAAAGTTAGTTGGCGAGCAAAACATCTCGCTGGCATCTACAATGTTGCGTATTTTGGCATTCAAGGCGAGAACAATCTTGATAATAGAATATACTTTCTTCGGATCATACTTCTGTAGGCGACAGTTAGACGGCGACAAGATTTGAATACCCACTACACGCTTTTATGGTCTTTGCTTGTAGATAAATTGTCAGTAACGATAACATGTGTTCGAAATAATAATAAATCTATTTACATTTATAGTGGTGAAGTGAATCATGTAGAATCGTTAACACGTGTAAGTTTTTTATGATGAAAAGTTAAAAAAGTGATAAATGTAGAAGTAGTTATTTGAGCTACAGGAACAACCGTCTCTAATAATATGAAGAACCTTTATCAATCAAAAACGTAACTCAATTTTATCAGACAGTCGATATTGGAACGGAAATTGAAACTGTTAGAAAGAAAACTAGAAAGAATGAACAGTCAGTGGTGCAGTCAATTTTGTACCTAACGTAGTTACAGTGAAATGTCTAGTTTGAGTAGTCTGCGGCGTTGTTTAAGATCGTTGATTGCAATTTAATCATAGTGGACAAGCAGAAGTTCTGAACTGTACACATTGTTTGAAAGTCCAAGTTCGCAATGTTTCAAAGTTGTCCGAACTTGTGTTACCTACCGACTACCGAAATTCTAGACTAAAATGCAGAGCTTCCACCTGTGACCTCACGCTTTCTGAATAAAAAGTAATGAACTCTGTTCTGAAATATATTAAACTACAGAACAAGCGCCCAACTTTAGTAAAATTTAATGTTCTATATTACCAACCCGTTCCTCGGTGTTTTGAAAATAATGCGGATTCATTTGTATCTATTACCTCCATCACTCAAATTACATACATAGATAGCTAGTTTTAATTATAGAGCTCTTAATAAGGGGAGAGTACGACACGGTACGGTTTCATCAGTCGTGTGATGATGGCGGCCCTAATTGGCGCAGTAAATTTAAATAATACTGACACTTCACCGTCCCTGTCCGGACTAATTGAGAGTGAGAATCGTAAAAATAATTTTACTCGGCTCATTTGTACTGAGCTTAGTTTTAATTTTATTTCTTTTACGGCTGGTAAGCCTGATTGGACATCCCACGTTTCTATCTTTAGATGTGGGTTTTAATTTACTAGTGGAACGAATTTTAATTCTTTTTCGTGCGAGACGGACATTAAGGAATTTTTATAGTAGTTTTACCGCGTTTTGTAGTCAACGGAAGTCTTACCATTGTTGTATTCATTGCTCTATCAAATGAGTCTGAACGAGCCAACTGAATAATTGAACAATCAAATAAACTGTTCTGTGAATTACTACTTTTAATCGTGTTACTTGTTCTTTCAAACTAGTGTGGCAAAAGGAGTTAAAGTGGGCATCAAAGGCCATCAAAGGCCTTTCGTCCACTCGACAAGTGTTTCAAACTTTTTAGTTCGAAAACTTCTACGACATACCGATTTCTTCACGATATTTTCCTTCACTGTTTAAGAGTACAAGAAATTGTTTGAATTGTTGAACCTTCATTTAAACACCTATTGAGTTATATTTACTTCTTTTTAACAAGCATACCTAAAGAAAATTAATTGAAAACTTACTAAATATTCAGAGAATTCAGCGTCCCGTACTAACATGTAGGTACCTAATAGGAGTAGTTCCCAAAGAATCCTATCAAATTAAAAGCTTTCCGTGATATTTGCCAACTACTGATACAAGTACCTACCGTTGACCGTCGACCGTCAACTAATTGATTAAACGTCCGTATCTGGTCTTTATGACGTGCAAAAGTTTTTTATTACACAACTTATGGCACCGTAACTAACTTTATTATTTAAACTAATTTATTCATTGGTATTCACATCTCGTCGATTGATCCAAAGAAATAATTTAGATGTTTGCAAAAAATTTTTCAAAATTTTAGAGACGGAAACATTTTCATTTTCCATTTGCTTTTCAGTTTTACGATACCCGTCTAAAGCCCATCTCTATACATTTAAATACGCCATTAAAACGAAATGAAATGAATTCTTCAGCTCTTTAGACAAACGAATAACCAAGCGAAAAATAATATTCAGCGATAAATAAATATACATAATTCTGAATAAAACCGAAAATATTTTATTTTAACTATTTCAAATTGACGCGTGAATTCTATCGATTGTTTTATAATGTGTGTTTTAATTTAAGACCAATTTCACCATATTTTGACATTTAGTTCTAAACTGTGTTTAACGCCGTTCAGTTTGAATGTGAAATCAGACCTTAGATTTTATTTTTATTGACCTTCGTGCCTTAGCATAGCTTTATCTTTTGTTTTAATATTTGTCAATAAAACCAAAGCTGTAATAAAGCACAGGAGACGCAGACGAGAATGGACTACTTGATTTTTAATAGCAAAAAGAAACGACATTTTACCCAATAACTACCCCAATAAAATAATGTCTAGCAAGTCTCTGAGCACTGTAGAAGTCGTCGAAAAAGTAAGATTGTGGATATTTCAGTAATTTCATTTGTCTACGGGTACAGCTTGGACATTCTGTGTAAATAGGGAATGAGATGGAATTTAATGCGACCGCTAATGGTTAATTTCCCCGGAGAGTTTCATTTTCCGAATAGAAAACTAATTTTAAGCGCTTCCGGTGTCGGCGGCAAATTGAACTGCACAATAGAGCCGTGGTGGCCCTGGGGGAACCTCTGAGATCCGCTTAGGCTAGCAGATGTGCAACTATATCAGATTCAAAAAGACCTGCATTGATTTAACTAGTTGATAAAGGACCCATCTTTGAAATAGAAGAACAGAAGCCTTGGAATCTTTAGAGCTAGCCTTGGAAGAGATTAGCCTAAGCCCATTCGACTGACGTATTGATCGCTTATGTATCCTGTTTATAGCCGTGTCACCGACCTGTAGTATACAGACCTTCTAAAACTTTGTTGTCAAGTTTTATTTTGCTTTGCTTTTTCCTTGCCGGGACGGTCACTGTTCGATGATGGGCGGAGAACCTAACAACTTTGCTGACCGAATGTCACTTTGTCTAAAACATTTCCTACGCTGACTATGATATTGCGCCTCAGTAATTATACTGGTAATTATGGTGGACCATTAGGTCCACCTTGTTCAATTATGTGGTCCTGAAACAAGTTAAAAAGTAGCTTCTTGAAACTTCAATCCTTTATCATCACATCATGCACAACCTGTCTTTGCCTACTGATGGGCATAGGCCTCCTTCTTCTTGTGCCTTCCAGCAGCTTCCAGCCTTATGCACATCCTCGACCTCAATTCAGTTATAGTTTTACTTCAATCCTACTAGGCAATGTAGTACCTAAATTCCGAAATATTGTGAGTACCTATAGGATTTTAAATGAAATTTCTTAAAACGCAACGATAGCGCGTTCTAACATACTAGTAACGCCATCTAGTGTATCAGTTTAACTAACAAGTTTACTTGTATCTTTCATCTGTAACCACTTGGCTTTGGTTGGCGTAACAAAGTTGAAAGTGTTTAAGCTCAGTCTAAGTCTTAAGCACCCACTTTATCAACGAGCTTGTCCAAACATATTGGCTTTTCACTTTGTACATTAATAAAATTCTATTCAGCTTTTATCACTGTATTTTTGAAGCTATGTACTACGGTTAAATTAAAGTTTAAGTAATCAGCCATGATTTCATTTATTGTTTAGTATCCTGGGTCCATACATACTATGCCTTATCCTGTATCTCTTCTGTTAAACAAGATTATATGGAGTTCCATTAAGCTATTAGAACTCTGTCTTTATAAATTTACGAGTATATTAATTCAAATGGAGATGGAAACTATGTATTTTCGCTTTATTTTCTTATGAATTTGAAAGCGAATCAGTACAGAACAAAATCTAACATAAGATAATCTCCTATCCTTCTTGCAAAGTAGTAAATCAGGCAGTAAGAATGAAATGGAAGGACATGTATTTTCGCTTAGCTAGCACAATTGACCGTTCTTCTGATTCATCAGGCAACGCTACGTACCGGATAATGGCTAAAAAGAAAAGCAGAGCTAAGCCATCCCCCGAATTTATGACCGGTTTAACCGAGAAACAAAACGAGAAGAAAACAATAATGTGTTGTTTTGAAATACGGCCTGGAGAATAAAGACGCTTAAGTGCGAGTAGAACTTGTGCCTTGAGGGACCCGTACACATTACTTATGCACAAAATAGTTTCAGAATAATTATGTACCTACTATGTTTTTGCATTTTCTTTAAACTTACAACACTGTTTCCTATACAAATATTACAAACACATCAGTCCACAAAAAACACGTTCTTTTCTTATTTTGCTCTTAAACTTACTTTTGAATGTATAAACAAGATATTTTTTTCTTACTTAGCCTATACTGTCCCACTGCTGGGCAAAGGCCTCCCCCAATATTTGTAGTAAGCCTTAAATTTAACTATGTAGTTGAAAGATATGTAAGAGCAAGATCCTCTAACACAAGTAGATATTATAATACTCAAGCACTGTTAAAACATAATGTTACTGAAATAAAATGATGAAATATTTTTATTAAAGTTTTACTATTTATTGTTTGCATACTTATGGAATTTCTACTTAGGTATTCGAGTAAAAAATATGAGCATTCATACCAAATGCCATGTTTCTTTGTATACCTACGTTCCTCTGAGAATTATGTGTGTGACTACATTAGAAAGGTACGGAACCCTAACGCCTTCCCGCAATAATGGGTCGATTTTTCACAGCGAAGAAAACCCGATGAAACGCTACGGCTTTTTCTGTAATAAATTGGAATCGGGGTATTTCCTTTTTCATTCATTTTCAAATTCGAATTTATGGCCAGTCGGGTTCTCGATACAATAAATAAACAATTTCCGTTCCATTTGCCTTAGTCAAAAGAGAAGTAAATAAAAATAGCAACAGATGTTTGAGTCCTAAAATATTATAAACAGACCATTCGATCATTTTCTTTGATAGAAAAAAAAACACGGTGTCCCTATTCTGCTCAAATGAATACATCAACACGAAATAAAATTTTACGCTCTAACACATTTCAATCAATTAGACACCGTTATAGTAATTCAATGTTTCAAAAAACCTGCTAGCCAATTCTGCCAATTAGATTCGTGTTATTAAATTATTTTGTAACAGAATCGGTAGCAATTTGATGACGTTGGAAAGCAATACCTTGAAGTAAAAGAAGCACATTGTGCGGGGGTTCCGGACCAAGTCGTAACTATTACAATATTACTTCTTATTTATTATCGTTTGACCTTAGAGCGTAGCTATTTATTGAGGTGTATAAATAACCGAGTCATCTTCTTTGTCAATCAAGCAAACTTATTAATGGAACATTATAAATGAAGCCACTGTTCACCAACACGTAAACGACCGGCTAAGTTGATGGAAACTTTATTAAAATAAAAACGCGTAGGATATTCACTATTAAAAGGAATTAGCTGAGTTACACCACCAAATGTCTGGTTATTTATGTTATTTTATGAGCTTAAATGCTTTGACGACCTCTGTAGCGTGGCGGGCGAGTCACGACTGAGACGCAAGAAGTGCGGGTTCGATTTCCGCTGTGCAAGAAATGTTTGCAAGCTCTGCAAATATTTCTTCCGGGTCTGGGTGTTGTAATATTATGTATTATAAGTACATAATATGTATTGACAAAAAAGTATATAAGTATTTTATATACCGTGCCGTGCCGTATAAAATATCCATTTTTTTTTTATTTATTTATGGGCTTTGTCGCTTTGCTACCACATCACCCATATAAATTTACTAGCTGTAACCCGCGACGTTGTCTGCGTGGTAGACAACGTCGTCAACGTCAATAGTTTGAAATAAAAACCTACTAACCAGTTCAGACGTTGGACATAGTTAATACACAACACGCTTAATAGTTAGTACGAAAATTAAATCCAGTTTTTCGGGATTTTCAATACACCTAACGCCATCTATTAGTTTAAAACAGAAGAAGCGTATAATACACCTTCACGACTTTACTCTCAAGTCACGGTACCTACCTAGTTATAACACCCATTACCTACAGCAAACAATGAACTTTAGGTTACGTTTATATTACGCCGATGATTAGTGGTAAATTGTTGTGTCTTGTTGTTTGCAGCTCAACAAAAAATGTCACAGACACTGCGTACTTGCTTATCATTTTAAAATATTGTTAAACAATGTTTTAATGTGATTAGCGAGCAAAGTGAGCTCTTTTTTACTCAAACCACCTCTAGAAGTCTCTAGAAGTTAGCGAGCGAAGCGAGCTTCAAGGCAATGCGAGCAAAGCGAGCCGAATTTTTTTGCTCAATGTAGCTTTAAACCACCTCTAGAAGTCTCTAGAAGTTAGCGAGCGAAGCGAGCTTCAAACCTATGCGAGCGAAGCGAGCCGAAATTTTTTACTCAATGTAGCTTTAAACCATCTCTAGAAGTCTCTAGAAGTTAGCGAGCGAAGCGAGCTTCAAGCCAATGCGAGCGAAGCGAGCCGAATTTTTTTTTACTCAATGTAGCTTTAAACCACCTCTAAAAGTCTCTAGAAGTTAGCGAGCGAAGCGAGCTTCAAGCCAATGCGAGCGAAGCGAGCCGCATTTTTTTTTACTCTATGTAGCTTTAAACCACCTCTAGAAGTCTCTAGAAGTTAGGGAGCAAAGCGAGTTAAAAAATTCGGCTCGCTTCGCTCGCATTGGCTTAAAGCTCGCTTCGCTCGCTAACTTCTAGAGACTTAAAGATGGTTTTAAAGCTACGTTGAGGTAAAAATCCGGCTCGCTTTGCTCGCATTGGCTTAAAGCTCGCTTCGCTCGCTAAATTCTAGAGACTTAGAGATGGTTTTAAAGCTACGTTGAGGTAAAAATCCGGCTCGCTTCGCTTGCATTGACTTAAATCGCGCTATGCTAGCTAATTTCGAGAGACTTTTAGAGATGGTTTTAAAGCTACATTGAGTTTGAAAACGGCAGTAACTTAAAATAAAAGACATAGCTCGCTTCGCTCGCTTTTTCGAGGTATTGTTATACCTATTCTTATTTTACTTACTATTTTTATTGCTGCGAACTGTAAACTCGTCAGTTCAATTCAATTCAATTTAATTCTAGTAAGTTATTACTTACATATTATGACGCCCGTATGTCTAGAGGGGTTGGGCAGAGCCACAAGTAAACAAATGAAAACTTGGAGCCACTTCTGATTTAAAGTCCTAAGATGGATATGGTGAACCATGGTGACAGGTGATCAGCCCATCGCCCATATAGGTGGTCCATTATGTTGGAGAGAATACTATCCCGAAATCGACTTTTACGACATGTTCAGGGAGAAAAGCAGCTGGACGCATTCTACGCTTTTGCTTTACTTCCAGTTCAGCTATACCTAGTGCTACCTTTACAAGTTTGTTTTATTCGCCTATTTATTTCGTAGTAAATAGTAAGGCATACTATGTGAAGATCCAGCTTAGCTTGTTTTACCCGTCACAAGGGTCCTCAGAGGTCCTCTTTGTTGGCTCGGGGACCTAGATACAATAGATTACCTACATATAAAAACAATAAAAAATATTTGGAATAATTAAAAGGCCTTTATTAAACTTATCAACAATTTGAACGTAATCAAAATAAAGCTCAATTTTAAAACGCAGGTTGACTGACATCCCCTGATAAGACTTCAGGATCATTGGCCCGATGATTCATCTAGTCAGGCGACGACGCAGTATTTCATAGTCTTAGCAGATTTTTAGCACTGCACTGAATGCTTCCAGGGTTCACAGGCTCTCAGTCTTTCAAGACTTCCAAAGAAAGTCGTTACAACCAAGTTACAACATACTCTGATATAATAGATCTGAAAAAAACTGTCTTCATTCCGGGCAAATAGTACTTGTATTCGATTTGTGGAATGGCCCCTTCAGCAACAAACCATTTACTTGTTATTTTAAGAAAGAAATGTGTAATTAATACAGAAATACGATGATTTTCTTCCTTCTTTGCAAAATTTTGACTGATATGAATTGTCATAATTTTTCATAAGTCGGATTAAATGTCATGTCATAAAAATCAAATCAATGAAGGTTTTATGTGTTATCCTGACTATTTCTTTGAATCCTTTTTCCATTATGGGATCCTTTTTCAGGATAAAAAGTAGCCTATATGTTATTCTGGTGTATGATCTACCTCTGTAGCAAATTTCATTAGAATCCGTTCAGCCGTTTAGGCGTGATTGAGGCACAAACATCCAAACATCCAAACATCTAAACATCTAAACTTACAAACTTTCGCATTTATAATATAAGTAAGATTTATTTAAAAGCTATCTTAGCAAAAAATACATTTTAAGGACTCCAGTAGTTCAAACGAGGTAAATAATTCGAGAGGGAATAGAAAAATGGAGGAAGCTAGGTACTCATTGCACCGACAAAAGCAAGCTTAAATTTATATTATTTATAATAATAGGTAAATAAACGTTGATATTTGAAAATAGACTAATCAATTACAGAACCAATTATTACACAATTGATAACATTCATAAGTCACGGCATGACATAATAGACGTAATTAATTGTACGCTCAGTGTTGCCTCCATCTGTGCTCAGTTGAGGACAACGGGAGCTTTCATTGATAGGAGTGATGGACGACCGTCTTGGACTACGTTGGTACTATTAGATACTTTGTTTTCAATACCTTCTAATTAAAAATACACTCACATCATTTAACAAATGTTCTTGAAAACCATCGTCATCATATCAGCCTAGTATCACACACTGCTGGATTTGCCAGGCTCCTCGGTTCTTGAAAATACTTGTAGTCAAATCTTATTAATAAGAAAGTTGTTAGTATAGATATAAGTCTGTACATAATGGTTAAACGGATTTGAATGAATTTGGAATACACATAGTTCGTGACCTGGAATAATTGAAAATCAAATGAACTCACCTGTGAAGTTCGATTACAATTTTATTACACGTAGGTTCAGCCGAAGACAATTACGTATGGCTGCTTTTTATTAGTTTGCAACCATAAAAAAATGAGTTCAATTGAATTGTAGGTAGAAAACCTCTTAATCTTACTTAGAATTTGTGTAAACCAATACTAGAGTACCTACAGCACTGGTTTATATCTTTGGACTAAAAAATGGCGCAAGTGCTTAGAAGTGAGATAGACTACCCAATAACCAGTCCACACTTTTACTACATACCTACTTAAGCCCTTAATCTAAGCCAACTAAGCGCATTTTTTTTAATTAACCCCGCTAACTAAGTTTCCCTCATCAACTGTGAAATAGCGGAAGTTCGGCTCGTAATGTAGAATAACGAGCGGATCGACCCTCGGGAGGGACAGGAGTACGATGGCCTACGTTAATGGGACTTGCCCAGTTACAGAGGTTACCATATAAGTTACTTTTTGGTAGGTTGGTGTGTTTGACTCATTTTAGAAAGACAATTTAATTTAAAATCTGAAGTAAATTTTCAATTTGAGGAGAAGGCATTTTAATACCTTTGTAGGTTACGTTACCAATAAGTGAGTTTTTTGAGAGCATGCCCCACCTTCCGATTCTTAGGTCGTGGATTCACATCCGGTCGTGCACCAATAGGTTTTTATGTTCGAAAAATGTATGTAGCGCACGTACATTTTTCGATTTTCGATTTTACCAGTGGCTCTCAAAAATGAAAAAAAAACATCGCGAGGAAACCGGCATGTTGTATACCGACATGTGTCAAGTGCATGAAAGGAGCCTCTTTGAGGCTCACTTTAAATCCTTTCACCACACTGGTCGAAAGAACTAGTAACACGACTGCTAGGAGGTATTTTGTAGTTGCCTGCAGCAACTCCCTTCAATACTTGCAATTACATACCTATTTACCATACCACAAAACCATCCTATTCCGACAGTTGGGACGTTTCATTGCTCAAAATGTATTATCCGTTTTGGTAGGAGCAGGTAACCCATCAATTAGCATTGGGTTTTCATAAAATGAAATCAACACATTGAAAACGCGTATTTCACAAATGTATTTCACGTCAATAGAATCCCAAACCTTTTAAAGCATCCTTCAAAGACCACGAGCTTTGACAAGCGCCCTCTTTCACTAAAATGGGCTCGAGACTTTGTCGATTCCTTTAAAACCGACTCTTGGCGAAATCGCTTTTTCATCCCTGATAATGGCCTCGCTTGGGGACATTTTAATTAAATTCCTCTGGAGCTTTTTAGTTTCCCGATAAAATATTGGTATAATTCCGACTGAAAATATATTCAAGACCAAAGAAAAAATATACTTAAGAAAGTTAACACAAAAGAATAACTCAAGATTACTTAGATCTTGGCAAAGTAAACAGACAGTTCTACAATAAAAACATGTAGAAAGAATCAAGGCTATCTTGAGGATAAAAGAAATATAAATTACACTCATGTAGCGCTGAAGGCGTTTTTGTCGGGCCTTTATAGCGTTGTTTGTGACGCGATTGTACTCGTGAAATATAGGACACTGAAGGGGGAATGCTATGACGATAGAAAAAACACAGACAAGGACATGTATACAACTCGCCCACTGAGGATTCCGTAGGACTGTTTGTACTGACAAGATTAATGATAAAACGCTTCTGAGAATAAAAGTTCTGATGATAAATAATGAAGACTGATTTACATGAGTACATACCTAAAGTTATTTTGTGACGCAGATAATCCTAAAAAATATTATTCCTAAAATTTTACTTTCCTTGCAAAATGCTTTTCTCTGAAACATTTTCAGAAACGAAATCAGTATTTGAGACGAATTTGAGAATACGAAAGTATTTTTACGACAAATTCTGTCTCGAAACCATCTCGAACACTTAGCATAATCCTTTGTGAACAATCACGCTTCATTTAAATTCTTTAGCTCAGCGGGGGCCTTGAGTAAGTGCGTTTTTTATGAAGTCTTTAACCTTTAACTCATAAACGGCTTGAATTTTAATGAGTTAATACATCAATACATCATCGATTGCGATGGCGAAGGCTATGAAAGAGTTATCGGCTCGCGCGTTTTCGTTTCACAGCCGCAGCGGGGCGCTTTCATATCTAAAGCCCCGACAGACCCCTGCTGAACTAACTACTAGATTATCTGTGTCTCAATGAAAACAACCTGCCTCTTCGCCCTCATTGTGTGACATGAAACATGTAATGAACGCAGCAGAACAAAACGACTGAGCTTTATATTTATTGACAGTGTCTAGAGACGCTTGCATGATTCATTTCGCATGTCATCGTACAGTAAAAGGCAAGCGACCAGAATAAGGCCTACACCTCGAGTCAAAGACACGCGACTGTAACGACGAACTAAAATATTTATATGAATATTTTAGAAGACTATTACCATGCTGTCACGACATCGCATTTTGTACCGCTAGACAAATACTTGGGTAGTGCATTGCCCAATTCAGGCAAAACAGTAAATAAACTTCCCATGGACCATTACGCGTCAAGTGTTTGTAAAATAATCAAAACTCTGGACCACGAATGTTTGGTTGTTTGGCCAGAAACTCGTTGTGTTTGTGATTTATACGATTTGATGTGTGCAACTGTTTGATAGGTCTGCTTTGTGTAACCACTTCAAAGCCTTGGCGAGCGGTTTCTTGAAGGAGGAAGTGAATGTTTATTTACGACTACCTATGTACGAGTACCTTCCGTTCCATTCCATAAAACCAATATTTGAGTAAATATTGGTAATATATTCCAATTTTAATAACAATATTGGCAATGGGAAAAAATGTACCCTTGATCGTTATTCATGTTCAGTTCAGATAGGTGGACGTAATTTTTGTTGTGGTTTTTTAAGTTTTTGTAGAAAACTCTGATGTTTTATTAAAAGTAAGATCGAGTATATCTAAGCTTTTTAAACGATTATAAATCTCTTTTAATTTAAAACGAATAAAACAATGAAAACAACTGGGCCATGTTTATCCTCAAAGCTTTCGAAACACGAAATTCACATCAGGAAAGCCAATGTTGATTTTGAATGTATTATAATATTAAGTGTTGTTTGAGCACAGTGTTTACGTTTGAAATGATAAAGACCACCCGTCGTTCAGTGGCTCGCCAACAGTTGGTATGCCTCAGAGCAAACGAATACCAAACAAACAGTATCGGGGAAAGTGGTAGGTACGTTTTTTTTATATCTGCTAAGTTTGGCGAAGGGTTTGGGATACTTCACTGAGTAGGATTCTGAACATCTGCTTATTAAGGCTTGCTTCAGACAGGATCAGAGTGCCTAGTGCGAATGTTTCTGCTTACTCGATCGTGATAACATTGACTTCAATTTGTATGGAAAAAGATGAAAGGATACATGATTATTATAGATGGTTAGTTTTTTGATCAAACGAATTGTAATGAATGTTTAAGCGATCGAGTAATGAAAAATTCCCACTAGGCACTCTTATGTTGCTTTGCTTAAAGTTGAAAGGCAGTATATTATGCAAAATGTACATAGAAATGCTTGCAGAAGTCGCATTTAATTTAGAAACAAATAAAAAATCGCGCTTAATTTTATTTATATGAGGGCTAAGTGCTCATAGGAATTTAATACGCGATTATGTCCTATTCAAACTTATTTTAAACCTACCTTGCGATAAAATAAAATTCAAACATTTTAATAGTATCTTATTTTAAGCATTCTGTGTATGAATAGGTATAAGCGTAATTTATTCCAAACTCAAATGAAGCAAATAATTCCCTTAACTAAGCTGTTTGTTTTCTTCAGCATCAATTGAAAAAAATTCCAAATGAAAAATAAAAAAACGTTTATCTTTTAGAAATTTATTCCAGAAAATAACATTACAAATTGTATAAACTGGCAAGTCTGAATAAGCGTTTCAGATCCGCGATACCGCTAAATAATTTCTCAATGAAGATACCATTGAAACTAATTCACAGCGGTTAGATAAGGCATACTGAACAAATTCAGAACGTTTGAAAGCGACACATTACACAGAATTAGCCGTCAAGGAGGGTGCCTGGTTTATCTGTAGCCATATTTCGAGTAAATTACAAATAGGTGTGTATCGCGCACGCTGCCATCGGCTGCCGTGCGCGCTATCGCGGCAGGGGATCGCGAATTGTCGAGTGTGTGCGTACACAGTAGGACACTTTTAACACTGTCATCCAATGCCTAGACTTGAAAAGTCAATAGATTAAGCTATGAAGATTTGGTGAAAAGCATAAGAACTTAATCGGTGAAGGAGTTGTAAAGATATTGGGTTCCCAAGAGGGTGAACAAAAAGTTTTAGAAAATGTGTCAAGTGGGGTGCCATATAAAAGCTTTATTTTTACATTCCATTCAAAATTTATTTTTATTCTAGTTTATTAAATACAACGAAAAAAAATAATATTTATTAAACCGTCGTAATGTTTCGAGGGTTTCGATGTCTTCATAGTTCAGGTTAGACTGGATATTAGCTAGATAGCGGCATCGTTGTGATTTGCAGTAGTTGTGTTTGCTATGTTTTTTGTCTACAAGTTAGATTCGACAATAAAGTCTTGATTTTCTACTGTAATATTAATATAAAAGTGTGTAAGTACAAGAAACCTCAGTGCGCGAATGTAAAACTTGCGGATTGTGGACAAGATATTGGTTCGGAGCGAACTGCTAGCATTATAAATGTGAAAGTTTGTGAGTGAGTGTATGAGTCGACTCGGTAACGGCTGGACGAACTTGGTTGAAACTTGGAATACTCTTAATTTATAACTTGGATACATGTAAGTAGGTAAAACTTTCGCGGAACCGCGACCGGATGACAATAAACTTAGTGTTTAGTGCTCGTATGTTATAAAAAAGTAAAATATACTTAGACATACTTAAGCAAAACTTTTTTAAAAGCCTACCATTTGTTCGTAGTAGGAACGTACAGCAGCGGAAACGTTTTTTCGTCTAGTCTCCGTCGCATTTCCAACCTTTTTAACTGACGGCTTTTCCTTCCAATGATAAGGTCGTTAGCGAGGCTCTTTGGAGCGATAGTGGTGCTTAGATATTAAGGCTCAGAAAAATGGCTATAGCTTTCATAGCGAAAGCCTTTATAAGCTGCTTCCTTAAAAAATATTGTTGCTACATTCTTGAATGCACGAATTGTGTTTTAAATTTAAATATCTTTTTGTCTTTATTTTGTAAGAATTCAGCCAGCATTAAAAATGCTTATAAATCGAAATTCAAATGAAATATGCTGGTTGGCAATAGACATTCATATTTTTATTTATTCTTTTGTTTTTTTACAGTTCAAATTGTACAATGCCATTCTAACATTTTTGTAGGGATAAAATTTACGGTTATTGGGAGCTGATTTTTGAGAGACGAGAGATAATTCTTGTTACAAAAAATCTACTCGTAATTCTGCAAATTGAACTATGGCAGAAACATGTGAATCTTCTCAAATAACACACTCATAACATTCTGTAAATGTAATTTACATACGGCGTCTATTTATAACTTAATGGCTCCCATCGAATCCCGCGGGGCCAAAACGGGTCAAAACTTCAAATTAGTTGGTGAAATGCTTAAACTTTTGGGTTGTATCAGTTTAGTAGCTGGGATTAATTTTAACGGGGCTAGTACGGTTTAATCACCGTCATATCTCTAATCCAAAACTGGACTGGTGAAACTAAATGTGTGTTGTCGATGCGATTTTGTAAAGTGGATTTAAGCAGTGGGTTTATTTAGCTATACCTATTTCATATTATTATATAGTAAATCACAATTACAATCCTGGTAATATTATAGATGTGAAAGTTTGTGAGGATGTGTGGATGTGAGGATGTATGTTTGTGCTTCAATCACGCCGAAACTTAGAACATACATAGTATGTGTTCTGGAATAACATATAGGCTATTTCTATCCTTGTACTACGCGATCGAAGCCGCGGGCGGAAGCTAGTACTCTATATATATGACGGCCTCGGTGGCGTGTCGGGCGATTGCTCGGCAGAGACGCAAGAGGCGCGGGTTCGATTCTCGCTGCGGAAGAAATGTTTGCATGTTCTGTAAATATTTCTTCCGGGTCTGGGTGTTGTAGTACCACGGTACTCATAGTTTCTGATACCCACGACATAAGGAATCCTATCGTTATCATGTAAATTAGGGCATATGCTACTAGGCACTCCTGTTATTGCCAGTCTCTTCAGTTCTGTGCATCTCTGATGAAGGTTTTGGACAAAGGGTTATGGTATATACTTAAGGCTTTCTGAAATAGCCACAACAAGTACCTAAACAGAGATACCTTCGCCTAAAACAAATATAGCCTTAATAATCGCAGGCATTTTCCATCAAAACAAATAAATTACAATCATGCCTCCACGTTTTACATAGACAAAGCTTCTATTTAAACCCGCATTAGTCATGGTACGCGTTGTGCTATAAATCACCAAAAAACAGGCACCTGTCATGGATTATCCTTTAGTTTGTATAGAACATCTGACACAGATTAGTGAACAGTTAGTAGGTAATACGCCATGGAATAGTATAAAGTTGGTATGGAGTATACGTTGCGTGACCCCGCGCGTCACGTTATGGCGATGTCATAATTTCTGTTGATTCCGTTCAGCCGTGACTAATGTTTTCGGGTTCTTGATAATTGCTAGGAAATTGGAAATAATCGACTATATTAAGGAACTCAACAAAACCCGATAATTCTATTAGCAAGTTTGATTAATTGGGAGAAACAAAAATGATGACTAGGGTAGCTTTTCTTCTAGGTTTTTCAGGTCACAAATTTTCTCAAAATCCACAAATTCCAACTTAAACCCGCCGGGACTCCACACCTGAAGTGCAGAACTGGAAATTGGAAACCGTAACTCAACAAGTATTAGGGGACGGAAAACTCCGCGGCCGCCATCTGTAGGCCTTATCTGCGCCCATAAATATACGGAACCCAACGAACGAGGACGAATTATTGCTCCGAAGTGTAGCTTTAGTCCTCACAGGTCCCACAGAGAAAATGTAACAAACATATAGAAGATTCACTCAGAAAGCAACGCGTGTTTGATACTTTGTATTCACTCGCGCTGAATTTAAACTTAGATTTGGACGCTATTTTCAGCAACTGAAAGCTTAATATCATTAGATAAAGCTTTAATTTGATTTAGCCAGTGCTAATGTTTTAAAAGTTTCCTTAATTGAATTTAATGCAAGGTATTTTGAATCTAAAACCAATGTCATAAAGCTCATTTTACATACAAGCTTGCATGAACTGACAGAGGCTTAGAAGTAGGTAAGTAGGTACCTACTTTCATAATGGATAATTCATGCACCCTCGTCTCTGTTTCATAATTTTACGGACATTTTTGTAATTATTTTTCGAAGTTCGTGACTTTTTTCAACAAAACTCTGTACAATGAACCTGAGGATAGATTTATTTTCGGCTGGATAGAATTTATGTTACTATGACGTCATTAAAATCGCTCAGGATAATGTTAATGATACCTAATAGTTTATGATCTCATCCGTGTATGTACCTATTTATTTAAAGAATATGACGGAGGCCTTTAGGCGGCCTAAAAACTTCGTCACTAGAGTTTTGGCCACTAGCTCATACGAACATACATACATTTAAAGACGTCAATTTAAAAACTAAAAGCTCATAGATATGGTTTACCAAAAGGTTGGTACATATATTGTTAATATTGGTTTACAGAAAGTTTATAAGTACCTAGACTCTTTTGTTGAACTTTGGTCAATCAAAGAAACAAGCAGAAAACATTTTGCGGTTTGTTGGTCTCAATTTAATTATTACCCTGCGCATCTACAAAGAACACGGGAGTGGCCTGACTTAAATGGTTTGCCTATAGATATTTCATAGCAGGTTTGACCAAATATTACAAGCAATAAACAAATCACGAATTTTATGATATCAAACTTTTGCTACCATTTGCTAATAAACATCATAATTCTCAATTATTTTATAACTATTATTAAAAGCTCTAACAAAATGTAATTTATAATTTGGCTCAAGGTCCCAGAGAAGATTGATGATGTCCAAATTAAGGAATACGGCTGTGACACAAATGGAGGCAGACCTTGACATGGGTCTTCTCATGTATTCTGAACCTTTGAGTGATGATAAGCATAGAGCTATAATATTATAGTATAACAGACGTCAATCTATGGACGTTTTCTGTTTGATTACAAGCAGATGATATAAGTAACGCTGAGATCCAATGGCAAGCCCAACAATTATACATTTAGGTATAGTTTAAAATTTGAACGTGGATACTGTTGCTCCCAACAGATTTTGCTTTTGCTTTATTAAGAGTGTGCAATTGCGGATTTGCTCACCAAAATAGATGTACAACTCTGTTGTTAGTTAATGAAACACATTGAAAAAGAAAATTAACATTATTCTTTGGTTTCTCAAAGTGAAAACACGATGAGAGAAAATAAAATACGATTAAAAAGAGCTTGAAAAATTCACGTTTTGTGTATGTTTTGATCTAGATCTCAATAATCCTACCATATTTTCAGATTATTTTTACTTTGATTGCTAGGTAATAACTATTTCTTTACTAGTTTTTTGATTAATTTTGTAGCTTTCTTGTAATTAACAATTTTTTGATTTGGCGGGTTATTTGATTTCAATATTTTGCGCAGTCTCACTCTCTGACTTTCTTTTGTGCACCCGAAATACGTAGTTCTATCTCTTTTGAAATCTGTTTAGACGCGATGGTATGGTAGCCTCTTAAGCTATGATGTCTATTTTACAAAAAAAGAATTACAAAAACAATAGGCAAACACTTTCGTGACAAAAATATTCCAACGCTCAACTTTTTCCCGTGTGTTCATTTAATGTGGCGCGAAAATAACCATAAATAGCATTTCACGCTTCTAGGTGTATTTATTTAATTTTGTCTATAAACCTTCTTACAAAAGACGGACAAGAAAAATCCCTACACTTTTTCTCTGTCTTGTGATTTAATCCCAAAAATGGCACTCTCAACGCAATTTAGCTTAACAATGCCGGCATTCATTTGTTTCCCTGTCTCACCTCCGACCGATGGCTTCACAGTTTCTCATAACGAAGATGTAGTCCAAGGGCCAGTGATGGTTTACTTACGTCATATTCTTGAAACTCTCTTTTTGCAGAATCTTGCATATTTTATTGTACTTTGTCACGAGCATTCTGGTTGATAAAGTAAATGTTTTTCTTCTCGTTTTATTCAGTAACCTAATGTTTTTGTATCTTTGGGAAGGTTAAAAAATACACAATTTATCTATTTTTTATAACTAAAAAACCTCGTCTTAAATATATTGACGTCCTAAGTGACGTGGCGGGCGAGTGCTCGGCTGAGACGCAAGAGGTGTGGGTTCGATTCCCGCTACGGGAGAAATGTGCGTATGTTCTGCAAATATTTCTTCCGGGTCTGGGTGTTGTAGTACCTACCTACCTATTATTTAAGTATGGACTTACAAAAAAAAAGTATTTAAGTATTCTATCAGCCATCTGGTACCATGGCCCATAGTACAAGCTTTGCTTAGTTTGGGGCTAGATCGCTGTGTCAAATATCCACAATTTTTATTATTATTATTTCATTTAGTACCTAATAATTTTATTTTTACTTGAAATAGGTTTGTATTTTACTACACTCAATCTAATGTTACGTAACAGTGTAGTCTAAGTAAAATATGGCTATGGTGTGTACATTGCCGAAAGGAAATACCCTAACTTTAGAAATATGGTGTAAAAAAAGTATGATCGCTCCGACACCACAAGTTTCTCATAACGAAGCAACCAACATCCCTTCAATTTTTCTCTGTCATCCCGCCTCTTGACTTTTCGGCGTATCAGAGAGGTTTTTTACACCGAAAATTGCTCCATAGGGGAGCGTTGATTAATAAAGAAAAATAAAATTCGCGAGCACTCTGGGATGTATGATTGAAGTAAGTCACGTACACTTGTGCGGTGAAATGTGATTTCATAACTTATTCAGTGTGAACATGTAAATTGATTCTGTGGCTTAACGGAATATTTTACAGAATTGACTTTGCCGAATGAAAATTGGATGGAAATTCGTGAACGTGAAATTGGAGCACATTTTTCTGCATTTCGTTCGGTTGATAGCTCGTTTTCAATAGTGAATTTTAAATGCAGTTGAAATTATGAAACAGAAAAATTGAGTTCATTTAATTTTAAAGCCATTCAATTGAGCAGACCTTATAAAACAGCAAATTTTTGAATAGTATACTTCATTAACTTCGCTATCAAGTGGCAGAGCGTCCAAGTGGTGCAATTAAATTTCTCCAACACACGTCACAGTTCAATTTGACAAGAGGTATCCGACACCTGGTGAGAAATGCAATCAAGTTTAATTATTGAGGGTATTAATAACAAGGGTGCACCGAGGGTGAGCGAAGCCTGGTTGCCATGGCAACGCCCTTTCGACGCAGCCTGCGCCTCACGCACAATACGTGTTCAGTTATTTATGAGGTAAGCTGATTACAAATGTAATTATTTGAAGCTTGGAAACACTAGCGGTTTGGGAATAATGGCATTCATATTGTGTGAAATGGAAGGGTTAAATCTAGTAATTCTACTATATTATAAATACGTAAGTTTGTAAGGATGTTTGGATATTCGTGCCTCAATCATGTACTCATGCTTCAATAACGGCTGAACTTATTTGAATTAAACTTGACTAAAAATTATACTTACATAATACTTGTGCTGGAATAACATAATATACCTAAGCTGCCTTAACTTTCAGTACTCTTTCGCTTTCTCAGAAGAAAGATGCTGAAATTATAGATGAAGAGACGTCTGGATATTTTATGAGTTTCAGGAGTGCCTGGTGTAATTATGCCTTTGCTGTTGCATTTCAGTAGGTAGGTACGTTTGACTTTCTATCATAAACTTTAAAAGGTGAATTTCCAAAATCACTTCTTAGTGCACCCTTGCACCATTAACTAAAGATGCTGCCCAAGTTTCATGCTTCTAGGAAAAGGCTTACGATGTGTGAAAACTGAATCTTAGTAACGAAACAGTTTAATATATTTCTGTTCATTTCATTGAAATACCTACCTAACATTTGTTTATTTGTATTGCTTTCTTCAAAATGTTCTACCAAAGAACTGCATCAATATCATAGTTGTTATTCTTAGTTTAGTTAATTGCGTTGCCCTTGTGAACCTCAGAATGTCGAAAGAGCGCTTTTGTCATTTTTGTGAAACAATTTGTTTATTAGGTATATAGTAGTGGCTACCAAGTGAATAATGAATACTAGTTTACAGGACGCTTGAAAATTACAGTCTGGATGTATAAAACTCTTACGCAACTGACTAACTGACAATCAAAACTATAAGTTAAAACTGTAAGACCTCGATATAATAACGGCCTCAGTGGCGTGGCGGGCGATTGCTCGGCAGAGACGCAAGAGGCGCGGGTTCGATTTCCGCTCCGGAAGAAATGTTTGAATGTTCTGTAAATATTTCTTCCGGGTCTGAGTGTTGTGGTACCATGGTACTCGTAGTTTCTGATACCCACGACACAGGGAATCCTAGTGTGGGATCAGGACTATGTATGTGACTGTTGGGTGTTATTTATTTATTTCAGTCTTAAAAGCATGAAACATGAAGGGTACCTATATTCCTCTTATGGTTAACGGGTGCACTAAGAAAGGAACTCTGTTGGAAGGAAGGAAATTTAACTTCTAGAGCACGCAGCAGGAAGATGAAGTTTGTGTGAAAAACTGCGGGCAAAGTCCCTGGGCGGTCCACTAGTTTTTTTTTAATTGTTTTCCGGTAATTGTTACATAGTTGTTACTCAATGCGTCTGGAATTTTTCACGATACTTTACGACATCAACCATTTATTGCGACCAAACGGGGCGGTACACAAAGAATTAATTGCCCCATACTCAGGGGTGTATCCGACCAATTAAATACTTTAGTGGTCTATAAACTTGCGAATTGCTTGTTAAAAGTTGAGTTATGGTCCTCTCACTTTCTGAAGAATTATGTTACTACTTATTTTTAGATATCAAAGTACCTTTAATGACAGTATTATACATAGATATAGCCAGAATCAAAAGTAGGTAAATAGTGGTTAAATAAAGTTTTAAAACAGTTTGAGAAAGGTGTACTAGTTAACCAATTAACAGTGTTTTTTTTAATATTATTGCATTCAGCTCTTGCAATGAATAATTTCTAAATACTGAAAAAGTATTTATTTCTGATGGTGACTGCCCCTATGTTCAGTTAAACTAAAACAAAACTCTATCATTAGAACGTAAATACTGGATAGGTAATTAAAGACAAGTGCAGATAAAAAATGTACTTTAATAATAATGCTGGCCTGTTAAGAGTCAAAACATTCGATACATATTAGGAATCTTGTTTCAGTACTTCACTATCTCTGGAAAACGTTACTAAATTACCTACTTAATAAATACTGGGATAAAATTGTAAAAGTTTATCAAACATTCAAAATATGTACAAAACGTAAAATTGGTTAAGAAATTATACTATATCACAGTCACTAGAGAGAGATGAAAAACCTAATAGCTGGGTACTGACTGACCGAGCAGCCTCGCGAAGCATTATTGCGAGGTAAAGCTCGGACGTGTCTCGCCCGTGGAAAACGTAGAAATTGCAGGCGAACCAAACGAGCTTTTGACTGGCGCGTCTGCCTCGCGTTGCTGCCCGGTTAGTAAGTTTGCAGCTCATCGCCTACATTACCTAAGCAGTCTATTAGATACACGTTCACAAAAACTACAATCAATCTCCTTAGGCCGTCAATCACACCGACGCGCAACTTGTACTGCTAATGATATGGACGCAAAAAATAATGAGAAAATCAATTACGAGTTTTTTTATGGCACAAAAAGTTATCTATAAGTGCCTAGTTAACTGGATAATGAGACACATTTCTACTCAAACTTTCTAGAAAGAGAAAGTTTAATATTAAGTCTATATAGAATTTACTCTGAGAATTTACTGAAAATATACATACATAAAATCACGTCTGTCTCCCACAGGGGTCGGCAGAGATCGCGGATCTACATTTGCTACGATCTTGACATACTTATTTCATTTCGTTCATCTCATTACATTCCTCATGCATTCTAGTCAGTTTAGGGTACTGTGGACCTGGCCCTTTTCCAAAACGTCGCCAATTTGGTCCAGGTATGTGCAACGAGTTCTTCCCCTTCAAACGATACCATTCACACTCGCCTCATACACCTGTTTCGTAGTGACCAATTCACTTTATTTTCTGCAATCACTCTCCTTTTAATATCTTCCTCATGCTTTCTATCTCTCGTAAACAATGTTCCCAACTCATTCACCTGTTCCACTCTTTCACCATTTATCACAATGTCACAAGCTGTCACGCATTCACCTCTTTCAAAAACCTATAACTTTCGTCTTCTTACTTGCATTCACTTCCATTCCTTTTCTCTCAAAAGCTCCATGCATAATTGTTACCATCTGCTACAACTCATCTGCCGATGACGCAAGTAAACCTGGTCACCGAGAGAAGGCATTTGAGGAGTAACTCATTCATTCTTAAACCACATTCCCTACCTTCAAATATTGCAAACAACTGTCATTGTACAATTAAATAGCCATGGTGACGCTACACATCCCTGTCTTACACCCTTTTGGATGCTAAACCATTCAGTGTATGACCTATGTACCCTCACGCAAGCATTAAAGTTCTCATAGAGAGACTTCAGATAAGGTTGCCGTTTACACCATGCATTGACATTACCGAAGAAAGCTCATTCCTCATCAAATAATATGTAAAATATTGAGAAATTAATAAAAATATTGTGTTGAACTTTGAAACTTACTAAAAAAAGTTTTATGGTTAAAGAAGAACATTCAAATAGACAATTTCTCGTACAATGCAATGCGTACTACATACACAAACAAGCGCTCCAATACAATAAGGCGGAGGCATTTTCAATTAAAATCAACTTGCATTCAACCACGCATAGCTGAAATATTCGTAGGCGCTCGAATATCTTACGTGACGGTGTGATGGCATCCATTTAACGTTCAGAATATGCAAATATATTTATACAAATATACAATTTACTATCATAGTATTGCTTGTATTACGTGCTAGTGATATCTTAAGAACTAGAACTAACTTCGATACGTTTGTCCTGAACAACCTGATGCCCCTGAGTGATTGGCGAATGCCTGAATATTTCGATATGGTGATTCTCTGTGAAAAACAAGAATATTAATATTTTAGGATAAGATTGATAAAATGTTTTGACGAATGTATTTTTACCTTTCATATGGTGGCGGTGGAAGAATATCACACAAATTCATCCTACAATTGCTTTGATCGCTCCTTCCCGCACTAGAGTACCCCACATCTTGTCCTTGGTGCCTAAAACTGTTTTCCCTCGCTAACCAATGCCACTGAGGGTAATCATACTCCACCTCAGTCATCGCCCATTCTTTGTTCCCTTCGTGATTGCTAGATGACCTAGATTGGTTGGTCTTGCAAGATGGGCATTCCTCTATTGATAAATCTTGCTCCTCTTCGTTGCCACATTTTGTCATTTCACTGTATTCTTTAGTCAGTGTAGAACTACTGCTTCTGCAGCATGTAGAACATTCTTCATTAGAGTATTGGTTGCTGTCATAAGATCGGACCATACTGTTATCGTATGAACCCGGACTGACAGCACATTTCACGCAGGAATCTTCAGCATCTGTGTGGTCTTGGAAATCATTTTTAGCGAATGACATGTCCAAGTGATACTGTTGATCCATATTACTCCGAACTTGGTAGTTCAGTTCGGTGTATATGGCACTTGATGCATAAGGTTCAGGAGGGTTTCTTCGATGCTCTTCTTCAGGGATTGAGTTCATTGCACTGCTGTGTTGAGGCAGCGTATATTCTGCTTCCATAGCCATTGTGGCCATAGAACTACCGCCTGATGAAATATACATAAAATGTAAGTACCTATTAACTAAGATCATGAAATGAAAAATGACTTTTTGGACCCCTTACCTCTTAATAGACTTTGGTGACAGTTCAGTATTTCTATTCTAGGTTCATTGGTGCCTTCAAACATTGGTCTCTCTCTCAACCATACGGCTTCTTTCCCAAGCAAACATTGTTGCGCGTTAGCTATGGCAGTAGCTAAAAAAATTATGTAACACAATCAAAACAGCTCTATTCAACAAAGAAAGTTGCAGTACACTCACTCATTAACTATATATTTTGTTGTACAAAGTATTACCAGTATTATTTTGATTCTTCCTCTGTTTAGAATTCCGTCTTGTAATAAAAGCAATAACAACGCCGCCGATCACTACGAGCGCCAACAAAGTAAGGCACAGCGCTAAGAGCCAAGTTTCCTGGAACATCGACTTAATTGCCTTGTCTGTCGCTGGTTCCGTTCTGAAACGAAAATATTTGGTTTCAGAGGGTTTTAAGTTGGCTATATTTGCAGAAAGTTTACACATATTAGATCGTCAAATACTTTTTGCGCTTTTGATGTGTTTAAGAAACAGTTATAAAATATCTAGGTGTGTTGTGTTTGTGTTTATCCAGGTGTTTTGGATACAGTAACTGTGTTTGAAGTGGTAAGTGGTGGTGTTGTGGAGTGAGAAGAGACTTACTGCACATAGTGTCTCTGCGAGTGCGTGGGCAGCATGTGTATGAGCGCGGGCGGCGAGAAGGGTCCCTGGCCGCGGCGCGTGACGGCGGCGGCGCGCGCGCTGTACCGCCCGCCGGCGCGCAGCGAGCTGGCCGCCGCGGCGCGGGTGCGCGCGCCCAGCGACATCTGACCCACCACTCGACCACCACTCGTCCCACCCACCCTCACCTCAATCTAAAATAACAATGAACTATAAAATGTCACTTTCCACAAATAATACACTAAAACCTCAGACCAAATAAAAAGAAAAGACCCCGCGCCGCGAACAACAAAAGTGAAGCCACCTTTTAATCTATGTGTGAGGTTTTAAGGTTGTGTGTTCCAAGTAACCTAAATTCATAGTATAATAATTAAGAAACGATGCTATTTGAAGTACTTACAAGTGAAAACTGATTCCGTGATACTTTTTATGTGATTTGCTGCTGTTTTTACAAGTATTCACTACACAGGAAGGCATAATTCTATTTTTAAGACTCGTGACGTACTAAGAGCGATGAGCATGATTTTAGTGTAGGTGTGTGCGTGAGCGTGTATGTTTACTTGCAGGAGCACGGTTTTGTGTGGCTTCACTTTTGTTGTTCGCGGCGCGGGGTCTTCTCTTTTTATTTGGTCTGAGACTAAAACAAAAAATGCTCACCAAATAGCCTGAAATTTCCCCGTTCCACGTATGCACTGGGGGCGGGTCCCAGCGAATCCAAGCCGACGTAGCATTTATCACTCCCGCGGTAACACTTTGTGGCGGATCTGATGGAACTAAAATATACACATAGCTCAGCAACTCTACTTGCGCAGTGAAATGCATTATGTAAATGGGAACTGAGTGCTTACCATCTTCTTCGGTAAATCCAGTCTTTAAATTCGATGGTTTGCCAAGAAGCAATTTATAAAAAGGCATAAGAAACACATCGTATTGAGCATAAGGTATTAGTCCAGTTAAAACGTGACTTGATGAGCCACTGTTATGGACTGTGGTCATTGTGAAGTTTTCGTATTTTGTAAAATCTTTTATGCTAAATGATACATTGGAATGTTGAATGCTCTTTAGATCCAAGGCGGGTCTATTTAATGAAGTCCCATTAAACCATATTTTGACACCTTCTAAATATTCATTGTAGTCAGTTAAAACCTGAAAAAGTATGCAGTTGTAATAAACTTATCACGATTATTGTAAATTAACAACATAATTAAATGTAAATGTTCATACATCCCAAACAATTTTTAGCGTAGTAGCTGAAATTCCTTCAACCCTTCGTAAAACTAACACATCTTGTTGCAAATATCGTCTCGCTTGAACGAGTTCATACTGTGTCATTGGAGGATGATTTTGAGGTTTGCCTAATTCAGGGTATGAAGTAGAAGATTCTGAATCAAAGTTGAATGCGTTAGCTTCTCTTCTCAACACCTGAAAATTTTAATGAATCAAAAAAGTGTCTTACAAAACACGGTGATATGTAAAATGTATTTAGCATATTCAGATTAGGTATTTACTTGCAAAGTAGCAGTATGTGACGCACTTCCCGCTGCACTTATGGCAACACAGGTCAGTCGACCAGCGTGTTTGGTCATCACCCTATTCAAGTATAAAGAACTGGTGCCATGGCTTATTTTTGGAAAAACTAATTCCTGCAACAAGAAATTATTTCTTAAACATTTTTTGGGACATTGCTGTTGTATTATTGCATCCCCAGTAAAGTAGCCAACGTACCTGAGAACCCTCCATAGTCCAAAATACAATTGGTTTTGGCGATCCATCCGCTTCACATGGAAACGATACGGCTTCCCCTTCCCAAGCCGTTTGGTCCGAAGGCACTCTTGTAAAATGAGGTAACGCTGGGAAAAACTCTGAATTTATTCATGATATTCTAATTAAGTCAGCCTAGAAGCTTAAAACCATTAAGTTAGGTACTTTTTCTGACTGAACTGTCATTTAGAGATCTGTAAAAAAGCGAAGAACCAGAAGGTAAATCTGGGAACAGCAAAAGGTAGAACGAATGTCTTACAATGAACCGTCAGTGTTGCATTAGCGGCACTATTTCCAGCTTGGCTCTCAGCTCGACACGTGTACGTTCCGGCATCAGTGGCCACTACTCTGTCTATCCTCAGTGATCCTCTACGAACAATGGCGTATGGCGACAGAGAGCCGTTATCTCGAGACCAAGACACTGACACATCTGATTCCGGTGATACCTATAGAAGCAAATAAACTTGATCCACAAAAAAAATTTTCTGTGAGTCTAAGGTATGATTTACATAGATTTTTGAGGGGTAGCAGGAGGTGCGTTTTCAGAACGAGGGAATAGGTAGTTGACGAGCAAGGTTCTTTCAACCAATGGTTCTATCACAAACAAGGTGTATTTAAATTTAATGTACTATCGATTTCTCACTGCCCAAATGAATATTCATAAGATAATCGAATTGTATAAGCAGGTAATTCCGTAAAATAGGTCAGCGTTTGAGAAATAGGACGGTAATAAGGTCCACTTACTTGGCAGTGAAATTCAATGTTTTGTCCTAGTATTGCGGTTATGTTATTAGGTTTCACTAGAAAATGTGGTCTGCGTAACACGAGAAGCGTAGCAGGGCGCGATTGTCTCTCTCCTGCCACGTTGGAAGCCACGCATCTATACACTCCACTATCTGATGGAAGACTTTCTTGGATCTTTAGGATACCACCATCTACTATTGATATGCTGAAATTATAATTTAATTTTTTTTTATATTCACCTGGAGAGAAACACTTTTGAGCGCGATCATAAGCGAAGCAGAGAACGGACAATACAAAAAGCGTTTGGTTCAGGAAAGATAGAACATGCAATAGTCACAGTGCTAGTTTTATTAATGTAGTGTCTAAATCTGTGAGTAAAATAAAACGCAAGCGCGCTCTACAGTACTTTGTTATTGTTATAATTTATAAAGCTGCGTTCAAACTGACGTGATCAGTTGCGATGCGGCAACTCCTTAAATAGCTAATACCAACGCCTTGTACAACTGCATAATTTCTAAAACAACTATAAAGCATGTAACATTTGTTTGATCGAACTTTATTAATTTAGGTATTAGGTTGTACCGTCCGTTTCCTTGATCCACATCTAAAGTTTGGCCGTCTTTAGTCCAATGTACAGAAGGATCGGGTACTCCTTTTGGACTAGAGCATTCCAGCTCGGCCGGTTCTCCAGACGCCACCCTCACATTTTGCGGTTCGGTTCTGAATTCATCTCGTAGAACTATATAAAAAACATTGCGTATTATGTTACACTGCCTAATGCCCAATATTCTATTACCGGACAACGATCGTTAACTGAATATTATTCACTATATCATTACAATAGCAACGTTGTTATCTGTCGAAAAGCGTCATACATTTTTTGTCAAAAAACATAGTTGCTATGGTGAACGATCCGTCGTCCGTTAGAATATAGGAACTGGGCATATAAGGCAAAAGCACTTTCAATATTTGCAGTCTCATGCCACGTTTAAAATTCTCCATTGGTTGCTCTCTTAGCAATCTTGTTTTATTGAAGCATCATAAAAATTATGTTGATGGCGCCATGAAAATATTTTGTATTTTCCGATCAAAGAATCAAGCAGGCTAGACGGTTTGGGATAGTGCCAAACATAAACCTCTACGCTCTCGTGTTGAACCAGGATTACCAAATTTTGTGGCAAATTAATTTTATTATACCTAATTACTTGTGAAATATCTATTATATATTACTCGTACATACTAGCAGGCGCCCGCGGTTTCACTCATGTAGAGTAAATACTTTTGAGTGCACCTCGTGTTTGAATAGCATTGACGCCCCGTTGCACATCTTTGGTGTGTCGAACCTTTAAATTAGTTATAATTTTGTATTTAAAGAAACTAAACCTAGTTTCAAGTAAATCGGACCACCTATTAAAAAGTTCCCATACCGACATGCACACCCTCTTCAACCCCCTTTTAGGGATTTTTTACGGGGGTTTACGCCTATGTCTAGAAAGGTGTTTCTAGAACTATTAATTTTAGTTAAAGACGATCGATTTAACAGTGTCTATCTACAAACAAATACCTAAACATTAACAAAATAGAGATCCGTTGTGTCTGCCATAGGGGTATGGAAAACAGGGGTTATATTATACATGCATACATATTATGGCCTCTTAATGCTAATTCCCTTACCCAGGGCTACTCTAAATCCTATAAAAAATCCTAAAGGGAGGTACACAAATAAAAACACTCACCAGCAATAGTAAGTGTGGCATTCTTACTGACCGCCTCGCCGACGATGTTGCGTGCCACGCACCAGTACACACCCTCGTCGGTCTCCTTCTTACCGCGCACAACCCTGCGGGGAAATTACACGACCAATTACGCTGCAATTGCACTCCAAATTTGCCTAAATGTTACAAAGTGGGGAACTGAGATTTTAAAATGATAACAAAGGACTGAGGAAAGTAGTAGTGGAACATTCTATTGCAAGCCAATAAAAAATTTAAAAATCTATTGATGATAAATCCATGATGGTTACGAAAACAAACATTCAGGACATAAACGTATGAATGAATAGATAAATCAAAAGAACGCTACTGTTACTCCAACTTGAATAACAAAACAATGGAAGACACGGTACTAAAAATGAATACGATGCAAACACAATAAAAAAATATAAAAGGTAGCAATGAGGTGTGGTTTGGTTTGTCCTGATGATGTCTATAGAATTCCATAGTGCTGCGGTCACCCCTATCAACTATTGTTGTTAAAGAGACTTATTGTTTAACATCTTCTACAATAAATGGAATGACTCACCTTAGAAACAGCAATCCATCTTCGAGCAATACTCTATGTGGGTGGTCATTAGGTAACAGTGGGGCTCCGTCCTTATACCATAGGATTGTTGGTTTTGGCTTGCCTTCTGACACACATCTCAGTGTAGCAGGTTCGCTTCTCCCTACTATCGTGTCAGCTGGGTGTTCTTTGATTCGCGGCGCGCGACTTTGGGCTAGAGGAAATTTATGTCTCATCATTTCAAAAACAACTTATTCGAGCTCATAAAAACTGTGACAGTTAATTAGCTGTCAAATTGATCAATGACTAATGAGGAAAGGCGCACCGAAATATCTCAGCAAAAAATAATTAAAAGGATATAAAAACCAGAGCAATAAGATAAGATTGCTTATCAAACGTGTCCCTGCCAATTTAAATTTCTCGCAAACTTTTGGAGGCAAAAAACGCTTCGAGTTTTATCATACACAGTTTTTTACTGACCTTTTGTGGATGGTAACGTCAAAAGAAGATGCAAAAGCACTATAATCTTGAACTGGTTCCATATGCACGTTTTAATTGGACCCGCAATCATGCTTGACACTACTGATTATCACCACTTAGCACTTACTCCACATACTCCTACTAATATTACCACGTGTTTGGAGATCGAAAATCCAAATTTCGCGCACATTTTTGTCTGCGATGCCGTCTAGGTGAATAGTGAGTTATGTTCGTAGTTTCCACGCATCGCGATGTATTCAGACCGCAAAGCGACACAACCTCCTCGTGCAAAGTTGCCGGGGTTACTGTCCCCCTCTACGATGACATTTTCGCGCCGACTCAGTAGGCCTCATGCTTTTGCGGATCAAGTTGCCTGCTTCTTGATGATAATGATTTGGATACTAGTGATTATTTTTTGATGCATTGTGGTAGCTTATAATTCTCATACTCCGAACATTCCAATGAAACTAGAGAATGTATTTTTAAAAAACTTAAGAGTATATTCTATTTTATTCTTATTTCTAAAATGTTTACATGTAGGTAAGATTTGATTTAGTTCTTGCAGTATTTTAATACTTACCAAAAAATAGAGTGCAAGCAAATAGTTTTAAGTTTAAATTGTTATAATGGACAAAGTGATATGTTTGAAAACTTGACAGCAAAAGCGAACAGTTTTCTAAATTAGTTGAAAACAAAGTTCATAACGAACGAGCTCCAATCGGAAAATTAAATAAAACACTGGCAATAACGGAACCGCCAAATTCTCGGCGTCAATTCAGCACACGTGTTAAAATTAGGGGTGTTAGACACATCCGACTTTTTAGACCTTTGTAGTGCTTAAAACCTCTATATTACACTATCGCGATAGGTGCTGTGAAACTTTGCAATTTGCATCATCATCATTTCGTCCTGGCAGCTAGCAAGCCCTCTTTTTTTTCCCGGACAGATATAAATGATGTGGGTCGCAGATGACCGCTGGCAGTATTATCAGGCGAATTTTACCAGCCTCTTCGGTCCTGTGCGTCTCTTATCAAGATTTTGCACCTGACTTTTTCTATGTTGTCAATCCAACGCGCTGATGGACGTCTAGAATTTCTTCGGCCACTACTGGTTGGCCACCTGCATGTGATAAATTGTGACATCATAATAATAATTATGGCTGTCGAATCCCAATAAAAAAATGAAAAAAGTTATTATGTTTTTCGTAATGATGTTTTACTGTTTTTATGATTTACATTACAAACATGAAAATATGAAATAAAAATACACCAGAATCGTATATTCATTCTTTAGGGTCGATGCTCTAATATTCATCCATTTTCCGACTTTTTTGTAATTCCTGGCAACCCTTAAAGAACTGAACGTGTCAATTGGCGCTAGCACATGCGACTCACGTATTTAGTTACTCAATTCGGCTCCACAGAAATATCCTGATTGGGACCTCTAGATAATCTTATCGCGAACTGACAAATTTATGCAATCATCGGAGGAAAGTGGCATCACTGCGCAATCTGAATTACGAAACGAAAAATATGTATAAATAAATACATATTAACTAGATTGATAAAACTGATTTGGACATGGTTTTTGACGTTGAACGGCAGGCAGAAACCTTATCTCGATGAACTCAATGCCTACATAACTCAAGTTCTATAACTAAAGGCAAAATTGGAAGTGTGTTGAATCGATTTATGATGTTGACAATGTTTTTTTACATCGTTGTGCAATCAAGCGACGAAATTACATAATTAACATTATTTATGATATCTTATTCGAAGAAAGTATTTATATCATTAATATTCATGTCATTTAGTCGTATCCCATATGCAAATAGAAAAAAAATAAGGTCTATACATCATCATCAACCTATAGCTCTCTTAAAGGTCTGTAGGATGCTTATGATCCACGGTTTTCAGCACAATTTATATTAATCCTCTCTTTTATATTCCAGGAAATCTCCGAAGCCAAGCCTGGCTATGTAATCAACCTATCAGACGGGACAAAGGCTTCCTTCATTAACTTCACTGCTAAAATATTCATTAACCATTTTTAGTTGATTGTTTTGGGTTCGAGCTTAAGTATACAGCGACCACTTCATTCAATATTGAGACAGGACAACCCCAGAGTAAATAGTAGTTACTATGTGCAGTGCTAAATACCTTTTAAGTGAAGCTTCTCACCTTCTTCATGTTTTATTCGTTTGATTAGGGCTTACCTCATTGTGTAAGCCTACCACAAAATGTGGTCACTTAGTTACAATTTGTGTTAATTTGTTAAAGGTAACTTTCAATACTAATACTAGCTCTACTTGCAAACATAGAGACTTTCAATCTTAGGTCAAAGATATAAAGTTCGCGTCCGGATATTTTGATTCCCTGCTTATTGTAGAGGTTTCAAATTAGCAAACTATTTTACCAATCCTACCATGAGAGGATAAGCTAACTATTGCTGTCTCTTTCACACCCACACTCCAGTACCCTACGAGTGAAAGTGATGGCAGTCTGTACCGAAGAACCTGCCTGATTAATAAAGCCTCGTAAAGGTCCTCACTCATTACATGGCACCGTTCATGCACAGCTTGCCAATTGAAAGTCCCATAGACACACTAAAGCTAATTGTTTTTTTTTATCTTGTGTTTACAAAGTGTATCCAAAAAACCTACTGTATATTGACCAGCAATTAGATGTTCTGGAGCGATGCTGTATGAGAATGAGTAATGACAATAATTACAAAATTTACTTGAAATTATAAGCAAAATTACAGATTACCTGCCATAAGTTTAAAGGAACCAGGTAAAGTCTTCAGACGGTCCATTTATCATGCAAAGACATCCTCCCAATGCACTCCGAAGTCGCAATGCTGGTCACGTAGTGCGACTCGGTCCGTGTCAGGTGAGCCGGACACCGATACAGATCACTCGCACGTGGCGAAGATAAAATAGTTTGTGACAGAGACAAGATAATCGTTAGACAAAAATACGAGAGCTTCGATCGTAGTTAGATATACGGTCAAAGATTATTATGTGTAGTGTTTAGTATGTTTTTTGTTCTTACGGTATATCAACTGTATAGGGACGTATCAACAAAAATGAAGGTACGGATGTAAGAAAGAAGAAAGAAAAATATTTATTTTGTTACCAAGACATACATACAATTTTAAGGCACTTCCAATAAAGGGTTACAAAAAGGCCACGACGATTGTCTTCATTGGTCTCAAACAATTTGATGACCTCAGTGCCGTGGCGGGCGATTGCTCGGCTGAGAAGCAAGAGGCGCGGGTTCGATTCCCGCTACGGGAAAAATGTTAGTTTGCTCTGCAAATATTTCTTCCGGCCTGGGTGTCATAAGAAATTATGTAGGTATGATAAGAAAAAAAAGTATTTAAGTATTATATCAGCCATCTGGTTTCCATAGTACAAGCTTTGCTTAGTTTGGGGATTGATAGCGCTGTGTAAAATGTCCACAATTATTTATTATTATTTTATTAACTTGATGCTCATACTAGGATAGTTGAAGTGTAAAGTGGTCTAAAGTAAGTATTTAGGTGAATTAGTTAGAAATAAGAGTATTTTGAATATGATCTTACTACTAGGTACTACGACTAGTCGTGTCACTAATTCTAATATTCTAAATCCGAAAGTTCGGGATTATGTTTGAAAGTTTGTGGCTGAATCAAGGCGTAACGGCTGATCAGCAATTAATATAAAACTGATACAAAATTTGAAATTGGAGGGTAAATAGAGTTTACCCAATATAAAACTACTAGGTTGAGACTAGGCACAAAGCAAAAACATTTTTAAAATTATTTATTTGTAGAGCACCGTACTATTCTAAAAGTAGATCCCGTGTATTTCCGCTGTCCTAGCTCAAGTAAATTTAAACCGACATTGACAGAAAAAGCTCACTGAATAAACGATCGAAGCAAGTGAAATAAATTCTCGTCTGCGGTATCGGGCGCCTCAGGGGCCACTAATTCAATCAATTGGCCTACTATAAATAACGGAGGACAGTTCGCGATACCAGGCCCAGTGCTCGGTTCAAAGAACGACTGCGCGAGTCTCAAAATGCAAATTCTAGACTATTTAAATGACTAAAAAAATTTTTTTTTATATATTACTTAAGAACTAAGAAGTAAAAGGGATAAACAGTTTTTAACAGTTTAATAAAACTTTTTTTTTCAACAATTTTTTTTTTGAAAATTCAGAAATGAAAACTTTTTAGTGTGGTTACCTAAGTTAACAAATACAAATTATGTACACTTAGTACCACTAACAAGGTTTTCTCCAAAGGGATTCAGATGCCGATACTCACGTAATTGAGAAGCATACAACATGCCTTTATGCGACAAATCAATTAGAGTCCAAGATAAAAAGGATGCATTTATAATTTAAGAAATAAACTCTGATGCGGGATGCAATAATGTGCGTTGTGATAATATCGGAAATTAACGACACGTAAGACATAAAACACATTTTATTTCATTGAAGTTGTGAAAAAATAAAGACCCTTAGTGACTACGAGTACGACGAATGTAAAGTGCTTGCAAAGTAGATGGGTTAATGGAATCGGAACAAATATGTGCTTCGAAAGATATAAATCTTGCTATAACACTACTAGCCCAAAAACCATGAAAGCAGAGCCAATAGCTCAAATGAACTGCTGCTTACAGGGACTAGCTTTGCTTGCTTTGTAAATATCGCCTCAAAGACATTCCGAAACGAAACAAAGAAACGTCAGATGTAGGTGGTCTACAAGCTGAAATTACAAAAACAGCGACACATGGCAACATAAACAAACAGGATATAAGACGCCGTGCTAAGCGGGCTTACCGGCATAATCCTTCGTTTTTGTAAGGGAGCCTGCCAACAAATAGGAGTGACAGTGTCTGCAGTAGAAAATTAATCGTGAAAAATCTCTTGAGCGGGATGAAGCACCCGCTAAATCGTGCCACGTGCGCTGTCTATTACCAGTTGACATTATTGGGCTAAAGCCAATAGGAGCTTTTATATTTGACGATACTACAAAAGATACCCCAAAAGTTTTAGGGTTGCCTCATAATTTTTGCCTGGCATCACCTACAGATACAGTCTTATCCGGGTCTCTATAATACAGATAACAGTAATAAAAGAGTAAAACTGTACACAGTAATATAAACAAATACACTCAACTCTCTAGTCTACTCACTTTTCTAGATTTCTAGATTAGAAAATCTAGTCTCTTATCTTGCTCTGTTATAAGTATAAATAAAATAATGTAGGTACTTACCTATCTACTATTTGATAATGATATCAGGTATCGTATCGGGTTATGAAAATAACGTTCAAGGGAGATACAACATTGCTATAATTTATAGTGCAAATGACGGCGTATACTTAGCGCTTAGTCAACTTCTGGGAAACTTGCTACTTGCTGCTTATTTTGTCCTCCGTAGAATCGATTCGAATCGCGGTCTGGGGAGTGGGGTGCTTTGTTTCATAACTTAGCAAGTGCTTATAGATATTGATTGAAAATACTACTAACATAAAAACTAAGGCCTACCCTATATATGATTTATATAGAGTCAGGAGGAAGAACTTCTGACAAGAAGCTACAGTACTTGCAACATATATAAAAAAATGCTTTTTTATCTTACTAACTTAAGTAAGTAGGTAACATATTGTTACCGTGCTCAAAAAGATAAGTATACTTAATTGAATTTAAAATTGAACTCTTAAAAATATATGTATACGCTACATATAATAATCTAAAATACTGTTGTGCCTATTTAAAGTTATTGTTATTAAATAATATTCCTTTACGCAAACAAAAGTTATAAATAATAATGTAAGAAAGCTTATCAGTCGCGATAAACGCTTCTCGTGATTTGTGAGCGTTGTTTGTAATAACGAGTTATCGCGACGTATACAATGGGTAACAAATTAGTGGAGGTCTACCGCAGGCCTTATCTCCTCAATGCGTCACTTCTATAAATGTGCCCCCTCGCCTTAAAGGCTTAATTCCATTGGGGTGCACAAATTCGCTGGCTTCTCTGATTAAATATAAAAGGTTTGTTTGTTTGCCAAACAAATCAAGTTTTCAAGCAAAAACAAACCACTTACAACCTTCCATTTAAAGATGAGTAATTTGTGAAAAATCGAGTGCTACCTTCGTCAAACCGAACTTAAAATGTATTAAAATTGTTTGTTTTTATCTGAACTAAAAATGTATCTCTAGAAATCTGTCACATCTGAAACCTTGCACAAACTACCTAGAAGTACATTATTTTTGTAATCATAAACAAACAGCACAAATTGGTGTGCGGATTTAGAAGCGACACGTGGTGGCTCTTATCTTCGCTTCGGCGCGTCTGTCTTGCGCTGAGGGGTTAAGGGAGTCTCGTGGATATTGAGTTCCAGTCCAATAGCTTAGTCAGCGTAGTGCCATTTTTGGTGGCATATTTTCCTGTACCTTTATTACTATGCTTATTCATAGTAAGTTCAGAACATTCAATTTGTAGAAATCTTAAAAGCATTAGTGTAGGTAGGTATAGTTACGTATACAAAGGTAAAAAATCAAAATTATTTATTCTGAAAAAACACAAATATGGACCATTTTGACGCAATTTTAATATTTACGCTCAAACTATAAACTTCCTTCCCATTCGTTTGTTCGTTTCTGAACTTTGGTAATTTTTACGAGCAACTTCTTTTTTCTTGCAACGGCAGTTAACTAGCGCATAGAATGCTTCTTTACAAAGATGAGATTTCGTAAAAAAATACTTCATTTCAAAAACGTTCAAAGCGATACACCGAGAATAAATAGCCCTGTCGATTTCACTCGCGATAACAGACTCCCCTGAATGAATACACACTCTTGGAACATTTGTCCCGGCGCTATCTGTGACAAACACTTTGAGAGAAAAATGTGCTTTTGCTTTTTAAATCTGCTGAGAATCATTTTGTAAACTCAATTGTGTATTTTGTGGGATCTTGGACTTGTATTTGGTTTTGCGACAATTGTTTGAGATAGGTCCAAAGCGTGTTTTATAAAGGGCAGTGCTTGGGTTGTGCACTTTGTCCCTGAGAGCTCTAGTCGTTATTGACGCGTCATTAAATATTCAAGTCGTATCGAGTTCGAATGGAAAAACTTTGAAACCATACATTTTAGAACATGTTATGTGTATCGAATTCACGACGTTATATAAAAAGGAACATACTTATCACGTCTGTTTCCTTTACTCGGTAGGCAGAGACCACGAATCTCCATTTGCTATGGTCTTGACATCATACTCTCGCTTATTTCACTCGCATCAAGAACTTAAACTTTAATGCAACTTATTTTTTTTTTCTTATTGAGAAAGTGTTAGTAATGGATATGAAAGAACTTACATACATAAAATGGCGTAGTTAATACAGATTTACTAATATTTGCTGAAGATAACGAAGTTTAAAATAAACATACATTATTCAGATGAGGATAAACGGAATTGTTTCCATAACCATGTAGGAACTAGAAAGTACTTGTTTACATTCCTTTACAAAGTCCAAGACCATATCTTTCAAAGCATCTGGATGTGTCTGGAGCTAATACAATTTTAGTGCTGTTCCGCAGACAAGCCGTACGCTTTTACGAGATTACTTCAAATAAATGAGAGCATGCGAGTTGAATTGCCAAATATGTTTCCGTACCAGAATTCTCATCATGTAGAATTGTTGTAAAGGTGCCATTACAAAGATGATGAACAAACCAAACTTTATATTTTCGAATAATAGTTTTATTTCAAACTCAAAACTTTGGGCTTACAATGCTTTGAGTAAGCTTACCTGCCTTTGAATTTTTATTTCGCATTTTATGACACATAGCTGACCCCGCGAACTTCGTATCGCCTTAAAATTAATAATTCAAGTGCTTGTAATTTAATATGAACTTTATACCATAGCAATAAAGCTCAAATTGACTACGTTTTAGTTACAAATCATTTGTATGGGAAAAAGAAAAGGGCTATTTTTAGGGTTTTTCCAGCAATAATTCTAATTTTTCTCGCCGTAAAAACCATCCTTGAACTTCAACGAACATTTTAAAAAAAGATTTGGCCAAATTGGTCCAGGCGTTGTTGAGTTATGCGCTTACCAACACATTTTGCGATTCATTTTTATACTATATAGACTTCGCGCACGACCGCTGCGTAGGGAGCCGACCTCGCGACTGAGCCGCGCGGGTACCTTACTCATAGATCTAAACTCCCCTCCCGCACGCGCACCCCCGCCTTGGTGACGCCCACTTCGCAACGGGCCGTGCAGCAGAAATCGTAATATTTTAATTTCGCCATAACTTCAAAACCAAACGTCCAATTTTAATCATTCAAAGACCAAATATTATCTCCATAAACTGTTCTTAGTGATGAAATCATTTATTTTGATAAGGATTAATAGCATGAGTAAAATAAACGCGTTTAAATGTAGTCCAAAAAAAATTCAAGATTTTTAAATAAAAAAATGGTTGCTGTGCCTCACTCGACATAGATGGGTATAGTGTGTCGCGGACTTTTTTGTAGATATTTATAAGATCTACAATTAATTAGAACATTTTATGGTTCTATCTTTTATAGTTTAGGCAGCGTACGCAAAATAAGTAACTTTTCTGGTTGATTTTTTACACCTTGTGTCCGAAAAACCCAAATATCTTACGGAACCCTATTTTTTTCCAAAATAAAATATAGCCTATGTTACTCGTGGATAATGTAGCTTTCGAATGGTGAAAGAATTTTTAAAATCGGTCCAGTAGTTTTTGAGCCTATTCAGTACAAACAAACAAACATACAAACAAAGTTTTCCTCTTTATAATATTAGTGTAGATGACAACAAGTGTACTTGTTATGAAAAGAAGACTTATCTCAACTCTGGTATACTCCAAACTGTTCTACCTAACTCCTTTTCTGTGCTTTTCACCCTTTATGCGACGAGGACGTTAAAAGAACAATGGCATTTTGTCAAACTGGTACTGCGATAATACTTTACGAACTTCAGAACTTCGAAACTGGTATAAATATTACGTGAGTATCGAAAAAGTTCCTTGTTTGTACACAAACGTTACTTAGGTACATTCTTTTTGATGATATTACGTTTTCGAACTTTTCGTTTGCTCCTCCGTAATTACCACTCTTTACCGTTTACAGAGGTAGTGCGCGTCAGTTTCCGTTCTTGGAGACCCCGATGACGGGATCACCTATGCTAACACGGAGGGAGCCCCCATCACGTCGACGTAGGTTCAACTAGACCACATCACACCACACTGACTCCGCCGGCGGAGTCGATGTTTTCTTCTCGCTCGCTTCCTCTGGTAGCAACAGTCTAAGCCGTGGATCGTACCTAAGTGGTGCCCTTGCGCTAGTTGCCACAAAAACCTTTTTTCTCGGTGTCGCGCCCTCTGCGCTCACCAAACTTCGGTAACGCTGCCAGACTTCATCTGCAAGCATATGTTTATCCATCTAAAAAAAAACTCGCGCCGAAAAATGTTGCCGTGTTCTGCAAATATTTTTCTTTTTATATACTGACAAAACAAATAATCCTATTGTGGGATCCGAACTATGTCTGTTGGGTGTGATTTAGGGGCTAAAGACTGAAACTGTAGCCCTAATAAACAATTTAAATATTGATTTTACCTTTGCCCTCCTCTACTTCAAAATTAAGGTCTACCTTACATCGTATCAGTGTTACAAAAGCTGGGGTCTGCCTTATTCAGCCGACAATTATTTCCCGAAACATAGTACGAAGTTATCTTGTTCCCAAAACACATTTAGATACCTTAAAACCTATTGTTTACGGATCGGTTCATTCCACCTCATTCCAAAAACGGCTCTCACAAAGGAGAGATTGTTTCCAACAGGAAGAGAGAATTCGAACTAATACGGTAGAGAGTTTGCATTCAGAAGTAGTTAAGCAACTCCTGTGTCGAAATGTAATTTCGAACTTGAGATGTCTGGCGTATATTTTATGTATCATTCAAATCGAATGAATCAATGATCGAATCAATTAATTTGTTTTGGTAAAGTCCGGAATGGCAAAGATGATAACATTATACTTAGTTTGAAGACCTCGGTGGCGTAGCGGGCGAAATGTTTGTATGTTCTGCAAATATTGCTTCCGGGTCTGGGTGATGTATTAATATATACTATAGGTATGTATTTACAAAAAAATGTATTATAAGTATTGTACCAGCCATCTGGTGCTCATAGTAAAAGCTTTGCTTAGTTTGGGGCTAGATGGCGCTGTGTGAAATAAAAGCTAATAAAAAAATAACGTCATAATCACTTTAAACATTGTTTTCAATGAAAACACCTGTACTAGCAAGTAGGTTTATTTGTACTTCTTATTTGATCAGCTACTTATGGCATAGAGTACCAACCCTACCCAATGGAGGTACCCCATCCAACCCTCCCATAAAGCAGAAATGCCTTCGTTGGGCCATTACCTACGGCCTATTGTCTGCATCGGCTTGTCCAACCCTTGCATAGCTAGGGATGTAACATAAAAAAAAGTGAACAACGATGAAAAATGCCGGGTACTTGGCACATTATTAACATTTTTTTTGCTGAAACTGTTGAACGTCGCCCTCTAAAATTCTGACTCAAATTAGTTAGTTGTTGCATGAAAAGTCACATCATCATCATCACAATCCACAGCCCGACTTAACCCACTGCTAAACTAAGCCTTTAACCATACTAAATGATTTATACAGCGTCAAGAGGCAACTTTTGCCTACACTAACGGGACGCTGCAGTAGTGCCCGGGACGAATATAGATGGAGTAAGCTTGCCCAGCACCTATACCATCCTCACAGCTTAGACGGTCTTATCCACAGTAAAGACATGGTCGATACGTGATGACTATCCTTTAATAATTACAAAACACATTTACAAAAATCGATTTGTAGATTTGACAGGGCATTTGTTGGTTCGGGATTAAGTAATATCTTAGTAATAATTACTATATTTGTGTCAGATTTTCGCTCAGTGTAAGCCGCGGGTTTCCTCATGATGTTTTCCCTCACTGTTTGAGAGTATTGGTATAAATAGCGCACACACATTTTTCAAACTGAAAAATCCATTGGTTTACGGCCGGGTTTGAACCCGAAACCTTAGGATCAGATCCAACTGCTGGACATAGTTTAATCAAACTTTTTTTATTGAGACGAATTTAAACCATACGTTTGAAAAAGCCGGCCATGCCAACTTTTCATCCGGATTTTGACCGCCTCGCAGCTCTTTGGAGCTTAGCCACGGAAAACTTTTATACAACCTGATTTGTGATATTAAATTCCTTTGTGAAATATTTTGAGTTGGAATATTGTTGGAATGGAATGAAAATAGTTTGTTTTACTTTAAGGATTTCTACCTGATATATGAATCGGATAAAAATAAGGACATTGATAATTTCATCCCTGAATCTTGGGATGAACATTATTAATGTATTTATTTTTAACTACTTTTTATTCTCTAGCTTGTTCATTTCAATTATTTTTAGTGTTTCGTATCTGAAGGGTGCCAACGGGACCTTATTATTAAGCCTCCGCTATTCGTCTGTCCGTCCGTCTGTCTAGTACCTAGAGCGTTGAAATTTTCACAGAATGTGTGTTTCTATTGCCGCTATAACAACAAATAATTACAATACAAGAAACAATTTTTATGTACGATGGTTCGGAACCCTTCGTGTGCCGAATCGACTCGCACTTGAACGATTTCTTATTTTTTTAACTTTACCATTCGTCTCTTACATCAAAATATAAGGATTTATCAAATAAGGATTTCAATGTCTCTGTTCAATAAATCACAAGCCTTATTTTAAAACGTCTATAATATACGATCGAAGAATTTTATTAACGACTGACTTTGTAATCGGATGCGTTTATTGTTAGCGATTATTTGATTAAAGACGAAGGGTAAAATCAACATGACCTGCCTCTGAATCACTTACTCAACCTTTGAACTGATGTGCTAGTTATCCAATCACCATTCATTCTATCCTCAATCGTATAGTGAGTACAACGTGTTATATTTTAGTAATACAAGCAATCTTTCTATCAAAGTTTGTGCAGTCGAGACACAATGAAGATGATATTATTGGTTCTAGTGTCGTGTGTGACGTTATGTGCATCTGATCATTTGATTCTAGGGACTCAGGATAAGACACAGTTAATGTTTCACAGCGTTGAGCAATACCATGCTTTTCCGTTCACTAAACGGGTCAAGGAGTTCTTCTTTACAAGTCCAGGCCAGAGGATTATAAACGTAAGTTTATGCTTAAAGGGTTATAATGGATTATTCCCGCTCGTCTCTTTGCTTCGCTTCCATTGGGGACCAACGGGATTTTTTAAATAGCGTTCTTCCCCGTCGACTAACTGGTATTTAAGTTCCATAGGTGACAACAGCTATGACAATTGTCCATTTCATATTAGGTAAGGTATTAGTTAAATTATTATTTATAATGGTTATTGTACATTGTACCTACATATAGGTATTTTTAGTTGTTAAATCACTTTATCTGTCTTATTTTTAACTGGATATTTTCAATGATGATTATAATGTTAAAAAGAGTTTATATCGCCGGTGTAACATACAATCACTAACGTTTCGTTTAAATTTGTTTTTTTTTAGTTTTTTATAAATCTAAGAGGTCTTTAAATTATAATGTGATTACAATCTTTATTGAATACTTCAATTCAATAAAGATTGTAATCACATTATAACTGAGCCAAATCCTTAGATACAAGTTTAATTATGTTTACTCAGAACTCGAGGCAAAGCAACGTGGATTAACTATTCATACTCCCTGGAACTAAGGCAAACACACTCCCATTACCGATTGTTCGAGCGACGCAGGTAGTAAGTAGGTATATGACACTGTTTGTAAATTCCGTCTACGTGATCCGATGTATGCCTGAATTATACAGGAGGCCTATCTCATATTGATTCATAATATTGAAACCTTAGAGATATAATAGACAAGAGCGCGTTGTCTATCTGAGTTGCTTTCAATATGTATGTAGTTGTACCCTAAAATGCAATAAACAAATTATTAATAATAAATTTCTCAGAGAATAGACGTGAAATAAAAATCGGATACCTTCAACATTACTACTTCTATTACCAATAGTCGGGTCACTAGAGGTACTTTCTAACCAGTGTGGTGAAAGAATTTAAAGTGCGCCTCTAAGGCTCGAAGGTTTTCGAACTTTGTAGGAGGATGTTTTCCTTCAACGTTTGAGAGCACACATAAATTTTTCGAACAGAAAAATCCATTGGTGCATGACCGGATTTTAACCCACGACCTTTAAGATCAAGAGGCTACCGTTACCACCAGACCACCCTTTAACGTTAATTTTATTGAAATATTTCATAACCATTTTACACTATACGCTCCGTAGTTGATCATTCTGATTTAGCTTATTATTAATTTCTTAGACACCATTTATATTGACTTTCTTCCTAGCTTGAAGCTATTTTATTTATGAAAAGTTCACTGCACATTTTGACTGTATAACTTCTAGTCAATATTGGAGTATCATGCTCATTACTCTGGGATTGAAGCGGGTCCATCAAGGAGAGTGTCATAAAATATTCAGACAAAACTTGGACGTCCGATATCGCTGTATGAATTATTTGAAGGTGCATCAACCATCATCTAAAAGTCCATTGACCTAATGGAAAAGAGAAATAGAAGCGTGTTTGCTCCATGTCGAACGGTTATCTTTCATCCGAAAATTCCCTTACCTAGGGTTCGGACATCAATCACCAAAGAGTCGTTGTCGGATCCCAACGCTGACAAATTGTGGATTTTCATTTACGATAAACTATTTAGTTATGCTCAGGTATTTTTGAGGAAGCAGAGTCATAAATATTGTTTAATTTTTTGCAGCTTACAAAACATCCCTTCAGACTCATGCCCAGTTCCAATATTCTACTTACGGACGACAGATCGTTCATTACCATAGCAACTTTCTTATCGTCGATAGGCGACACACTTTTTTAACAGAAAAATAATGTTATTATGGTAATGAGAGCACTGGTGATCTAGTTGGTAGTAACTCCGCCTTCCGATCCTAAGGTGGTGGGTTCAAATCCGGTCGTGTACCAATGGATTTTTCCATGCGATACTTTCAAACGGTGAAGGAAAACATCATGAGGAAACCCGCGGCTTCACCAGCTCCGCACGTATTGATCATATCTTTCTTGTGGACAAGGCCGGCTAAGCTGAGATGATGGAATATATGCTGGGCAAGCCTACTCCATCTTAATTCGTCCCGGGCACTACAGCGTCCCATTTTAGTGAAGGTAAAAGTTCCCCCCTGGCGCTGTATAAATCATCTACTTTGGATGGTAAAAGGCCTTTATCATGGTTTTCAACGATTCGTTGTCCGTTGTAAGGGATCTATCAGACAGAAGGCAGTCACGCGTTCATGCGTTCCGCGTTCATGTTCTGCGTGAGCGTGCAGTAGCCCACGAACCTCGCTGTTGGACGGTCTACGCGTTACCACGACTGTGTCCATGTTTCTTGACGATTATTCTTCATCAGAAGACGAATTATTAATTTTGTGGTCATTAACACGAGCGCAAAATTGACCGCTTCAACGCTTGAACGCGCGAACGCCTTCTGTCTGACAGATCCCTTAGTACAGGTAGAGTATTGGAATGGGCCAATATACATCCTTGGGTATACTGCTACTAATTCTAGGTACTTTCCTCAAAACGTATTTATTTTTCAGAGTATTATCGCCTATGATAATCTGCACTCGAAGGCGACAGCGTCGGTGACCGCGGGTGGTATAGGCTTCACCTACGTGAACATCCGAATGAAGAGTGAACGCGGAAAAGGACTGGACTATGATATCGGGATTTATGCATAACCCAGACTTACAAATACTCATCACGGAATTATAACTCCCGTCAGTTCTTTATATCATCGTTCCAAAAGTACTTGCGAAATGGAACTTTTGAATTAATAAAATCAACTAATTATACCTATTGCTCTTATATATTTTAAAACCACAGCTTTAGTGATCTAATTGTATTTAGGTAAATAGGTAGTTAAACTTATAGAGATGGCGGGATGAACTGGACTACTCGTATTTCTAGCTTCTTCAGCACTGGATCGCGATGTCTGGAAGGCCTTAATTTGCCCAGTAGTCGGGCACAAATGGCTGAAAAAATGATGATATGTTAATAAAAATAAACTTATGCAGTGCAGGGGCCTTATTCACTAGCAATTTTATTTGGCAAAAACGCTTTCAAGTTTCATTTGGTCATAGAGAATAAGGGGTCAGTACAGTAAACCTATTTATAATTATGTTATTCTGTGCCCATGTGAGGACCCACGGTGAGGACACCGTCTCCCTAGATGTTCTAATGTTGCAATTTTGTAAAGGAAAGTGCAGCAGACAAACTGACTAGAATCGATAAAACTACCGCGACCACATAAAGCATTCTATCCTCTCGTATAACGCTAGTCTTTTTAATATTTCATACGAAGAGAGGTCCGTTCCCATCTTACCCTTCAGTATTTTAGTCATCAAAGTCGTCACCTCGGTGGCGGGGCGGGCGAGTGCTCGGCTGAGATGCAAGAGGCAAGGGTTCGATTCCCGCTACGGGAGATATGTTTGTATGTACTGCAAATCTTTTTTTCGGATCTGGGTGTTGTAGAGTATAATTTATCATAAGTGGTCCAGTTGGGCTTTGCCTTTCGACCCTAAGGTCGTGGGTTCAAATCCAGTGCACCAATGGATTTTTTTGTTCGAAAAATTTATGTACGCTGTACCAGTACTCTCAAACGGTGAAGGAAAACATCGGACAAAGGAAGCACACTTTTCACCACACTGGTTCGAAAAAAATAACACGTCTAGCAGTAGTAGTAGTAGGAAAGTTGGTAAAGCTTTATTTTTCCAGTATTTATAGGTCAGGTTAAGAATACACCAAAGAAAGGGCAAATTTCATCAGCCAGTGTGGAGTGGATGTGACAGCGGTGGCAAATTGAAGGCGACACCATGCTTTTAGCTCTAGTCTCGACCCTCGGCGGCGGATAGGATCACTGGTGTGGTGTAAGTTGAGAAAACATGACATTATGTGTTGTGTATGGGCAATGAATTGGGTAACACTTAAATGTAATGGCATTGTTACATAATTCTGCCCTCCTAGTGAAGAACGCAGTAACTAACATTTTTGACAAAAATTAGATATTCGCAATCTCCTAGCAAAATATGACATTCTGTTCTCACTCACGTATCAAAACATATTTGACATAGGTACCTACCTAGTTACTGCGTTCTTCACTAGGAGGGCAGAATTGACATTTTGGCAAAAATTACTCAAATTATTTTTGACGACCTTGGTGGCGTGGCGAGCGATTGCTTAGCTGCGAGAGTTCGATTCCCGCTACGGGAGCTGCGATGTTAGAGGCTTGGGTTCGATTCCCGTTACGGGAAAAAGGTTTGTATGTTCTGCAAATGTTTCTTCCGGGTCTGGGTGTTGTAATTATTATGTATTTACAAAAAAACGTATAATATATAAGTATTATACCAGCCATCTGGTTAGTTTTCGGCTTTATAGCGCTGTGTGAAATATCCGCTAAAAAATATTTTATTCATTTCTTTAACTGTCAAATTGTTAGTCCCAGCTTTTATGTCGTTAAGCCATGACGTTGGCCATAGCTCATACAAACTTATTTGGACAAATCAAAACTTATACTGTATTCGATACTCTATATTTGTATATTTTAGACTTGGACCGCACTACTAACAGTAACTATTATTAAGATCTTGTTTACTAGAAGCCACTTCCAAACTTTAAGCACCAAATATAGTTAAAGTTCTCTATCTTTTGACTAACTACCCTTTGTTGTTTCGTCTAACGTCTCAGACGAGTTGGGGGTGCTACCTACTGGTAGAAGCTTGTCATATTTTCACAGAGATTACATATTATATACATACATCGCGCCCGTATCGGCAATGGGGTGGGCAGAGCCACAAGTAATCATAAGAAAACTTACAGCCACTTCTGATTCAAAGTCCCATGATGGATGGTGAACCCAGCACGTGCGCCGAAGATGTCTGAAACAAATGTTTGCATTGAATAAATATGCAAGCACTTGTTAATTTATTCAAAACAACATTAAGATGTTAGTCTAACGGCATCTTCTAGCATATTTCCACTACTTCTAATTGCCATAAACAACATAAGATTAGAGAATTCTAACTAGGGTTTACTTAAACTGTAGTGTGAGCCATATCTTTGCTTAGCAAATCTCCATGCAAATAAGGTTTAACCACAGCATAATGCGAAAACGGTTTCTGCACTAAGTGTATTTTTGAATAAACTTAGTGTAAGGGAGCTCTAACATTTGGCCACCCTTTTTTTAGTTGCAGGTGGAAAAATCTGCTCCCAGACGCCCAACTGCGATTGAGGGTCTGTGTGTCTCTGGGAAGTGTGGGGTGTCGGTTCGACGACCCACTAAAAAACCACCTGGTGGCCAGCCTCGATGCATGTCAAGGGCCCCCGGGATCTCCATACGGAACGAACTGGAGCCCCTCTTGCATCGTGCTCAGAGCACTGTCTCGGTAATGGCACCCACAACCACGCCTGGCACCCTCGAAGCTAACCTCACTCGCACCATTCACCCTGCTGACTGACAAACGAGGCTCTGGCGATTCACCTAGACGCACTGACTCAGAGCTAAAAAGTTGTCACAATGTCACATGGAATCACATATTCATATCTAGAATAGATGTGGTAAGTGTTGGTGATGACGAAATTAAAGCCAAGGTCCACCAATTCATCTATAGACAGATATATACATGCCAACTCAAAACTAAAGAACGTAGAAAACCTAGTGGATTTTGTCATGCCTTATCTTGTTCTACAACCTTGCTAAAATCATTGTCATCATCATCATTAGCAGCTAAACTGAAGATACAATTTTTGTCTCTGCCATTCGCAAATCATCATTTCACCTTGGAGAACGTCCTACATTACGTTTGCCGAATCGTGGTTTCTACTAAAGAATTCGTTTGCCCCAACGGTTGTCTCTTGCTGAATTGTATAGGCTGTTTTCATAACATCTGTGTATAAGCCGTTATCTTGCAAACAAGTTACCAATACGGTAGCTAAGGATAGACTTGTAAAATTTTGCATAATTATGGGGCATGTTAGGTAAGAGAAGATGCTTGAAGATAACGCTAATATCCCTAGTTGCTTGTAAATTGTTAGGTAGGATCATGAAAGTAAACCAGTTCATAGACCTCGTCTAGTTAGTCACTAAGGGCCGATTTCACCGTACAAACTGAACGGCATTTAACTCTAAACTGAGATCAAGAGCTGTCAAAGGTATGAAAACTAACAGCAGTGACAGCTGCTGAACTCAGTTTAGAAACTAAACACCGTTCTTTATGAATGGTGAAATCGGGGCTCTTGGATTAACTGGTAAGTATGATTATGAATAGTAGGATAAAGGGATTTTAAATTTTACCTGCATTAGTCATATTGGCCGTAACAATGTCATTATGATGTTTCATGTCCGGTTCCAATATCCTACTAACCGGTGACAGATTGTTTATTACCAGAGCAACATTGGTTTCCTGTCAAAAAATAATGACGCTTTTCGACAGAATAACAACATTGCTATGGCAATGAACGTTCCTTCGTCCGATAGTAGAATATTGGAAGCCGTCATCAGTATGTAAAGTTTTCCAAAATCGGTATTCAGAAGTAAAATAACATCAGAGGCACGTACATAAAAAAGTAACTACTTTATTTAAAACAGAAAACAATATGAAAGTCTCACAAAGGCGAGGGTAGATTCGTAGAGGCACACATAATCTGCAAAGAGAATGCAGCTACTTTGAGCTGCACTCGCAAAGCTCTGAACAAACGTATCTCAGCAACAAGACGAGATGTGAGATTTCAGACTGAAGACTTCGTTAAAGATGGCTGAGGGTGACCAAACAACGTCCATCTGACTGTAAATAATGAAGCGCTCGTGGCGTAGCTAGCTTAGACGTTCTTGATTGATCGTTGAAGCTAAGCAACGTTGTGCGCGGTCACAATTGGGATGGGTGACCGCAAGTGGCATAACAAGCTGAGCGCTTCCGTGCTTCGGAGAGCACGTTAAATTGTCGGTCCCGGCTTTTAAGTCGTTAAGTCAGGACAGAGGCCTTTAGGTGCCTTAAAAACTAAAGAGCTGGTCACTAGCTCATACGAACTTACGTACTGTAAATAATTTATTTATATGACGTCCTATTCAAATATGAAATGTTTTTATTGGTAGGTAACAGAACTTTAGCTAAATGATGGTACCGTAGGTATAGTCTAGTATAGAGTATATTTCTAGGTTAACTAAATATCTCAAGAACCAGAAACAAGAAACCTAAGATTCAATCATTCAATCACATTAATAAAGCGTTCAGCTGCTTCTCTCTCCGATCATGTCGTAAAAGTCGACTAAGGAATGGTATCCTCTCCAACATGATAGACCATCTAATGGGCGATGGGTTGATCACCTGTAACCATGGTTCACCATATCCATCTTGGGACTTTTGAATCAGGAGTGGCTGCAAGTTTTCTTATTATAACTTGTGGCTTTGGCCACCCCAATTGGGTTTACGAGCGTGATAATATGTCTGTGCGATGATAGTTTTATCATATAAACACTGATGACATGAAGAGCTTTTTAAGTCAGAAAAGTTACACTCCTCAGTGAAATTTAATTCAGATCAAGTAATTAAAAAAAATACAATTCCTCTTACCTCTTTATCTCCAGATGTGGCAAAGGCCTCCTTTCATTCATAGTCATAAACTTTACAGGGAAACTTTCCTCATTAACCACGATAAATGCTCACCCTTGTTACAAACAAACAAAGGAAAGTTCAAGTTTTTCATAACTCTCATAACGTTGCATTCTTCAGTTTCATTCTCTAGAACGTGTGTTCTGTCAATGAGGCCTGGATTCATACTATTTCTTAAACATTAATGAACTATAGTGAACTTTATAGTGTAGGTAAATGTATCAACTATTGATACATTTACCTACACTATAAAGTATATGTGTATGTGTATATGTGTATGTGTATATGTAGATACACTTTGATTGTGAGTGTGTAAGCCTATGCTTACACACTCACAATCAAAGTGTATCTACATCTGCACACACAATAATTATTAATAGTACTTTATTTGCATAACACACAAACATTATACAAAATTATAAAATTAAAAAAAATCCAAAATTTTGAATTAAACAAAATGCCTAGGCAATTTCTACCAGACAACCAATGAAGTTGGCATTGGCGTTTGGCTAACCTAATAGCTGTTGGCGTGCGACATAAAAAAATATATAATATACATGTAGGTACTTATTTATTATCATTATGACTCAATAAAGATAAACCAGTTTTTTTCAAGAGATAAACCATCTAGGTATACTTACAGGTACCTACCTACTTACGTTCAATAACTGGCGTGTACTTTCACCATTGTATACACAAAGGTACGTTCAAGCTACGTACAAATTGTACTGAAATGTACAAAGGTACGTTCAACATCTACGACTGTAGATGTAAACCTGTATTGTACGAGGGTTAACCTGCGAGGGTTCTGCGACGCAGTTACTCCGTCAAATCGATAGCAGTACTAAACCGGCCCTCATCGTGCCGGGCAATTAGTGCTTCGGACGGATATCCGTCTATCGGTTACCGAGTTCAGCAAATACAATGGAGGTGGTATATTTTCAGCTGAAGTTTACTTACCCCTACTAGTGAAGTAGGAATGCCTTTACTAATAAATAGCACTCTGGTCCATACCAGACGCTGAGTTTCTTCAAAACAAACAATGTAATGTGCCTAAATAAGGTTTCCTAGCAGCTTTTCGTATTTTTTATTTGGACGAAAGCTGGGTCTAATTTTATTTAGACACATCTACCTTTTTTGACGACCTCGAAGGCCGAGTGCTCGGCTGAGACGTAAGAGGCACGGGTTCGATTACTGCTGCGGTAGTTTCTGAAACCCACGACATAGTGAACCCTAATGCGGGGTCACTATGTTTGTGTCTATTTGTAAATGATGCCACCTGCAGTTCTTCGTCGTTCAGATTGATTTGCACGCGACTATTACCCGCGCTCGCGTATCCGGACGGCTTCGTTTGACTAGCAGGCTCTATTACGGCTGTGTCTGCCTAATTGTGTTGATATGGATTGCCCGTTTCAATCCGCTTGTTCGTTTTTGTTATCGAACTGTAGGTGTTAACTTTGGAATGAAATAATTGTGTTGAAAGTTATCCAATAAGAGCTTGCTTTGTTTCAATTGCGAATTAAAATACAAATGCAAATGCTGCAATAGTTTAGGAAGGACTCCTGAGGTTAGCAACAGACAAGTTACTTTTTCTGATTCAAAAAGATGAATGCTTCGCTGGACTGGAAGTAAAGAAAAAACATAGAATGTGTCTAGCTGCTTCTCTCCCAGAGCATGCCGTAAAAGTCGACTAGGGGATAATATCCTCTCCCACATGATAGACTATCTATATGGGCGATAGGCTGATTACCTGTCACCATGGTTCGCCATATCCATCTTGGAAATTTGAATCAGACTGCAAGTTTTCTTGATTACTTGTGGCTCTGTCCACCCCGTTAGGGATACGGGCGTGATATGCATGTATGTAATAAGATGAACATTGTTTACTCGTGTCACTGGTTAGCCTTTTAACCAGCGTGATGAAAGGATTAAATAAAGTGGCTCAGGACTATTATGGTTTTACGACAAACCAGCGTCCTTCAGATGTTTTCCATTTACCGCTTGAGAGTTGAATGGAAAAATCCATTGGAGCACTTGGATTCATACGACCTTAAAACGAAAGGCAGAGGTCACTAGACCATCAGTGCTCTTTTGCACTGTTATGTAGATTGAAGTTTTGCAAAGTTCCAAAATAAAGATTATCTCACTCCCGTATTATCTTAACGCTCTCCAGACCATCCCATTCAAGTCCCCTACTTTATCAGTGTCCATTTATTCGTGGAAAACATTACATAAAACACATTAACACAATCTACGGTCCATAGTTCTGATCGTAATGGTCTTGTTTATAACACAAGAGCTTTCAACTCAAGTTATTCTTGAGGAAAAATACATTGTATTTTCGTCTATGTCGCCTTTCCAGTTTCAAGCATGCCCTCTTATAGGATTTTCGTCTTTATGTACCTAAGTAATTCTATTACGTCAGGATTAAAAAAGGGTCGCGATTAATTTGATCGAATTATTAATTTACATTTTTGATGGACACTTTTACAGACACTTTTTTCCATAATTGATTATGCAATAGGTACAGGTTATTGAAAAAAAACTAACTTTGTGTTTTAATTCACGACCGAAACACCTCAAAATTTCGGTTCTACCTAGATTTAAAACATACCTAATTAAGTAAAATTATATGTATCTTTTTGTATCTTTTCTCAACTGGTTTGTGAGAGCATTCTACATTTTTTTTAATATTCTAATTGATTTGAAATGTAAGTAAGTGTTAAAGTGTAATTGCTCACTTTCAGCGAAACCATTCTCAATTTCGAAGTTATTCAATATATTCTGAAGAACCGCAAAGAATAAATTCGATAAAGGTTCTCAAGATTGATGAACCCTGCACACAACCTTAAAGATATTTGCGTTCGGCGCACTGGTAATACAATTTAAAGTTTGTAGCCCACATGAGCCTGTCTCGTTGCCATGGCAACACCCCACGGATACTACGCTAAATTTTGGGTAAACGCACGACGTGTGCGGATAAAGGAAGCGATTTTCCGAGGAGGTGAATATCATTAGCTGGTTCGATTCGATCTTGTACGCTTTGCAGACTCCATTAGTTGAACAAGCATTTGTGCTGAGTATACGTTTTGGTAAGTACATTAGCATTTGAAGGAAGCAACCAGATTCGTTTATTATTTATTTGCATCCTACTAAAATGGCTTTAATCTGTGACTCGAACCACATAATTACCAAAAGCTGCCTAGTCCATTATTTAGTAAGTAATTCAGCGTTCAATGGTTCTCTGTTTCATGGACTAAAACTCATTTTCACGTTCAGCAGAGCGTTATTTCGAAAGAAAATGCGACATTGAATTGTTGGAATAAATCACTACGCTACGTAGAATGAATGAAAAAAGAATCGGTCGAGCAACAGTCGTGCTGTTCGTTTATTCACCCCCTTTATTTACAGTGGGGATTTACCGATCTACCGTGGATTTCCCCGTACTATCTGTGTTGACGTGGATCCACTACGTTACTTGATTTCGAATTTATTTTTCTGTTTTGGAGCTCTGCTTTTCTTGGGACTTGTTTGAACGATTTTTTAGAATAGGGAACATGACTGTCTTGTTTGCTTGTAGAAAATTCCTGTAGAAATTTTCTACGTTTGATATAAAACGTTGAAGATATTCTTTCAAAGCTATCTCGACGAAATTCTGACGGGTTCTTGGAATTGCTTTGATTGATTCAGCCTAGGTAGGTAATCAAAGTAAATTGCTTTGCTATAAAAGTTGTAGGCAGTTAATTTTTTCCAAAAATAAACCGCTTTCTAAATTTAAATTAACTAATAATTTTGATTTATGAACACAAATTCTGTCTGTCTGAATTGCCCGCCCACGCGAGGGCGGGGCGGTAAGACAAGCGATTAATCTAAATTAAAGCTATTATTTCAACCCTTTCCCGGATATGACGCAAAATAACACGTGGATGAATTCTCTTAATTTATTTCAATTTCATGGAATTGTTGGTTAAAATGAAAATTTATTGTTTAACTTTGTTCAGATAAATTAATCGTGGTTGGGCGTTTATGCACTACTTAGTTAAACTATTATTTTCAAATAAGTAACTTAAATTTATCACACGATTTCAGTAACTACAGAAAAAGTCAATTGTGTTTCTAAAACCATAATAACTGAAAAATTTCTCAGACAAAAAAAAATTTAAGACAACTATAATACAACGCCTTAAAATTACGATTGGCAAATTGGCATTGGTAAATTATTTGATCTACTAAACAGTTAAGTAGGTACCTATATACTGTAACCGTGAAATAAGAGTCTCAACAAATACACCTGTACACACTTTCAAGTCCCTTGCCCAAACCGTTTAAGATTGTCGTTTTGCTGTTCATATTTGTTTTGTCCCAGCTGTGTAGTCTTGCCAACCTTGCCATTATTAGATTTGACATCGATTTCCGCTGGAAAATAACCACAGATTATTTTAATAGTCGTGTCACTAGTTATTTCGGACAAGTGTAGTGAGAGAATTCAAGTTTGAAGTGCACCTGAAGAGGCTCTTTTCGTACACTTGACTCATGATTTCGAACTTTTAAGGTTCTACGACATGATATCTCACGATGTTTTCTGGCACAACGCACATAATCTTTTTATCAGAAAAAATGGTGCACAACCTGATTTGAACCCTAAAAGGCGGGGTCGCTACCACTAGACCACCAGTACTCCAGATCGATTTCCGCTGGAGAGTAATCACAGATTATTTTAATAGGTTACTTGTATGTACACTTCTCAGACTCTAACATACAACTGCTGTTTATTCTGCAACGACGCGGAGTCGATGTTGACGCATTATCTCGCTTGCAAAAGGTTATCGTCTAGTCATCGTCTGTCCAGTATAGGAACAATACATCGGTCACTGTTGTGGTGAAATGAATTTGAAATGCGTGTATTGTCGCAGTTAATATTGTTCGCTGGCGTGCTGTGCGTGTGCGTTTGTTACGACATGATTATCGGAGACACAGTTCATAGGAAGATGGTGTTTCACCAGCGGGTGAAAGATTTCGCGATACCTTTTAAGAAGAGGATAAAGACACTGACCTATACGGACCCGGATAAAAGAATAATCAAGGTACCCATACTTAAATACTTTGATATTTGTATGAAGTCAGTTTTAAATATATTTCGCGTTGGTTTTGCTAACGAAGCAAAAATGTGCACATTCCATTATTGTGATAACTTGGAAATATACGTCTAGATACGTGCTGTTTTTAGCTTGTGGCTTCCTTATTTGTTTACGTAGAGTACATGAATGGCTTCGTAATTTTATAGAAACCTTAATACATGCTATGAGTATTTCTATGAAATCATGAAGATCAAGAGATGTCATGTCTTAGTGTCTACAGGACTTAAATATCTCTTGATTTTCATGACCCAAACAATGCAGGCTTATAGTATCTTAAAAAAAATTTAATGTGCACAAATTTAAAATGAACATTATGGCCTTTTTTACTGTCAGTTATGGAAGGGTTTTTGAGAATAGCCGGCTCGGCCACACGATACCTATCTTAGAATATTTTTTTGCGGTTATTTAAGAGTAAAAAAAACTTAGAAGCATGTTTACATAAAAAATGTCTTGGTTGGATTACAATTTCAAATAAACAGATCTTTAAGAATTCAGTAAGATTGTAAGAAGACTAACAATAACCTCTTGTTTCCAGGGTGTAGCGGCAGTAGACAACGACTTCTCCCACGCCAGTGCCAACATCACAGACGGTGGAGTAGGCTTCTCACATGTCACAGTCAGAATGAAAAGCCAGAGGCATCATCCTCTCAACTTTGAGGTCGAAATATACACCTAGTTCTAGAGACTGGTTGAATTTTTTAATCTGAAGATGTAGTATAAAACCTTGGTTTCCTTGGAGGTTTATTTGAGAGTAAATACACAGCAATCAGTCTGCATGTGCAATCTGTCATAGTCTAGGAGACTGGCTTTGGTCTTTTCTACATACATAATTATGATAGACATACTCAAAACCAAGCAGTCATCTGAATTAGATTAAGGCTCTTCATTCAATAAGTTTCCTAATCATCGGGGTGATTGTATGCTAAAGAATAATTATATTCTTAGTTCTATCCGTTCTCATACATATCTGATCTTCTAGTTAATTTACTGATGGAATGTCACTTTTCTAGCCCAGACCCCCTGTCTGTATACTCCAACTGTGCTTAGCATATGGTCAGATCTTTTGCGAGCAGGATTGAAACCGTCATTTTATCATCATCATCATTCGCAACCTGACTTCACTGCTTGGCCATGGCCTTCCTTTCTATGTGCCATTCTCCACGCTCCATCTTTTATTAGACGTAAAATCACGGGGAACGATCATAGGTGATTGAAAATGTGTTTCTGTGAGAACTTGAGCATAAAAACAAAAATAATTATGCTTTTGTGATTACCTTGAGTGTGAAAACAAGGAATAGTTAGTAACTAAAAGTAAGTGACTCATTAATTTCCTGTTATGTTATTTACTGTTTTGTCCAGTAAGTAAAATAATTGGTAAGTAATGTAGCTAATTAGGTATCTACCTATGTCTGACGTCATTTTCGTTGTAAATGACTAATTATGTAAGAGTTTGGTAATGTGATTAAAGTTGTTGGTTTGCAATCGTTTGGTCTTGGAATGTTAAAAAAATATTATTTTAATATCTAGTGCAACAATAATTTCTCAGAGAATAGGTACTACTGTAGTTTTGCCCACATACTGATCCAATTTTCAGGTTAACAGTAGGTATAAGTTCAAAATTTTGTTCGGTCGAGGTTACCTACTATCAGATCGAATATAGGTCGTGGTCGTGGTCCATCTGGTTAGTCCATCTGGGTGGACCATGGGCACTTTTTATTGCACAATGGTCCACCTCATTTTTTATATGGGGACCATGAGGACTTTATATTACCCGGCAAATTCAAATTCAGTTTATAAAAAAGCCTATATCTCATAATACCTAGATTATCTAAGCGTAAAATACCGAAAGCAATATTTATTTGTAATAAATAACTATAGATTTTGTAAATAAATATAAATATCTAATGGTAATGGCATTCTATGAATCTATCAATAGCGTTGTGTTTGTTCGTAAATGTAAACAGAGATAGTTTGGTAAACATTCATTCTGCTCAGTAGTCATGTCTTCATCGATTTAAATAATACTTTTGTTATAAAATTCCTTTATATAAGTAGGTTTTATTTTGTAAATAACTGTTAGTAGTTTAAGTGTATAAAATTAAGTCTATTTAATTTTATTTTATTTCCTACATAATAATTACCTACCTATCCTCCTTCGCAGTGGAGTAAAACTTAGTAGGGAGATGATAATAGAGTTAAATTAGTTTTAGTAAGTTAGATGAAGTAAAGTTATGTCATGATACCTACGCATATAAATATTTTTACTTATGTTACAAATAAATAAAAGTTAAGTTTTGCAAACAGATTTTTTTTATTTCACTGAAAGTCATCAGAAACCACTATCAGGCGCAACATAGGTACTTAGCTGATTGATGATTCCTTGTGTGTAAAATACTAAAATCACAAAGAACTTAGTAGAATATTATTATTACTTTAGAAAGAAATTATGTAGAACATAAAAAATAATATTATCCCGAAGGGATGATTGGGTACCTATAGGATAAAACAAGAATAGATGCCGTAATATCTAACCTAACCTAACTTGCCAAAATAGCATCAAATAAATTATTATTATTCAAGGCAAATTAATAGTTTTAAAATTATGATCATCTATCAAAAAGTGGGGGATCTATCCTGGTTTTACCCTAACTTATTATTATTTGACGGCCTCGGTGGCGTGGCGGGCGATTGCTCGGCAGAGACGCAAGAGGCGCGGGTTCGATTCCCGCTGCGGAAGAAATGTTTACATGATCTGTAAATATTTCTTCCTGGTCTGGGTGTTGTGGTGCCATGGTACTCGTAATTTCTGATACCCACGACACAGGAAATCCTAGTGTGGGGTCAGGACTAGGTATGTATGTGACTGTTGGGTGTTATTTATTTATTATTATTATCTTTTAAAAAGTGGGGGGTCTATCCTGGTTTTACCCTAACTTATTATTATTGTTCAAGCATTTGTATCACAATAACCAAGAAAAACAACATGCAAGAAAAATAGAAACCTCTCCTTCCCAGAACTAATATCCCTAGGATGTCATGTGTATTTTCCGCACGTATTAACTGCACATTATTTTGGTTTGGACATATTTCCTTGATGTTAATTTCACGCCTGTCAGTCTTGGAACAATAGCGACTGCGTCCAAAATTGGGATGTGGATATAGCTATGTTATAATGTAGACATTCAAAGATTGGGATAAGGAATTTGTTTTATGATTTTCTTTGTTCATTTGACAACCAAGGTGAAATGTTTTCTTTTGTTTTCGTATTATGTGCTGTGAACCTTGTTATATCTTGAGCAATATCATTGTTATAGATGTAATATTTACATGAATATTCTATTATTATATCTGTTTATATTCTTATTTAACCCATTCCATCCCACTGCAGGGCAAAGGTCAAACATTCCTATCCCCGAGCCCTCTCCCATCACCCTTCCAATCCTATTTAATTTAAAGAAATAACAACTAATAAAATAATTTCTACTCATTGTACTTCAAAGATGCCAAGCATAAGGTACCTGCTAATTTTATGTTAGATATTGTCAAAACTTGGCATCAAAAGTTCCCAAAATCGGAACATTTGGAAGTTATTTGACTCGGTATATTTCTTTTCATCTAGGAAGACTACTAAATACCTTGGTAGGTGCCTACTTTTCATCTAGGTAGACTATTAGATACTTTGGTTGGTAGGTAGGTACTTTGTATGAGTTGGTACTAACCTAACGCTAGTCATATTAGGTAGGTAAATAGGTCAAACTGACAGCTCCGCAACAAACTTTCGACAGCGGCGAACCTTTGCAACAAAAACACGGTGCTTTTTTATATGCATAGGTACATTTGTAAACAGGTATTACAAGGGATCTAAGGATCTAAATAAAAACCGCGGACAATGCCTTTGCCCTGAATATTTATGTCTGAACTAGCTATTCCCCTTTCTTTACCTGCGTGTAGGTAATTTATTCCCTGGGCTTTGTAAAATGTTTTAAAATCCTGACATCTTTTGAGAGTTACCTACTTGCCTAGTGATACCTACATATTAATTATTGCTGTTAATTATATAGTTTTCTGATATTTTAATATGGCAAACAACGTTTGATCACGTTACGAACAGGCGTAAATTCAACGTCAAGATTATCATCATTTACGTTAAAGTTATTTTAAACGATTCTAGGTAGACAATAAATAAACTTTAGACATTTTTTAAAACCAGTTAAATTTTATTAATAAAGTTTACTTCGTTCGGTACCGGTTTGAAACCGAGTGTAGGTAAGTACCTTTACAAACACACAACACACTGTCACATTTTGTTATTAGGTGAAAATATGTTTATGGGTATATTTCATCAAAGCGGCACGGCGAGCCGGAAGTAGCAGCCGGGGATAAACAAAAAGGGTGGTTTTTGCATCCCCACCGTTATTAATGTAATAACTGACACTTTGTTTTACGCGAGTTTCTACTTAGCTATAGGACGTATAATATATCTGGCACAGAATCATGGCTAAACAAACAGTAAAGTGACTCCAAGCATCAATGCTCGACAACAGGCAAATAACTTTTAATTTTCAGTATCACAGTTTATCGTAATAAGTATACGCGTTCAAAACTATCGTTTCTGACGAAACAAGCATGGAATCGAAATGCGTTGTCTGGTAGGTAACTTTAGTTCTACTGCTTTAGAACTTTTTTCTGTGGCTTTAGTTGATTATGGCCGGCGATAACTGGACCGCTAGAATGCAAGATGCTTATGAATATTAAATTCTTAATTTGCCAAAGAGATTAACTCCGAACTTAGGAAGAAATTGTTAATGAATCATCTACTTTGTGCTCACAGCCTGTTCAATATTAAACGAAATATTTCAAGCAAGTACCGAAGTTGGAAGGCACTAACTTAAGTAAATAACATCATTCATATTCAAACAGAAATTAATAGTAATTGATGGTTTTCTTCTTTCATGGTTATCTAATGTGTGGTTTATACACAAGTGGCTGAGACGTGGTGTGAACACAGCTCGGACGTTTTCTACATGAATAAACACCTTCACATAATTTACATCATACAAGTCTATGGAGGAGATAATGCATCCTCCACGTATCTGCCACTCGCCAACAGCGTCTTAGACACTAAATATGTAGGTACTCCAGTTTTATTCAGTGCTAAAAATGGCACGATCCTTATAAAACGCCCTCGCCTATTTATTTTAAAACGAAAGGAAACGCGCCGTCACGCGACAGGAAAGCTTGCACGTCCGAGACAGGACTTCCCTGCAATCGCAGCCTGACTATCGTCTACGTTCGATATCACTCGACGTTTTGTACGTTCAGGAATTTCCAATAATACCCCTTTACCAACACTAACTCGGAACAAATTCACCGACAACCTTATCACATAAACACAGAGTCTTTTATCGCCTGCCGTTCGGATGCAGTGCGAAAAAGAAAATTGCCATGCCACTTTGGTGGTAGTAAAGGTAGATTCAAAAGAGTTTCGACTTTTTGAAGCTATGCCATGTTGTTACGGGCTAGGTACGGAGGTTAAGTCGAAGGCAGTAAAAGGAAATTGCTTCAGTAATGGAATTATTTTTCTTTAGCACTCGCGAAGGAAATAGAATTATGGAAAGAAACGTGAAGTGTTTTCACGGGAGATGGTTAATCGGCTCGTTAAAGCTGAGGCGTTCCGCATTAATTTATTGAATCACCGTAAAGTTATTGAAAATAATGAAAAGCTAGAGCTAGCTAGCGAATAATAAACGAATAAACTTCATACTTTCTTAATAGAATATAGGTATATTTCTTATTCAATTAAATACAAGGAACATTTTGTCTAACTTAAACTTACGCTTAACGACCAAGCATTGATGATTCAGACTTCAGACAAGAAAATAACCATGTTTTTATATTAAGGTCTCATAACTGCATCTTTCTGAGCAAGTGAGTTCCAATATTTTTTTAATGAAGAAATCGAAAACTTTCCGATTTTTAAATGTACACACCACAGATAATGTTTTAGTTAGTATTTAGTTCAGCTTGACCCCCACGTTGTAACTTAGTAGGTTACGTAATAGTTACCAACTAATTTCTCTCATGCTCATGCTAAATCCAGAAATTAGTATCTTCAAACGAAATCCAGCGTCGGTTTGTGTTAAACAGGATATTTAAGAGCCTGTGTACAAAAGGAGTCGCTGACCTATTTCTTCGGGTTTCTATTTTTGGACCATTCATAACATTGTTGTTCGCCTTTGTTATCATGCCAATGAACTCCTGCTATAAACTGAGCCGATGATGGACGAATGAAATGTTTTAATCAGAAACAGGATATTTCGGGGATACTTTTTTGGATAGAGGATAACGATTGCAATAAATCTGTATTAGATAGAAGGTTTTAATCCAATTAAATATCATAAAATTTGATTTCATTTTGTCGTGGGTTAAATACCGACCTAACTTGGGATGAAAGAGAAATTAATTATTCGTAGTGAGAAATCGTGGTATGGAAAAGAAGTATTTAAATTGAAATTGAATTGAATTGAATTGATAAAATTCTGTAATACAAGCAAAAAAATCAAAGATAGGTACTTGTTAATAGACATATATTATGCAGTTTGAGCATAGTACCTAAATGATTTTCATGCTACATCCATAATAATAGCGCAATTGCCCCCACGCCCTGATAGGTACGTGTCTGCGACTCAACCAAAACTGCTATATCTTTGGGTTGACGCGCTGCCGGATTTCGTTGAGAAGCTAATTGCCTGCGGGTCAGGGCATCGATCAATCAGGATCTGTGGTGGGCTAGGACACGGGATAATTTGCCTCGTTTGTTTTGCCTGTAAGCCCATTGCGGCTTTACGGATCTACTGATAGATGTTTGATTACCTACTGTATGGATACAATACCCGGGTCGTGCGTTCGAAGCAATTATGCGGATTTATTATTCACTAGCTTCCACCCAAGATTCCGTGCGCGTAGTACCAGAATAAAGTAAGCTATTATGTTATTCTAGATCATGAGCTATGTATGGTACATACTTCATTCCAAGTTTCGTTCAAACGTTACAACGTGATCTAGCTACAAACAACCAAACATCCTTACAAACTTCACTTGGCTAGAGTTGGTACTTAGTAGGATTGTGCGTAAGTTGAAACGCCGTTATCATTTACCTGCCCTTTTCCCACTTGAAGAGGAGTCTATTTTTCACTTTGTGCTAATACAGACTACGATACGATACAAATTGACTTACCTGATGGTAAGTGTTTTCATCATCAAGTGTCGTAATACTGGGATTCAGTAGCCAGTGAAAAACAGTGGACAGTCTCAGTCTCAAAATCCTGAAATTTTATTGTTGATTGCAATACCAATCTACTTAGATCATAAAACAGTACCTGGATACTACATACGAGTAGGTATCATGCATCAGTCAAAACTTTATGGAGTATTCCAAAGGTTAGGAATGGAGCTCGTAAAATAGTTATAACCGTGGGTCTGTATCTGTTTGTGCCGTTGGTTTGTGCAGTGCTGTTGGTTTTTGCAGTTTACCAACTCCAGTCGATTTGCTTTCGATAGCGAGCGGCCGATGTCTTTACAAACAGTCTTTAAAACTTTAAAGCTTAAATCGAGCTTTTGGAGAGAACTTTTATTTTTGTTTCGTATTGTAATTTTGTTCAGTTCCTTGGACGAAACTTAGGGATTAAATAAGTTTTCTTTAATGGCATGAAACTTTAAGATTCATAAATTACTACTAAATCATTTCGCATAATATCCATAGGTACATACATTATTATCGCTGATCGCCCATATAGGTGGTCCATCATGTAGGACATGCTCAGGGAGAGAAGCAGCTGGACGCATTTTCTCTTTGAGCATGTCGTAAAAGTCAACTAAGAGATAATATCCTCTCCAACATAATTGACCATCTATTTTGGAGGTAGGCTGATCACCTGTAGTATAGCTCACTATATCCATCTTAGGACTTTGAATCACGAGTGGCTATAATTTTTCTTATGATTACTTGTGGTTCTGCCCACCCCATTAGAGATACGTAATACGAAAAGAGTGGGTACTTTTGGAGGAGGCATATGGATGGGTAGGCTAGGGATACTAAAAAAAATAGTATTAAGTATTTCTGTTTAAAATGAGTACCTACCTTTATTGAGGTATAAAAGAGTATTTCCATAGCAGTGAATAAGTTAGCTTAAAATAACTTTACCTTCTTAAAATATTGTACAAGTTTCACACTTAATATTCATCAGCTAATCTGATAGAAATATTCATCAAGCCTACCATGTACATTATTCCTACATAACTACAGCAATAACAATATTTCCCCAAAACTAACGTACCTTATCCCATTGGTAACAAGCTCACGAACCTCTTTGAGCAACTTGACGAAGGCTTTTTGGCAAGGGAAAGTTAACGGGAACGTCTTGTACATACAAATTAAAGGAAATGGCTCTCCCGGAAGTTACTGAAATAGATTATAGCTTTCTGCGAAAGAATTTACATGAGCAGACTCTGCGTCTCGTTCCTACCTTCTAATCGTGCCTTTGTTTAAATCTGTGATTCCTAAGTTTTTAATAAAATATTTTTGCGAAGACTTACTTAGAACAGTAGACTGCAAAGTCGTAGGTAGGTAGCGAAAAATTGCAATAACTATAGTAAGGTACATTACTCATTCCTCTAAACTACAAAATCGGTTATTGGTGTGGGAAATATGCCCATTTTCTTCCTCAACTCTAGTAATAATTCTTAAGAGATAAATTGGGTGGTCAGTTGCGAACATATTGCTTAAGTTATAGAGCAGTTTTTCTTCCACCTACAAAGGACTAACGCCGAAACGCGTTAGGGGCATGTTTTTATACGGCCAAACATAAATCATTTGTAACGAGCGGTCTTTTTCTTGGCATTTCACACGTTTTCCTTGTGGATGATACCTTCTTACCTACTTTACCTTGTGGATAGCCACTTTAGTTTGGAGATATCGTTCGGTGCGTTTGGGGCAATGTCTCACGGTTGCGAAGCTGTAGATAGATAGGTATAACTCTAGGGGCCTTTTTTGTTACTTGAATGTCACTCAAATTAAGTTTCAAAATATCATTTAAACGTCATACGAACTTTAGTTGCCAATTTATTAAAACAAAATTCGCGTACCCAGGAAAGTTGATATCTTATGATATTTTGTTTGAAGTTCATTAATTTAACAGAATAAGAATCTTGCTGGTAAATATCGTATAAACCATTTATTAATATACCTACATTCCTATTAACTAGTATCTTACTGTGTTTTAATATTCTAGGGATGATAGGTAATGTAGGTAAACATTATTATATCTACAGAATTTTAAAAACAAAGTTCCTTAAATCCAATAAAGTTTCAACTTTCCTACATTCAAGCCGCGTCTTGTCTTCTAACAGTTGCAAAACATTTCAAACCAGTCAAAGTATAATTAACTCTCTTCATAATGGATCAAAAATTCTCGCTCTAAAAAGTTAACGGGCTCCGGGCGAAGATTCAAAGCGTTTATAATTTGAAGTGACACTTTTATATTCTAAAGGAAATATGAATAAAAACTTATTCTCCAGAAAACCTATTAAAAGGTGAGATAAAAGGCTATTAAAAAGAAGACCCTCAGACCAGAAGAATCTGTTTTAAATTTAGTACATAAAAATACTGTCATGAATTTAGAGCGTTGAACTCTATATTGTGTACTGATACCTAACTTAAGTACCTAATCCACCTTGAGAGACCTGAATGTATTTTTACTATGAAATTAGTGTTATACATGAAAATTACTTCGCATACCTACCTAATGCTCAACATCAAGTTTATAAAAGTAAACATAGCCTACCTGGATGAATGAAGTATGTATGTATTTAAAATTTATTGAATTGTATGCTACTATATTATAAATGTGAAAGTTTGTGAGGATGTTTGTATGTTTGTGCCTCAATCACGCCTAAACGGCTAAACGGATTTGAATGAAACTTGGAATATAGGTCGTGTGCTGGATTAACATATAGGCTGTTTTTCACCCGGATACCACGCGAGCGAAGCCGCGGGCGGCAGCTAGTTTTATAATAGTTTTGATTTAGGGAAATATTGCATTCTTATGGTATGAAGGTAATTTAAATAGAAGAAAAAAAAGTCGCATGGAAAAGCAACAAAATGTCAGAGCTTAATTTACAATGTAGCTGAGATTTTAGAATAGCCAATGGTAACATTGTGGGTTCCGCCACCCACACCTCATTTTGTGTCAGTTTGAGAAATGTGCACCGTTAGGTTGATACCTATTTCATTTATTTTGCTTTCATATATTAGAAATACCTTTTTCATGTTTTTGATAAATGGTAAATGTGTGGAAATATTTGATAAAACATTTTTTTTTTGTTTAATGGTCTTTAGATAGCCCGACTATAACTTTTTCATTTTGTAAATTATATTTACATTAGTTATAAAACTATATCCGATATATTGCAGTGGGTCTTTCAGTTGTAATTATTATTAAGTATCTATATTAAGTTTAATTAGGTACCTACCTAAGCTCGTTTTCAGATAATTTCATGAAGCCTATCAAATTAATTGTTTGTGTAGGTAACTTAACTACGATTATAGTAAATTAATAGACACTTAGGTCGTTAATTAACTTACTGGTAACCGTCTGTAATTTTACTTAACTGTAGAGGTTGATATTTTCTATAATACCTACCCGAGTAATTTAAATGGTTATTAGTTTTGTTTACTTACCTTGGTATAACTATCACCAATAAAATAAATAAATAAAAATAAATATTTGTGGGCATTTGACACAGCGCCATCTAGCCCCAAACTAAGCAAAGCTTGTTAGGAACTTCTTTACATAAATCTTTTCGGGACATCCTGTATCTTCGGTTACAAACGCGTTCTAAGAAAGAGGTAATAATTATGTAAATGCCGCAATAATTACTAGATCTGGGTAATTAGCGAAGATTTGTATTTAGTAACCGAACATTTCGTCGAGTAAAATGCTAATGTTTCATTGATAAAGGCGTGAGATACGGCTTATGATGCAATTAAAACTTCTCTAAGCAACCTCCCACCTAACTTTTAACTATTTACCAAACTGTACCTAAATATTCAGTAGGTGGTACCTAAGTACAATATTCAATTTGACTTAGTGGTACCGATTCAGAATACTATGATGAGGCTAGCACAGGAGAGTCTTGGATGGCACAAGCAAACAGAGGCCTACGCCTAATAAACGAGCTGTAAGATGATGATGATGATTCATATTGCAAAATGATAAGTATACAATACAATCCAAATCAATTTATTGATAATAAGCAGGTATGTCATAGAATAAATTAATCCTTAGACTCCTGAATTAGTAAAAACTGTTTTTCAGGTGCCAATGGCTTCTCCCATGAGTTATTACAACTTACTTTAGCTTATTATTTTTTCAAAGTAAGTAGGTAAACGCAGCTCAGTCTTCCTAAAGTACCTACTTAGGTACCTAATATAAATCGAATAAGTTCCTTTGAAAAACATAAAATTTTCTGTACAAGAACATAAATTTATTTTTAGACAAAAACATATTTCACATCCGGCGTTGCAATTCACATTTTACGAAAAAACATTTGCCAATTAGCCACAATTTCAATTCCATGGAAATTACCGAGGGCTCGAGGGAAATTTTTCATCGGAACAGAAGCGAAACAGAATGGCTGCAAAAAGAATTGTCCGGTCCGGGCGAAGTGGGCTTTTTTATGGCTATGTTAGAGTTATATCAAAATAACTGGTATACCTACCTATAGGTAGGTAGCTAAAGTACCTAGGTATCTTGCTTTATGCAATATAGAAGAAAGGTCATTTGTCCTTACGTAGTATGACTAATTCGTATCTATAATACACTAACGGAAGACGTTTCATTAGTTAGGTAGGTACCATAGCAACGTTTTTATCTGTCGCAAAGCGCGGTACCTACACTTTTATGGCAAAAAATCTTATAGAACGATCCAAACGAACATTAACGCACTAAAGAAGAAAGGTTATTGTCTATTCGTAGGATGATTAAAGAACCAGTGATATGACAGCAAGCATTAGGTATTACAAACAACCAACCTAAAATAAAGTTCTGACGCAATGCTAATTTATGCCCGATTCCTATATTTAACTAACAGTAGGTAACAGGCGACGGATAAAAAATGACTATAGCAACGTTGTTTTTGTAAAAAAATGTACCTGTTTATCGTTATTTTTATCTGTCGAATAGCGTCCTATGTAAGTATATTATTTGTAACGTCGCTCTCTGCTACTCCTGCTTTGGTAATGAACAATCCAGCGTCCATTAGCAGAATATAGAAACCGGGCTTTAGAAAATTTGTTGATTAGGTATTTACTAAATGCAATATTTGATTGCAATATTGTTTTAAGTACCTAAGCTAACAAACTACAGAAATGTAGGTGGGTAGACAGTTAAATAAAGAGACAGGAATATTAAAACGCACCTATTTTACTCCTGCTTCAAAGTAATGTGCATTGGAAACGCAAGAAAATGAACGGTGTCGTGCGGAACAACTTCACAATATTCTACTTACGTAGGGGCAGTAGTTTTATGACCCTGGCACCCTAGACGACTGTAAGTCCGGGTTGATTTCTTGTTGCCGCAGTACAAGTAGGAAGTAGATAAAACAACTGGAGAGACCATGAATAGATCGTTTCTTCCTTGTTTATGACTTGACAAGAAAGAAATCCTCAGTAACTTTAGGTAGGTATTTTGTCTTTGCTCTAGTATGCCGTGATCGTTTACCTGAGTATTACAAGAGTCTCGACAGAGACGCAAGAGGCACGGGTTCGATTCCCGCTGCAGAAAAAATGATTGCATGTTCTGTAAATATTTCTTCCGGGTCTGGGTGTTGTGGTACCATGGTACTCGTAGTTTCTGATACCCACGACACGGGAATCCTAGTGTGGGGTCAGAACTATGACTGTTGGGTGTTATTTATTACTTTATTTCAATACAAATAGACCGAAACGTCTCGCGGGATGCCGCTGTGAGCGCAGGCCCTTACGAGACTACGTCGATCGTAGTAATCTTTCAAATCATGTAAAATAATCTACGCTATGTAATATTTTGTTTTATCTGCCTTTTCACCTTATCCTAACCAAATAAGAATGCAGGAGTCTTGAGAAGTTTCGTTTCCCCCAGTTCGGTGCAATTTTACGAGGCTTCGACCCCTGTGGAGTTCGAGAGTGCGACCCTTGTTGCACGCCAGCAAGGCTTGCTTGCTAGCTACTGAAACGTTTTTAATGTTCTCTTTTCTATTTTAAAATGTTCAAATCAGTAAACTAAGTTTTAAGTTAAGACAGAGGATACTTTAGTCCGTATTTATCTACCTACGTAGATATTCAATTAATGCTTATAGCATACAAAACAGCTGTGAGTTATGTAGGTAACACCCATAGGTACCTACCTACCTCTTTCAGTCAAATAGGAGATTCAATTACCATAAATATAGGCTACCACATATTTAGGCTTGTTATGGTTTGATACCAAGGATACCTACTTATGTAGGTAGATACTTACAGAATGATGAACGCCGAGCATAAAATTGAATGAGTAGGTACCTACATAGTACCTACATGTACTTACCTACCTAATGATCATAAAAATTCAATCTTTTCAGATCTTGATCCCGAACAATTTCATTTGTCATTTGTAAATTCTGTCAGCTTATGGGTAGGTATAGGTAATCAACATGCTTTAGAGGGCAAATAGGTAAGTTGGGTAAGTATATTTTTCTGCGCACTCTAATCTTTTTACCACACTGGTTCAAAAGAACTAAAATGTTCGTAAGGCTATAAATTCTAGAATGTCACCATCGCGCTGAACCTATTCCGGAACATTACTCGGATTTGCATTTTTCAGAAGCAGTAGCCCAGGGCGCGCGCGCTGGCTGCAGCGGTATGTTCCGTGAATCGTAAAACTGTACTACTCGTAGGTATGAACACGACTAACTGCCAGCTGTTTATTTTCTCACGAGGTGTGCAGGGCTGGATTGCTCGGGCAGGTGTAAAATAAAATTACATAACGTCTGGAATAGGACAGACTGAGGGTACTTCAGAACAGCAAATAAACTTCAATTAAAAGGGTATCTAGGTACAGATATTTTGGTTCAACCGTTTTGGCGTGATTCATCGTTAAAACCTATCTATAGGTAAATTTACTTCGGACACTTCATAGAACTGGATAGACCATTAAGCACAATTAGAAGGAGAAAGGTTCACTGGAGCTGACTCCTCCAAGACTAACAACCTACACCGAACCTGCTCAGTCAAGAGATTGATCGCAGATGAAATCAGAACAAAAAACTGCTTACCTACCTAGTTACTAAGTAATATCACAGACAGTCCACGAAGAAACTTATAGAGGAACGATGAAGAGGATTTTATATACTTTCAAGTATTGTTGAGAGTACCAACCACTAGACTCTAGTTGGTAGTGACCTCGCCTTCCAGGTTCCTTTCTAAGGTGGCGGGTTCAAATCCGGTCGTGTACTAATGGATTTTTTTGTGCGCTATACCAGGACTCTCTCAAACGGTGAAGGAAAGCATCGTCAGGAAACCCGCGCCTTAGTCAGCTATGCACGTATTCACCATGTCTTTCCTGTGGACAAGGCCGACTAAGCTGAGAGGATGGAATAGGTGCTGGGCAAGTCTACTCCATCTTAATTTGTCCCGGGCACTACAGCGTCCCGTTAGTAAATATAAAAGTTGCCTCCTGACGCTGTATAAAACATCTAAGTACTTTAAATGGTAAAAGGCCTTTATTATTTATTTAATTGAGGGAAATAACGGTAGGTAGGTATAACAAGGTAAAGCTACTGCTCTACGCCGTAGCATCGTAGCAGTAGAGTAGTACCTATGGCAAAGAGCATTATAAACACTACGTTATTTGTACGGTAACCCTTATACTGTAGCACGCTATGATTTTATATTCTTTATTAAAAACTTAGTTTCACCCGCGGCTTTGTTCACGTAGCACCTGTTTATTCCGGCACTCGCAGGTAGGTACTATGAGTATATTCAAATCCGTTCAGCCGTTTTTACGCCGTGGCTGAAGCACAAATATCCTGGCAAACTTTTACAGTTAAATATTAGTAAGATTTTTCTCCGAGTTCGTCCTGCAGAAGTGGACATGAGGCAACAGAATTTAAAATTCCATTTCCTCGCATAGTGTGTTAAAGTTTAGGATTTCGGATGCAGATAGCTTTTAAATGAGAGATTGCTGTTAAGGATTATGTTTTTATATATAGTACCTAATTGAATTCTCAGTTACCTTAAAAATTGCACTCGGCATAGTAGAGTTAAAATTTCATTTTAATTTCAACTTCATTCTAAAAAGCCTCAGAATATTCTGTATTCTGAGTAATAAGCATAAGTTGCTAAAGTTCCTATTTGCTCGTTCGTTCAGTTGCGTAGAGTGAGGCGCCATCTTACATTTTATAGTGGAACTAAAAGACGAATAGGTTTCGATGGACTACCAAGCTAACATCGGCATTATTTAGTTACAGAACATTCGCTGAGATGACGCTCTAGCTTTTCTATGACATATTTTACTCGGAAACATGAATTGTGTTTTTACAAATAGTTAAACTAGAGTTTCACGACCTGCTACGGCCGGCTATGGTTAATTTTATTGTGGTTATGTTCTAGCGTGGGTATAAGTATACGTTAATATACCTAACCAAACTCAAAATAAAACCCAATTTACATTTTCTATATATTTACTAATACCAAATCATCTTAAACACACACCAAAACAGACATAATATGCACAATCTCACTTAACTAATAATATAAAAAAGTATTTCTCTATCTTTTGTTTTTGGAAAACAATTATATTAGTATTGTAAGAATTTCTTTCTCTGCTATAATACTTCAGTGATATTTAATATTTTATAAATATTTACAGTTAATGTAAGGCACTCTGATTGCCGTAAATAAAGATTAATAAGTACAAATTAATATTAAAAAAACAAAGATATTTAGTCTGTCTGCTGATGGCACTAAGCATGTTTCAAGAAACATTAATAAAATTTGTGGAACACAAAAGTAAACTATTTCTAAGCAGACATTAAAACATTATTTGTACGATTTTTTTCTATTTAAATCACATGTTTAAGCAGTAGATTTTAAGGTTTGTATTTATATGGCATTTTATGTTTTATTTATTAAATGCTTTATTTTGTAACAGGTCATAGTTCTATAAAGGGTATTAAAAAAAGATGTATTTCAGAACTGCTTATATACTCAAGGGAGGTAAAACTAAAACAGCACTTATGACAAATCTTAAAAAAACTAAAGCCCCCAGAACAAGTACCTAAATATCCATCATGTTTAATTACTTGAAATATTTAACTTGTCTGGACAAAAAGGATCTAAGTATGCAAGATTGTCGGTGAAGTGTAATAAATGAAATTTAAGAGCGTGGTAAAATTTAAGTGGAGGATCTGTGAAGACCATGAAAAATTAAGTACGTATTCGTGCAAATTAAATCATAAGGACGGAGTGCTAAAAATATAATAATGATGGAGTTACAAGAGTAAGCTATGGATATTTTAATTAAATTTTCACAAGAATAGTTATGATTTATATATTCCTGCGATAAAAGCACTGGATTAACAATGGATTAGTGCTTTTAAAATATAAGCCAATGAAGTAGAACGAACTTTAAAAAACAAGGTAAGTAAATAACTTTTGAAAACACATTTTCAAAATAGAAAAATAACCATTCCTTCCGTAACTATAATCTCAACATCAGATCTCTAACTATAATAATATATTTTATTTATACTTTATAACGCGATTTTAGTACGAGATATTTAATTAAAAAATAATTTCTATTGCACTAAAATATATGTTACTGAATAATTATTGCTCTTCACTAAAGTAAAAGTCTACACAACTTAACACGTAATTGCCGTTACATATATTTTATTATTGTGTAAATCTGAGATTTCATTTCAACAATGGAATAGCGCTATTCCAGATCTCTAGATTATTCCTGAGAATCTATTTCCGAGATTCCCTTCGAGATTGTAACAAAGGCACATACAACGATACTCGTCAAAACTAAAGCAAACCCTAAAGTTGTAACTAAGCAAAAAATATTCAAGTTTGAAATATTATCCTAAAACATACAGAGGCGAAGATGAAGATTAACATTTCAGAAAAGTTAACAATAATTTAATCTCTTCTAACTTACTCGTTAAAAAGCAATTAACAATAGAACCACGAAGGCTAGAACATTGTACATTTTAAGGCACTTGGGATGCACAAAACATTCTATAATATTATCTATAAATATTAAGCACTAAACGTAAAATACATTGCTTCAAATATATTCTCAAGAGAAATAAAAATTATTACACTTATTGACCGATATAAATGATTTCGCGAGGAAGACATGGACAATTTTGATATAATTTTGTAGAAAAAATAACTCTCAAAAATTACTATAACATACAAGTCTTTGGTTTTAAAGATAATATAAAAATATTTCCAAAGATAAATGGGTCAATAAGTATAAGAATAACAACCTATGTATTATTATTACTTCGATATCAGTCCCAATATATTTTAATTTATGCGAAGCCAGTCACTCTGTCGGTATTTATAGATACTTACTTATGAATGCCGTCACTTTCATCTTGTATGACTTCGCCATTCGACGAAGCTCAGTAGCGTAGCAATCATTTATCCACTTTTGCATAAATTGAAGACTGAGAAAGCTTTATTAAAACAGCAGCGCATGAGAATAAACTTAAAAAAAAAATCTTACCGTTGTATTAATAAATGAAATGAAAACAGCTACACTGCCGTTTTATTGAAGCTTTAAGCTAGTCTAGATTTTTGAAAGTAAATTTATTGCTACGGCGTTTAATGTACATAATATCTAAAGTTGATGAATTTCTCAGTTTGAATTAAGGCCTAGAAACTAATGATTGTCTTAATTATTGTGGCAGGTAGGTAGGTACATTGAACGCCGTATAAGGGGTCTGGGTAGCCTAAACACTCGTGCTAACAACAATACGAACAAGCGACAACAGAAGTACAAAGTTACAATAGTAAATATAGTCGAGGGCGTGTGCCATTTTGTTTTAAGTAATAAAAATTTAAAAAAAAATGTTAATAAAGTTCATCATGTTATAAACATAACAGGCATATAAATTGTTAATAGTTAGACTATTATAATACATAGTATATTGTTAAAGTGTGAGGCCCAACAGCTATAGCTACATGGTGGTCGATGTTCCGATGAGAATGTTACGCTGACTTAGGGTCGGTCGGCCGCGGCGCCCGTCGTCTGTTAGTGCCTCGGCGCCGTTAGCACTCACCTAGCCGGGTTAACGAGAAGAGAGAAAAACAGAATGTTAGTATCGATCGAAATGTCATGGTCCGAATACACGTTACTATCGCGAGCCGGTTTGCCGCTTACTGCAGTGCGAACTACCCCAACACTCACCAATAAACTTAGTACCCTGGAAAAGCTACCTTAAAACGACAGCTAATTTCTCGTACCGATCTAAAACACCCCCTTCAAGATTATCTTGAACTAAATTTGACATATGATGCAAATGGCGGACAGGTTTCTTCGAAACGTCTGAGCGTAATTTGAGTTTTTCAGACTATATCGCCGTTGGTGTTTTCAGCGCCAAAATCATATAGCTTCATTGGATCGAAATCTACCACCAGTCCAGCGTACTAAGTATAATTTAGGTCAGTGTACCCCAGGCTTAGTTCTAATGTCTGCACACCGCAGAGAGCGAAGCGAGCCGGACTAAAACTGGCAAATTGTTAAAAACCAATTGAGAGGATTTAAAAGTTTTATTTGGTTCCGCTCCGATTTCTCTACGGTCTGAAACATGAGAAGTAAGAATGACCCGTCTCGATAACTATGACTGCTAGATGCGTAGTTTTTATGACAGCAGTAAGTAATTATTGGGACCGTCAAATGGAGTTTGCTTATACCGGTTTTGATAGAATTTCAATACACTGGTAATGAAAGGTACGTTCAAGGGAACTCGTCAGCGTTGTAGGAGCAGGGCGGCAGCACATGCTTCAAATAAGCGGTAAACCGAGATCTCAGGTCGATATGACTCGTGTACGGAATTTGTATAATAATAAAAAACAAATCTGATAAAAGGGAGGCTATTAGGCATTCGTGCCGCGACATCTTGTGGCCCAGTTAATAATTATACAGGTACTTTCATTAGTTTACGTAGTTAATGGTTGAAAATGTTAAGTCAATTTAGTATGATAATGATAAGTCTACAAATATAGGATTAAATGCCCAATAGTTCCCAAATGAGCGATACTTGAGACATTTCAACATAGAAGTTGGCTGCGATGCATCAAGTATGGCTCACACAAACAAGCATAATAATTTTATCACTTATGTATAACCATAGCACCCAGATGCAAGTATGTAAGTACTCAACACATCTGCTGGAGATCTCAATATACTGTATGTGGTAGCATTCTCATAAAATGTTAATCTGTGATGACGTATGTCATTACATATTTGCATGTTAGTGACTCATATAATATAAATACATAGTTACAGATAATCTGCAAGTGACAATAGCAGTTATGATAGTGCACTTAGATATTAAATTATTGAAACAAACTTGGGAACTTGGCCTTGTGGAGTTGTATGTTGTTAGTCGTGTGAGGCTACAATGACCGCACGTCATCAACTGTATCGACTCATATCAATTCAATGTCATTTAATGCAACAATTACTTTACCGCGATTATAACTTACGTATAAAATAAAAAGCTTAATAAAAAGTTCATACAATTTATTGCATAGTTGTATATCTTCTGAAAATGCATTTATTTATACACAATCAACAACGGAAATATTTTTTTTTACAAAAATCGCATAATAACTCCACCTCATAACTTTACGAATAGCGTTTTGATACAAATATTTAACTGCATATAAAGCGTGAAATACGTATTGGCAATCGAATGCCACTCATTACATCCACAAGGGCACAAGTGCATATAACCTAACAATAACCACTTTCTAAAAAGAAAGATATAAAATACGACCTAAGGCAAATTACAAAACAACTAGCTTAAAATTTCAAGTAAAAATCTTATACTGTCTAAAAGAAAGATGTGATGATAATGAAAAAAATATATCGAGTCAAAGGAAAGGCATTATGTTCAATACGGATTGATGGCACAAACTCAGAATGCTCATTCCTTTGACTAATACTGAACGACTCAGGAAAGAAGGACCTCACAACCGAATTGGAGCACCTCGTGGGATACTATTTGGGAATATTGATCATTATGGAGCTATTTCTATGAAACAATCGGTTTCAACACTATTAAACTGAACTACAATCCTTCTTTCCTCAACAATAATAACGATACCCGAAACGATCATCTGAATGCACATGTTGCGATTTCATTTTTTAAAGGCATTTAAAAATCATTGAGTTACATAAAAATCGTAAATATGTCAAATAATGCATCGTATCACAACATGTAACAGATCTAAAAGTCTATAAAAAAAGAAGTATAAAAATCACAGATTAAAAATTATGCAGTGTCACTTCGGATTCAGTATGAAGAGCGATGGCTAAATCCATCGGGCCCATACTAAACTAATCGAAAACTAATAAGTACATAATAAACAAAATGACAGAGAGACAGTAAAGCAAAGGCACTGGCGCATACTCAGAATGGTACTATTGGCGTCACTGGGTTAAACCATAAATACTGAGATTCAGAGTGAGAATAATGCAATAGTATTCAAAACGAGTATGCGTGAATGCGCGCTTCTCACCTTGTTAACAAAATGGCGGCGTGAGAGCGTTTTTTGCAGGAATTAAGGCGCCGGTAAGGCTGTGCGCTGGTAAGGGTGTTCCCTCACTTGCGTCAGCCGACCCGCTCTCCTCACGACACCTAGCGGCACACGGATATTAAACTTCTGTCTCGACAGATCATAAAAGCAGAAAAACCCAACCACTGTTGCATGCCTGGGCGACATAAATGCTGAAGAAAGTTTAATCTCAATCGAAAAACTTTTAACATTCTATCGTCGTCAATGTATCTAAAATGTAATTTTTAAAACAAAACTGGATCGCAGTAACCTAACTATTATTATGCTTAGTCCTAATGATCTACTTCCTATTTTATTGCTTTGGGAGAATAACAAAGTAATATAAATCTCGGGTACGAATGAACGATACCCAGTAAAGGTACAGGTAAATGGCTGGTTTATAATTTCATTTGTTTAAAATTGAGTTTAAATTAACTGCTTTAAAATTGTATAATATTCGCATAAAGCTCACTCATTTATAACCTAACTAAAAATCTTTTAAAGATAATAATAATACTTAACCTATAATGGTATGTTTATAAATATAATAATATGGCTAATAAATTAAATAAGTAACGACATCATCAACAAACGTCGGTCACAACTCAATTGTGTCGAATACTGTCGTTTCAACTAATAATCTGTCTAGAACGTTCCGTCGCTTTCTCGAAACATGAAATGTTGTGTATATCGCGTTATTTTTGTAAGTTATGTTAAACGTTAAGTGTGTAATTCGAATAATATTCAATCTTATTTGGTCCCTTTTGCTTGTAATATCAGAATCACGTATGCAATCTGCTACATTTATAAATTTTTTTCTGTTAATAAAATATGAATTTAAGTTGTTATTCACAAAGATTTTACTGGAAATCTAAACAAGTGAAAAATAAATCACATGCGTGAAATTTTAGGTCGACGAGTACAAAACCACGAAATACGAGTTTAAATCACGCGTCAAGAACAGAAATTACGTAAGACCGGCTACTTCATATTTTTTTTTATTATTATTGTATGAAAATTTTTCCGATCCTGGCGTGTGTTTTACCAAATATGATGTTAATTATATTAGTTGTGTTACAAGCAAGGGTTAACACAAGTTCATCTAATGTAATGACGGAAATATTGCTACTATAATACGAACAAATAAAACTACAACGAAAAAGACAAATAAATAAAAATAATTGTAAATAAAAAAAATCTACGTCTTTGTTCAAGAAGAATCGGTAACTTAAGAAGAGTTAAATTGGCAGTATTTACTAACCCTATTATATTCTCTTATCTAGTAAACAATTTATTATGCCAACTGCCATCAACCCTAACACGAGACAACGGCAAATAGAACTCATTTAAATACTCTGATAATTATATTAATTTAAATAAATATTAAAATCTGTATAAAATATTGACTGCGAAAACAAAATAGAATTTGTGTAGAACTGTACAAACAGTCGAGTAGAAAAACTATATAAAATAAGACAAATACTAAACGTAGGTACAAAAGTGAATCGAGTCACTAAACTAAATCTCAATATAAATAACATAATCTTATACTAAGTTTTGATCATGGCGTTTTATTATGACTGTAAAATGACGTCCTTTGTATCTGAGGTGTAAGAGCGTGTAAGTCAAGGACTATAAAAATGATGCGATGGTCGATACGTAGCGTGTGGAATCCTCACGTATCTTATTGTCGGTTGATGTCAAAAGCCAGCTAGCAGATATCTCGATGCTGCAAACCCCATTAAAATAATATCACACACAGTTCAATATTAGCTGGAAGTAGACTCCATGTGTTATATCGTTCTGTATTACTTAGTTTGTTAGTCGTCACGAGCCTGGTTTCTTGTTAAACGTTTAAATCGTAAAGTTTAGTGATCTAGCAGCAACTAGCAATGTTAACCTAGTTTATAAATAGTCGAGTTAATACCGCGTTGGTTTCGACCTATCGACTGGCAATGAATGAAGACAAGCTTTAGTTTAATACGCATGCTATTTCTAAAACTGACTGTGTGCCATGCGGTTATTATCCTATTCATTAAAGTAAATGTGAATCTCAGTTATAATATTAATACTTATTGATTGATCTAGAACATTCTTATTTGCCTATAATGACTTTTGAATACAATTTGTTTCTACTGGACGATTTTAGGTAAAAACCCGGTACCTTGTGTAGCGTTAGTGTTAATCGGTGTTTGATAACTTTGCATGATAAATAGATCTATTAATTGCTAATAACTTTCAGACAAAATACTTTTTTGATTATTTTAAATGATTTCAAAGTTCTTCCGAAATCCTAAATAAACATCCAAAATGCCGGTAACACTCCCAATGTATCTACTATGAAGCGTTTCACTTTAAATGACACAGATGACGTTAAATTTTCCACCTACAAAATATATCATCAAAAAAGCCAGCTGTACCTATCTTGTGTACCTAAGAATGTATTTAACGTAGATTGACGTTTCAATACGCCAAAGTTATCAAACACCGTGTGTTAGTGAATCAACGGGCGAACAACCCACCCGTATGGTCGGTGGCGGCGTATTCCGTAGTCAGCAGCGGATTGGTGAGGGCCGCATAGTTAGCGTAGTCGTACGGAGACGCATAGATCAGCTGGTGGGTCGGCTCGCCGGGGGAGAGAAGCCCCGCTGCGGCCCCCTGGGACCCGTTGAGCAGCCCAGACTGGGACCCCGGTCCCGCTGACATCCTGGGAGAGAGGATCAGGGGCGCCCCTAACGGGGCCTGCGTGCGTAAAGCGACCCCCCCACCCGGAGCCAACAGACGCTGGGTCTCGGCGGCGGCGGCGGCCACGCGACGCCATTCTTCGTCCGCTGTGGATTCACCTTCATTGTATCAATGGTGGAAGGCATTAGTAGGTATCTTATATCAATGTTATACTGGCTGCCCAGCAAGGTACTTCTAAAAATATTCGCATCGCTAGATTACTCAGCTAAGACTGGCCTCATCTCTGCCTTTTCTGTAGGATTTGGGTTCGATTCCCATCTTGGACAAACATTCGCGTAATGATAGATGTCTGTTATACCTATTTTGGTGTAGTTAACATGCTCAAAAAAGTTCGAACGCCATCTGTGAGCAATTTAGAAATTTCTTTTAGAATGTTCGTCATTGTGTAGTAAATAATTCCACCTGAAGCTGAAAAAAATAAAGTTGCTTACGTGATTTAGAGCTATCATTTTGTGTGGTGGGAGTAATGCTAAATTTGTCTCGGATATAATATTTAGGATTCATATTTCCGTAACTCGATATGATAAGTCCTCTCTGAGAACCAAATACTGTTTGTAGGTATTACGTTCTTTCCTCAACCTTAGTAAAAGATGACTCATCGCACTGTGGGCGTTAGAATTAAATAAACATGAGGAACACTATTGCAATAACTAAACATTACTCATTTCGCTTTCTATGTGTGTGTTATACAAAATTTACGTACATCACACTAGATTGGACACCTCGTCTATCTTTCTGAAATCTATACTTCTACATAATATTGCGCTTATTTCACAGTTTAATTCACATTCTTCATGCATGCTCGTTGGTTTAGGGTACTCTTGACATGGCCTTCTTCCATACGTCACCAATTCTTTCAGGGCTTTCCCTTCCAACGTAGGTACTAGTACTAGCTGAGTACTAGCTGTCTGACATGATAGAACATTACGAATTGAATGGTTTTGAATTGCTACCCGTAATTGACACGAGAGTTCCCTATAACCCATTAACAACCGTAACAGATCTTTGACACAGCTTACGAGTAGGATTAGTTCATATGAATCATCATATGGTTCACTAGCTGTTGTTAAAACATGAGCTTGAATAAAATACAGCAATCAAGGATACTGTAGGTTTCTACCAATGAAAGAATTTGGAAAAGCTTCATAGTTTCTAAGATTAACTCTTACTAATTAATGAAATAAACATACAAACTTTACCGTTTTATATTACTACTATTAATGATGGGCTTATTTTCTATCTAGCCCGTAATATGATTGTCTGGCATTGCGATATACAAAATTATACAGTGGATTTGAAAATAACCACATTATTACTGAAACGACAATAAAAAAAGAAAAATTTACTAGTTGAGTTTTAGCATTCAAAGAGCATGCTTTATGGCTTAGCTGATGTAGGTTTTTGAGTGAACCAGCTTTTAAGACTTTAGTACAATGAAATCATTAATGTTAACTAGTTAATGACCGTAACATGCCACAAATCAATTAAACTAGTCATTTCGACTGACTCACAAGCCGAACAAAAGGCTTTATCGGACAATGGGAAATGTAATGAAAACAGAATAAGACTGATAGTGTTTCTAGGTGGTTCAGATTGTCTGTGAAATTCTCAAGCTGTTAAAACGAATCGACCGGTTCGAAGTAAAAATGGGTACATTCAACTTTAATGTTATCGAGCTTAAGTTTCTGAAGAAGTGGTAACCGTAAAGGACGCAGCAGATGTAAAACAATAAAAAATTAAAGGCAGCCACTGAATAGGCAATCGTGATTTTTTCACGCTTATAATGCTGATGATCAAATAAAAAGAGTTCCGTACAATCGTACATATAAAAACATTTCATGTATGAGGGCGGGATTTTTATTATTTGTTGTTATAGCGGCACTCTACGGGTACGGAACCCTAAAAACGACTGCTGTTTTATAAGAGACCTAAGTTTTCCTAAAGTAAGATTTTAGATTATATTGTCTTCGAAACTGTAAATAACTACTAAATAGACGTCTAAAGACTGATCATGAAGACAAAATATAGTTCTCACCACCACACAAATAAAGCAATAGTTTAAATCACGCTCTATCTAATGATGTCTCTGGAAGGTCTTATTCAGAGTTTGGATATTATGGAACCAAAACCTGAAAATCCAAAGTCAAAATCAGTAAAAGAAATCATCGAAAAGAAACTGCTTTTAAATAAAAACTTCTTATTGAGCGGTAAACCAAAAGCTGTCAAAGACGCAAACCTTCTAACCAGTACCTAATACCCATTTGCCTGTCTTATGTCTAAGAGTTAGGTTCCATTTTCATCAAACGGCTTAACCAAACATTTAATTATGCAAATTGGCTATCGCTTGATGAAAATTGATGTTTGCCCTTTGCACATCTAGAGCAATTCCATAAACGAATACTAATTTATGATTATTGTTCTGGATAATCGCCAAATATAGCGAAATAAATAGACTTTTGACCAAAACAGAGAAAAAAGGCGATGTAAGCGAGAGAGACTATACAAAATTCATACAAAATTGTGTTTTTGTCTCGCTCAAATTCTCAATGGTTTTGGTTCATGAGGAAGCCTGCATGTTGTGAATCTTAAAATGTTCGGTGTCAAGTGTACGAAAGGAGCCTTTGAGACACATTTTAAATCCCTTCACCACACTGGTTCGAAAGAACTAGTGACACGACTAGTAGTATACAAAAATTGCTCAAATTCTGAATGGTTTCTGAATTGGACTAGATGTGCTAGGGATTTAAATCTAAGGGGATTAGTTACAAAACATAAAAGGATCCGTACTTATGAGGCACTGACCGTTGACTGGCACGCCGACAGCCTTCGCGCTGGAGTCACGGTACGTGCCGTTTATGATGGCTAGCTCCATCAGTTGTCGCTTCTTCAGTTCATCTTCGCCATCGGCTTGCTGAAACGGGAGACAATAATTACAAGAATTTAAAGAGTTAAGCGTTTTTTTCTGATTTTAAAGGATCGGGGTGACATCAAAGCATATTTTCAATATGTGTTTCTGAATATTTATAAAAACAAAGCAAATTCAAAAATATTAAAATGAACAGAGCATACGGAAGAATTCTGAGGAGTTATGAGTTGACTTCCTACTCAAAATTCATTTAAGCTTCAGGATTTATAGGCAGTGCAATAAATTTTCCTCTGACCATTAACCTTACTAATAAGTTAATAATGCGGGTCTCATTATTAGGTCAAATAAAAGTACTAAGGTAGAATTTGTTAATTGTCAATAACGAGAGCAAGGCTTGCTATTGATTTGTTGATTGGCGATGACGTCAGAGACAACGTAACGGTGTTTAGTTATCAATGCAACTGTGTAATTAGTGAATAACGATGTAACGTGTTTTTAATGCATTGTTCGCGGGTAGTTTGCTTACTACTGGATCGGCCGTAATGTTTTGTAAAATCTTCATATATAAGAGTACAGACTAATCTTAATCTGGGCAAAATTAAGATGTCCGTTATCGGATTTGTGTCTTATGTGTGTTATCATTTCACTGCTTATCTACATTATAATCACGAAGATGACAAAATTTACAAGACAGTTACTGGTATGACCCAAGCTTCATAATAAAACTAACTTCCTATAAGTTATTCTGTGTCATCTGTGTCAGATATGAAGATTTTACTATATTAATAGTTATAAATATTTAAAGATTCCATAAAGAAACTGATTGTTATTATCCCTACATATGCAGGATTACAGATCCTGGTCATTGACCCACATATTTGTAAGACTAGCTGCCGCCTGCGGCTTTGCTCGAGTTGCACCTGGATAAAAAGTAGCCTATGTATTATTCCAGCACATGTATTATGTATATTCCAAGTTTCATTCCAATCCGTTCTGCCGTTTGGGCGTGGTTGAGGCACAAGCATACATCGTCACATCCACACATCCTTACATCCTCACAAACTTTCGCATTTATAATATTAGTAGGCTATCTAAATGAGGACACGAGTAACAGTACTAGCCTTAAAGGACTTTGACATGTCCTCACAGTTGGTGGTGCTTTATTGTGTTCTTAAGTATAATGCCGAAATAATATACCTATTAATAGTAATAGTAGACTTCTCTGCTGGACTGGAAGTAAAGAAAAAGCATAGAATGCTGCTTCTCTTCCCGAGCATGTCGTAAAAGTCGACTAAGGGATAGACCTCTCCAAAATGATGGACCATCTATATGGGCGATGGGCTGATCACCTGTCACCATGGTTCACCATATCCATCTTGGGACTTTAAATCAGAAGTGGCTGGAAGTTTTCTTATGTTTACTTGTAGCTCTTGCCCAACACATTAGGGATACGGGCGTGATAATATGTAAGTATGTAATATACCTATTATAGAATAGAGCTCTAATACTTACAGGAATAAGTAGACGTTTGACCTCATCGACCGCTCTGGCAAGTTTAACCTTCGCCCTGTTCTCTGTGTCTTCGACAGTGAGCAGTACGTGTAGGTCGTCCGCTAGGTGCTCCCAGTTCGGCTTACCCCTGTTGGCGTCTTCCTGAAATGTTATAAGAAATGGGTGTGAGTGTTTAGAGCTTTACAAAAGTTTGAAATTAAATTGTTCTCGTGATCGGTCAATAAATGAAAGAAATATTATATAATAAGCAAAGCCTAACAGAAAAGTTATGTTCGGTTAAATTTTTAATTTAAGTGATACAATGTTTAAGAAAGATTTAAGTTACAAAGAGAAACACAATATTTTGAATTCTGGAATGTGACATTTCACGGAAGTGTAGAAATAATAAAATAAAATGAAGACGTGACATTGAACTGGACACATGCAAAGGGTCATTTTACAAAGTAACTAACTCGTAACACAAACAAGACAAAGCCGGTCAACTCTTGTGGTAGAGTGAAACTTACCAATTGTAATACAGCAAATAAAAAAAATGTGTTTTAGGTGCGTTAGCAAAACAAGACAATCTGCATAGTTTGCCTTGTTTATTTGGTAAGAATGATTATCACTAATATTAGTGATTGAAATACTAGCGTGTTTAGTGTTATTGAATGTAATAAAACTTTATGAAGCACCTGTAGAAAAGCAAATGTTGTATTAGTATACATTAATTCAAAATTAGTAGAAGGTACCATCGGATCCTTGTATGAAGCTGCATGGAAAACAACATGTTTTACAAAGGTAGCACAAATTCCTTAAAATCAAATCGAATCGATAAGCATGACATTGTATTTACCTTTTTCTTATCCCTCATTGATCCTTTGCCTCTGACCATGATTTTGCAGCCTGTTTCTTGCTCTAGCTGTTTCGCTGTCATGCCTCTGGGACCTAAAATCCTGCCCACGAAGTTGAACTGGAAATAAAAGATTTTGTTAAAAATTTGGCAACCAAACGAAACTGTCGAACTGTACGTATAAAGGTACCTTAGAAAAGGTTGATAAAGCTGTTACTAGATAAATCTCTGCAGAAGATTACGAAACACCTAATTCTGAACATCTACGTCTAATACCATTAGCCATCAGATTAATTACCCGCTACACATAAACCATATTTCCTGTGTACATGTTTGCATAGCACATGCATTTAACCTCGATTCATAAGCATCAAAGCATCGGTCAGCACAGAGTATATGAACTGTGAACCAGTATCATTCTACACGAGCAGCCCGAGAAATGGACCAGTTGGCGGCGAGCCAAAGATCAGCGATACTACATTTTTTCTAAAGGGATGTTCGAGAAATTTTGTTGAAGAAAATCTATTGCACACATTAAAATTGAGGCTGGAAATTCGTCACACATGTCTCATGGTTAATTGTTTCGCGTGACAGCGCGCAAATTGGTCGCATGTTTTATAAGTTCAGACTGAAAAGTTTTGTGACGTCAGTATGACGAAATTACAGTGATTTTAGGTGCGAATGCTCTAAATTACCTTTGACAGTTAAGCGGCAAACATTTAGGTTAAAATGATTTGTCGTATAAACGCGCCCAAGTGATTTATTATCTCTCTTGTAACAATGTATTTGAGTAAGAAATACGAGATGCGGAAATAGACGGCTCAAACAAGCGGTCCACCAGTCGTTACTCGTCGCGGACCAACGACTACAGCAGTAAGAGACGACAAATTGTAAATCACTCACAAAACAGACGGCCCGGAGGTTTATATCTTTATCGATGAAATTAATCTACCAAAACTAACCAACAGGGTTTTCTAGGTTACTGTGGACAAGCTTACTATAATACGATTCCAATACATTGAATATTATGATTTGAATTGGCACTTAGTTTTAGGAAATGCATTACGCGCTTCAAGAATGTTAGCTCCTATGTTAGAATGTTACTAGCAAGAATGGAAGATCTTGATTTATTTGTACCAGATCGTCCAGATGGTCTGGCGTCGCTGATATTTATATTGTGTAACTCTTATCAATTAATTCTTTATACGAATGAAGCGTGTTAAATAAGCGTTCTGAAAGTCAATAATAATTGTTTTTATATGAAAAGAATATATTGACAAAACTAAATTGTGTCAACTGAATAAATGTTTTGGCACAATATACCAACGTTATTGCCACAAGGAATTTATATTTTCTCACAAATATATTTTTTATTCTATAACCGCAGTTTAAAGTAAGCTACATAAATGTAATAGCAATAATCTCGATGTTCACAATAATTCTAATCCCGAGGGTCTCGTTGTTGGTACTTAGTGGTTCACCACAAACTGCCTGTCTGAGAAGTCTTCCTTCCTTTGCATGTCAACCTTTATAGCTTCCTTAATAATAAAAGTCTCATAAACTTAAGTATGCCAACCACGGGAAATATTTTAATTGAGCTCTCAGAATAGGTATATTCTGATGTAGTTCGTATCGATGCTTATTAGCGATAGATTATCGAAAAGAAAATTAAATGGTAAGAACTATTTAATTTTACACCTGGAATCAGATCGGAAAATTGAAACAAGTACACGATATATTTGACAATGTAAAAGACAGCTTGGTCTTCACAAAACATGTGATGATATGATGATGGTGATAGGACACGGCACAACCGGATGTCGCCGCAGCGCGGGGCGTCGGTCGAATCCCGTCAAAATAGCGTCGCGATCGCTATCTTTGGCAAATCGCCAGTATTTACTTTATTGCATTTTTTTTACACTAAAAGTAATAATTTTATGAGGAAAGTAATTATTATACATCTTTAAATTGCACAAACTCCAATAAGAGAGCAACGTTTCATGGCCACATCGCCGGTCGTTAATAAGATTCTATCGACTTTATTTTGACCGATGTGGATTGTCTTTTACGTGCCAAAGTTTCAGAAAATTTTTCAATTTTTGTATGAAGTTAATGACAAACACTTAAAAAATTGGCACATGCCTGATATCACTCATGATTTTAATTCGATTAAAGAAATGGGCTGAAGCAGATGACGCAGGATAGGATGGTATAATATCAAAATTGTTAGGAAAAATTGGGTCAACATATTAAATTATTATATTGCCAAAATGGGTCAACATCTAGTTTGCTAATGCAAATCAAACCGGTAAAGACAATTCGGACACCATGTAAAATAATATTAGTATCTGGAAATCGTAAGCCTTGGGCGCAGCTAATTGGCAAACATTACCAATAATTGCATTCCACCTACGGCTATCAAGACACGCCTTCTATACCTACCTAACTTACGCCTGTACCGAGCTGGCTAATGGATCTGTTATATCTATACATGCTTTGCCTACTTCAAATACTTGAGAGAAGTGTTTATAGTGCTTACGTTATAAATCAAAATGTTTGCTTCCATTTTGAAATTCAATAAATCTTTTCTGCCTATATGTAGAATAGTTTTGATTCAATGATTTGGTAACTTCTATAAAAAGCATGTAAATATCCTAAATGTCTAAATTTTTTTACCAAAATATCACCGACACGATAGTTTTTTAAGACTTCATCCGTTGTAATTATAAAGTTGTATAAAATCGTATTTGTTGTTGTCCAATCTCATTTCTACGAATTGTTGTAAGTTCACAATTTTGTCACAAATGTGATCCTCAAACCGCTTATTATGTTAATTCATTTGGTACTGCCATTCACCGATAATAAAGCTCTAACTACCTTTAAAATTGAATCGTATGCGTTACTAGTTAGTTAGAATTGATGGTGAGGCACAATCGAATCAACACACCATAACTCGGATAATAATTATATTAGCTAAAGCATCATGGCATTGCCCCCTGATGCCACAGTTTATGTTTATATCAGAAATGTGCAGCTTTGGTGCGTAATTGGCAGGCTCTTTGTGCTCTAATGATAGTGCTACGTCTACCGCAAACCTCGAACCACTCAACAATAACCCTCCTCATTAAGGTAAAAACATTATGGGTTCAGACCATGCATCCAGCTGTATTGGAAATAGTTTAAAATTGCAACAGTCAGACAAAAAACTGTTATTTTAAAACAAATGTATTATGAATTGGAATACATGAAAATTACGGAACAGCGCAGCATAACCGATTCTAGAAAATCTACAAATTGTACCAACATTAGGAATCTATTATCCATCATGTTCTATTCATGAAATTCTCAATCTATCCTGCCGGAAATGTAACTTTTAGCAGACTACTAATTGCGTTATGAATAGTAAATGAATTGCACTAAGCATTCACAATCACGGTTGTAAACCACACACATGTTCAACTATGAATTAAACAATTCAGGCTTTGTCTTGATTGTTATTGTAGCATTGATTATAACAGGTAAGGTAAACAATTTACAGTATGTGTCCTTTCAATGGCAAGTTAGTAAAAGCAAGAAAACCTATGAAAAAGCGTCGTTTGCCCCCGAATACTCAACCGCGACTCAGAGTTGAGCATGTCTCAAATCACGGTTTTTTGACAGTTTTTGATGAAAATCTGTCAAAAACTCGTCATTTGAGACGTGCTCATCTCTGAGATGCGTTTAAGTATTCAGGTGTTAATCTGCTTTTTCTGAACCTTGCTGCAGCAAACAGCAAAACGGTAGCTTCATCCATATATTTACTGTTAATACAAACGGCTGTATGTAGATTGCTAGCACAGGATCCTGATGGATGGCACAAACAGAGGGAGGCCTATGTCCAGCAGTGGGTAAATTCAGGCTGTGGATGATGATGTAGATTCCATTTAAACACGTTTTTATTTCGTTTACATCAGCACCTACTATGACAAAATGAGGAGCTCAGGCTTAACGTTACCGTTTGCGTACGTATTTTTAATGTTATCTGGAGGCTTTGCTAAGCTTCTTAAGTGTGAGTATCTATAAGTTGTAGGACATGTATTGTTCCGAAGGATACACCCCTCCAAATAAATGTGACATCATGGGAAGCGAACTTAATCTGCTAGTTTATCAAAGCGTCAAAAGTCAAGTAGGTACGCACTTACAAAAGCAAACTGAACAGGTAAACACTTTAGCAATGACGGCACATCATTATGAGGTAATGGAACACAGTGGGTGGGTATCCCATGGCAATTGATTGATGGTATAATTCGTGCATAATTGTCGTTTGATGGTCACGACTATACCTATTGTTGCCTCAGGGCTAGTTGATATTGTAGTGTTTATAGGAGCTTTGAAGTTCAATATTATTACTCAATTAAGTTGGACTGCTAGGGACAAGAAGCTAGTGGTTATAAGATGAATTATTGCTAAGCATTATTTAGTTTTTGATTCACCGTTGCCATCGTTTAAGTTATAAAGGCTTTCTTATTTTTTCCACCAATTAATCAAAAGAATGTTGTAAGTTTCGCTTAATTCACAGACTAGCCCAAGTAGACAAAACAACCATATAGTATTTGAAATTACTGGCTTCAAATAAAGCGTAGCTCAGTGTGTTGGTTGGTTAGACAATTCAGGAATAAATCACAAAAAATCTTGTTTGATTTTCTTACAGCTTGCTCATTATTTATAGGTTTAAATAGGTAGGTATTTGTTACATGCCCTTTTGTTCAGTCACGCTATTAGGTTGATAAATGATCCAATCTTCAAGAACAGTTGACCCTCTTATAAACAAAACAATAACTTTAAACCATTTAGTAATAACTTATTCAATACCTTTAATGACTTAACAAGCTACACTGAGCAGATAAGTCACTAATATTATGTTTTATGATCAATCAGTAAACAGAGTACTTACAAATTTGATACTTCTATAGTTTTTCGCCTACTACCCTGTTTCATGACAGGACCGAACGGTCCATGCATAAAAAAGCAAAGCAAAAAATGACAAACAAACTTTTGACAGGACTTAAGCTAGTGAGCGGAGGAGGCTATATGATATCATCTACCCAGTATGAGCTCTCATGAGTCATGATTATAGAAAATGATTTTAGAACATGATAAGGAATAATATGGGCGATGGGCTGATCACATGTCACTATGGTTCATCATAACTATCTTGGAACTCTTGGATCAGGAGTGGCTGCAAGTTTTCATACTGGCTCTGCCCACTTCATTAGGAATACGGGCGTGATAATATGTATGTATGTAGCAGGAATATTCAACAACCAAAAGCTTTTAAAATCCAGAAAACATCCATATGTTTACCTTCCTTCTAAACACGAAACCAAAGCACGAGTTTTGTTTAGGTTTTGGTGGCTTTGTATACTAAGTGTCCAAAAGTAGATACCTACATTGTCTAAGTGAGACACTGAAAGCGGAATGCATAAGATAAGAGTCTAGTAGAGTGGCCTGCGACCCGTGACCTGAGGCGGCGGAGCAAGACCAATCCGATCGGCCTCATTACCGCTCTTGTGTGCTGTGTATGCTGCATCAGTATAAGCCGTTCACTGTTATTATCAAAGTACTCTTTCTCTTATAGGTATGTCGTCCCTTTAATATTTGGCATGAAAATAATCGGACTGCCAAGCTTTTTAAAACGAAACAGACCCGATATAGTGATTCATCAAATATACAAAATTGCATGCAAAAAAGATGAATTAATAAATCTTAATTTCAGACTACTTGGTCTCTATCATCATCATCTTCCTGCCCTTATCCCACTCTATATGAGGTCGGCACAGCATGTTCCTTGGATTATGCTGTGTTAGAGTTAGAGTTTTGGGTAAGGTGTTTTATGACAGGCCGCTTGCCTGTCGTCAACCCTATCAACTACTTGGTCTCTATGTCTACTGATAATATGAGATGTTTCGAATAGCGTAACTTTTATGAACCATTTGAGTGAAGGTATATTCGAAGAGTCTTATGACTTTACTTGCTATTGTAGCCTTAGGCAATTTGAACTAAAAATAAAGAAAGTAATAGAATATTCAAATGCGTTCGTTATGAGGTGGCCAGTGAAGCGTGTGATCTGTGACCTGTTAGCGAAGCACGACCAATCCAATCAACCCTATTACGACGACGCATACGCCTTGTTATCTTTCAAAATATTTTAGGACCGTAAAATACAAGTATGCTGCTAGCAAAGTGGTCTAATTTAAAAGTCGTAAAACTAGGGGCAAAGGTGCAAATGAAGGTAGATAAGTTTAATCAAATCAAGTGATGTTTTATAAAAGCTACTGTTATTTTCTACTAAGCAGATGATGAAATATTTTAATGTATTGCTAGTACTTTACGGAGTAGCCATTTAGATTTAAACATTATAAGTAGGTACAAACCAGGTTTCAGTGAAAGAAGACAATAAGTTCCATTGAGAGCAGATTTAAACATAGAACTACTGAGAAACCGACTATAAAGCACACCCATAAGACATTTTACTGCAGAAATAATAGCATAATAACACAGCAGAAACTAAGAAAAGTTCATTAAAACCAAAGTAATGAGGTCGGACAAAAACAGGAGGCTGCGAACGCCTACACGCGTCACAATTTTCAATGGTAGTTTCCATGCTCTGGACAAAACATCTAGAATGTGTTTATTATAAACTATTTCACTACATTATAATTTATAGGTAACGTTTTCGACGTTTTATATAAAAGAGAGTATGTTGATTATTTATATAAACGCTAAAATTTATTAAATGTAGCCAACTGCTCTATCGTGGCCACTGAATTGTCGATGTCCCGTAAAATTGATGGTATAATGAGAATCTGTCAGACTTTGAAGATTACGCCAAGAAAAAACTAAAACATAGCTATCAGTAATTTTCACAGTAAATACGTTCGTTACTTAACATGTCTAAGGGTCCAATTTCAGTACAAGTTGAATCCGGTAACTATGTTACATAAACATATAATAATATGCCTCGATGGAAGTTTAGCATAGGTTGCATTGGTGCATGCAAAATTTCAGAACAGAAGAAGCAACATCAATATTTAACGTTTCTACAATAGTTTCTGCGAATGATAAAGCACAGGCTGCTTTGCCAGACATGTTTTCACTAAAACAATCTAACTCGGAACGCGTGTTGCAAACACAATTCTATTTTACGCGTTTCCTACGCCATGCGGTTGTGTATACCACTTCACAGCACCCATTGATCTACCTACAGCTACGATGTAACTACACCAAAGCTATTTATGTTAATCTACAATAACATGCATGAGTTTTAATGTGTTTCAATTATCTTCTGGTGTTTTTTTCTGAAACAACCATGTATCACAATACACGTCTTAACGTAAACTGCTGTAAAATTTACTCAAAATGAGTACAAAGAAAGCTTTTATACACCCTAATACATTGATTCAGACATTATAAACACATAATACTTAAACTTAAGCCAGCCAAACAGTTACCAGTAAGGTGCACGACTTATGAGAAGAAAGAACTAAAGCGGTTTTATGAGCGAATTCAATTTTACAACCAAAATTCGACCTCATTTAACAAAAGGTCGATGACTTCTTTATAAACGGTCATTCAATCGAATGTTTTCTCGTGTGGATGTAGGTATATCAATATGAATTTACGTTGCGTAGAAAATATGATGTCACATTTGTTGATTTAACCAAAGGTTTCCAAGCAAGAGAATGTAGTCCCTCGTGACATTACACAGTAAAAAGCTGAAATAACGGTGCGTACAGTTATGGCAGGATTTAATAACGCTTCTTCCCTTAAAAGGATCGAAGCTCAAAGAACGGACTCCGAAGCTGTGCTTAATATCATCGTGTCAGTATGATCGATGTAGATTTTCTAGGGATCAATATTCCAGAGACTTTTGCAATATTTGAATTTGGTACTCACACTGATAATTCGTTTTGCTACGTTGCTTTCAACGATAATGCAATATTGTTTTACCTTGTAACATGTCATTCGTTACGGTTTTAGAAAGCAACTACCCACTTTTCTACAGTCTAACCTTATAGTTAGAGGCTAGGGTTAACACGATTAGAAGACGGATTGAAATTCAAAAGCTTTCGCGTTACGTGTTCTTACATCCCTGCACTATGCAACAATTCAACTAACCTGCGGGACAAGTCGACCAGTCGCAACCGACAGAAATCAGGTTCGACTTGAACTCTCTATCTTGTCCTACTACGATATGATTGAACATGCCTAGTCCTACGCATATGGGAGGCCGGCGTATGTGCTCGGAATATAATATGCTACAATCAGCTATGCGGAATCGAACCGTGTTCAGCATCAACTAGGAACGAGAACCTTAGGTATACCTACCTACAGGTATTTATAAATTTGTTCTTAAGATTTAGATCTTAAAACATCAAGTAAATAAATTGGTTATGTGCGCTTTTATACATGCAAGTAGCCATTGTGTGAAGATTTATTGTAATAAATGTAGATTTACATTACAACATAACATGACCATAGAAATATATTAAGCTCGAGATAATGAATCACCATTTCTTCAGACTTTATATATTCCTATTGTTGCCCAATCTTAATATCAAATATTATTTCAAAATAAAAATTTGACCGAGTTCCTAATGCGGAAATTCGAAGACGAAGTATTTGTGGTATTACTGTGGTAATACAAAACATTGGGATCATTATGGAACTCAAGTGGAGCTGAGCAGGACACATTGGCGTGGCGTGGTGATGAACGGTGGGGTAAGACGTTAACTGAATGGTGGCCGAGGTTATAGGATTGTCCTGCAGCGAGATGAGCAGACGATATAGTCAAAACTGTGGGCCAACGATGAGTGAGACTAGCACAGGACAGGTAGATCGCACAAACAGAGAGAAGCCTATGTCCAGCAGTGGGTAAAGTCAGGCTATGGATGATGACGATAATGAAAAATTTGTTATAAAAAGATGAAACACACCTGTCTTAATAAAAGTCAGAAATACCTAGCTAGTACACTATATTGTCTAAACAGTGCACATTTTCTGGAAAGAATATCAAAACAATGAAACAAACCTGTTATTATTCGTCCTAAAATCTGCTCGTAAATTCTGTTAAAACAATGGTTTATCAAAGCATTTATACGCTACCATTTGTTTTACACATAAATACGAACATTAAAAAGATTTAAAGATTAGTCACAGCACAGCACGCGCAGTGCTCGAGAACTATTGTTTCGACAATGTGTTCGACATATACAAATCTCATACGGTTCGCTCTATTTCCAGAATAGTTAACGTTTACTTTACTGCTCGGTTTTCGCGAGCCAATAAAATCCAACTGCGCAGGCCCCGATTGTAAAAAATGTCTAAACTTTCACCTTGCAATGATAATACTGCTTCGTAGCGATTCAGGACACGACAACCCATGAAAGGAGCAGGACGCCTTACAAATGGTTCTAAGAACTCGAATGACATCCATCCACATCGTTAAAGCTTCCATCATTATTCCACTGTACGTGATCGATGCAACAGCACGGCCCTTTTGATCAACAATCAATACCACTCAACGTTCAATTCATCTTAGGATTTACGTTACATTGTTAGATTCCTTACAATTATCCTGATGATCTATTGCGAGCGAATACAGCTTGTTATATATATTTTAGTTAGGTTAAACCAGTATGTCATAAATCTAAATGTTTATGAATGTTTGGATGTTAATGGTTCAATCTCGTCGTAAACTGAACAGATTTAGATAAAACTTAGAAAATATATTTTTTGACTTAGAATATAATTAGGCTTCTTTTATCCAAGTAACATGTAAGCAAAGCCACAGGTAGAAGCTAGTAAAGATTATATGGTAATATCGAGCCAGATTTAGTCAATAATAACAATATTTAGATAGATATGGACATTAACTCCCTATTTGGATGTTGTAGTTAGATAGTTGAATAGATTGATGACAGGTAGGATAATATAGAGATCATAAATAACATTCTGATATATATCAAAGATGTGAGTGAAGTCTAGATTTGTTGCCATGAAAAACTTTATCCACATAAAATTATAATCAAATTGTACCGAAGCGGATGTTCATTAGATGTGACCATATAGGGACGCTTCGGATATATGGCTGGCGCCAACAATCGATCAGAAACAGAGTGATGATAATCAGTTACTAAACACTCATTAGTTGTGTTATAAATAGTCATGACTAAGATAATATAGAGATCAAAGATAGTATCTGAAGAAGCTAAGGCTCTCTTATAATAAGGTTAATGGATTACATATCCAAAAAAAATAAACAACTATATTTCGGTCAGTGACTTTAAAAACCCAAGAGCATGCATTAATAAACCACACTACTTTGTACAGATCGCGTCAATATAACGAAATAAAGTAACATTATAAATTAATGGTGGTCGGCTGCCAAAAACATTTAGATATAACAGAGTACGTAGGATAGCTATGAACAAAATACACATCGGTAATCGAAATACTTGGCAAACTATAAGAAGGCTTATTTACTAGTGAATCATTCAGTTCATTGAACCTGGTGCCTAAAAGGATCTATATAAGGTGTTCATTTGCAAGTAAGCCTGAATCTGCCGATGAATGGGCGCTATCACGAGGTTCGTTCAAGTTTTAATAGCACGAACCAAAGGCGTGCTAGCCCTGACATAAGTCACCAAATGTAGCAGGCTGACAACCTTGTCTTTCTATTTGTATGACTAAGAGTGGACATACACGTTACATACAACGGTCGCACGGACCGTCTCACAGATTTCAGATGCGACAAGATCGATCGTTAATGGATTGGTTCTAAAGCAGACTGTGATGGTTTTGATGGTATTGGTACTGTCGCGTATATATCCGCTCTTACTCGAGTAAGCTTCTAAGCTTTTAGCCCTGTTGTAATACACCTTACTTGAATATAATCTTGATCTGTTGAATATTTATCTAAGGTTTTGTGTCTCAAAACCAGATCGGTGTTTCGTAAGATTACAGTAAGTATAATGTGCAATATTTATGTCGATACGCAGCTGGATAATATAATAAAAACAATAAAGCGAATATGGTCTCTGCCTACCCCTCTGGGAAACAGGCGTGATAATTATGAATCTATTAAGTGAATACTATAAATGAACTTCTGAAAGTGGACAGTAAATGCAAATCATTAGTAAATACAATTACTAATGTCCCCGTTTTGCGTATTTTGTATGCGTTTCAACGTTGCAACCAACGAAATGTTTGCCCTGTCATTACAAACACCGTTAAAGACAAATTAAGAGTTCAAATCTTGACAGTTGAATAATTAATGAGCACACACATTTCAATGTTCACATGCAATCTTTCATTCATAAAATTATGTATGGAAACGTAGTCGATTCTTGTTTTGAACTTCTATTGAGAACTAAGTTTCACTGATGCTTTCTTAAAATTCCGGCATCGTTTTTATAGAAATTATAATATATGAAAATTTAATGAATTTGCGTCTACGTGTATAATCTGCTTTAAAAAAAAAATATTTCGAGTCGGTCTATAGAGGTAGTAAAATATTTTTTTCATGTTGCAGGCCGTTAAGACAGTATTATCATTTTATGATTTGTCTAAGTTGAATATTTTTTATTTATTTATTTATTTATTTATTTAATTTAGTGTCACCAACATTATGTACACCGATTCATTAATTAAAAATATACAATATAAAAGCTTAGATCTAAACATGTCAAGTGTCATAATAATTATAGGAGACAGACAGCGTGCTATTAAGGTTAGAGCGAGTTACAGAATAGAAAAGAAAAGTAAACAATAAAAACATATAAAAATTAACAAAGTCGGATAAATTATAAAATGTCACAAACTTAAAATCTAAAAATAATTACAGAAAACTAAAAGATACAAATGAATAAATAACGAATTTGACTAATATTAAATTAAAATAAATGAATTAATTGATTATTGAAATATTGTATTAAACTAAAAAGCGTTTAAGACGTTTTTCTTAAATTTATTTAAGGAGCCGTGAAATAGGTCCACGTCACCATTGCCCCTTGACACAGAATTTGAAATATCTTTATTCTTTGAGAATTTGCCGCAGCTTCCACGCGTACGATACATGAAACGTGCGTCATAATTTTCGCAAAAGTTTTATATAAATTAGCGTCGTCTACAAATATTTTAAAAATACTCACATCTGGATGTTCTTTGACTGGCACGTATACTTTTTCTGTGAGTGTGGTGACCATGCCCTCTGCTTCTGGTAGAACTAGTGGTTCTTTCTTAACTCCATTTATTTGGAATAAGCTTGCTCTGACTTTTGCTATTTCTGAAAAGAGAAAACAAAACAAATTAATATTAGCATTTCTATAGAAAATAAAGTCATCGCTGGGTTGGTTGAAAAAGCGATTGGACGCAGATTAGAAGAAAATCCAATCTTTAAACAGCCTAGGACCCGCTTTTGGGATTCAAACTCACGACCATTGTAAAGGTAGTTATCAAGAGTTGATAGCTACTATTTTGCAATAGTTCTTGCCAAGAAAAACATCTGCTACGATAAATTTTAAACACGAAACTTATCATATCTGATGTTTTAAAACGTCCCGAACGATTACTCTTAAAGAGAAAAGTTAATGCCCCGTGGAAAATTTGCTTTTATGTGGAGTTCCGTGGTCGTAACCAATTATATTTTTTGGAAAACCAACATAATGTCAAAACAATAACAATAAATACGATAATTAGGAGACACGTACCAACATTGTTCGACATAAAACAAGAAAATCTCAGCTAGATGTTCAAATAGTTCGAGTAACATATTCAATGAATGTAAACAGAAAAATACAAAATCAAATTAATAAGACATATTTCAAAGGAAGATGTCAATGCTTATTATAGAATAACCACAAAACTTAAAATATGATATTTTTATTATTATAGGTATTTCAACCCGCACTGGACCAGCGAGGTGGGTTATGGTCCAAACCCCTTCCTTATGAACCACACAAATACACAATGTCCCCAAGTGTCCAGCGACTCGGGGGTCGACGCTGATGACAGTAAGCCTGAGCTCCTACAGTCAGCGCCAACGGTGAGATGACTTTCTGAGCGAGGGTCTCAGACGACTCAGGCTGTGAAAATGGACACGAAAAAACGTAACATCCGGACCTTTAAAGTCAAAACTCTAAGAACTGAAGAACGATTGGTAGAGCTTAAAAGTTGAAACTGCTCGAGAACATTAACTGTGACATTATAGGTCCGGCTGAAATAAGGCGATACGGCGAAAATACAATAGAAAGAAGTAAAAATATCTTCCTTCACTATCGGAATGGGAGCAAGTATGGAGTGGGATTTTTAATGTCCAAACGTTGGAAGTCTAACATCAAAGAGTTTTTAGCATACTCTGACATGATAGCTGTATTAAAATTCCACATTGCTGATAAAAACGTTCTAACATTAGTCCAGGTCCATGTGCCAACATCCTCGCATCCCGACGAAGAAGTCGAGGAATTCTACGACACGCTGCATAAAGCTTGTGATGACAACAGAGGCACCTGGACTATTGTCATTGGAGATTTTAATGCCAAAATGGGCACAAGCTAAGACCAATACAACATCATTCTTGGCTCTCATGGACTCGGCATAAGAAACCCCAGCGAAGAGCGACTCTTAAACTTTGCTTTCGGGCAGGGTTTGAGTTTAAGCAACAGCTTTTTACATGTTATTTTAAGAAACTAATGTGTCATTCAAACCATTAATTTATATACAAATACGATGATTTTCTTCCTACTTTGCCAAATTTTGATTGATTTATTATTAATAGTGATAATTAAGATTGTCATTAGTCGAATTAAATGGCATATCATACAATTTAAATCAATGAAGGTTTTATGTTATCCTGATTATCCCTTTGAATCCGTTTTTCCATTTTAGGATTCTTTCCCAGGATAAAAAGTAGCCTATATGTTATTCCGGGGCATATTCTACTTCCGTAGCAAATTTCATTAGAATCCGTTCAGCCGTTTGGGCGTGATTGAGGCACAAACATCCTCACAAACTTTCGCATTTATAATATAAAAAGTAAGATTTTTGTATACATTTCTCCTCCCCCAAACGCTTCCACTTATGCCGGTCTTTTGCAATATCCCACAACTCCTTGACAAACATTTAATGTAAAATATTTAAAAACAAATAAATTAATAAATATGTGGATGATAATAATAATAATAGGTATTTCATTTTCATGACGTCCATTGTGCAAACTTTAACATCTTATCCAGATAAAGAGAAAATGAGTCATTTGCCAATTTCCGGCCAGCGCAATCTGACCATCTGTTGATACAATGTGCATAAATATGTGCTGAGAATTCAATTCGGGATGTGGCTCTTACTAATTATTTTGTTTATTTATAATTTAATTCGTGGAACATTTTTTTAATACTAACATTAAACATATTTTTCTGTTTGACTTGTACTGTTTCAATGTAGGCACGTATAATTTAGATTAGTTTCGGTAGACCTACTTTTTAATATGCTCAAAAATTGTGTTGCTAATAAGTTTTGCTTTTTGAGTTTTCTCGTAGAAACACTTAATGAGTTTCATTCATTTATTTAATGAGGTGATTTCAAAGAATTAACAGTACATTGGATGCGAGTCGATTCGTTAATCTTTGACACCATCAAACACTGCATGTGTGCAGTCTCACGTATCCGCCTGACCATAGCTGGACCACGTAGGGGCTGGCGACAATGCTGAGAGGCTTTCACACCATATAAGGGTTCCGGCCGAGTAAACAAGCCATTAAACCACCACGGGACCCGTGTGATAGCCGATGGATTATGTATTTAATTGCTACCTTCGCTTGCATATTGATGGGACAGAGTATGGGATGGGATGATAAAGTTGGATTCATACATGCATCCTTATCAGATTTCTCTTGGTCCAAAATATTTTTTTATTTACTTTACCAAAACTTTTTTTAACTGTTTCGTTGAACCATGTCTGGATTTTATACAAAGTTTTCGTATTATTTCATAAAAAAAATATTTGTGTCCTTAATAGGTCGTCCTTTATTATCATCTTTGACAACTTGACAAGCAAGTTAAGTCGATTAATAATTTAATACTGACAAGGTTAAGTCACATATACTAAAATCCTTTTGTAACTTGTCATATGGGACATTGACGGGTGTCGAAACGCTTGTAGGTACGAAGTTTTTACAATACCACAGCACTATGCCAGCAATGAGATTTCTAGAGAACAAAGACTAGTAATAGAGACTGCTTGACACAGGTCAATATAAGGCTGTCCATCATTCACTCTACATTTACAGGTTGATTTATGATTTCGAACATGTATATTGCCACACACAGGCAAATGTCACTACATGAAGGACTCTTACGCAAGTTTGTTTCCGACTACCGTGACTGTTCTTTACGTGTCAAAATGCTATGTATTGAATTATATTTTAATGACAGGTGATTTGTAGATTTCTAAATCCCTAAAAGGTTAAGCTTTAACTGAATTATCTGATCCGTTAATTTTGAATATTAAGAAATCCTAATTTAGGTTACCTATCATGCAAAATATGTTGCGCTATCGAAAACTGCAGACAGGACCTAAAGCCACTTAATATATTGAAACATTGGTAAATAGGGTGTAATTTTATCATTTACTCATATTACCTCTAACCGCAATAGCGATCATTCTATGCAAATGATACAAACTAGCATAACAATACTTCAGAACAAACAAATAACGCCTGTATGACATTAGTAATAGGATTGATATTTCGTTAGAAGATTAAGATTGAATGTTAGCGTAGGAAGTGTCCACAATGAAAGGAGAGCAAGCAACTTTGTATCTCACAGAATGATAAATGACAATTGACATGTTCGGGCCCACCTACGACGAATAGTTATGGCCATTAAAAATATGATTAGGAAAACACTGTCCGATTTTGTGGGACAAGTGTGAAAAGCGAAGAAAATACAAAATAATATATTCATTTTGAACGAAAAAGAGCCCATTTTACACAGATGATTAAATGTTTACAATTTTCTTAACTGCCCAACGTTAAAATCTAAGAATGATATAAGGCGCCTAGTTATAAGGGATGAAACACAGTTTCCCGATTACTTTATCATAATCTATCGTATCTCAGACTTGATATCCACCGATTTACTGTGCTCGTTGACGTGTTTCAACTGGTTAAGAAATTACAGCTCGCATTTACTTACTTTAAAGGAAAGGGAGGCCGTAAGCAGAATAATTATTGATCATCAATGCAAAGTCACTTTTATTCTTAGAGTCAGCCAGCGGAAACAATTAACTTCTTTCAACACCACGACGATAACAGATATTTGAAATCGTCCATCGAAGCAATGACCGACGCAACTAAGAAATGGCCGGCGTCTAGACGGAAAATTGCAAGGTGATGTGATAATTAAACATGACGAAAACAATTGGAGCAGAAACAAAAATTCATTTTAGCTCATTTTATAAGGTGTCATGCTCATTTTCAGAAGCACCATTTACGTAATATCTTATTTTACAATAGCTGCCGACCGCGGCTTCGCTCGCGTTGTATCCAGATGAAATGTAGCCTATATGTTATTCCAGGTCACGTATTATGTATATTTCAAGTTTTATTCAAGTCCGTTCAGCCATTTAGGCGCGATTGAGGCACAAACATACAAACATCTTCACAAACTTTCGCATTTATAATATAAGTAGGATGAATGAATTTGTATCTGACATTCCTGATAAACACTACAAAAGTAGGTGACATATTCTGGCACACATAATTTAGCTTTAGGACATAAACAACATTACAATTACCTGTGACAGAGTAAGGTATTAAGCAAATACCTTTATTCTGGTTGAAGCCTTGCCAGACTTTAATGATTTTGTTTTTAGGGCCTGCAGATCAATTTATGACCTGAACGAGTAATATAAAATGAGGGTAAATGAAGAACAATGTGGATTGAACGGGAATTTTCTCACGGAATGCGGCGATGCGTAAATTCAGCGCCACGGTTAGTTTGCGTTCGGCAGACTTGACGTTATTCTGCTCAGATGAACGAGAAGACCGATCACGCAAATGAGTTGTTTACAGAGTCTGAATACTCAACCCCGATACACCATTTTCTATAGAAATATCTTTATTATTGACATTTATTGTCATCGTTGATTAGAACAAGTAATATTATGATGTAGGTACAATGTATAATTCCTGTTTGCATTACTGGAGTAAAATATTACCTACTTACCAAAGGCATAAGAACTATCAGTAAAACCACTAATGAATTGAAGTTATTTAGAAATAGGAAATTAACTTTTGATAAAACATATCTATATGTATAATTGAGATACTTGTCACACACAAAATTACATCATAATAAGCTGTCTTAGTTAAGATTTACAACAAGACTTTTGTCTTATTTCCGTTAAACAAATTGATCCTGCCTAAGATGAATGCCACCCAAATGAAGTTAATGTGGCGCAGGGAACAAAGTACTCACATTTCCGGTCTAGGGGAACAATTGTTGCATTGTGTTAGTAGACAAGAGACAATTTGTAACCAGTCATTGCCTGACAAATCATTAAGAAATCGCTATAAGAGTTAATGTATTAAGGTACCTACTAAGCTTGTTACAGACTCAACCTGGCAAACATAGAGTAACGGATGACAAACTAAATTTGATATAAGAAGCTAAACGTTGTTCGGATATTTTCATTAAATCAGTTAAAATATAAACAGGTACAAAACTAAACAATTATTCAAAATCACGAAAAACAATATGAATTTGATTGAAACATGCTATTGACTACCAAAATTGGTACCATAAAATACTATTTCGGATATAATATACAGCAAGCAATTAAATGATAAAATGTTAAGACCTCGATGTCGTGCCATTCATAAAATCGATCATACGACTTGCATAAGTCTCGTGATGACACTGCAATTGGTAAAGGTATTTTAACTGCCGTATATTTATTTAACAAGACACCAATAATACTAGACTTCCTGTCTTGATGTCAAGTGCCAGTGTTGCTCAGAGTAAAATGTTTCTTCGGCACGGAATTTTTTTAACGCTTTAGTAAAGACAGAAGCTTTTAAAACTTACGCAAAAGCATTTTCTTCAAGGTAACTGTTACTGAAATAACAAAGTTCTGGAGAAGTTTTTAGTCATCATTCAGCGTAGGACTAATTACGTAAGTTTGAAGTATAATGTGACGAAATAATTGACAGTGAATCATAACAGGCTATGGATGATGAATCATAACCATTAGACAATGAAAACCATACGCTGAAAGTGAAATAAAATAATAAACAAAATTAAACTTGAGTTTTTAAATAACCTTTTGGTACTTATGACTGCTTTATTGAAATCGAAACGGATATTGGCAATTACGAAAAACGATAATGTTTGAAACCAGTTAGAAATGTCAGCGGCTTCAACAATTAAGAATAAAGTGTCTTTATAACTCGTATTTCGATCCAGTCATGGTTAAAGGGTTAACCTACTAAGTACGAGTACAAGAATGCAGATGAGACATTCAATGTTGCACATAGAAAGAAATATGAATGGATTTAGCATAACAGAATATGTTGTCAAGCCACGTTAGGTTTTTTGTTTTTCTGATCAGTATTTGTAGTGTTGTTATTAGATCATCACACTATTATTAATTGTGCATCAATTCATTTTAACAAGTGGTCACACAAAGTCAATAAAAGCTCTTATGAATTACATATTTGTCCACACGAATTGTGAATGAAAGACAAATTTCATTTGCATACTGTGAAGGTTCGACCGATGTATGTCAATTACGAGTACAAGCAAATGAGTTTTAACAGAAAGCTTATACAAGTTTTTGGCGACAAAGGTCAAATAAATAAGTTACATGGAAGGCAAACATATTTGCTTAGAGTATACCTACTTAATTTTTATGTTTTACTGATATGTTTTTCTTCCAAATTTAACGCTCTCAGCCAGATGCCATCTTATTATTCGATTTGGTAATGGTTGTTTATTCAAAATTGATGTTCTTGGTGTCTCTTATAACTCGTATATACGAGGAGCAGCTTTCATGACCAGTTTCACAAAACGGCATTTTAAGTGGGCACATTTACGTTGTACACGAAAACAAGCTGGAAATAATAGTGAGATTCCATACTGTAGATCAATTACATGCTTCATGGGCTCATGACATGTCACGGAAAATAGATCTGTATCTTCGTTGAGCTTAGGAAAATTTAGTACAGGTATTATTCTATAAACAAGCTCGGTGCAGTTTATGATTTCGTTTCAGAGAATTATTGCGTAAACAACATAACTGGTAGGGACACGTAAATGTGTCAAAATTTAAAGCAGAACCAATAGCCTTTGTTCCGCGTTTGAGCTTCTAGAATGCAGGCCACGTTCTATCTATACGAGCACTATTTATTCATCGGTCACTATTCGCAGTTGACTGTTCTTTTATTGGTCATAAAAACGATGGAGTAAACCAGAGATATTCGCTGATTTATCGTTAAATATTTATTTTCACGACTTACTTGTGTGAGGCCGGTTCGTAAATAAAGGATAGTTTTAGTGCGGGAAACTGGAGTTTCCTTTTAATTTAGTATATTATTGCTACCAAACATGTCACTATAGATGTAACATATCAATATAGCATGTAAAGTTATTACTACCTCCAAATATCTTGTTGATGTTTCAATGTGTCGTGTCTTAGTTTGAGACATTAATGTACCATTATGCCCGTTCAATAGAAAGTTTATTGCCTCCGGTGTAGCTGTTTTGTGTCAAGCAAAAATTGTGTCGGCAGGAAGATATAAAACAAATAAGTAACATTTTATAGATGGTCAAGATCTATGAATTTATGACTAACATTTGTCTTACATAAATTAAGGACAAAATAAGCTTCAGTTATCTACATGTTATCATTCATTACAAACTGGGTCAGGCAGAACTCAATGGGAACCTTTAACATGAATTATATCACTGTTATGATATAGGAGCTTAAAGTTAGTGTTGAATCAGTTTCATTAATATGTACCCACCGGTGGTACCTACCCGAATCAAATGGTATACTTTATGTGTTCTTCCAGGTCAAAATCTATGTGTGCGTTCCATGTTTCAGCCAAATCCGTTGAGCTGTTACGTAGATAAACGCAACCAAACATAACCCTACACACACACGATCTTTCTCATTTATAATATTAGTGTGATTAAATAACAGTCTGTTACCTACATGGCGGTCTGTTATGCAGTAGGTGTGGGTTGTCATTGTTTGAGACAAATATTTAACAATAAGAATTTATGAAACACCAACATTGGCTCACTGCAGAGTTGTCAGAAGCAGCAGCTTATAATAAATAGTCGTTGGTAACGCCTACTGTCCGACATCCATCAGATTCGCTTCTGATGAATGTATTGTGCGAGTCGTCTCACTTATGTTTATTGATTAACCCATAGATTTACGATTCGTCGAAGAACATGGTCAAAGTCGCTGGGACACAAAGCATAATTTTTATTACCTCATCAATTGTTTCCAAGACTCGGATGCTTTGTTCAAGGTTTTTACTTAACAATTGCAAATACAAAATGATTGAAGTGAACTCAATAGGAATATCGTAATTACTGGTAGGTGTAATCAAACAGCACTAAGGTCGGAGTATGTTGTCATTGCAGAACAAATTTTCAAATTAATAATTGATTCTAGTAAGACAATTGTTCACTTCTTAGAAGAGAAGAGAACTAGTGGAACATTCCGCGACATAGTCCACGTTGAGACTTATTTTATACAAACTTTATCTTCCCATTGCATCTTCTAGGAGTTTATTTTCGGGGATTTCTTTCTTAATGCACCTCTACACCATAAGATAAAATCACCCTCCAAGATCCATATGATTTAATAAAGATTTTCCGGTCATATCGAATGACATATTTAGCTAGTAACAACAAAAAACATAGAAACCATTTGAAAACAAGGTAAATAACGAAGCTAAAGTAAACAATAACATTCCTTAGCCGATATCAAGATCCACACTTCGTAGAGCAAAAGTCATGGACTTTTGCTTCTTGAATGGCATATTGAAATCGAGCTGTCTAAATACAGGTTGTCCCAAAAAAATGTGTCCTGATGTGTTCTGTAGCCTAATTCTAGAAGCATGAAACTTGGACGGTATATCTTCTTATGGCGTAGGGGTGCACTAAGAAAGGGATTTCTGAAATTCAACTTCTAGAGGACGCTGCGGGAAGATGATGTCTGTATGTAAAAAAAAACTAAGTAGGTACATGCGAACCAAGTCGTGAGGCGTTCTACTAGTTTAATTCATATTTCTGACTAAAATGTTCCCGCCTCATTTCTTAGCAAAATAGATTTAGTCTAGTTACAAATAGCTGTCCCTTTTGTAAGTGTCGAAGCTTTCGCGCGCGAATCTTTTGGCACAGATACCGAACAACAACGTTCTTGAACGTAACCAGCGCAATAAAAATCTGAAGAGAAATGTCTCAGTTAATCACTTTGTTTGTGACGAAGCATCTGCCGACGCACCCAATGTATAGTTGGAATTTAATCACAACAAGTGGCGGATAAGCAGTTACCGAATGGTGGCCAAGAGATTTGCGGCGGCCTCGAGGCCGACCACCTGCTCGATGGTCAGACATTGTGTGGGCAATAGGAGAGCAGTGGTTCCGGCTGGCACAATTACTCCGGAGTGGCGGGATAGAGAAGAGGCCTTTACCCAGTAATGGGTGTCACCGGCTGTATAGATAGCGAGAAGTGGCGGATACATAAAACTATCTAATGGTAATTTTACGAGATAGTCAGCTACAAGTTTGCTGATGTTATTTTTGGCAAATTAAAAGTAAAAGTTATTCCAAATTAAATTGTCTGAATATTTAGGATAAATCAATAAGAATAATAATAAATTAAATTTTATTAAAATTAAAATATTCAATTGAATTTAAATTTTTCAGTTTTAGTAGTTTCATGTATCTACCTACATTTTGCTTAAATACAATCGATCTATGTATGTATCATGTTAACGAATCGATATTAATTAAATTGGATGTGACTAGACGAAACTTTATTTATTTTGGCTGTTAACTAGGGTTGTATGTAAGCTTTGGCCTGCTTCCCAATAGTTGTTATAATTCACCCAGACACTTACTTCTGGTTGAATTTGTGCAAATATTCATTAGATAAGTACGAGTAGGTATAAGAGAGATACTACAGAAAATGTTATGCCTATGGCATTTTGAAAGCGATAAAATGACTCAGTGACATCAAAATCATAGAGCTAAAGGAAGCGTTGACTCATGGAAAGGCCCTTAAACCAATAGGCGTCACATGTATTATAGGGAGGAGACAGTTTTCTCATGCCCCAGATATAACGAGGTTCTAACAAGCGATCTAAACAGCAAGCAGTTAGGTCGTCCCTAAAAAGGTATGCAGCTGACATCTTCGAGGCGGCTCAAAGTAGTTATGCTGCATTACGAAGCTTACATCATGGAAAAGACAAATTACACAGAACGCCAAGAATCCGTCTTTATTACTTTGTCCGGGGTCTTACCGCTGAGGTAATTTAATTATATATTTTAAGTTACGATGACTAGCAATAAATGTCATAACGCATTAAAAACACAATACTACAGTAAAAACAAAGGCCTTTGCCATGCTATAGTGCCAGTTACGATTTTTAGATGGAGTAGGCTTGCCTTACCGATACCATGCTCTAAGTTGAGTCGATTACAGTAAGTTAAACAACATTATGCTCGCAATCGCTGTGAAAATAGAGGGAAAGTTCCACAAGAAGACATACAATGGATGAGTATAAACAAAGTTCACTCGTAGGGTCACATCACTGTGAGCACAATACAATTAGGTACCTGTTATAAGATTCAGAAAAACAAACCATAGACATTGTATGCATTTTGTTCTTTTCATCATAATTAGATAAAGAAAACAGCTATTTACAAAGGAGAATTTTGGAAGAAGCTTGTGTTTCCAAAAAAATCTGAAAACAACATGAAAACTCCGGAGATAATTATCAAAAGATCCCAGCAAATATCTATTCCCAGCTATTGCATAACATGTTTCTGACAAAACGTCAGTTAACATGACGAGTACCTACAGCAAGGTAAGTTTTTATTGCAAAGGTACATAGACCACCCATGGTTTCATAGTACCCAATAATTGATTTAAGCCTATTGTCCACTTTATTACAAAAGTTCAGAGGTCCTACACTACCAATCAATAAATAATTGATATCTTAGTGAGAACTTCGTCCATTCTTATTACTTTATATTCGAATCCAATTATTTCAATAATGAAAAATAAAACAAAGTATGCCTTCAAAACATAGGTAGCTCGAGAGTTAGAGGCATGGTTTAGGAAATTCGAAACTCGATGTTCCCGGAGAGCTGAACCAATTTCTAGTAACCGAATTCTCTCATATTATTTATGGCAACTAATCGAGTTAGACACCTAATAGGAAAACTAATGAGACGGTCATATTTTATGTAATTAACTAACCGAATTGTAGTGTTGACCGCGCGCCCCAATAAATCTATCACAGCAACAAAACTATACGATTTATCTGTTCAACTAATTAAAACTGCTATATATCTCACGCATCAAATAGAGATGAGCATTGATTGATATCTAAAAATACACGTATAAGTACAACTATGTCATAATACTTATAAATAGCTATGATCCTCCAATACTTGAAGCGTGGTTTCAAAGATGTGCACATAAAATGTTCAAGTACACACTTAAAACAAATAAACCGTAATTAAAATAGCTATGGTTGGTTCGGGCCTTCCACTTCAGTTGTTCGCATGGGTATCTATTACTGTTGTTACTTAAAAGAAATGCAAGACTTAGTGAGAACGTCTGTCACTTTCGTTTTTTTTTTCAGAGGTGTTTTTCCTTTTTTTTACTTATCTCAACATTTGCTCCAACTTACAAGGAAACGTTGATACATCCCTTGACAGCAAAATAAATATTTTGACTGAATTCCTTTTTTTACTTAAGCAAGTTTAGTTCGTCAGTAAGAATCAGAAAGCTCAGATCAGAATGAGACCATTCTGATCACCTGTGCGCGGTATACTACGAAATGATAGGTTAAAGATCTTGTGGTTGAATATAATTCTACGTATTAAATATTTGAAATAACCTGCAATTTGGTAAATGTAGATATTAAGAATACATACTGGTAGGCGCATCTAATAATTCTTGTTTGTTGTTTCTCGTGACTTTTAGTTCTATGAATACAAATGTAATTTTATGCGAATGAAAGATGCGTCATGCTGTTCTTATTATTTTACAAATAATAATATTATTTTATAAAATACTAACTAATTTAATAGTCATAACATCCGAAGTTAAAAGTTAAACAAAAGAAACCAGAATCCTCATAGAAAATTATAAAAATATTTGCTTTATTTAATTACGTAATATATCTCATGTAACAGGTAATTTGGTAAGTATACAAGATTTTAAGATTTCGCCTCCCACACGGGATCGGAACCATAATTACGAAACCTAAGCGTAACATAACGAGCACTTCCCAAGTGTTCTCAGCATTAAGTGGGCACCTACCACCTACATAGGACGAGATAATCTCGATATCGAAGGTGAATCGGCCGCCTACGTTCAGCGAAACCTCAGTCATCAGCTCAGATCTAACAAAGGTAGCCGATTCGCCGACTGCGTTAGTCAGAACGCCCATAATGACGAATATGGACATTTGAACAGCACTATGCGTAGGAGGCACTTAGAAAACCCGTCCCCTGCCCTTTTAAGGTGATTTCAAAAGTTCTAACTGAATAAAGGTAGGTTCTCACAAGATAATTGATCACTTGATAGGTATACTGGCAACTTGTTCAACAGATAATAAGGCACAGTCATCATATAAGACACTAAACCACGATATAGGTTATGGGTGCACAACAGTAGATAGTACTTAACAAGGTAGTGGAGTTACACAAACATGCAGCAAACCAATTTAAGAATATTAGGAGTCAATTACAGCGTTTAAGAGCCAAGACGGAGAGCTAAAACACAGTAGGCAAACGTACATTTCAAATTTTATGTTTAAGCAAACGAGTAGTATTACAGGCTATTGACACGGCAAATAGAAATAAAGTCAGTGCAGGCAAACAATTTAAAAGCACTAACTGTAGAAAGATGATAGTTGTAGAGAGCATTACTGGTCTAGTAGAAGTGAACTTCCGATCCTAATTCCAGTCGTTGGTTAGTCAGTCGCATACAAGTGCTTTTTATGTGTGTGTGCTTATAATAGCAGTACCTACTCTCGAATGAAAACATCGTGATGAAACTGAAATGAACCTAACTTACAGAGCCAAAAAAGTTTGGAGACAATGTCAAGAATAGGTATAAAACCTATCAGCGCGCTTTAAATCTTTCATAACCTTTGTTTGAAAAGAACAAGTGTCATGAGTGGTTGTGTAGTGGGCCTAAGTAGAAATAACGCAATAAACGCACATAAATAAGTATAATCCTTTAATTTTAGTTATTTTATTTTTTATTACTAGCCTTATTTTTCATGTAACTTTTACGAACATAATAATTGGTGCAAGTTATGTACACCGTAATTGTCCTATACATCGGAAATGTACCTACTATGATTGTGTTTTTTTTTAATGTTACAATGTATATGATGTGTGTGTACTTAAATAAATAAATAATCAAACGTATTTAATATACATGCCGTTAGTGTTACATAAACTATTATTTAAGAGTAACGGTAGGTCATTATTTAAAAACAGATTAATTTTGCAGCTTATAATAATTAAAGCTGCTCGAGACTTGCATTACCTACGTATTTTGTTATTTATGAAAATGACTTTACATTAATTACAGATGACACTGTTCATTCAACTATGTATTAAAAACGTGTTTAATATTCAAATAGAGGTAGGTAATACATCTGATAGGTATCACCGCAAGAAACCATATTTCACGTATGGCATGGACCATTGTATTGGCCCTGTGACAAATTACGACTACGAATAAATCTCGATGACAATAATACAGAATCGAGATTGTGAAGAGCGAATATGTTAGCATGACATTCAGTAATACCCAGAAGATTTAATTGTTACACTATGTTGTGGATAATCGCGTCTATAATATTAATATCTTATTAGATAAAGCATTTGTATTAGAGACGTATTTTTCAATATATTTGCATTGTTAAATTTAAATCAAGTTCCGTAAAATTAAACATCTAGTACGTCAGAGCCGGCCATTACAATAAAGATAAAAGGATCTGGTTAAACAAGGTCGTTTATTGTCACCGCATAAACACAGTAACTAAGTATAGTAGGTATAGCTACTAGCAGGAAGCTATAAGAAACCACAACAGTTAATTCTAATTTCTATGGTGGTATAGACTGAGTATAGACATATTTATGACTGCATCTGCATTAGAAGTTGTAATTAATGATAAGTAAATTCAAGCTCATGTTACAGTGATATAAAAGCAAGTAGAGTAGCAACACAATCAGTTAAGAACTAGTCACGAAGAGATTACGATGTCGACTTTACCCGACAAGCTCAAAGAGTTGAGACAATTTTATAGAATAATGCCAGATTTATTGTATTCAACCTACGCAGAATTACAACAGTCTTGATATCAATATAAGGTACAAATATTTTTATTGACATAATAAACATTTTACAGAATTATTAAATGAACTAGCAATTGTTGTCTTTTCTTGTTAACGAAAAATAATTTTAACACGAAACAAATCGGAATCAGAAGATCATAATAATGACTGTGATATATTATATAGCCAATTCTAAGATGCAATACACAATCCCCGCGACGCAGATCGAAAGCTAGCAATGAACTTCATATAACCAAGTGTATATAAGTACCTACCTCATAACGCCATTCTCAAAATAGGTCGAACACAAATGGGAAATGGAAGTTTCTAACCTAATTGCAGCTGGTTAATACAAAGAGCGATTGATCATTTACACTAACACCTACCACGCATCTGAAACATGAGACGTCTGCAACCACTCCGACTGCCGACACACATATGAGATGGTATAAACAATCGAATCCTTAAAATAGATTTTATTGCCAGAGCAATTGGATTCAATGTCGGTACAAACCATACAACAATGCTTACTGTGGACTGCTCCAGATTATAATAGGTTCTAAACAGTGGTTGTTTAAGCCTAATATTCTTCGGCATGTGTTTGAAAAGGAAAGGCATTTGTGCGCAGGCACAGGACTTGCGCTAAACTGAACTGTTATTTAATTATAGCAGCGTTTATAAGCATAGAATAACAATTATTATGAATAAATATTTAAAGTATGATAAAGATATACCTATCGCAAGTTTTGTTAAACATGAAAATACTCTTGTTGCAACAAAGGCAAGAATGGCTTTAATGACGAAGTTAGGTTCCTTGGTACATTCAGCGTCCACAATCACAATGCATTAGGTGAATGTGGCACAACGACAGGAAACTGGAGAAACGTTTGTAAAGAACACGCATCGTGTGAGACGGACAAAAACGGAAAAAACCTACAAGTAGCCATCCCTTTGTTTCTAAAAGACATGATTATGTCCTATGCGCTAATTGTTTAGACGCGTCACTTTTACCTACTTATGACATTGCTTGACATTATTTTATATATATAATTTACCTTCTATAATAAATAGCATTATATGAAAAAGTGTAGAGAAATCTGGATAAAATACGCACAGGAGCGAGGAGGCTGGCAAAATTGAAAGGAAGCCTGTATACCCTGCAGTGGATGATATCAGGCTCTGAATTATAAGATGTAGGTACCTGCCTGCTTTAAATAAAAATTATGTAAGTCTGAGAAGCAAAATGTAATAGATTTACTAAAATCTTAAGTATCTGTATACGATGCAACTCTGGGCATAATTTAAGTAAATCACTTTGCTTACAAGATTTCCATTTACAAGTAGATATGCGAATACTCATAATTTTAGGTCAAGAGTCATAATAATCCTGTATAATAGGAATTAATTAACAGCGACCTCATTAAGCAAGACGGAGTATTTCAATAGTTTCAACTAAACAACCGTTTGTTTTGATTTGATTTACTTATACGGTTGTCCTTATACGTTTCTCGTCATTCCAAATTTTATATTTATATAGGTACCTACTCAGTTTATCATATAAAAACGGATACTTAGGTAGTCCGTTTTTTAACATACCGTGATAGATAATACAAACAGAAGGGGACTTGGCCAGCAGTGGCTAAATTCAGGCTGTGAATGATGGGGATGTCCGCTTATAGAACGTAATACGAAAAGCCCTTCTGATAAAACCCAGAACGAATACCATGAATCGGATGAGTAATGAGATTCCGTAATGCAAATAGGATTAAGTAAAAAATCAAACAGTTTTTTAAAAGGACGGAAGATTACCTCATGCGCGGCGCTTGGTGACGTAACACAAAAGAATACAGATGGAATAATGACAGGGAACCCTTACGTACAAAAGCGAACCTGCTAGCAGGTAAGGTTATCGACACTAGCACCCCTAAGGCCACATTTGATTTTGATCCTTATTGTTATTGAAATATTTGTATTGTGTCTCAACTTATATTTTACGTTTCATTTGTCTGCACTTGTTCACGCATAATTTTTTTTAATATTATTACAAAATAAGCGAAGGATTTGTATGAGTAAGTGATTTATATCAATAGTTTATATTCTATCATCCTATTACCAATGATCATAAAACAGGAGAACGTTTTCGCAATCTGCATTGGTAAGACCTTTATATTAAACAGCTTAATAATCAATGAATACGCATAAGTTCTACAATTTCGAAGTGTTAACACATCTTGATTTTACATACCTTTCCCTTTACTGAGTAAAATTTATACCTCACAATGTTAGAACCGATCGGTGATCGTAAGCATATAATAACAGGTTTGGAACAGCTCTTAAAGCGCTAGGCATACTGTTTGTTTACATTACTACTAATCTTTATAACGTCCAAAAATGATGTCATCTAAAGACAAGCAAAAAAGTTCACGATCTTGACACACCAGATAATCTTGATACACCAGGTCATAGAAAGATTTGAGTGATTATTAAAAGTAAAAAGTATTAGCTTTGAAAATCGAGAGATTACGAGTAGGTTCATTTTCATAAAATTAAAATAACCCATAGGTAGGTACTTAGCGTAAGACATGTACATGATACGTGTGGGAATACGTTCACACAGAACAGCTTTACCCAATAATAATTAGAAAATATATTTGTATTAGGTACCATCGAACGTGACCATCAAATTGACAAAATAAGGTAAATATAATGACCAAAAGCATGTCGGACCACTAATAGTAAAGGCGGTAGAGGGGGCGGCTTATAAAATGCCAAAACGGCACAGCCTCGGTGGCGTGGTGGGCGATTGCCCGGCAGAGACGCAAGAGACGTGGGTTCGATTCCCGCTGCGGAAGAAATGTTTGTATGTTATACAAATATTTCTTCCGGGTCTGGGTGTTGTGGTACCATGGTACCCGTAGTTTCTGACGACACAGGAAATCCTAGTGTCGAGTCAGAACTATGTATGTGACTGTTGGGTGTTATTTATAAAAAAGTCCATATTTATGATACTGTCCATATGTATTGAAAAAGTGTAAATCCTAATATTTTTGAAAGCTCTATCCAAGGATTCCCTATGATAATTTCAAATTTCAGCATGAGAGGATTAATTTTTTTCGAGATCGCCTATGACTCGGAACATAACGAACGGACAAACAGACAGAGTTTATTTGGACTTCGGAACACTAAGAAAAGCACTTTATAAAAACATTTATGGAGAAAGTAAGTAAAACAAATTCTCGATTAATATGAAATTTGCCATGCATTCCATTTAATTTAACAATAAGCAAAGTGCGTGCAAACACAGTTCGAGAAGCAAGTTCAAGGCTTTATAACGAACAAGCAATGCCTCCAACTCTTGTGTCGGTGTGTTTAAGTTCACATTTGCTATGATCGTGCCGAATCGCTCACGATGAAGTTTCAAAACTGCAATCACACTGTTACGTGTCGACGGACAGCCACAACCTGATTGTACCGTTAAACGAGCCGCGCAAAACTGACCTAGTGCCGGGAAAGTTATCAGGGACGACCGTGTTCCGTTTCACGACCCGAGCCAAGCTTCACGGGCCGAGCCAGGCAGCAGCAACGCCGAGATCGCTCATGATTTCACCGGACATTATTTATTTTCATGATTCTCAGAATAAACTTAACGTCAGAGACAAGGTAAGTAGTATATCAGATAATATCACAGAGCAGGACGTCCCAATAGCAGCATTACTAGATCAACGCAACGCGCCTGATAATGGAAGTAATAAACTGGACAGACGTGTCGTACCGTTCATTTTATTAATGAACATTAATTCGTTGCAAGTGGAACTGATTCAATTGCTTATCACCCATCTAGAGGTGGCATTGACCTTTGATGAAACAATTTCAATCTTAAAAATGAGACGTATTCGCGTGAATATTTAAATGCGGTCGACGATTTGGGTTTATAACGGAATATTAAAGGTTTCAAGCTACAAATCATTCACATTTTAAACGTTTCTAGACCGACGCGCTTCGCACACTCGTAACGTTTGTATTTTTCAAATAACGAATGCTCCAAATTTTTTCTTGGTTCATACCAGACATCGGATATCAGGGATACTCTACTGCGTGGATAAGGAGCGTGTAGTATATTTATAGTTGAACAAGGGGTCGACGTTCCTAAGTCTCCCACGCCGATGCCGAACGATGGGATCTACAAATCTGTAATACGATAAATTTTACTATTCGCAACCAAATGTTTCATTTGAACGATACACACATAAAATAAATTATAAATAGATATTTCACACAGCGCCATCTAGCCCCAAACTAAGCAAAGCTTGTACTATGGGAACCAGATAGCTGATAGAATACTATACCTATACTTTTTTTTGTAAATACTTACTTATCTATACCTATACTAATATTACAAATGCGAAAGTATATCTGTGTGTCTGTCTATCTGTTATCTAGACAAACAGATAGATTGCATCCCGGAGAAGAACACAGGCTACTTTTTTTTAAATACTCATAGAGAGGGTGATTAAGGGATGAAAGTTTACATGGGGAACCGAGATAACAAATGTTAAGCATCGCCGGGTGCGGTCAGTAGGTATTTGGATGGGTGACCGCCCTTTTTGCACTCCATAGATTTTTTTATCAAGTTCAAATTCTGAAAATGATATTCAATGCGAACTAAGTCGTAGGCAACAGCTAGTAATTACATAATACTACAACACGCAGACCCGGAAGAGATATTTGCAGAACATGCAAACATTTCTCCCATGGCGAGAATCGAACCCGCGCCTCTTACGTCACAGTCAAGCACTCGCTGCCACACCAACGAGGTCGTCAAATACACCAACGAACATTTAAATTCTATTTAATTTAATTCTCTGGCTGAGCTGGGTTTCAGATGAAGAAATATTTTCAATTTCATAATTTTTTACAAGATAAATCTAAGCTGGTGGTAATTTTTCTACTTTAGATGATCTCTACGTAATCTTCGTGTCGAAAATAACTTACTTCTCAAATCAAAGGAAGCGGGATATAAACTGTATATTGTTAGTATCTTTTTCTCATTATACTAACACCACGTTCGAACAATTCGATAATTGCGTAGAGAACTTTTCAACACGAGAGTTACGCCAGTCGCCTTCTAAATGGAACAACAGCGAAAGCTGTCAACGAGTGCTTTTCTTGACCCAATGAGTGATTTTATGTTCAGTAAACATCTGTATTCGACTTGAAAATCGCAAAGCATAGTTTAAGAAAGCTTACGAGTTTTCCAGTAAACGATTTGATCAAACATTTTATTAGTGAAATGTGCAAATGTAGACAGACATAGTGTTTGACAAAATTGGAAACGTAACACGTAGGTGGCTTTTATATCGCAACAGCAGTTCGTGCATTACCTATTACGGATTCTGGACTGTTTACGACTCTCATATTCAATAGTCCAAAATGTTGATTACATCATTCGTATGATTCCCCTCGCTGTGGATAACCAATGAGTCATTTGTTACGAAAAAATTGCATGCACATCAGTTACAATAGCTATTTATTAAAATCGGTGGTGATGCTTCGGTTTGCAGAATATACTCGTAAATAGCATCATATTTATAAGACTACAATATGCACCAAAGAAATATCTAACGTTCGACTAATCTTACCGCAAATAGAAGATTTATTTAGAACAACGCAGTTCAGGCATGCAAAGTCCAGTGTCATCTGTGGCGACTCATTCATAACTTCAGAGTTCAAAATCTAAAATAACAAACGGCGACGACGATAGTGAAAAATGGAACAGGTGATGCGGAGAACGCATGGAGATGCGAGAGTTACAAGATGTGGGATGACAAACAAGTTCGGTCATTCAACTCTTTACAGGAAGAAAATGTAGTCTGGCAGCCATGTTTATACTGCCATGATCTGGTTATAAAAATATCGGAAATTGGCTTCCACTCCTATGACTTGATAATGTTTTACTCAAATGCATTCAGATGTGGAATTTGTTATTTAAACGAGTTTTCACACGAAACATGCTCTTTAAAACATCCCTGTGGACAGCAAAAATATAGTTACACCGACTAATTACGCTTTGGACAGAGTCCCAACCAGATAAACACCTAAACCCCAGCCAAAAATACACAAGATGGCGTCGAGTTCATAATAAAACAATTTAATGGGCCAGCGCGCTTTCCGCGGTGACGAAATCTGCGCCGACGCACTCTCGTTGCGTAACTTGAAACGCGATCTGTGCAAGAGAAAACTGTTTAAGGTCGAAATAATTATGCAGCATCTGCGAAATCGAACTTTAAGTGCAAGAAGCTCTAATTCAATCAACCAACGAACGGTGGGAGTAGTTGAACATAATGAAGAAGCGTGTGAGACAATCATTATTTTAACCACGACGATTTAAATAACCGCAAATATTGATTTAGTGTGATACAACAAAACTTATGTATTACCTATCTACCGTGACCTTAGTATTTGTTATTTATTGATTTGTCCGCATATCTGTCTACCTTATTGATTCGACGATAAATATGTCATCCGAACTATTGTTACGTATTGTCACTAAAATTGTGTTATGTTTCCTCTTGTATGGATTTGATTGGGGGCGATGTGCACAGAATCTGGTATTGTTTACGCGTGAGCGACGCGGGCGCGGCGGAAGCTAGGCGGAACCTCGCGTCATTGGCTCGCGTCTGACCGCCTAAACTAAAAGTTGGCCACCACCATCGGCACAGTTCATTCATGTCACATTATCCGCCTTCCGTGATTCATCTCTAACATAACAATCTTACAGGATTGTACGACTTGACAGGGATATCTAAGCATATTTTCGACCTCGGTGGCATAGCGGCTAGTACTCGGCTGAGACGCAAGAAGCGCAAAATCTAATCTAAGGAGAAATATTTGTGCAAATATTTCTTCTATTTCTGAGTGTTGTGATACCATGGTACTCGTAGTTTCTGATACCCACGGCACAGGGAATCCTACTGAGGGGTAAGAAGAACTATGTGTGTGTCCGTTGTTGATTATTATATTTCTAAGCAATCGGTATACAGTTTTTTCTCAAAATTTGGTACGAAAGAACTAGTGACACGAGCAGTAGTAACAACGAAACGGAAGCTATGTAAGAAGCCGCTAAGCCAAAACTAAATGTCCATTAACTTTCCGTTAAGCCAAATAACGGAAGAGACAGAACACAGATTTTAGAAAGTGAGAGATAAGCCTTAAAACAAGACCGAATTTTATCGCCAGTCCATCGACCGAGGACATGTGGCATACCATTAGGCACTCCCATCCTGAGCGTCTTGTAAGTTTTATTGCTCTGGCAACCCCGCCTTGCATTGTTGTGGGGCTTAATGAGCATACACTCGTGCCGACTTTTTCTCGATGCGTGCCTTCAACGAGAATAGTTCGGACGATGCGGCAATATTAGGTTAAAAAATGTTTCGTGTAAGAATTAAAAGTGATATAAAACATTTTTCAAAAATCGAACTCATAAAAGGGTGAAAAGGAGTGAAGACGTTTGTGGAACTACTTGACGCGTAGTGAGACTTGCTTAAAACTCTATTTGAATAAATCCAAAATAAAGGGAAACGTATTTCAGGATTTTCAAAACAACCCTTAAAGGGGAGTAAAATGGGATGTTAAAGTTTTTATGGGAACTTTTTAACAGAAGACGCGATAAGCTTGAAAGTTGAAACTCGGTTTGGACAGAAAAATAAAAAATAAATGGACACGTGTTTTAGGGTTTTCAAAATTACCCTTTAAAAGGAGTAAAACGGGGTGTCAAAATTTACACAATGCGAATGAAGACGCGCATGTAAGCTAGCGAGCTTATAACATGCTGTCTTAGCCTCTGTTCAGTAGATTAAGATAATGTTTAACGCCAAAACAAGAAAAGAATAGATAGAAAGAAGCACTAATTACACCTTCGAAGTTCTTAAAGAACTTTGAAAAATAAAACCGAGAAATGTTCACCAGGGTCAAGTAATCTTAGTTATAAAAATTAATACTTGAATCGTACAGACACACAAAAATGATAATAAAAAGAACTCACCAAAACTTCATAAAAAAACAGGATGGACATTATTTTCTTACCTGGAAAATAAAAAAACATGAATTTAATTCAATCGTTTTCGATTTCCGCATGTTGAAACTCGCCTGCTCTAAATATTAACCCATGTTATTTATAAATAACCAACTCTGTGTCATTAAAAATAACCAATTGACTCGTATTAGTCCTATTTCATCTACATTAACAAGCAGTATTCAACTTTAAGGCCTTGCATTATAAGGGTTAAAATATCTTAATGGAATTATGGCTGTTTCAGTATCTTTATGAGATATAGAACGCGACTGTTTTCATCGTTACAGGGATCCGGCGTGCTTTTGATATGTTTCTTCTAAGAATATATCTTGGTTTCATATCATGTTGCGTCATTTTTAAAATCACGCCGACTTCTTTTTGGGATGCACAAACAAATTTTATCCACATAATTTACATTTACACAGCTAGACCATAGAATGCTGTCTAAATTAAAAAATAATTGAGATCATTTAACTAATACGTTTAATTGTCGTCACTATTAAAATTAACTATTATTTAGAAAATACAAGGAAACTGATCCAAATAATTAATGATTGTAAATGAATAGATGACCGTATCAATCTATAATCAAATGTATTCAATTATTCATTGTATTTATTTGGGTACTATAAGTACCTATAAGTAAGTATTTTTTTTAATCTATTTAACTGGAAATTGAATTATAACTTACTGTATTAAAGTCTAGCTTTATACGAAAAATCAAAAATAATAAACCCTAATAACAAGCACCATTTTAATGATAAGGAAGCAAATTACTATAGGGGAGTGTTCATGCAAGTAGTTATCTTTTATACGAAATGCAGGAAAGATCGATGTTGCTTCATGCGGGCGAGAAGCAAATTTAATGAGACAATAGTTATATTCTTGCTGTCCTCATGTTTTATTTTTTATCCATCATAGGGAGAATTTTTACTTACCAACTTGTAATATCCTTAATCTTATCCTAATAATATTACATTAAAATAGATATATAGGTACTATATGTATTACCTACCTATAATGGTTTGGATATTTATTTATTTGTATCCAATTTATGATTTGTTTGTCCTCAAAATTATAGATGGATATGGGCAACGGGCCGATCGCCTGTCACCATGGTTTACAATATCCATCTTGGGACTTGTGACTGCAAATTTTCTTTTAATTACTTGTGGCTCTGCCCACCCTATTTAGGATAAGGGCGTGATAATAATGTATGTGCTTATCCGATTTACGCCGAACAGCAACAGATTTAGATGAAACTTGATATACACATAGTTTGTGACGTGGAGTAGCATTATAGGCTAGTTATTATTCATGTGCCACCCGAGCGGAGACACGGCTTAAGCTAGTAATTTATAACAGGCATGGATGGTATTTAATTGTTGTTTTGTTTAAAATTCAATTAACACACGGAATGCAAATTCTAACACACAAAGTATTTCAGAAATTTTGAGATATAAATGACCCAATTATACAAAATTGGCCAAGATCCAGACTTTCGTACTACCTAGATGCAGTTCCTTCTATTTGAGATTACCAGTTTACTTATGTAATGTGGTAAAACGACATACCACCTGCTGTAAATTTTCATAAAACATGATAATTCAATAGCTTTTGCAAAATAATTGTCAATCTAGGTAAACCACCTTTATAAGCAAGACTATTAACATTATTAGGACTACATTAGGCAAACAGTTTAAGATAAAACATTGATGTTACGACTGTACGTCTCGCTCGTACTATTTGACCTCTGCCAGTGACATTTAGTGCAATTTTCTAGTCATGAAATATACGCAGAAGATAACCAAAGTACCTATTTATTGCGACAGGTATTAATTTATGCATAAATACACGTTCAGTCAACTGTAAATTAAACTACAATCAATTTGGCTTTCAACTATTTTATGGTAAATGTTTTTCAGATGTAAGTACTTACCTACAAACTTAATACTAATAAAAACCAATTTGGAATCTAAATGTTCAGCTTATATGATTAGTCACAGAACAAAAATAAACTATCATAATGTGGTATTACACATATACCTATACCTATAATATAAACATAATTTCTTCCAAGAACCTGAAGCTTGGCAACGCGGGGGTATAAGCTTCTATTCCGTTACGTCGTGATTAAAGCCGTCGTCAAAAAAAATCGTTTTATAATACCCACTCGAAGAATTTTGATAGGAAATGCCTACCTGAATAAGAGAGAGCAATTTATTTCAATAAAGAAAGTTGACAAAGGCTACTTATAGGCTTTATAGACCTGTGATTCCAAGTTACTGTAGTTTAAAAAGTTTCAGCAAGCTCTGCTTAATCAGACTGAATTAATATAAGATGCAGCCAATTTTATTTCATGTTGATCTGAAATATAAATTGATTTACAGTGTAGTTTTTCCTTTTCGCTACTCAATGGCATCGCGAATTTATTTAGAGTATAGATAAAAAAAAAAAAACATAGTAGCATAAACCTTGTTATGGCTGTGGCAACACTAGCTGTCACTTTTTCTTCGCGCGCTCTGCCGGCATCGTTCGATTTCTGAATATTTTTTGCAAAATCCTTGCAAATCCAGTTAATCTTCCACAATATTAAGTGTTTTTGTTATCAGTGATAATAGTTCGTTGGTAGACATGCCCAGTGCTAAGAAATTACGAAAAAAGATCGTAAAATACGAAAGGCGGCTTCACCGAAAACACCGGCAGTAAAAGCCGTAGCAGAAGTCGTTCCAGATCACATCTTCGTCGGGACCCTTCACCTATCTCCAGTCCATCATCGGAAGGTAACAAGTCTCCTTGTATTTTCAGATTTCATCTTGTAGGTACCTTCTAACCATCTCCCTGTAGCATACTTACCGTGCCTGTACGAGATACAATTGAGCACGAAGATCAAACTTGGTACGAGATACCACAGCTTTGATTCGGTACGAGATACCAAAAGCACACGTACGTGATACGGTGTACTACTTATTTAGTCTACAAATCAGAACACGCGATGTTCTAGTAGACAAAAAGCTACCTGCCTACCGTGCCTGTACGAGATACAATTGAGCACGAAGATCAAACTTGGTACGAGATACCACAGCTTTGATTCGGTACGAGATACCAAAAGCACACGTACATGATACGGTGCACCTACTTATTTAGTCTACAAATCGGAACACGTGAACTTTTTAGTAGACAAAAAAGGCAAAATATGGTTGATGGTTTTCAGAATATGTGAACAAAGAATGCAGCAACGTGATAGAAGTTGTTAAAACAATCAAGCCCAATGAGCAGCAACAGTTACCAGGACCATGTCGCTTCAAGGAGGATCAATTATCTCTCAGGACAACATGATTGACGTGTTCCAAAACAATATACTAAAAAAGTACAAATTGCCAGAGAATTGTCAACTATTGGAAGCACCAATTCTTAACGAGGAAGTTAAGTCTGTCACGACAGAGAGCTCTAAACTGAGGGATCAATCTGTTGAAAGGGTACAACATCAGTTGAGAATGGCTACAACAATTGTGGGCCAAATGACGACAGACTTAATGGGAAAAAAGGAGATCAATAGAATTAACTTTCAAAAAACTAAAACAAATGAGCAATTGATTGCACTACTTCTAGACAGTAACTTCAACTTTATAGAACAGGTCAAGCGAGATAAACACCTCTATGGCATTGACTTGGGGTCAAAAATAAAAACTAGCCAAGAATTGAAGAAGTCTTCATCACAAATCAAGAAGACTATACCAACACCAAGGACTGTAGCAATCCAGAGCGTTGGCACCGTGTGTTGAAACTGTGCCACACAGCCGCTGCCTTAGCAAGGAAGCCACAGCTACAGCCGTTCATGCCCCTTGAGGGCTGCACCCCGAGGACCTCACAGCAAGCACTGTACAATCAGGTATATGCAGGCATTATAAAACAATATTTTTCCTGTTGGAATCATATTACTAATAATCCTGTACTTCTATCTAAAGGATATCAAACTCCTCTTTTTGAAGTGCCTACACAAAGCATATTACCTACAAATAATATATCTAGCACAGAACAATATGCAACAGGCTATCACTAATCTGCTAGAACTAGGAGCTATACAGCCATGTAATCATAGTAGTGATCAATTTATCTCCAAAGTATTTCTAAGACCCCTAATGGGAAGTTCAGATTCATTCTTAATTGAAAACCCCTTGGAAAGTTCATCAAAGTTGAACATTTTAAGATGGAGGACATTATAACAGCTATAAAAATAGTAGACCATAATTTTTGCATGTGCCCCATAGATTTGAAAGAATCTTATTTTTTAGTGTCTGTGGCCCCGGAGAACAGGAAATACTTATGTTTTCAGGTTAAAAATTCCCTGTATCAATTCACAGTTCTCCCTTGTGGCCTTATACAGCTCCAAGTGTCTTTACAAAATTACTGAAACCTGTTATCAGTGTCCTTCAAAAACAAGGATTCTTATTAACCATTTACCTGATGATTACTTATGTATTGGTCATACATACAATGAATGAACAGCTAACAGGGATGCAACACTCAACTTATCTCATTGTTTGGGGCTTATTATAATACATGCATACATACATATTATCATGTATCCCTAACGGGGTGGGCAGAACCACAAGTGATCATAAAGAGGCTTGTGATGTGAGCCACTTCTGATCCAAGACATAAACTATGAAAAGAGTGTCTTAACACCAAGCACATCTTGTAAATTCTTGGATTTCATCATTAACTTACATGATAATGACTCTTGAGCTACCACAATAAAAACGAATTAAAGTTTTAGTATCAAAATTCAAAAAGTGCTTAAGACTGCTAAATAAGAGATTTTTCAAGCACTTTAGTAGCAGCTTGGCCAGATGTACCTTTTTGGCATATTACATACTAAAATATTAGAAAGAAAAATGTACTTAGATTTATCATTAAATCATGATAACTATGATGCTACAATGACACTAAAACCTATTCTCTTACCTGACTTAAAGTGGTAGTCTTCTAACATCAATCTCACAAATAAAAGAATATGTTGTAGACAATTCAAAATTGAAATATTTTAGGATGCATCTTTGATTGGATGGGGAACACATTGCAGTGGCGAGAGTGTTGGTGGTTTGTGGTCACACTCAGAATTTCACATAAATCAGTTAGAACTCCTGACAGCCTTATTTGGATTAAAATGCTTTGCGAAGTCACAACGTCACCGTAATATATTCATTCAAATTAACAACACTACCGCCATTGAGTGTATTAATAAAATAACTTTAATACTGAGTGGGAATTAAGCAATGAAGCCTATTCTTTAATAAAATATCAGTTTGAAGTCCCCCACTTTGATCTATTTGCTTCTAGAATCAATAAAAAATGTGATGTTCATGTCTCATGGAAGAGAGAACCTTGTGCATACACGTTCAGTGCTAAAAACACATACGTTTGCGTATTCGGTAATTCCCGGCTCACGCGGCCGAACGCATACGTTGTGTGAGCTATTTCTTGCTACGATCGTGCGGCACAACACACCGTGCGTGTGAAATACAACGTACTGCCAGTGCGGATAACACGCCTGGCGTGGCGCATAAATATTATTAGCTAATCTACAATCAGTCATCATCATCAAAACAGTTCATCATATTTTCAATAGTACGTAGGTACCTACTATAAATCATTGCTAAGTAGGTACCTACACAGGATTCCTACCTACATAGGTCCTACATTAGTACTATGTATGAAAATACAATAATATTTTACAAGGTAAGTACCTACTATAGGGAGAGTTTGGTCTTGCAAATAGATACGAAGAAAAATTAAGTTCCCACGAGTCTACCAAAACATCCCTATTTGCTATTGTTCTAATCAAAGTAATGGAGGAGGGCTTCGAGTCTACATCTCTCGAGGCCCTCCTCCATTACTAATGACATACAGGTTCTTGAAATTACCGGCGTAAAGCTCAAAACGCAACGATAGCGCGTTCTAATTTTACCTGTGCTGCCATCTAGTGCGAAAGTTTGTGACGATGTTTGGATGTTTGAATGTTCGTGCCTCAATCACGCCTAAACAGCTGAACGGATCTGAACGGATCTGAACGAAACTTGGAATATACATAGTACATGTACTGGATTAACATATAGGCTATTTTTTATTTTTTATTGAATCTAGTATTTTACTTTTAAAGTTGCAGCCATTTTTAATAATAAATCTACTATTATTCAAATAATAGGTAAGTACCTAATGTTGACGAGTGTTGTACGAAAACGTAGTGTTTTTGTGCAGTTAAATGAGCACACTTATGTACCTATCTAATTACTGTTTTACGTAGGTACTTAACTGCATTTATGGCATTTTTATTGTGAAGTTTAGCATAACAGTGTCGTCGGCTTTAGTGATGATGTTGATGATGAACATCAACACGCTAGACGTGTAATCAGCACACGGAAACTCCACACGCCAGGCGTGTGGTCCGCACAAGTGTCCCGTCATTTTTAACACGCTGCGCGTGTTTTGTCGCCCGCGTGCATAGTCATTTTTCGGGCAGGGGCCGCCGTGCGGTTTAACACAAGGTATGTGTGGAGGTTAGCAACGACTTAGTTATAGGAAAAAAAGATCGCAGCCAACGTGTTAACATAGATGCTCTGACACTTAACTGGGAACCATATTTTTTATGTTTTTTCCACCATTCGCCCTTGTAACTAAAAGTTTACAAAAAATAAAAAATTATAAAGCCAAAGACATTATAGTCTACCCAGTTTGGGAGTCACAACCCTGGTATCTACTTGCCATGAAACTAATAATAAGAGAACCTATAATATTCAAATGTAGTACCAACTTCTTGCTGATATCTTCTTTTAGGTCAATACACCCGCTGAGCAGCCACCTTACCCTGGCAGTGAACATCTTCTGTGGCAGGCATTCAGATGCCGAGGTTTGCCGGAAAGCTCATTGAACATCATGTTAGCTTCCATATCTGTAGGTACTATGAAGCAATACAATACTACTTACAAAAGCTGGTGGAGGTTTTGTCACACACAACCAAGAGTTATTTCTGACATCTGTGCCATTTGTCATACATTATTCTTAACAGATTTTTTTTTTAAATGGAGCAGGTTACAATAACCTTAACTGACATAAATCTGCACTATCCATCCTCATGGGGGAAAAATGAGCACAGATGACAGAATTAAAAAGTTCCTAAAAGGAGTGTTCAGACTAAAACCTGCCATGCCACAATACGCAGAGATTTGGAACCCAAGTATTGTATTACATCATCTTGCCAAATTACCTTAAAACTCTGCTCCGAGCAAAGAAATGTTCACAAAAAAGTTGGCCACTATTAGCTTTAGCAACTGCTCAATGGGTGCAAACAATATCTTTGGTTAAGACAGATAATATTTTTATGTCTAATACTAACATTCTCTTAAACTATTAGCGACTTAGTCAAAACATCTGTAAGCACAAGAAAGGCTTCTAATTTAAACCTCCCATTTTATTCTCAAGAGCCTAAAATATGCCCTGCCAGCACACTTCGAGATTACATTCAGTACACAGCTTCAATTAGAAATGAGGAACCATATATCTTTCTCACTGATAAGAAACCTTATCACCATGCATCAAAGCAAACCATAAGCAGGTGATTAAAAGTACCCTCACTGAGAGTTGGAATTGATACAAGTAAATTCACCACTCATAGCACCCGTCACTCGGCTACCTCATCTGCTAATAGAGCCCTGTGTCTATGGATGTTATCAGGAAAATAGCTGGCTGGTCAAATAGTTCATCAATATTTGTTAGATGTTAGGTATAATTTACCCATTGAAAACCAAAATAATAACAATGATTATGTTCAATCTATTTTCAATGTGACTTAAAATTCAAGACTAGACAAGATTGTCTAATATAACAATTATTTGACTTATGATTAAGTAGATTAAATATTACATAATTATGCTGATCTTATGTAGGTAGTAGAAAAGCCTACTACCATACTCATCAGTAAAACCACACAACAGGAATGTGCTGTGTAGTCATTTATTGTGTATCATTCAACTACGATGTAGTTGAATTGAAGCTAACAATTAGTTTAATTGATTTGAAGTTTGAGTTGAACTTATTACATAATGTTTTGTATAAGCCAACAATTAGCTTAATGGATTTGAAGTTTGAATTGAACTTATAACATAATGTTTTGTATAAGGTATCCTTATATGCTACAAAATAAACAAAATTGAAGTTTAAAAGATTTATTATTGTTAAAATAATTCAGATTAAAACATAAACAAATCTTACTAAATATTGCCCATTATGCTCTTTACTCTAAACAACTACACTGTAAATCAATTTATATTTCAGATCAACATGAAATAAAATTGAAAATTGGATGAACTTACCCAAGTGAAATCCAATTGTAATTTTATGAATGTTGATCTGAAATATAAATACCCACCCAGCCCTGTATCATTGCCCAAGGCATAATGGGCACCTAGGTATCCGGGTTCAGCTCTGAATCAGTGACAGCTAGTGTTGCCACAGCCATAACAAGGTTTATGCTACTATGTTTTTTTTTTTTTATCTATACTCTAAATAAATTCGCGATGCCATTGAGTAGCGAAAAGGAAAAACTACACTGTAAATCAATTTATATTTCAGATCAACATTCATAAAATTACAATTGGATTTCACTTGGGTAAGTTCATCCAATTTTCAATTATGATAAAGTAAACAAAGCTAACAATTGTGGAGATATCATAGAGTAAGTAGATTATTAACAAATATCAAAATCAAGAAATCAAATATGAAGATTTCCTGAATACATTTGATGATGTCTTTGACAGATATCTGGAGCACACGAATGGTAGAACACGAGTAATTAAATTAACAGATGACGTCGCGTGGGCAATATAAACGAAGAAATACACGAAGTGTTAGACGTGCTAGAGAGTGACAGGAATATATGTGATAAACACGCTAGAATGAGATGATGTCAATCTATCAACAACGAAAGCAACGACTTAAACAGACGATTTCTCTGATGTGATGAGTCACAGGATCGAGACTTTTTTTTTCGGCATCTAGAACAGTACGTTTGATGGGTACCTAAACCAACTATATGTAATATTTATATAGGTAGGTACTAATTAATCCATCCCAGGACTTTGAATCAGTAGTGGCCGCAAGTTTTCTTAAGATTACTTGCAGTTCTGCCATCCCATGTGGCTATTATGGATACGGAGGTGATAATATGTATGTATGTAATTAATGCGTTTCCTTCCTACACAATACTACGTATCGTTTTGAGAAATGATAGTATGAGGTCATTTATCTTACCTATAATTATAAATGCGAAAGTTTGTGAGGATGTTTCGATGTTTGTGCCTCAATCACGCCTAAACGGCTGAACGGATTCGAATGAAACTAGGAATATACATAGTACATTATGCTGGATTAACATATAGGCTATTTTTTATCCAGGTACCACGCGTGCGAAGCCGCAGGCTGTAGCTAGTAAGTCATAACTAAAACTAGATAGTGTTTGTCGAGGGTAATGTTTGTATAACAAAAATCTCATGTGTCTGACAAGTTTATTCGTCCAAGCTGACAACCTATAGTTGAATCGACTATCAACAATCACACAATCATATGAATGAACCGGTAAACGTTGCGCGTTCACCAAATTGCTTAACGCGAAATGAATGGGTCCCTTAAGCCTCTACGCAAATGTTCCAATACAAGAGTCGATGCCGAATTGCCGACCGTCGGAGCGGCGCCTGCGCATCCCACACGTGTGGCGCAACAGAGGCTCTGTCGACATTGTTTGCATTGCTTGTTAGTAACGCCTTGCCTATCGATTATAGAAAGCGAATCTTAAGAGACTACTAAAAACCTGCCTACCCATGTTCTGATTTAGCCTTCTTTGGGACCCACTGAATCTCATTAGCGTAGTCATTTTAATTCTTTGCATTAAGACAGCTAAACATTCACACAGCAATTTTCCTGAATATGGGAGGCTGTCCATTGGGTAAGTTAGCTGTTGTTGCCTTATACTGTCACTGGTTTGCAGATGTCGTCATACGGGCGCCATCGACGTGCTGCGATAGAAAGTTGAAGAACTAGACTGGCCCCGTTTGGACAAATTACGAGGTAGCTTAGAATCACGCTTAGTGTTATGATTTTCACTTTATAAACTCAACTAACACCAGAAGTCTTTTATCCAATGTACAAACAATTTTGTATTTTTTATACATAGACAAATTGATATCAAAAATATAAAATTACCCTTCTACATAGCAATTATAAATACACAGGATAACTTAATTTTAGTCCAATGACTACAAAATTATAGAATCAAAAACATTTTGGTCTTTTTGGACGATAGGTAAACTGGAAACTGTCGTCCATGTAAACATTGTAACAGGTCAGACTCAGACAGGCAGCGTGCGTCCGCGCATGCATCGCGATTAGTATGAAGCGTGAAGGCCGAGCTACGTTATCGTGGCTACTGGATAGAGTAAACAATAAAAATATCAATGACATAAAAATGCCACCAAAGCGAGTAGGAAAAGTATTCAAAGAATTAAATTCCTGATTTACTAAAACATACAGTTTATGCGACAGCAATTTTGAAACCAGGTTAGCAAGCAGTGCCACAATGATGGAAGTTCATCTAGGAAACTTCAAGGTTTTAACTAATAATAGAAACACTTAAAATAGAATAATAAAAGACTTAATAAAAATAAAGTATTTCTAACCATTGACATTGGAACAGATTTAATTGCAAGTTTATTATTTAAACTGGTATTATGCATGTTAATACATACATTAATTATATTAATAATAACAAGTAATAAAAATGTGTTGACAAACCGCTTTCATCCGTACCTACTACAACTTAAGTACCTTACCTACCTATTAAGAAACTATTTATATGATAAAATAATGTTTGTATAAAGCATTTTAAATTGTACACTACCATCCAACTATATTAATATACTTACATACTATTGATTACCTACATAGCACCGTTATCACATGTAGGTAATATAAGTTTTTTAACAACTAATTGATAAAACTCGTATCGACAAACCTACCTACATACCCTAATGCATAATATCTTATTTGGTTCGAGTATATATAATATTGCGATTTTAATAAATTAGAAAAAATTGTCAATCATACTAATCGGAAGGACGAACCGCTTTCAGATTATCAGTAGGTAGGTACGTGCTTATTTCCATTTCCATTCGGTCATCATAAACTTAAATCTTCAAACCATACCTAACTCCAGCTACCCACATATCAATGCATAGGTACCTATTGAAACTACCTCGCCTACACTGCATCCAAATCAATAAAATGTTACGTTTTGTCTAAATAAGGAGATTTATTTGTCCATTGTACTATGTGGGTCAACAGTTTTCCATCAATAACAGACATTGTGATTGTGACCGCTAATGCCAATGCATTTGGTACCCACATGCACACTGGTCTGTAACGGTGCTGACTTATTCAATAGTATACCTAGCATACCAATGATAATATACACTACCTTTCATCAAATAAATAGCATTACTTACACAGTAAAGCTACTTATCAGTTGCAATTTGTCGGAATCATGTTTTATTCGTAACATGACCGTTTCCCGAAACAGTTCCCATCTCACCATTTAAATGTGGCCTAAGGCATATCTGTCTGGTTCTCACAGGTTACACCCAAGGCTTTCCATCTTTGGGTAAGATAAGGTTCTATAAGGATAGACATCCGCCGGATTGTCTGAAGGTCCAGCTTGAGACAATTCGTATATCCATATTATGTAATGTGCACGTCATTTTAAACTGGCCGTGTTCACTAAAAACTTTTTGTCGGTATTTATAACTCGTCTATTCTTCAATATTTCGTAGGTGGTTTTGATCAATATAAAGCTAGGGCAACGAAGGAATCTATTTATTCAATAGAACCGTAAGAAAGAACAGTGGGTTAACTTGGCGTTATTGTCAAGCATCTAACAAACTTGTAGGCGTAAAGGGCTACAGTCAAACTATACAGGTCCACCCAACAGTCACCTTCGTTCGTGGGCTGCGAGCTCCCACGCTTAAACTGCGACCTTTTTGTTTAAACACTGTATTCCAATCAGTAATGTTTCTCGTCGTTAGAAGCATGCTGAATATTCACGTATGCAAAACGCTGTTTGCGAGAGAACTTCTAGTTAAATCATATTCAGACACCAAATTGTCGTGCTCAATGGGCTGACAGTCAGATATGATAGCTGAATCAGATATTGCTCAATTCAATATTAGCATTCGACACTGACGCACTTTTTAGTAAGCGAGCTTTCTCTTTGTTAAATTTGTTTTCCAATCTTTATAGAGATCGATCTATAAATCAAATTACCTGCGTAGGCTTGAAAATATTTATCCGAGTTTCAAAGTATTTTAGTACTAGAAGGTTTATTTAGTGGTTTAGCTTGTGTGGCTCCCACCCACCTAGGTCAGGTTGATAAATTGGCATTCTAAAATGATAGAGTTTTTTTGCTTACTCATTAACATAAAATATTTAAAACTTTATACTCAATTTGAAGGCCATTGTTTCCTTGTTTCTAGTAAATCTATTAATTTATAGATAAATAGCTAATTTCTGGTCGAAACACATTTAACCAATGTTTTTTGAGTTAACATTGACACGAAAGAAGAAGTAAATCTATCAAAAAATAGTTTTAATATTTTCTAATAACACTCACATTACGGCAAAATTACAATGTTACCGCCACCTATTTTCACGACCTTAGAAAAACTATATCTCATTAGCAGAACGATCACGTCTCTACAGTACAGACAAAGCATTGAGCGTAGAGCAGTGTCGTGGGAACGAACGAAGAATGAACCAAGTACTCATATGATCCAGTTTTCTAGAGATGTAGCCTTATCGAGGTCGGCGCGATAATGAGTCGCGTGTCAATATTAGCTTTCTGTAACATTATTCTGAAGTAAACGACAAAGAAACAAAGATAGAAGCAAGTGTTTCCTCATGCATGACACATTTTGGAGAAACAAACCAAGTTTTATGGGTTGCATCGATGTTACGGTAAGAATCATGTCACATATTCTGAATTAAGGAGGCTCCAAAGTGGTTGTTACATCAGCAACTGTTTTGAATCATTGCAATTAAGCAGCCCACAAGTATCAACTTGTTGGAGAACGACTGGCACAACCTTGGATTCTACTCCTCCACTCTACCCACGGCTACCCTCATTTGGTCAACGACGTAGGCGCAACTAATCGCATACTAAGCAACCTTATAATGATTCAACTAGTCTCACTTTTGCTACAGGGTTGCGGAATCGTAAACATCGGAGTTAGAACAGTAGTGGCGTCCACGCTTCAATTTAATGAAAATTCGTTATACTCGTAGGAGATATAGCAAACACAACTACCTACTGCGTTACCGCAAAAAATCACAACGACAGTGGTATCTAATCTATTGAACTACCAAGTTTCATACAGATTTGATTAACGGTTCGAAAGTTATTCTCTAACGAACATATCCACAAACATACAACACCAAATCGCCCAAGTTGACACTGAGATTTTCGCTCGCTTCTCTCGCTCAATCAATTATATAAATACTCATTTCCATTGTTTATTTCATAATTTGTTATTAAATATTTAGGAACTTAATTCATTTTAATAATTATTGAGATGTTTCAGAAGATTCAAATTGTGGGGTGTTCATTTGTAGATAAGTTTTTACGATAAGAACGATGTTTAAAGGCTATTAAACTCATTATCTTTTATCGAAGCGCAATCTGCAACTCGAGTGTATAACATTCTTGATAAACTAACTTATCTATAAATCTGGACACAATATAACAATCATTATTGTCAATTTGACATATACAAATTGATAAAAATATGATAAAAAAATACAATAAGTAGGTATTTCAATTATTTGTATTCTAATCATTTGATACGCTAGTCTATTTGATGTTTTGATTGATCAATTATTTGTATATTGACATTGTTCGCTGCATTGTTATTTGGTGTTGCTGATCTTCTTGGTATACAATGCAAACAATCAAATGTTCAAAATGTAAACACGCTCCGCTCACTCTCAAGAGTCAGGAACTTCAATGTTTGGATTCACAAATGCCAATAATAATAAAGTAGGTAGGTAAGATACTCACTCATACCACTTGAGTTTAGTAGGTACCGTTTTCATTATGATCATAAAATGGTCTTTTGTTGAAGCATAGACGGGATCGAAAATTTGCCAAATTATCAAATTTCCACATATTTATTGAAATCTCGCATTAGATAGGTGCAGTGATTGTTATTGCATTTGAATGTCAAGTAATGTCTTTGGCTTTGTTTCAATTTCAGGGTGACTCTGAATTTATGCAGTTCAGATTTCTACTCGATGAACTGTTTATAGATTCTGAATCCAGTCTATTTTATTCTTGTGTTTAATATTCCAGTGGACCAAAATAGCGGCGTAATTTCTTGCTTCAGTGTTTGGCGTAATGCGATACGCCACGCCTGTCGTCTGTCAGTTCACCGTTGATATTTTAGTCAAGTTTCAAGCAGATAGATGATGCGTCAAATAAACCATAAAACAATCTACTACTTGGATCGTAATTTTATTGGACAGCGACATGAACATCAAAACTCAGTAGAATTCCGTCGACGTTTCCCAATTTGTGTCGAGTGACTCAACCTGATTTACTTATCAAAACGAAATTAAAGAAAAGAGTCCTCGACTCGAGAGCAGTTGCTTTTTATGGCAAATGTTAAATCAACAAGTTTCAGGGTGATGCAAGCAGAATATTACACTGGACACGTGTTTTATATTATGTTCACGCAATTTAACTGCAATAATGGCTGCAAGAATAATATGAGATTTGAATGGAAAACAAACTGTGGTAGGTATGTACCTACTTGGTACCTATTACCCAAGTTTTAGATACAAATAAGTAGTAGGTACCTTTCCTGTTTGTTAGAGGAATGGTCTACAATTTTTAACTTTAGCAGGTAACTTGTAGAATTTACTAGAGGCCCACGAAGTGTAGGTACCGAGACGAATCTAGTTAGGTTCGTGAGCTACTGACATTATTTCGTAAGTGCTCATTTAAATGCGAGTAAACATTGGACAATAAGAGACCAACGCTTACTAAGACATCTGCTTAATGCTCTAATCTTGCATGAATTGTCGACGTAGGTATCTGATTTAAACTTAAGTATTAAGATGATGTCTTTATCAGGGATTATATTTATAAGACTAACTCCCGAATACTCAAACGCATCTCAAAGTTGAGCACGTATCAAATGACGATTTTTTTTGACAGATTTTCACCAAAAACTTTCAAAAAACCGTGAGTTGAGACGTGCTCAACTCTGAGTAGCGTTTGAGTATTCGGGGGTAACCCCCATTATTAGGTACATGGTACCTACTACCTATGCGGTTGATGAGTGAAGTAGTAACATAATTGGTAAAAAAAAATTATAACGAAAATACATAGTAGGTATTACGGAATCATTAGTAAAGTCAACGCGACCAATAAAGTGTAATTAAAGCATACTTTACATAATGTTTTCCAGCGAATCATTAGTTAGGTAACTGTGCAGATAGAATGTAGGTAGTCAGTCAAAATGTGATCTCATTTTTAGGGTACTAGCAGCCACTAGAGACAGTTAGGTAAAGCTTGACAGTATCTCAATCGTTATGGTTGCGACATTATGACCTGTAGAAGCATCACTCGAATAGAACTCGCTTCTCTATAAAACGTGACTAGTGTTATAATAACCGATTCCGTGCTGTAGTCTTTATATCAAACTTGGCAAACAAATATTTCATGGCACCTCTGAGGAGCCAAGCGCCAGGGAATGTGATGGCACCCCTAAGGTGCCATCCACCATGAATGTAACTTGTTGCTTTTTCTTCGTTTCCCACGTGTTTTAAGTTCAGTTGCCACCCGATATTGAACATAAGTGGTTTATTCATTTGTTTAGTGTCTTTTGAAGTGACTATATACGTGTTCTAGAGGAGATGCAAGCTAAGTTACGTATTTCTACCTGGGGTGTTAATCTTTTTTGTACTTTTTTGATAGACTTAATGATTTGATGAAAAAGGCAATATTGTAGCGATAAACTTTAAGGGCGGCTTGCAGCACTTACTTAAATCTCGAGTTAAGGGCTAATTCAGATTTAAGAAAATCGATATTTAGGTGATTTTGCTGCAAGTGGCTGGGTTGGTGATCTAATTACAAAAATAGTAGGTACGCACAATATAGGGTATGGATATTGGGTTCAGTACTGAAAACAAACTATTGATATATCATAAGCATCGATTCCCGTTCCGTATCTCTCCCTAGCCGACATTTCTCCGCCACCACGGTGCTAATATCGTTTTATTTACAAGATGGCTGGTAATTTTTGATTGTAGCGAGATATTTTGTCTTCGAATTCACGCAATATCCCTTAACTTAAACGAACGCTGTAGGCATGATTTACGTGACAAATTAAATTAAGACACTTCTTTAAAGTAAACCTTTTAAAAATGCCATTTTAACAGAGTTGTATAGGTACAAATTTTGGCATCACTCGGTACCATACCAGACACAAAAGATTTCCATGGCGCCTCTCCGGCGCCATCCACACGGAATCCGTCAATGAGTTTTCAAGTAACAGAAGGGTCTTTTCAATTTTGTTCTCACCCTGTCAAAATATATTTTGTATTTTGTATTTGTCAACAAATGTACTTACCTACCTACCTATCCATGGGTGATTTAGGTAGGTATATAGGTAATATATATATGTAATTTGCTTCAAATAGGCCTAATGTTGAAGGTAACAAAATCAACTTACTTCTGTGAGATAACTTGATAAAACATGTCATGCAACTTAGGCGTACCAATTACAAAAATAGTTGTAGACGCATATTCCATTCATGTTTCCTACGGCATATCGAAAGGGGGGGTCATTGGGGCAAGTCAATACAATGGTTAGACTGGATCCCCTATTAAAAAACAGCTGGGGGAATTAAAGGGAATCTTTTAATTGAGGGCTCATTTATTGGTTAGCTAGACATTTATATGTTGAGAAGTTTTGCAAATTTTTACAATGGAATTTACTACTAGGACTACGTACCTACATCTCAAATGCAACTAACTAGTAACTACATTTTTAAATTCATCATAGCATAACCGAAATCACCTTACGTTTCTTTAAATAGGTACGTAGGTAGGTACCTAAATATAAACTCATAAAAATATTTGGTGGATTTAAATGGCAATATTAAGCCGTTCTAGACAGTACTCGGTAGGCATTAAGTAGCGGAGATAAGGGCTACATTAGTATCTGTGGAGTGCGGACTGGTTGCGAGTGGCAATAAAACAAGGCTATACTATACGCCGAGCAAGGAGCGCCTACGCCGCGCTGAGTACAAATCTCGTGTGACTGAGGACGGTGGACGTACGGTACCTACAATAAGTGGCGACATTCCACCAACCCGCTCGGAATGCATGACACGACGCCTTGCGAACAACAGGTTACCTCCTGGCTCACAATCCTTCATTTTCGCGTCCCGTTCTACATTATAACCTCAAAACCATAGCCAATTAGCTCCAGTATGATTTATATACAACAGCTGCGTCGTCACAGATATGAGAATGGAGACACCAAACCCGTTTACTACTTCATTTCACCGATCTCTTTTCTCGGTGACAGTCTAACGATCGCTGACCGCAAATCGACAGAGAGACGTTCTGCTTTACTTAGCTTTTCGAAATGAAGGATCACATTACAAATACCACTGGACCATAACTCGGTGGGGCGAAGACGAAAATAAACTTAATATAGTGTGCGTTGTAGCATTTGTCGACGCATCCGATTTATAGTCGCCTGTGACAAGCATCGATGACGATAGGAACAAGTCCTCTCGTCTGCCGATGTATTATAAATAGTCCAGCACGATTTTGACCTACCTTCGTCCAGAAGTCGCTCCATATGCATGAAAACATTCGGGAACGCAGCCAGTTGCTTCCTGTCTTTGAGCAACTGAGCTAAGTAGTCCGCTATACTTTGCGTCGAAGGATTGTTATTATCACACATCATGATTCAATTTTACAACAAAAGACACGTTATAAGTTCGTTCTAATACGTTCTATTAGAATATTGTACTTTAGTAACAAATTATATGTTATTTTCTTGTAAGACTGTGTTAGAAAAGTTAATGTTTCACTTCCACGCACATCGACGATTCGATCACCACTAAATGACGAAACTGACCGAAGTGAAGTTGTGGGCGATTATAGCGCTGCGCTTGCGCTCTTGTCGAATGATTTTTTTGTGAGCGCGTGCGACTTCTGTCCACAGTGTAGGCGTAGTTATAATATTCGGTTGTCTCGCTCCAACAAAGTGGTAAACGTTATCCGTCTCATTCTTGCCACAAACCAGATGTGGTAGGGGCGCCATCTAGTATTTCTTAGGGGAACTTTTAATCAATAAAGACTTGAAGAGACATTTTCAGGTTTCAGATCATCCGATTATTAAGCAATTAGGGTTAGCTTTCCATCAAATCACACTTTATACCTACATTTTTTTAATTTTTACCAAGGAATTATTGTCAAATACTTTTATGTTAATGGCCGCATAGGTAGGTACAACATGTAGATTCATATTTATAAATTCCATTGCAATGGAAAACATAATAATATTTTTACTAGCTGTTGCCCGCGACTTCATTCGCATTGTAAGTATGTTCGTATGAGCTAGTGGCCAACTCTAATGACGGAGTTTCTAGGCCGTGCTTAAGATTTTCAGAATTTGAACTTGTATGGAGTGCAAAAATGATTCTGATTCTGATTCTCAAAAATTGTGGTCACCCATCCAAGTACTGGCAGCACCCGGTGATTCTTAACATTTGTCATTTCGGTTCCCCATATAAACTTTAACCCCTTAGATATCCATCTATAAGTATTTTTGAAAAAAAAAACGTAGCCTATGTCCTTCTCCGAGATGTAATCTATATGCTTGCAAAAATTATCAAAAATTGTTTAGTAGTTAAAGCGTGAAAAGGTAACAGACAGACAGACGAACGTTACTTTTGCATTTATAATATTATATTAGTATGGATAAGTCTTTTTTATTGTCACAGTGATGGATTCTAAACCATAATGTCCCAGTAAAGTTAACGCTATAGCATCCTGGCTAGGATCCTGGACATATGGTAAGCAGGCGTCCCGTTGTCTCAAATAAAAATTCATCAAGCCGTTGTTATGGCATGCACGACTTTGATGATATGGTAGACACCCACGTCTTGACATGGGGCCAAGCGTTTCTCCATTTCTAATCAGTATGCCTAACTTTTCCAAGGATTAACCTAATTAAGATTACTAAGAGGTCAAGATTTACTGACTTACAGATTACAGAGGGCTTTACACCTTATAAAGTTGTATGTAGTAAGAAAGCTTAAAATTGTACTAAAAGAATAGAAGATAGGCAGGTACTTCTTTTACACTCAATAAAACGTGAATTGAAGTACCTATAAGTAGTTTTTTTTTAATTTGGTGACTTTAATGACCTGACAAACTAATTTAGATGCTCGTAATTAGGTTCACAAAAATGAGTAGGTACTCGTAGTAAAGTACCCTTACTCATTTTTGTGAACTTGCTTACTTAAATGCCTACTAATATTTTATAGACTTTGATGTTATGATGTTTCTTTGCTTGCTTTTGGTTAGATTTATTGATTAGTTTACGAAACAAAACATTCTTAAGTACGAACTTATGATTGTTTGATACATTATACTTGATAAAGTTAAAATTTTATCTGATATGTATTTTTTTCTATTTGAAAATCCACTTTAGAATAGACTCACTATATTATCTCCGTAAATAACAATTGAGCCTTAATAAGAAATAAGCTTTATATAACCGACAGAATTCGTTTTTAACAAAGTGAACACATACGATCAATTAAAATCAACCATGTTGGTTTCGTTTTATCAATTCTGTTAAAAGGATAAATGGATAATTGACCCCTATCCGATGTACTCTAGATCTATCGAATTAAATGGATTAAATAGAGCAGTCTCATGGTTTAGTTTCCGAAGGTTGAAGATAATCCAAAATCTACCAATTGTAGTCTATAGTAAGAAATACTTTTTATCTCTTATTGAACTTAAAGCTTGCTCTTATCTACTAGTCAGCAGTGTAGCCGCATTGAATTTGACGAGTCAAAGGTTCCGATTCACAACAATAAAAGAGCGTACGAGTATCATAAGTTCATAGCCTCTTCAAATTGCTCTCAAAAATTTACAGCGTTTTTGACAAAGTTGCACCATTTTAGTTTGTGGAATTGTTGCCTTAACTATCTTCCAGAAGCGTTAAACGAGACTCTTAGATAATCAAATGCCTTTAAAATACCAAAGCTAGTTGAAAACGTTTAACGACAGCATTTTTCACTGATACACAGACCTGACTTCCATAAAAGAACGGTGATTATGCGACCGCTCCAACTAAGGTAGCTAGCTTAGACCACTCCGTTTAATTATCTAAGCGTGCAGAATCTTGGATTTACGAAGATGACAAGTATTCTAATACTGTGTTCAATTTTATAGATAAAAAAAACATAAAATGTAAAAGGAACTTGATTATAACATTGTGGCAAATCAGCGCCAACAGTGTAACAAAATGAGCTTTAGGAGCAAGGTAGAAAGTCATTTTTGTAATTAAATCATGTGGAAACTGAACATACACGTTTAATAATGACCAAGCTAATAATGTTTTATTGTACTCTAAGAATATTGAGTGGGATAAGGAAATTTGTCTGCGGTTCCTTTGCTTTCGTGGAAGCAAAGAAATGTCTTTGTTCTGCAGTAGTAGGAAATTTCGATGTTTATTTAATTAAAACTTAGAATGATAATTTTGTCTCAATAGTATGTCCCGCGTCACGATTTTGTATGTCAGTGAAGGTAGAACTACTTCATACAATTATAAATATCAAGAAAAGGTTTCAAGTATGTCTCTACCAGCAGGTTAACTAGCTTTTCTAAAACAATGTTCAATTAAAATAACGTCAAGTCCACAACATTTTTATGTTCATGTATGTAGGTTGAAGTGCCGTGCGCACAAGTTGCGTTGGATCTACATGTCCGGCTTTCGACCTACGATTTGTGGCAAGAAAAACATTACGTCACCACCGATCGCCATACCACCTTGGACATATTATTGAATGTATTATTGTATCGCACTTTAATAACTGACTTTGTATGTAGATAAATACCTAACGTAGTGGCACCAATGACCGACAAGAACCAATAACCGACACTTTATTTTTTGATTCAATAAAATAAGAGTAGGAAACCGATTTCTTAATATGGCACCACTGTACCATAGATAGCACACTTTTGACTGGCTCCTATTGACATTTGAGCGAAATCCGCCATTTTTTGTTAAAATGGCGGTGTAACAACTGTTTGCGGCTGGAGTACCGGTGAAAATAACAACATTTCTTAGTGAAATCCTTAAGGAAGTGAGTACATTTTTTTGTTAATTATACTAATGTATTGTAACTTATTTAATTTTTATGTTTTTCACGGGTTATTAAAAGAACTATAGGATCGATTTTTGTTATAACGAAAGTTTAAAGTTATTTTAATAATAGTAAAATGTTGGTGTCGGTCACTGGTTTTCAAAAACGTGACTTTTCCAATAATCAACACGTGTCGATAATAATTTTTTGAAACATTTTTCATTTGACAAGCGAATATAGTTCGTCTTACTTTGCATATTTGGTAGATATTTGAAGTAAACTAATCAAAGTCGAGCTACCAGTAATCGACAAGTGACGATTATTGGGGAATAATATGTGTCGATGATTGGTTCTTACAGATGGCTCCGAGAAAAATTATACTCCCGACCAGTTCGAAAAAGCCGTAGAAGCTGTAAAAAATGGCGAAAAGATTGTAGTTGCTGCGAAACGTTTCGGAGTACCTAGGATTACGCTCCATGATAAAATTTTGGGAAAAACAACAATGGGTTTCACTATGGGGCCGAGCACAGTTTTAACTAAAGGGGAAGAAGACAACAACAAGAATAATTAATAATAATTACGAAACTGGTTAGGAAACATTGTTTCCAAATAGATATTTGATTACGAACTGAAAGAGTGATTTGATTACTAATAAATATTTAATAATTAGTTAAACAGTAAGAATAACTTTAGGTACAGTAAATATTGTTAATTTTTGCAATTTTAACTTTTTGACAGTTATTTTTTACTTATATTGACCTTTTTTTATTATAGTTACAAAAGTGCGTATGTGTATGTGTCTGTAGACAATAAATGAATACTTAATAAACAGTTAATTTTATTTTAATGACCCATTAAGGGTGTGGTGATTTGGCAGATACACATTATAGGTAACAGTCGATAACTGGGTGTCGGTAACTGGTAACTGTCGATGACTGGGTGTTGATTACTGGAGATTCGGTGTCGATGATTGGAGATTTATACACTTTTTCCTTTTTTGGGATTTTTTTCTAGTCCGTGTGTAATTAATAAAAATAATACATCCTATTTTTATCTCAAGAATATACCTTACCATAATCAATCGTTACTTTTGGTTTAAAGATGACTAAATGACCTTTAATTTTATAAAGAAGCCCACTATCTCCTTAAAGTGTCGATCATTGGTGCCACTACGTTACTTGATTTCAACCATGTCAAATTAAAACACGTACGTAGAGTTCAAGTCAAATACAGATATTCTGCTTCCGTCATTTTCCCGCCCACTAGATTTTCACAGTAGCCGCCTAGACTCCTAAATATTTTTAGACATCTCATTACAAATGGATGTGAACCATTAGCAACGACATTTGCGTTAAACAAAAGTCTAATTTACGTTTTCCTGCTAAAGAAACTGAACGGAAGATGGGTAAGTATTAAGTAGCGTTTGGCTTGGTTTCAGAATAATTTATTAATGAACGATGATGCTAGCACTGTGTATTAGCGTATCCGTCAGCAGAGAGGTACTCAATAGCTGAGTGAAAACAGGCTAATAAATGAAAGACACATAATGGATATTTCATTTAAATAACTACATTAGATATAGATTTGTTGATGAAATGTTTTCTTTAGGTGAAAGAGAGAAGAAAGAACCGAAACTTGATTTCTTTAAATTCCGACGAAAGGCAAGCCGAGCCAAAACACTACTCGATGAAAATATATCACCGCGATATTCAGAAGGCACGGGGTCAAATATTTTTTACGAAATAAATGAGGAAAAGAGCAAAAAAACGTACGCTATTTTACAAGAAACTAGGTCCGAATTTACAGATAGCCGATTACGATCTATTCTACTGATTTATTCCAATTCTGGATGGAAAATATTTATGCTCACTATCCTGTTCATAGCGTACATTTTGGATTCGTGTCTTTACACTTTCTGCAAGAAAGAAGAAAGACCGTTTTGGGTGATCGTTCTTATCATATGTTTTAACTTTGCATTCACTTTCGATGTGACTATTCTCGTTGGCTTGAAAGTATCTAAAAAGTGGAGAAAAACCCTGAATCTCATGGAACCCGATACATTCAAAATTGTCGTGGATGTTATTCTCGCAATACCATTTTCGTTCTTTTATCTAATAGAATTCGAATTACTATCGTTCAACTTTCATGCTATATCACCGCTAGTGGCAACAATACGTGTATATAGGATTGTAGAATATTTTTACGACAGATCTTCTCAAGCTGGAAGCAATCAATGGACTTCTTTTTTATCACAGTATCTAATACTCTTTTTGTTATCTGTTCATACATGGACTTGTATATGGTATCTGTTCTCATACAGAAGTTTCGATATACACAAAATCCGTTCATCTTGGTCATACGCAGCTATTTACTTACCAACCGAGTCAACTATGGATTGGTATTATGTCTGCACATACTGGTCCGTCATGTTCCTTACGACAAACGCGTTGGGAGATTTGTATCCCGTGACAGTGAACGAAAGAATTTTAGCAATATTGGCTATATTAGTCGGCTTCTTACTAACGACTGTCGTATTTGTGGGATCGTTGACTTCCCAATTCATAACAATAACAACAAGACGCTCCAAATATGTGGCGCGTTTAAGAAAAATACAGAATCACCTCAAGTTGATAAATATGGACACGGACACTACCAACCGGATCATCAGGTAAGCTACATATATCTTAAAGGTTGAAGTATCTTCGAAGGTATAGAATTGAATGTTTTAAATAACACTATGAATTGGGCATTGTTCAGGTATTATGAAGATCTTTGGTATCAAAAGTCTGGAGTGATCAAACCAAAACTGTTATTATTGCTGCCTTATCCTCTACAAATGGAAATATGTTACGACCTGAACGCAGTACCACTTTACAGTTCTTTGATATTTCGGAAACTTCCAGAAGCTTTTCTAAGGAGACTTTCGCTAAATATGTCTCACCAATTCTATTTGCCAGGGGACGTGGTTTACAGTCATAACCAGAACAAAACTATTATGGTAATTTACTTTACGATTTGATAATTATTATTAGTACGTAAACAATGGTATTAAATGAGCAACCAAAAATGTTATCTGGTTTTAGATTTGCATCACAAATGGCGTGCTGGAGCTATTGTCAGATGAAGATGATGAAAGTCCTATGATCTCATTTGCAAAAGGAACATGTTTTGGAGAAATATCTTTGGTTTTTAATATACCAGGTATTTCATTGATTTATCTAAGTACCTATTTAAATAACGCAATGAGTTAAAGCTATTTTAGTATTTAAAACATGATAATATTTACAGCGAGATGCACAGTAAAAGCAGCTACATACGTTGAATGCCAAGTGCTAGAAAAAACCAAATTCATAAATCTCATGATAACGTACCCGGACTTGGTAGACGAAATACGGCAAGAAATTCATGATAGAATTGACAGATGTAGGAAAAGGAAACACACACAGGGAAGCCAGACTGAGCTTTCCCTGAACGTCTACGCTTCAAAAGATCGCAAGAAAAGCAGCATCAGGTGTTTGAAAGATAGACTGAGATATATCCAAGGTAAGATTATAGATTAAATGAACATAATCAAACAATTATTAAAACTTTTATCAATGTGCAGGATACACAGAAACGGACAATTTTTCAAAAGAAGACCATTTAGATGAACACTGTTTGGATCTCTACATTATCTCGGAACACATCAAGAACAGAACATCTGTGTTTACCTGCGTAAACTCTAGATTCCCTTGGATTTTAGAATCAGAATGTTATCTCGTAAAATACTGGGATTGGTATATGTTGTTGCTAGTACTTTACATTTGTATCTTCTATCCATATCATATTGGATTCAACAGAAAGTTTTCAGACGGAATATTGTTTTATCTTCAAGTTCTGACAACGATCTCATTGATTTTCAACATTTTGATGAAGTCTGTAACAGCGGTGAAAACTAAAAAAGTATACATTACAAATCTAAAAGGCATCCTAAACTACAGACTTAACACACTCGGGTTCTATTTAGACCTGGTGTCAATGATACCTTTTGAGTACATTGTCACGATTCACACAACTGTGAATTATCACGACGCATACAGGGATCATTTGTTTTATTTATGCAAAGGCATAAAACTTTGTCTGGTATGGAGATTATCGAGTTTCTTCGAAAATTTGGAAAAAAAGCTTTTGCTGAATTCACTGTTGATAAAGGTATCCTAAACTAGTAAAATTACTGTTTTTTTTCTGAAACTGGACAAGAATTAATTGTTATATTTCATTTACAGATTGTCAAGTATTCAGTTTATATTTGCCTACTCTGTTACTGGTGTGGGGTAGTTTTGTACATGGAGTCTTGTTTCGTGAGTCGATGTTCGGAAAACTCGTGGTTTAGCAGAGCACTTCTTTGGGACGATCAGATTAGTGGTGTCAGCGTTAATCAAAAGAAGTAAGTCATGCTGTTATTGATCTTAGTCGGATTTATTTCAAAGTACCTGTAGTGTAGTGTAGCCTACGACTACCTGCCTTGTTATGGCATCCTTTATAGATACTTACATGATTACTGGTTTTTTTACAGAACCAAATACCCCTTAGTAACATCAATTTATTTTGCAACGACAGTGTTTTTGTCGGTTGGATATGGTGATTATTCACCGGGAGACATATACGATATGGCTTTTATAGCGTTTCTGAGTGTTTACGGAGTTCTGTTTACGGGATATTGCATATCAGAGTTTTCTGCTGTTGTAACACACTGGTCCAGGTACGTGAAAAACTAAATCGTGTTATTGTGTGACTGACAAGATTTAATTATGTGGCTTTTGACAGAACCAAAACAGAGTTTTTGGAAATAATCATAACAATTGACAAGTTTATGAAAGAGAACAACATGCACCCATCCATTAAAACAAGGATAATGTCATTCTACGAGTTACAATGGCAATACAACTCGGTAAGTTGATTTCGATCCTACGCGATTTTTTATACCTGACTTTTGTTTTATTTCAAGAAAGACTTATCTACTGAGGGGATCTTAAGGAAGCTAGAAGCTGACATTTTTGTGTGATTTGCAGGGAGTAGAAGTAACCGATGAGAGTTGGCTTGAGAAAACAATTGTTCCCTCGGAGTTACGGAAGAAAGTTTTGCACCAAGCGAGGTTCAGGGCACTGACTTCAATCAGATTCTTTCAAGTGAAGAATAAAGCTTATATTCATACGTTGACTGAGAGTAAGTTATACATAATTTTTATCACACTTAGGTATATTTTGTTGTTTTTCGTAATGGATTTGGATAAAATTGGTGAAGCTAACCTATGTATATTTTTGAAATAAATCATTTAGAGTGTATAGTATCGAATTACTATAGTGCAATGCTTTAAATTATCCAAGCTACGTACTCAAGATAGACTACCGTTTTTAAACAGAAAGCAGGTGTTTTTCACTTATCTATGAACACTTACTATTTTAAAACAATTTGGATTTAGTGCCAAAATCGTAGTAAAAAGCTAAAATATGTTTTATCTACCTGCCATTATGTAGTTCTTACCTCAAATCTTTTCCTCGTACCCAGCTGCCCGAGACATGATATTGCCTCCTGGTGAAATAGTCTACTACGGAGGTACTGTGACACGAGAGCTTTACATAATAGAGAGCGGATACTGCCTTGTCACATCGAACACAATGAGAGAAGATAAAAAGGAGAGGGTGATCGGACCCGGTAACCATTTGGGATTATTGGTACTGTTGTATGGAGTGCCAGCTGTCAGCACTGTGATAACACTGACTCACTGTAAGGTATGTTTCTGATATGACCGTTACTATGAGTCATACGAAAATTCAAGATATCTAGATATTAGTAGCGTTGAAGCACTAGAAAATTCCAAATATACAAGTTCAAAATACTCAGATCAAAGTACCTTTCAGCTAATAAGCGTAAGCCATTCCGCATACACATCAGCTTTGAGCCTTTTCCCCGACATGAAAGAGCATGAAGGACTGATGAAACCAGAGGAACTTGCACAAATAGAAACACAAGCGAAGTCTCAAAACACTCAAACCTATCTAAAATACTACAATCGACTGAATGAGAAGAAAAAGGTCAAAATAAAAAATTTCCTGCAAGAGTTTTTCAATAGTAAGTTACTATTTTGAAAACAAAACAAATGTGAATGTTACCGACAGAGTTTATGAATGAAGCCATATTATTGATGGTTTCATATTGATAAAGCACGACCTAGCTGAAACTAATAACTACTACCCTTTTGCAGATTCCTTCATTAATTTATTAGGTGAATACAAAATAATGAAAGAAAGTTATTGGAAGTCTTACAAACAGTTTCACATTTTGAATAACATATCGCCGTACATTTTGATGCCCATAACAATCAAGCCAGATGGAGTCTTTCTCAAATGTTGGGCACTGATGAGAGTTATTACTGCTTACTTAATATGCTTACTGATTCCAGTAGGTTTTTTGAACATAAAGTATTATAAGCGGCATTTTGAACTGAAAAAATTAGGGGCAAATACACTGTTTTCATTTCAGATTATTGTATCAATGGCTCCATTATGCAAAGCGTTTAACGCTACTATAATGGTTTTAGAAATAATTTGCTACATTGACATGTACTTGATGCTCCATGTTGCATTTTACGGGCCTAAAAATCAACTAATTTATCATCCATACTTGACTGCTAAGAATTATCTAAAGGTATGTACGTATTTTTTGGTGTTTAAATATTCGGTATACTAATCTACTGCTACAAAGCCCCCCCCCCCCCCCAAACTCCGCCAACCATCTCGGTCCTTCGAGATATCCCACCATTCTCTATCGAAGGATACGACAGATTTATCTTCAACGCTTGGTCGCGTTACGAACAACATAAAGCATTTTTTTAAACAAATAAAAATAATCATTGTAACGCATTTCGTTTGATTTAAGGGTCCATTTATAGTAGATATTTTGATTTGTTTTCCGTGGTACGCCATATGGAAACTGATTGTCCCGAAACACAGCGAAAACCACACTGATGAAGACCACCTAGTGAACCGACACATGTTTCATTGTGTGATTAGAATGATCGGTGCACTACAGATCTGCAAACTGTACTCTATTTTCTGGGCGGAGTCAATAAAAGCTTTAAGAAGAGTAAGATCAAACATTAATTATGTTATTATACCATAACCAAATTTAGTTTAGTTAGCCTTCGGTCAAGCTTCCCTAGTGTGGGGCGTTATGTTATGACTGTAAATTAGATTGCGTTCGCTGTGGGTGTTAATTTATGTAGGTATATGAACCCACACCGCTCTACAGAGGTTCTTTCAATACTCAATAGCTTTCAATTTAAAGTTGAATGTAAGACATTTTGACCTGACGAAATAATTTCTACGTACTCTTTATAACTGCAGCCTCAGCAGTTCGCTAAAGATAATTTACGTATATAGTAACAGTATATAAATTAATACTAATATTATTAAGAGGAAAGATTTTATATTTGTTTGTAACACATAGGCTCTGAAACTACTGGACCGATTTCAAAAATTATTTCACCAATAGAAAGCTACATTATCAGGGACCAGTATAGGCTATAATATATTTTCAAAAAAATTTGGGATCTGTAAGAAAATTGCAATATTGTGACCCAAGGTACAAAACCTAAAATAGTTTTTGGCGTGCGCAGCGAAAACTATTGATTATAGAACAAAATAATGTACTACACGCGTACGAAGTCGCGGGCAACAGCTAGTAAATTATATCATAAGTTTTTGTCACAAATTTTATTTGTCATTACAGGCGTATTATATGAGCGTCCTGCATTTCCTCCTGCTTACGCTTTTCTTTCTGAACCTGTACACGGCTGTGCTGATAACTCTTACGTGTAGATACGTCATAGCTTCGGACGCAAACGATTTTCTACATAAATCGGCTCAATTGTCTTTGGAAGGACCTTATATGAAAACTACTTTTAATCCTAACGGGAACATGATTTGCCGACGAGGTAAGTTCGAGAACTTTCTGATGTCAAATAGTTAGGTAGTGAAAACTATTTGAAATGAAAGCTTTGAAGTGGCGACCTCAATCAGTAACAGTTGGCAAAGAAATGTTATTTAAAAGCGACCACGCACCGGAAGTTGCATTGTAAGACGACTACCCACCTTAACAACCAATGACATTACGAAGTAGAGACGATGGGAGGAGGTAACATTATTATTATTTTAATTATTTATTAGTTAGCCATTGTCGTCCCACTGCAGGGCATAGGCCTCCCATCCCATTTCCACTCTTCGCGATTTAACGCCGAAACAGGTCATGTGCCAAGGTGAGTTTTTAGCTCGTTCCGCCCTTAAAAGCTTTACTTATTTGAACAAAAGCAAGGTTCCTGACAATTGTATATCATACTAGCTGCCGCCCGCGGCTTCGCTCGCGTGGTACCCGGATAAAAAATAGCCTATATGTTAATCCAGTACATGTACTATGTATATTCCAAGTTTCGTTCAGATCCGTTCAGCTGTTTAGGCGTGATTGAGGCACAAACATCCAAACATCCAAACATCGTTACAAACTTTCGTACTAGATGGCAGCACCGGTAAAATTAGTACGCGCTATCGTTGCGTTTTGAGCTTTACGCCGGTAATTTCAAGCAAACTAAGACTTTTCAAATTTATAATATAAGTAAGATTACCAGGTTCATGGATTGACGGTACGAAAATCTTTAAAAAGGAACACTTATCACCAGAAAAAGTTTACCTACTAGGATATTATTGGGTAGCTACAAGTTTCAGCAGTGCTGGATTTGGGGACATTATCGCCCAAGATACAATCCATATGATTTTATCTATTTGTGTGAATATTCATGGTGTTTTTTTCTTCGGGTAAGTTTTTATAAGTATCTACAAGTATCTACTAGGAAGGAACTAAACTAAACGTGTCACTAGTTCTTTTTAACCAGTGTGGTGAAAGGGCGCACCTTAAAAAGGTGCGCCTCAAGGGCTTCTTTCGTGCACTTGCCACCATGCTTTCGATCTTATTAGGTTCTACGGACATGCCGGTTTCCTCACGATGTTGTCCTTCACCGTTTGAGAGTAAAAGCGAGGCCGCTACCACTAGACCACCAGAGCCCCTCGATAAGTAAAACACACCAAAAAACTTTTAAATATTTTGAGGAAAAAATACATAAGTATTGCATTTTTCAGCTATGTATACGCAAGGATAGCTTCTCTAAAAGCTATGGCCGACCAAGTGGTCACACAATTTCAAGAAGACCTAAAGCATTTAGATATGTTTGTAAACAGAGAAAAAGTACCGATTCCATTGAAAAAAACGATGATAGAGTACTGGAAATATCAATGGAAGAGAACAGGTGGTTGGTCGGTAAGCGCAAATTAATCAATCTGAGTCAATGGAAATTCAACTCTAACTTCTTGGGCCTACGATTGATAATAGCAACTGGTACCGATACGAGAATTTATTTTTGCAGCATCAAGCAATCCTTGGAAAGCTACATGCGAATTTGAACGAAGATGCCGTATTGTATATGTATGAAAACACATTGAGAGAAATACCTCTGTTTGAAAACGTAGAGTATTCATTTTTCAGGGCATTTGCAAAGAATTTAAGAGAGATGTACTTTCAAAAGGGCTACATGGTAATGCGTTCTAATGACGTTATAAGTTCCATGTATATTATTTTTCGAGGAAAGGTGAGTTTAGCAGAATTTTCCATTTAATCAAATGTAAATAAAGCAATACCTAGGTACTACTCATTGTTTTATTTACCAAGGTTGATATAATATCAGACGCGAATGAAGTGGAAACATGTATGGGTCCAGGAGGAATATTTGGCAACATAAGAGGAGTTAACAAATATCTAACTATGTCAAATGTAATTGCATCTAGGAATATAGATGTGTTGTCTATCCAAGGTCGAGACTTTTACACACTATTGAAGGTAAGCAAACGTTTCCTGGTGACTTTGTACAGAATAGATAAAACAATGGTGAAAACACAGGTATTCTCTTAAGGCGACCAACAAACTTCACACAAGCTAACACTTTCAGAGCTATCCATCAGTTTTAAGAAAAGTCAAGCATTCTGTTGACTCAACGGCCAAAGACTACGTGATACCAACGATGTCATCTGGCAACAATAGCGCAGAGGTGAATAAAACAAATAAAAATAACATTTCTATCGCCTAAATAAACAAGGAACAATTTTTTTTAAACCCTCGTCGATAAATAATTAGCCGTCTACAACATATCTAAAACCCTTATCTGAAATTAAACTAACATGATGCAAAAAAACTGCATCGTAATCGGTTCAGTAGTTATTGAGTTTCCCAGGTGCAAAAAACTATGCTAGCTACTGCAGCGCCCCTGGGTTATGGCCGTAAAACATATTTTCACCTTCCCTGAAATAGCATCAATAAAATGAAAAAAACTGCATCAAAATCGGTTCAGTAGTTTTTGAGGAAAATGTAAACAGACAAACACACAAACATACAACCTCTTAGGCCAAACGTTTTTAACTTCTCCGTTCCGTCGTGGGTAAAAACTCTAAGTACCTTGGTTTTTTCTGTACCTACAGGTGGATTTTTATCCATTGACGTATGAAGCAGGTGACGAAAATGACGAAGACGATGACAACATCGATCTAAATGCTTATCTGGAGGTAACCTTAAACCTACTACAGATCAAAGCTGATAGGTAATAAGTACTTTAAGGTTCTTGGAAAGGGTAAGTTTGATCTTAATTAAAGAATAATTATTATTGATCTTAAAACAACAGCCACTAACAATCTGAACATTACCCCCATATGAACACATAAACCAGTGAATCAAAGTAATTAATTTCTTAAATGTTTGAGCATGTGTTTAGTGTGTAGGTTAAGGGTGCAATTTTCGTTTACTTAATGTAAGGTCTACGCCAAGCATTGGTACTAAAAACCGGTCAAGTGCGAGCCAAATTCGCACAGGAAGGGTTCCGTTATCCGTACCATCATACATGTACATAAATGTTTCTTGTATGGGGCCTTTTATTTAATTTTATTATTTGTTGTTACAGCGGAAATAGAATTACACACACAGTTATTGAGATATAGCCCGCTGACAGACGAACGGACAGGACGGGAAAACAAACGAACAGCGAAGGCTTAGTAATAGGATCCCGTTGGCACCCTTCGGGTACGGAACCCTAAAAATGATCATGACTTTTATTCTGCAGAGTCCAGAAAGGAGTATCGCTGAGTCACACGGCTCGAAGTCAATAACATCGGTGGGAAACGTCGATTATGTTCCATCTACATTATTGTTTTTGAAACCACACAGGTACCTATTACACCTATTTATGTTTTTCATACACCCACATGGAATGAAATTAGCAGCTCACAAATTGGCGACACCACAGCAAAGTATTGGGGTTCCACACTTCGATAAAGAATACAGAATTCATAAAGCATTTTCTTTTGTCCGTCTAAAATGTAATGTAGACTCCATAGAATACATTGGAAGGGATTAAGATTGAAAGCTGCAGTAACTATCAAGCTTTTAAAATTAGTTATTTGTGGGAGATAGGACCAAGATGGCGTATCTAACTCTCACTTGTCCGTATTCATTTTCAGATGGTTTCGTAGCAGCATTATACCAGACAGCAAAATGGTCACATTTATGGGTAGGTCCATACTTAACTATAATAAGAATAATATTATTCGTGAGTCAAAATAATACACCTACACTTCAAGTCCATAATGAGACAGGGTCCGACCAACATGTCCTTATTAGCTCTGGTAGAGCTATAGTCATTTACAACTTATCAGTTGTATGATAGGTTGTTAATGTTAATAAACTTATTATTATCTGAAGAAACTTGCCGACAAAAATATAGAAGGCCTGATTTAGTTGCTTCATCTATTAGTACTTACCTACAAGTATGAAAGCATTTGCACATTGTTTTCAGAATACCTAATATTATTTCTATCATACACGGACTTTATGCTGCTGATATACCAAATGGCATTTCAGTCAATACCATATTTCTTCTACATATGCGTAGCTGTTGACGTTGTATTCGTCTACAAAGTGTTTTTAGATATCCATAGCGGGTACATGAATCGATACGGTGATTATATCCTAAATCCTAAGAAAGTGAGAAAAATGTAAGTACAATTGATTATTAATTGATCCATAGAATGATCTCATTCATAAGAGTACAATGATGGAAGACTGAATCTAATAACAGAACAGTCCGAGAAACATAAGTAGCACGACGAAGACTGATTTAATAACAACTTTCAGGTATTTCTCAAAGGTCTACTTAAGAAGACGAGACTTCTTAGCAAACTTGCCAATATCATACTTCGCATTTGCATTGGCTTTGCCACCAGCAACGCAAATGTGCTTATTTGCCTACCTACGGACCCCGCAACTTATGAGAGTCACGTACCTCTTCACATACCGAACGCATAGAAAGAGCAGTATCGGTTCTGCGAATTTGATAGTGAAGCTTACGTGAGTACTGCGTATACCAGTTATTGACATTACTTTTCAAAACGACATCTGTGACACGAAATAACTTCTAAAGCAACGTAGATAACTTTCGCGTCAAAGTTTGAACGAGGTGCAAGGGAAGCGCATTTTTTTTAACCTATTTCGTCCCACTGCTGGGCAAAGGTCTCCCCGCGGATTTCCAGATATCCTTGTCTCCCACCACCTTCCTTCGAAGGCATCGAGCTCGTCCGGCCAACGCTTTCTCTGCCAACCCTGACGCTGCCGCCCCTCAGGTGTCCAGGCTGTGGTGATGATCGCCCACCTGTCCGGAGCCACAGCTGACGGTTCCCGCCCAATCCCATTTGAACCTAACAGCCATCCAACATCAGCAATTCCGGTTAAGGAACACAGCGCAGTATTGCGTACTCGGTCTATTCGCTTTAAGATTCTAAAATATTAGCTTACTAATACGGGGTAGATTTTAAACAAAAACGTTCCTTAAAGCCATCAGAACAGCATTTTGAGCATTTTCCAGGACAATAGCAATATGGACATCTTTGCTGTCACATGTCAACGCTTGCTTGTTCTTCAAACTATCATGCCTTACACCTGTGCATTGTATTTCTTCTAACTGGATGACGAAACCCGAACTGAATTTACGTATCAAGTTTTCCGAGGTAAGACACAAACTAAAGATTCTAAATTTCAAATATAGGTGCGAATTTACGTCGTACATTCGTAGAGAAATTTGGCACACAGATAACCTACCTGTAGGAAATGGAATAGTTTTGCAAAGTATGTTAGAGAACTCTCTCTAAGATAAACAACTGTTAGAATCTTTTAAACTGCAGAACAGGCTAGAAGGACAAAAACAACGTGATTCACCTGACAAACGGCAAAGCCTTATAAGGCTTAGCTACAGACGCTTTAAAAACTAGTCTTGTAACACCTACGTCGTGCTAAGAATGTCTGTTTCAGGGTAGCTACTTCACGCTTTACATAGCCGCTTTGTGGTACATGCTTAATCTTATAACCATCACCGGTACGGGAGATGTATCGTCTCAAAACAGCTTCGAAGTGGTGGAAACTATTATTGTGATCATTGTTATCAAATTTTGCACAGGTACATGTTCGATACTGTTAATTATTTCCTATGATATGAGCTGTTCGCTCAACCCAATACCCAAAACCGCGCACAATATTTGTGGTACTACTGTACTACATAAGTAGGATTAGTAGGATATAGTGATACTTATCATCTCTTTTAAAACAGTATGTCTTTTCAGGGCTACTCATATCAGAGATGTCTGCACTGATATCCGCGCATTCGTCATCGCGGATAACATATGACTACGGAATCAACGAGCTGAGAGACGGACTGCGTGATATGGACCTCAGCGAGCATCAGATGAACAAGATGTGGGACTATGTGCGACAATTGTGGAACCGGCAGCAAGGGAGACAGGTATATGCAAAAACTTGTAAAGCTACTTTGCTCCCTAGATTCTGGAGTGCTATTAGCACAAATAAGGATACCGTAAAACTTTCCTGCATAATATAAACCGTTGAGTTCAAATCTGTTCAGCCGTTTTTGATGTGCACTCACATCCTACTAACATTATCAATGCGTAAGTTAATTTGAGTGTGTTTGTCCTCACTCATTTGGCTAAAACTTGGAATACACGTAGTTTATGACCTGGAATAACAATTAGGCTACTTTTTATCCGGGTGGATACCACACGAGCAGAGCCGTGTGTGGATGCTAATAGCTCCATGGGTACTTTTAACGTTGTCAGGTTTTAAAACTTTTATGAATAACTTGTTTTAGATGCCCCGGCTAATCCACAAACTGCCCTTCCGTCTGCGCTGTCAAGTGATGCAATCGCTCTACGGATCCCACATACAAGAGTCGGTTATATTCAGCAAGACCGACGAAGACTTCCGTAGAATGCTGGCTATGTGGATGAAACATTGCGTGTTCTTCCCGGGAAACTACATAGTGCAATGTGGGGACTCCGATCAGTGCATTTATTTTATTCATAGAGGACAGGTATGAAATTGCAAACCCGAAAAATGGTAGAATATTCGAGTTGAATAAAAATAATTTAATAAGAGACCGTTCTGCACGAAAAAAAGTAAAGTATCATAAAGCTAAAGATACGATATCATATGGATATCTAGTCATAGGCAGATACGAGTGTTATGGATTATAAGCACACATTTTGTCTCAAGTAGAAGTTTTTCACAGGTTGAAGTGCTGACCGTTCATCCGAATTTGACTGAATCTATCTACGACGTTTTGGGGCCAGAAGATAGTTTTGGAATAGCCCAGGTAAATGTGAATTTCCTAAAAGGATAGGTAAATGATTTTATTACCGCCTGTTGAACAAATGATTGTATATTTTTTCGTTTTACAGGGTCTGTTTGTAGGCGTTTCTCATCATTTCTCATTTCGCGCGAGAACGGTTGTGGATATCGTCTATTTGAAACTAGACAACTGGAAATATTTACTTGACTACTACCCCAAATCTGCCAAAATCGTTCAAAGGAAAGTTGAAAACGTATATTTAGCTATTTAAGTTGTTTTAGGTAACTTTGTTATAGTTGTTTTGGATGAATCAGAACATGATTTAAGACAATTAAATTGGTTTATTTTCAAATTATGAATAGGTATGTAATCACTTATTACAAATTATGGAATTAAATTCCAATCACGAATCTCGCAACAAAATATCAAAACATTTTGAAATCTGCAAATCTTGCAAGCTCAAACAACAAAAATCAGTTTAAGAATAACTTAGTAAGTTACTCTATTATCTACCTTTAGTCTACACTACGAGCTTGTTTCAGCCAAAATTTACAATCAATATAGTGTACTAATCAAGTATCATTATTATCAACAATAACTTTGTTTAAGCTGCATCAATCAAAATGTCAGGTCCTATTCAATCACATACAAAAAGAAACAGCCTTATTATTTGGCAAACTACCTACTACAAACAAGACAATTTGACAACGGACAACGGACCCAACAATTTGTTGAAAAAAAAACTGAAAAAGTACCGCATTTATCTTCTGCCTCTGTTACTCAATCGGTCGCTTTCTTTTTCTAGTGATCCGTTGTGAGATCTCTGGTATGAGTTCCTGAGTTAGTTCGATATCTTCAGTTGCCTCTTGGACTGTCACCTCGCCTTCCGAGTTTTGCATTGTCAGAGTTTGCACCATCTCTACCCTTTGGGATTGGGTGAATCTGGAACTGATATAATATATTGTATGAACCAGAACAAAATGACAGCACTGAGTACAATGGAACCAGCAATACTCCCACCATAATATAAATGTTTGAACATTTGTCTTGCTGTCGGAATCGAACCCGCTCTTGTATCTCGACGACCTCGGTGGGATGGGGGGGGGCGAGTGCTGGGCTGAGGCGCAAGAGGCGCGGGTTCGATTACCGCAGCGGGAGAAATGTTTGCATGTTCTGCTAATATATCTTCAGAGTCTGGGTGTTGTAATAATACGTTTAATAAAAATGTATTACAAAAAATATATATTTAAGTATTTTATCAGCCATTCTAGTCCCATAGTACAGCCATAGCTTTGCTTAGTTTGGCGCTGTGTGAAATGTCCACAAATATTTATTTATCTCAGACAACTAGTTTCAACTCCACAAGGTTAATATGTTCGAATTGGTGCCATTTGTACAATCTTACTCATTAACCTTTTGAACGCCATGACACAAACGCGTTTTCGTGCCCTGTGCGCCACAGCAAAATTTCAACAAAAATACCTACGAAAAAACTAGTGTTGCCAAGAGTCCATAAATCGATAACACATCGTGACTTGTTTTTGTTGAATTTTATGAAATAAATGACTTCTCATAATCTTGGATGTTTTATTTCCCTTTCGTGTTATCACCCACTCTTTTTTATTTACTTTAAATAGCATAAATAATCAAAATAATTCATAATAAAATAGTTGTAAAGCACAGCACTACTCTCCATCGTGATGACGTCACTGTCACGATTAGATGACTTTGGCGTACCTGGCCTAGAATTTTTCAACTTTTTTAGGGATGTAACCGTGTCGCACGCGTCGCGTCGGTCGCACGCTGTGCATCGATTTCGGAATCGATATCTGCCTATAGACAAGAGTAATGCCAACGCTGCCAAATGATTTTGAGAACCAATACCGATACTTTAAATAAAAAAAACTGCTTAACATACTAATATTATAAAGAGAAAAGATTTTTTGTTTGTAACGAATAAGCTCCGAAACTACTGGACCGATTTCAAAAATTCTTTCAACAATAGAAAGCTACATTATCAAGGTCCAGTATAGGCTATAATATATTTTCAAAAAAAAATAGGGATCCGTAGAAAATTACAATGTTGTAACCCAAGGTAGAAAATCCAAAACAGTTTTTGGCGTGTGGCTCCGAAACTACTGGACCAATTTCAAAAATTCTTTCACCCATAGAAAGCTACATTATCAGGGTCCAGTATCTTACTTATACTATAAAATTGAAAAGTCTTAGTTTGCTTGAAATTACCGGCGTAAAGCTCAAAACGCAACGATAGCGCGTACTAATTTTACCTGTGCTGCCATCCAGTACGAAAGTTTGTGACAATGTTTGGATGTTTTTGCTTCAATCACGCCTAAACAGCTGAACGGATCTGAACGAAACTTGGAATATACATAGTACATGTACTGGATTAACATATAGGCTATTTTTTATACAGGTACCACGCGAGTGAAGCCGCGGGCGCCAGCACGTAGGCTATACTATATTTTCAAAATGTTAGGGATCCGTAAGAAAATTCCAATATTGTAACCTAAGGTAGAAAATCCAAAATAGTTTTTGGCGTGCGGCTCCGAAACTACAGAACCGATTTCAAAAATTCTTTCACAATTAGAAAGCTACATTATCAGGGTCCAGTATAGGCTATAATATATTTTCAAAAAATTAGGGATCCGTAAGAAAATTGCAATATTGTAACCCAAGGTAGAAAATCCAAAATAGTTTTTGGCGTGCGGCTCCGAAACTACTGAACCGATTTCAAAAATTCTTTCAACAAAAGAAAGGTACACTATCAGGGTCCAATATAGGCTATAATATATTTTCAAAATATTAGGGATCCGTAAGAAAATTGCAATATTGTAACCCAAGGTAGAAAATCCAAAATAGTTTTTGGCGTGCGGCTCCGAAACTACTCGACCGATTTCAAAAATTCTTTCACCAAAAGAAAGGTACATTATCAGGGTCCAGTATAGGCTATAATATATTTTCAAAAAATCAGGGATCCGTAAGAAAATTACAATATTGTAACCCAAGGTAGAAAATGTAAAATAGTTTTTAGCGTGCGGCTCCGAAACTACTGAACCGATTTCAAAAATTCTTTCACCAATAGAAAGCTACTTTATCAGGGTCCAGTATAGGCTATAATATATTTTCAAAATATTAGGGATCCGTAAAATTGCAATATTGTAGGAAATCCAAAATAGTTTTTGGCGTGCGGCTCCGAAACTACTGGACCTATTTCAAAAATTCTTTCACCAAAAGAAAGGTACGTTATCAGGGTCTAGTATAGGCTATAATTTACTTTCAAAAAAATTAAGGATCCGTAAGAAAATTGCAATATTGTAACTAAGGTAGAAAACCCAAAATAGTTTTTGGCGTGCGCTGCGAAAACTATTGAAACAGAGAACGAAATAATGTGCTACACGCGTACGAAGTCGCGAGCAACAGCAAGTCTATATATAAGGTCTTTTACCATCTATAGTAGATGATTTATACAGTGTCAGGAGGCAACTTTTACCTTCATAAAACGGGACGCTGTAGTGCCCGGGACGAATTAAGATGGAGTAGGCTTGCCTAGCACATATTCCATCCTCTCAGCTTAGTCGGCCTTGTCCACAGGAAAGACATGGTCAATACGTGCGGAGCTGACGAAGCCGCGGGTTTCCTCACGATGTTTTCCTTCACCGTTTGAGAGTACCTACTGGTATAGCGCACAGAAAAATCCATTGGTACACGACCGGGTTTAACCCCACGACCTTAGGATCGGAAAGCGGGGTCACTACCAACTAGACCAACACTGCTCTCTAATAAATCTACACTAATATATACTATAACAGGCAGGTATGGACTTGTGTGGATGTTTGGCTGCATATCTAGGTAGATAGGTATGCACCCGGATATCTACCTACGCTCATATTTTTATTTCATTTTTTTACTATTATTGTACTTCTTTCTTTTTCTTTCCTTTTATTGTTTCTATCATTCTGTCTGTGCTGTGTCTTGTTTGCCAAATAAATAATATATCTATCTATTGTAATATTATAAAGAGGAAAGATTTTTTTTGTTTGTAACGAATAGGCTCCGAAACTACAGAACCTATTAAAAAAATATATATATCACCAGTAAATAGCTACATTATTACGGAATTAGCTGTTGCCCGCGACTTCATAGGCGTGTAGTACATTATTTTGTTCGATAATCAATAGTTTTCGCAGCGCACGCCAAAAACTATTTTCGGTTTTCTACCTTGGGTTAAAATATTGCAATTTTCTTACGGATCCCTAATTTTTTGAAAATATATTATAGCCTATACTGGACCCTGATAATGTACCTTTCTTTTGGTGAAAGAATTTATGAAATCGGTTCAGTAGTTTCGGAGACGCACGCCAAAAACTATTATGGATTTTCTACCTTGGGTTACAATATTGCAATTTTCTTACGGATCCCTAATATTTTGAAAATACATTATAGCCTATACTGGACCCTGATAATGTACCTTTCTTTTGGTGAAAGAATTTTTGAAATCGGTCCAGTAGTTTCGGAGCCGCACGCCAAAAACTATTTTGGATTTTCTACCTTCGGTTACAATATTGCAATTTTATTACGGATCCCTAATTTTTTGAAAATATATTATAGCTTATGCTGGACCCTGATAATGTAGCTTTCTATTGGTGAAAGAATTTTTGAAATCGGTCCAGTAGTTTCGGAGTCGCACGCCAAAAACTATTTTGGGTTTTCTACCTTGGGTTACAATATTGCAATTTTCTTACGGATCCCTGATTTTTTGAAAATATATTATAGCCTATACTGGACCCTGATAATGTAGCTTTCTTTTGGTGAAAGAATTTTTGAAATCCGTCCAGTAGTTTCGGAGCCGCACGACAAAAACTATTTTGGATTTTCTACCTTGGGTTACAATATTGCAGTTTTCTTACGGATCCCTAATATTTTGAAAATATAATATAGCCTATACTGGACCCTGATAATGTAGCTTTCTATTGTCAAAAGAATTTTTGAAATCGGTCCAATAGTTTCGGAGCCGCACGTCAAAAAGTGTTTTAGGTTTTCTACCTTGGGTTACAATATTGCAATTTTCTTACGGATCCCTAATTTTTTTGTAAAATTATTATAACCTATACTGGACCCTGATAATGTAGCTTTCTATTGGGGAAAGAATTTTTGAAATCGGTCCAGTAGTTTCGGAGCCTATTCGTTACAAACAAAAAATCTCTCGTATTTATAATATTAGTATAGATAACATAGTCCATAATAAAATTTATTTTCAAAAAAATTAAGGATTAGTTAGATTGACTCTGTAGCGGGAGTGGGTGTTACCGAGGTGCGGGAGGGCTTAGGTACGTCTAAATGGATAAGTACCTACATGTTTCAGGATTTTTTCAAAACAGCCCTTGAAAAAGGTGAAATGGGGTACCAAAGTATAAAAGTAATCTGTCGCGTGCGAAGTTACGGGCAACAGCTAGTTGTATAATAAAATCAACAATTATTGTACATTTCGCTCTAGGTAATCACAATCAGTCTTAGAATATTATAAATCTTGGTCAGGTAAACTAAAAAGTTGTGAGCCGTCACGGGACGCCTGGCAGATGTGAAACATCGAAATTATGTAAAACATCTTAACAATCGCACTGCACTATTTTCTCGCTATTCGCCTATGACGTCATCAGTGTGTCGTCTATACTTGACCATGGCGTCCAGAGCACTGATTATCGGTGACGAGCTAGGGATGCGCCAGAGTTGAGTTATCAGATTTATTATGCGAAATTGATTTGATGCCATTTTTTAATTCATGGTAGCGGATGGTATAGTTTTATGTTTATTACGTTTTGTTTTATTCAAATATTCATTAATAAAGTTCAAATTCTTTACATACTAACTATAAAAATAAATAACACAACTTGAATTGTGAATTTGTGAATAGTTTTCGATAAATCTGTTCGTCCTTTACCACCTCACTAGCGTCAAGTATAGACGACTTTGGCGTGCTGGACACAGTATTTTTCTTGATTATGAGTCCATGTTTTTATTTCAATATTTCTCAATGCTAGTGGCTTTAGGAGACTTGTGAACTATACTCACATGTTGCTGGGTTATTCTATTTTGAGGAATGTCCGAATAAAATACCAGAAATAATTTTACAATGATTTTATTTCATATTATGTGGACCGGGTTTTTTGTCATGTATAGACGACGTTGGCGTACAGAAATCGGAAGTGCTTGTCGTCTATAGGTGACATTGGCGTCCAAAAGGTTAATGAGGTCACAAGAAAGTCGAGGCAAAGGCGCTATTAATTCGAACTACTACTAGTCATTGTCACTAGTTCTATCTCTATCGGACTAGTTTAGTGAAAGGATTTAAAGTGCGCCTGAAGGCTTCTTTACTTGACATTATGTTTTCGAACTTTTTTAGCTTCTGCAACATGCCGGTTTCTTCATGATGTTTTCCTTCACCGTTTGAGAGTTATACTGGTTTAGCGTATATACATTTTTGGAACAAATAAATCCATTGGTGCAAGACTGGTCATGCTACACATGGGTTATGGTAAGGAACACGACCTAGGGATCGAAAATCGGGGCCGCTACTACTAGACTACCAGAAGCCTTCGTAAATTCTAACAAACCCCATCAATTATAGTTTCGCCTTACAGCACAGCTCCGCTCCAGCACAGTTCATTGCTAATCAATAAAGTGAGCTTTAAGAGTGTGCAATAGCGGATATTGCTCACCAATATTGATGTAGAACTCTGTTGTTAGTTAGTTAAATGTATTTATTCGAAAAGAAAATGAAATTATATCATTTTTTCTTTGGTTCCTTGAAGTAATGATAAACACGATTTAAAATAAATCTTGAAAATCCATGTTTTGCAGTTGTATTGAGCTAAATCTCGGAAACCCTACCATATTTTCAGATGATTTTTACTTAATAACTATTTCTTTAGTTCTTGAAACCAGTTTTTTGATTCATTTTGCAGTTTTCTTGTAATTAGCAATTTTTTGATTCCAATATTTTGCGCGGTCTCACTCTGATCTCTTTCAATTCGATTCGAAATCGATCTAGACGCGATTGTATGGTGGCCTCTTAGGTCATGCATGCTCCGTAAATATACCGAGCACCATGTTATGTTGCAGGTAGCACATAATCTCAACTTAAAACTCACTTTTAATTGAAGCAAGCAACTGTGCCAAAGTAGTACCATGTAGGAAATTTTGACCTGGATAAGAATTACCTGTCACAATTCATCTGCTCCAACTGCTCAGCACTATAATCCGCTTTACAGCATGGCCACTTTTCCACCTTCTCCAGATAGCGATTCAGGCATCGAGTGTGGACTGCCATAGCACAGCCTGGACAATTGTAGCCCTGGAATGTGATGAAAATATCTCAAAACATTGACTTACTGACAATCAAAGCACAGCCTAAACCATAAGTCTTAGAAGTAACAAAATTGGAGGGTAAATTCCTCTTATCTTATATACAGGATGTTGTGGGTAGATGTAGTTTGTATGAAAAAACTTTAAGCAGTTTCTACTTTCCCCATTATAAATTGGTGGTTGATTTGCCAAGATACCACAGATGGCTTCCAAAGCACATAAATAATCTACTACAACTGTTATATAGGAACATTAAATACAGGTTAAGGAGGTGGGCGCTGAGGCTGCTACACAGTTTTTATAACTTTTGCAGCCCCAACGTTATATTTTGTAACCCTAACTTTTGTTTGTTGTTCTCAATAAATTTTTCTGATTTTTCTCTCAAACTAATTTTGAGAATTATTGACAGCTTAACTAACTTAAAAGCCGGCCTAGCGGGACTTTTAATTTGGAAATGGATCTGTGGATTCAAATTCCACACATGCACCAATATATTTTTTGTTTAACAAAATGATCATTTATTATAAACACTATTTCAAATGTTAAAGGAAAACATTATGTCTCAGTAGCCTGTATTGAACATGTTTTTTTCTTTAGATAAGGCTAACTAACAGATAGAATGGAAACTCAACCATCCTCACATTCTTCATGTCAAATCTGATATCTCAACTCAATGAAATTTGTTTCACCTGCTTCTAATTTCAGGACTGTTTCAATATTCCTCCTATTCGTTCTCAAAGGAAAAATATAATACATACCCTGAAAACTATCTGTTTGCACAAGCAACACTCCTCGATAGCATCAGGCATGTTCTGTCGGAGGTAGCCTTCAAACTCATGGATAGCTCTCACCCCAAGAGCGTAGTTGTTGTTTTCTTTGTCTAGGTATTTCATTCTGCACCAGGTTTTAAGAAGTTTCTGAAAAGTTTGGATAAAATAATACTATTTTATAATGCTTCTAATTTTTTATAACGAAAATTAATGTAACAAATCCTAATTTTTATTAGAATGTTTACTATTATGCATAATAATGGCTGAACAGAATGGATATTGCTAAAAAAAGTGGAAAATCCTTTTTTTTTTATTTGTGTACTGAAATAAGTCTACTTTATGTTCTGGCACCATGTAAGTGAAGTCACGGGTGGAAGTTAGATATATGGCAAAAATAATAAAGCAAATAATAATCATCATCATCAGCCTATAGCAGTCTCTAGCAGTCACCACTGGACATATGCCTCCCCTAATAAGCACCATCGCGCCCTATCTTCGACTAGACACATCCACTCTGCCAGCAGTCTTTCTAAGCATTAATAGTAACACTTAAAAATATATTTAAATGGATTAGTTACAATATTGTTCAGGATAATGTATTAAGTTTAATTTAAGGCTTTTCATGAGTTGTTAAGCTGTATGTAAGTTAGCCGGCTCTAACTTTGCGGATTTCAATACCCTAGTCACAATGAGCTTTTAAATTATTTCTGGTGAATATGGAAATAGTTCATAATACTCACTTCAGCATCAGTCTTAGTGAAAGAAGACTTCATACTACCAACAATATTGACTGCATGGATCCGAGTGACCTGCCTGGACTCCGTAGTCATTATCTGTTCTATAAGCAGCCTGAAGAACTCCAGCTCATTGGTTGAGAAAAAATTCTGGGATTTTGTTGCATCATCATATCCAAGTGACAGAAATATTAGGACTTCCTCATTAATGAGTTCATCGGTGGTCAATTTTATAGTTTGCTGGTATGGTCTTATGGTTTCATTAATTTCTTTGACCAGGTCTTGAATGGAGCCATGTTTATTGTCTGTAATATAATGTTTGTTGTTATTGTACCTACCTTACATTTATTATCAGCTTTGTTTGCACGGATTTCTAAGGTACATTTTCTTCTATGTGTTAGTTTGGTTATATTATTTTTTATGCTATATTAGCTGCCGCCTGCGGCTTCGCTCGCCTGGTAATCGGATAAAAAGTAGCCTATTATGCTATTCCAGCACACGTTCAGCCGTTACGGCGTGATTGAGTCGTCACATCCTCACAAAATTTCACATTTACAATATCCTGTGATGATACTTTTTGTGTTTTACTCCGAATGCTTTTGTTTTTCCGACAAATAAGGCATTTAACCCCTAAAACCTATTGTACTTTTTATAGTTACCTACTGATAGTGTGATCTGGATTGTAATGATCACCTACTTGCTAAGTGATCAGGATATAAAGAAGGAACTTCATAATGTAGGTACTTAGATGAAAAACATCTCACCGGTGAATTGAGCTAAAGCTCTCAAACATTCAGGCATGGAAATAACACCGCGACCGGCTACTGACCGCAGGAGAAATCGATGAACGTTACCGTAACCCATTTCAGGTGACTATTTTTGTATTTGTAACAATATTCATTCGCAAACGATTTCTCACAAAAGAAAACAAAAACCTGAAACAAAAATCAAAACCAGGCACGCGACGCCACAACAAACAAATCCAAGTGTGTTCGGAGGTGTTCGGACTTCGGCAAGTTCGGTCGGCGTACGTAGTGATGGCACTCGAAACACATTTGATTCGAATGATGACAGTTAAAACTCAATTCGAATGAGATTTTAAGTTGATTCGAATCATCGCTTGATTCGAATGGTCGAGTTGATTCGAATCAATTTCTTTCTTAAAACTTTACGCGATTAGTATGCCTAGCGATGGTTTTCTCGATGTTGTAATTGGAGAGACCTACATTCTGCAGTTGACTGCTAGAGGCTGATGATGATGATGATTCAAAAATGTATCGAAGTGTTTTTTTATTTATTTTTGTTGGTTGGTTTGTCCGGATGATTTGAGTTGATTCGAATATTCATTTTCGATTCGAGTCCCATCACTAGTTCGCCGGTTCGTATTTTTTTTTCCTGGCCTGGTTTTTAAACTCTTTGGCCCTTTTGGAGATCAAAAGTAAAATGCCGCCAGATTTCAAAAATCTAGATTAAAAACAAACACCAAATTCCGCTACAACATTATCTCAGACTAAACTATCCCTATTTTATATTAAAAGTGTTGGGTGTAAAGATAATTGCCCAGGATCTGCTAGGTATTTAAAATATAATTTAAGGTTGAACAGGAAAATAATAATATTGTGTAGAAAAATCGTGGGTTGACGGGGAAGCACTCGTGTAAGTACAAGACACCTCAGGCAGGGCCCCTGACTAACAAGATTCTACAGCCTTCCAGGCCAAGGGCCCCTTGGCCTGGAAGGCTGTAGAATCTTGTTGTGTAGACAACGATTGGCTATTGTGTAGGTAGGTACCTATAATTAGTCAGTGTTATCAAAATATGATATACTAGATCAAGTTAAGTTATTAATTAAAATTGCTTTCTGAGATCAATAAGTACAAAAGAAAATAGCTAAAAGTATCAAAATACAAAGTGGCACAAAATGGCACTTCAAAGTGACATCTAAAAGTTTTGAGCTACAATGCTTTGCAAAGATTATTTTCGTAATAGTGCGTTTAGATTTCGCTAGAGGTCACTATGTTATATTTATTACATAAAGTTGATTCGCTGTTCTGAGGTCACTTTGTTACCTCTTGTACTTTGAACTTTATTATTTTTCATTTTGGAATTTTTCTCTTCATCATAGAGGCAGATCTCTACCTCAAGTACCTAGGTATTATAATAATGGAACATACAAAAATAATAAAAACTAGTAAGTAGCAGGTAATTATGGGAAACCCTTTAAAAAAAATACTGATCTTGACTAGGCTATAGCGGATTTGATTTATAAGCAAAGATATTTAAATCTTTGTTTATAAGCCGACAAACGCCAAAGATAAGCGATTGAAGTTAGACTTTACTACTATCAAGTTTTCACTTTAAATAGAGATTCCTATAATAGGCAGACATAACTAACACATCCATAATAAGGGACTAACCACGAAACTTTATAAATGATCCACAACTAAAGTTGAAGCATTAGGTAGGTACCTTTCTATCCAAAGCTGAAAACACAACAAAGGGAGGTCGTCATTGATAAAATATAAAAAGCACTGGTTAATTCTAGTGGCTGTGATCTTCCAATCTAAGCTCGTGGGTTCAAATGTACCTTTTTTTTTTTTTTTTTTTTTTTTGGCAGGTGGAAAAATCTGCTCCCAGACGAACCAGCTGCGATAAGGGTCGCAGCTGGACAGTGTGGGGTTGTCGAAATCCGACGACCCACTAAAAAACCACCTGGTGGCCAGCCTCGATGCATGTCAAGGGGCTCCGGGATCTCCATACGGAACGCACCGGTGCCCCTCTCGCATCGTGCTCTAGAGCACTGTCCCGGTAATGGCACCCACAGCCACGCCCGGCACCCTCGCGTGCTACGACGAAACTTGCCACAAGAATCGCCGCCCTCCCGGGAGGGTTCAAATGTACCTAGTCGTGCACCAATGAATTTGTAGTGTAATAGGTGCTCTCAAACTGTGAAGGAAAACATTATGAGGAAAACGGCATGACGTAGAACTCGACGACCCGATGTCGTTCGAAAATACTTGTGTCAATCCTTTTACTAGACGAGGGTTATTCACGATCATAAATCAAAGTAAATAAATATTCAATTATAGAATTGCTAAACTCTTTCTAATAATAATTTCGTTATATTTTAAAGTTTAGAGCCCAAAAAATATATATAACGTAAAATGGTTAGTTACATCAAACCAACCACAACTTGTTTCCGAACGAATTGTCAGTCAATCAAAATATTGACTTTCATTGCATTGTTTGTTTTGAAAAAAACTTGGATATAATTATAACGTAGTGATAAGAATGGACGTTGTTCTTCGAAGACAACGTGTGATATGCTGGAGCCAGCAACGCCCACACATAAATAGGAGACTGTCAAGGGATTCTGCTGAGCTGGACCCTAAATTTTTCGTGCTATTTTATAAGGTGGCCAAAGAGTTGTTTTGGTATTGTGCGGCGTTCTTGGAGGCAGGCTAGTTAATTCTGGGCCTCAGAGATGTTCTAGCATTACAACAGAAGTCAAAGTAAGTATTGTGTTAGCTAAACTTAATTTATTGAACAATAATAAAATGGTAGGTATTTAGGTTAGGTATTAGCTTAGACTGAAACCTACTATATTTACTGTATTTTTCCAGATACTTACAACCCTCAATTTCCTGATCACCAGTAGCTATCAAAAGCCAGTGGGAAACTTTTGGTTAGCACCTGTAAGCCTCTGCATAGAGTAAGCGGTGAATGCCTTGAATGATGCCAACCTACATCAAATTTCCTACCTCCGAACAAGAGAGGAATTAAATCAAACAAGGGTAATATTTTAATAAACTATTTATTTTAGTAGGTATTATACAACGTGTAACATAATGTCCCTATAAGCCCGAAACGGGGGTGTTCTATACGTCATTGCGAACAACGTTTGTTCAACGACTTTTAAAATTTCAAAGGTTTTCATTCATGAAATGTCTCTTAAACTTTGCTCCAATACGTAACTTGACACAACGTGAGGCATACCTATTTACAGCTGTTTTTTGACCTTTAAGTGTGAACTCTAGATGAAACAGGTAACAGAACAGACACCATTAGTAAAATGCCTACCTACTTACCTAATAACGAGGTGGCTTAATAAGTAATTTCTATTTTTTTTTTGAAGGCCTAGTGGTACCTTGGTATTTATTGGTAATTAAAATGTAAGGTCACATCACGACTAAAATCCCTAGGCACCGTAAACATCCTTTCAGATCTCTTTGTTAAGTACCTAGTATAGGAGATAGGTACCTTACCTACTCAATTTTGTACCTACCTACTCGGGCCTTAAAGGTATCCTCAGTGGGTGCCAAGGAGTATGAGAGGATGTCTACCGTGCCTCAGGATAAAGCCGTGATACCTACTCAATTTTGTACCTACCTACTCGGGCCTTAAAAGCATCTTGAGTAGGTAACAAGAAGTATGAGAAGAGGTCTACCGTGCCTGAGGATAAAGCCGTGACCCTATTCCACTTTAGTTTTTCCAACGATGTATTATTCCAATATTCATTGGAGCATTTTTCAATGCAATTTTGTACCTACCTACTTGGGCACTAAAGTCAAAGGTTGTGACTTATCTGTCTTACTAATCTTCATTTTCATCGTGAACAGCCTATTTGTCATTGGTTGCATTGAAACAACAACAACAATAAGTGGGATGGCACCTTGCCCTAATTGGCTGTCGGTGCCTTTGCTAAATTCAAAATCCGCAACCGTCAACCGACACCGCACCGCAAGCGTTTGTTTAATAAAATCAAATTGGTTCCGTAGGTTTATTTGTTTTTTACTTTTCTTGATTGAACTACGTAATTGTTGGTAGGTTATTATGTAAGTAGGTAGGTACCTAGTAGCAAATGGGGATGGAGCACATGGTAGCATATTGGTATGAACCCCGCCTTCCCATCCTTAAGTCGTGAGTTCGAATCTATGGATTTTTCGATTCGAAATTTATGTGTGCAATATCAATGCTCTGAAACGGTGAAGGAAAACCTCGTGAGGAAACCAGGCATGTCATAGACGTGTGTCAAAGTGTACGAAAGGAGCCTTCAAGGTGCACTCTAATCCTTCCACCACACTGGTTCAAAAGAGCTAGCGACACGGACACGACGACAGTAGTAGTAGTAGATGTATGGTGAAGTTTTTTTCCTTTTTTTCCCAATCGGTATTTAGTGGGTTACCCCAGACAAGGAACCCTAAAAATTCGGCTTTCGGCAATAGGTACCTACTTTTGGTCGCAAAACAGATCGGTTTTTATCAGTCGCAATTAGCATTCGTTCCTTGCAACAACTGCAACAAGCAATCTCTCGGTTCGCGTAACTAATTAACGATATGATGTCGGCTTTGTACTCAAACAGTGAGTATTATGATATGGTGTTGTGTGTGTGTGTTGGAGCAGCACCAAATAATTAATAGCTTAGTAGCGGCGCGTCAGCTCTACAGAGAGCGTTATCCAGGGCGGCCATTGCCATCTTACGGGCTATTTTCTGGGATTGGTGAACCGTCTTCTCTCGACGGGATCTTTCCACCGGCGCACCAGTGAGGGAAGACCGGGAATTCGGTAGTGTGTTGTACCTACTTCCCTTTGATGGATACCGAGTACCTACTGTGTGTGTCAACAGTGATAAAATTCAGTGATAGGTAGGTATGATGATAGGTACCTAACCTATCACCCTACCTAGTAGGTACCCCATTAGTACCTAGCTTACTAATAAAAAATGACAAAAATAATTTTGTGATTGTGAATGTGAATGTGTACCAGTAATACCAACCTAGGTACCTACATACCTACCTAATACCTACCATGTCAATTAGCCGTGTTCCGAGCCAACCAAGAAGAAGGGAGAAAAGGTATAACTTAACTTTTCCTGTACCTAGGTCCTTAGGTAACTACCTAGGTAGATGTAGGTAGGTAGTTGTTTTTTTATGTGTGAAAGATATCGTGATTTTAATCTTCGACTTTAATTTCTACGTAGAATTAAAAAAATTGCAAATTCTTACGAAAACTTTGGTGATTACACCTAGGTACTTTTTGAAACTTGCCGCGCGTTCAATTGTTTGCGTATGTGTGGGTCCGACGCGATAGGAGGGTGCGCGTGTGTTTGTTACCTACGCAAATGGTAAACAAACACATAGGGTTGTCACAAATTTCTCATGAAATAATTTGTTTTTAATTGTATTGGAATTTCAAATATGATGTATTGAACTTTTGCACATGTCAATGTATTCAAGTGCTCGGTCTGAATACACCCCTTTCGGGCTTATAGGGACATTATGTTACACGTTGTATATATACATAACAGTATTTGTGAGGTCAATGAGAGCATCAGCGAACTAAAATAAATTAATTTTATTAGATTCTTTGAAAAAACTGTCACTTTCATTATATTAGTAGAATATAATCTTTATTTCCAAAAACATGAAAGTATGTACTTATAAAAACAATAACAATGATTTCTGCTTCGTTTCAGATTTGCAACAGTGGCCTAAAAATAAAAGGCATACCTACTCATGTGCTACATTAGGAGGGGCAGCTCATGACAATTATATTATGTTAAATAAATGCATTAAAACCATGTAAAACACAAAAATACTCAATTTTCTTTAACTTATTAAGTACTACCTGCCGCCTGCGGCTTCGCTCGCCTATTACCAAGATAAAAAGTAGCTTAATGTTATTCCAGCACACATACTATGTATATCCCAAGTTTCACTCAATCCGTGCAGCCATTTAGAAGTAAATTATGAGGCACAAGCATCGTCACATCTTCACAAACTTTTGCATTCACAATAAAAGAGCTATTAGTTAGGTTAGGTTAGTACCTACTACATCTACTACTAGCCCCTAGTTCTTTCGAACCCTGTGTGGTGAGAAGATTCAAAGTCCGCCTCAAAAGCTCCTTTTGTGCACTAGGGCTCCGGGTGAATAATATTCTGTACACTAGGGTTAGGTTATTTTACTTATTTACCACATCATTTATTAGGGATATTAATCACTGGTACCTAGATTATATTATTTATTATACAAATAATCTATTCTGCTATTAAATAGTCTAAAGAAGGCTAATTTATTTACATAATTAGTAAAAACACAACTAGTGTTGAGTAGGACATACGTGAGGCACCTCGTTTGTCCCATACATACATTCGCTCAGAAATGTCATGGACCTCATTTTCAATCGTTGTACCACCTCACAATTCGTGTCACACTCACCAAACGACGTCACGTGCGAGCGCGAGCGGGACGAACGAGGGAAATACAAATGTTTCATTCGAGCGAGTGAGGAGTGAGTGAGCTGATGTATTGCGTGATCGAATGACAGATCGTACGTTGAAATGACATCACAGTGGCGTATGACGTAAGTAGGTAATTGACGTAGCTAAAAATTGAATGAATTGCTTGAAGTTGATTGATAGAAACCTACAACAAAATTAGTTTTGTAACCGTCTCAGTGGTGAAAAAGTGTCAAAACTTTTGTTTATATCTGTAAATATGAAGTAGATAGATTTCACATTGTAGGTAGGTACGAGTACATTAAGTAAGTACATTTATGTAGGTAAGTAATATAGGTAATATGTTTGTTCTTCTTTTTCTTATCGTGTCAATAGTTCTTTTTTTTTCTTTATATACGTTTTATTTTTACTCTTACTTGATTTTTTTGTAATGTTTGTAATCTTTCTGGTGTCTTGACCTTTATTTTTTTTTATATTTTTTAAATTATCTATTATTTTTTTTATATTTTTTTATTGTTAATCAGTAGTTATCGCTTTTTGCCACTCTTATAGAGTTATTCTGATTGTTTGTTTGTCAGAATTCTATGTCCGCAACTGATCCTATGCACCCGTCTCAAAAGGTTCTAACGGAAGACCAGCGCAAGTTACTTACAGTAACCTGCATTGCTGAGTTAGGACCTTTTTGTAACACCATTGATCTTTATTATATCTACATACAAACTTGTTTACCTCTTATTTTGTTTAATTTACTTTAATTATTTCTTTACTTTGTTGCTTTGCTGATGATGTTACAAATAAATAATTCATTCATTCATTCATTTTAAACCAGTGTGATGAAAGGACTTATAGTATAAGTGCGCCTCAAAAATGCTCCTTTCGTGCACTTGATAGTTTTCGAATTACCAACTAAGTACATAGTTTTTACAATTTTTGTCGATAGTACCTACTACCTAATTTATCTACCTACCTACTCATCCTAACCTAATCCTACTAGATACTTAGGTAAGTACCTACTGAACTAATAGGTAGGTAAAAAACATTGCAATTAGGTATCGAGGTAGGTACCTACTTACCCCTTGCCCAGGTAGGTACCCAAATAATCTACTAATACCTACCTACCCATCACTACATACAAAACATCAAAATTATCTAGGTAGGTACCTACCTACCTACCTAGGTACCCATTTTACTACTTGATTACCTCAATATCAATCAGTTATCGTTCATATAACACAAGCTCTACTTACTTTGGGGCTAGAAGATGACCAGCATTATTATTAAGTATTATTTTAGGTACTTACTAAACACTACATACCTGAACCACAGATAATATAATAGGTACTATACTCCTAAACTAATAGGTAGGATAAGTAGGCATCTAATGTAAAACATTAAAATTATATCTACCTAACCTACTTAACTGACCAAGACATACCTACTAGGGCATGTAAACCGATTAACCGATTAACCGAAAAACCGGTTAACCGGCCGATTTTAGGGCGGTTTTTAACCGGTTTTTTGGGCCAAAATAACCGGTTTTTCGGTTTTTTTCAAATGAGTAATAAATGACAAATTCGTTTAAAACGACGCCTTGCAGACTTTATTTTGAACGACCATAACAATCTACCTAATTAAATTACAACATAATTGCAAAAATACAAACAAAAACTTATCAGAAAACTTTATTTTTGGACCGCATAAAATGTCGTTAGTGAATATCGTAGTGAAAATACGCTATTATTATTAGCTAAGCAGAGTAAGATAGCAAAGGAAGCGGGGCGTTGCATGAGTGCACTGGGCGCCTCCATTGCTGCGGTCAGCGGTCGAACTGGCAAATTGTTTGTCAGACGCGATAGTACTGTTCTGTGATCAGTTCAGAATTACACTCATGGACTTATTTAGAGAAACGCTTCATTAATCGAAAAAAAGAGACTGAAATAATATACAAAAAGTTCTTCGTACAAACTGGCCATAATATCTTAATATTTAATATGAAAAAAGAATTACTTGAATAGTCTTAGGACTAAAGGACCCTTACTTACCATAGACCATCAAGTAGCTCGGGCTTACTTTGCTCGCTCATACTAAAACTGGAATGATGATGACTGGGGGAAAATATTGTTTACTGATGAGTCTAGATTTTGTCCTAAGCCAGATGATAGAAGGGTTAAAGTTTGGAGACGACCCGGAGAAAGATACGCTCAGTGTAACATTGTCGGAAGAGAGTTATGGTGGAGGGTCAGCCATGTTATGGGGCGGCATTTGCATAGGGGCACGTACGGAGTTGCACATCGTAGACAATGGATCTCTGACTGCGACTCGGTCGGTACGTAAATGACATCTTAGAACCGATTATCATGCCCTTTGCCCCATTCATCGGAGATAATTTTCAATTAATGCAGGACAATGCGCGGTCCCACACTGCAGCGATAGTTTGGGGGTATCTTCGAAAGGTCGAAATTAACGTTTTGCCGTGGCCAGCACGATCGCCAGACTTAAACCCCATAGAACATGTTAAGGATAAGCTCAGAAAACAAATAAAACAGCGGGATCCAGCACCAACTAATATAGGAAATCTCAAAAAGATTTGGAAGAAGAGTGGAATCGAATACAACAAGATTTTATTGATAACTTAAGCAAAAGCATGCCGAGAAGATTGCAGGCAGTTTTAACAGCTAGAGGGGGTAACACCAAATACTGAATGTGCCCAAACACTCGACAAAAATCCCCGTAATGTCATAACACAATCACATTTTCAATGTGATGATTGAAGAGTTAATTCTTCAAAACATATTTTTTGAGATTTCTGTTGATTAGTCTTGTGTTTTTTGCTGATATCAGTTTTATTTTCATTCGAAATGCTTAAATTATTTAAGCACTTAACATAATTTTACTACTAAAATAAACATGTACAAAAAAATGTTTAATATCCGATTTATCTCTTTTTTGTTCCGTTCCTCTAATTATGTTCATGAATGTATTAGGATTGATTCATCATGTAGTTGAATTTTATTACTTATAAACTTTAACAAGTTAATAAGTTCATATTTATTAAAATTTATGGTTTTATTTTGTCCTAAGACATCTATATTTAAAAAATTGAAAAATAACCGGTTAACCGGTTTTTAACCGGTTATTGAAAAATAAAAACCGAAAAACCGGTTTTTTGAAACAACCCGGTTTTTACACGCCCTAATACCTACCTACATTGCTTGTCTCTAACCTAATCTATCATAGGTACAAACAATAATAGTAAAAAGAATTATACTTACTCATCAAGTAAAACGCCTCACCTTTAGTGACAAAATGAAAACATGACACTCATCAAGACACCTCATACCTCTTCTCTTGTGACATGACATGACAAATGAGTAGATTGAACGAGCGAAATAATAATTTTAGGTAAAAAGGATCTGATTCATTAAAAAAAATAAACCACAGGCTTATCTAAACATTAACAATCAATTTAATCAAAATTAAACAAAACTACTACAATCAGATTGGACCACACACATTGAAAATGATCTAGATTACACATGAAAATGACATAACCAAAACACAATATGACTCACGCGTCCTTCACACCGAAATTACACAAAAACAATAAAACTCTACTGTCCATGAGATGTTGCACTGTCGAGCACCACGAGCGAAGTGACCGCAAGCCTCGATTCGGCCCGCTATTTATAGGCGGTCGCCTTGTTGTTTGCCTCCTGGTGGGGAAGTTGCTAACACGGCCTCTCCTGACGAAGGGTCGTCCTCGGCCCGGTCGTACGGTGTCGATCTACAGAGACCAGCGCCAGCTGCTGTCGAGGGCCCGGCTTCAGGGTCTGCAACTAACAGAGGCATGGATCGCAGAACACTTGATCCCTCATCTGTGAAAGAACAACACATATTTAAATAGGCGCTCAGTATCTTTAAAACCGCCACCTAATTTTTCATCCTCCGTTCATAATATCTCTTTCACTTAATTCATACATCGCACAACATTCATAAATTTCAAACTCAATCTTACAGACTTCACCTCAGAGACGTCTCAAAATAATGAAAATAGGGCCCTTTTACTCAAGCAGTCGTATCTCTGGACGTCGCCTACTGCACCGTCTTCAGCAGCAGCCGCGCCGGCTTCTGTCTTCGGCACTTCTGACGCCAGACGCACCAAGCATCTTCCTCAGGTTAACACACTCTCTGTGCATTGACCTGTGCGCATTACCACCTTTAGTAATCGCCCAGTCACCACCCTTGGTAACTATCCAACACCAGCCAACCACCTCATTCGACCTGACATATATAGCAATGTCGTCTGTTATCCACTTACAAGAGGGGGGACTTTTTCATATCTACTATCCTAGGGGGGGACTATACCTACCTACTACGAAAAACACTAAGGGGTTGGTTGGTTAATCTAACTATGGGAAAGGATAACAACCGGCAAAGCCATAAATGACGTTTTGGTCTTATAAGAGGTGTGGTACTCGCTATCGAAGAACGCGGCACACGTCTCCGAGCACCACTCGCCTCGCCACGGTACCATGTACTGCACGGCAGCCAGAGTCGTTCTCCCGTAGCCTCCGCTCAACAGCTTCAGCTCGTAACGACCGCAGAGTCCAGCTTCTCTGTGGACTGAGAACACTTTATTACGTAAACAAATTGACGAGGTGAGAGTCTTTCTCTATTTGAATACTCATCTTATATGGCTTGGTTATCCTTCACAGCCGTCGAGCTCTGCTCCGCGTGATCTCACGTAGACCCTCACGATTCGGCCTTGTGTTCCGAGCAGCGACGTCAAAACGCGCGAATAACAGGCGTCGTCCCTTCGGTACCTGTTTAACTCTGTTAAGTGGAGAGGTATACCTACATCAAAGTTGCTAACACGGCCTCTCCTGACGAAGGGTCGTCCTCGGCCCGGTCGTACGGTGTCGATCTACAGAGACCAGCGCCAGCTGCTGTCGAGGGTCCGGCTTCAGGGTCTGCAACTAACAGAGGCATGGATCGCAGAACACTTGATCCCTCATCTGTGAAAGAACAACACATATTTAAATAGGCGCTCAGTATCTTTAAAACCGCCACCTAATTTTTCATCCTCCGTTCATAATATCTCTTTCACTTAATTCATACATCGCACAACATTCATAAATTTCAAACTCAATCTTACAGACTTCACCTCAGAGACGTCTCAAAATAATGAAAATAGGGCCCTTTTACTCAAGCAGTCGTATTGTGGTACTCGCTATCGAAGAACGCGGCACACGTCTCCGAGCACCACTCGCCTCGCCACGGTACCATGTACTGCACGGCAGCCAGAGTCGTTCTCCCGTAGTCTCCGCTCAACAGCTTTAGCTCGTAACGACCGCAGAGTCCAGCTTCTCTGTGGACTGAGAACACTTTATTACGTAAACTAATTGACGAGGTGAGAGTCTTTCTCTATTTGAATACTCATCTTATATGGCCTGGTTATCCTTCACAGCCGTCGAGCTCTGCTCCGCGTGATCTCACGTAGACCCTCACGATTCGGCCTTGTGTTCCGAGCAGCGACGTCAAAACGCGCGAATAACAGGCGTCGTCCCTTCGGTACCTGTTTAACTCTGTTAAGTGGAGAGGTATACCTACATCAAAGTTGCTAACACGGCCTCTCCTGACGAAGGGTCGTCCTCGGCCCGGTCGTACGGTGTCGATCTACAGAGACCAGCGCCAGCTGCTGTCGAGGGTCCGGCTTCAGGGTCTGCAACTAACAGAGGCATGGATCGCAGAACACTTGATCCCTCATCTGTGAAAGAACAACACATATTTAAATAGGCGCTCAGTATCTTTAAAACCGCCACCTAATTTTTCATCCTCCGTTCATAATATCTCTTTCACTTAATTCATACATCGCACAACATTCATAAATTTCAAACTCAATCTTACAGACTTCACCTCAGAGACGTCTCAAAATAATGAAAATAGGGCCCTTTTACTCAAGCAGTCGTATTGTGGTACTCGCTATCGAAGAACGCGGCACACGTCTCCGAGCACCACTCGCCTCGCCACGGTACCATGTACTGCACGGCAGCCAGAGTCGTTCTCCCGTAGCCTCCGCTCAACAGCTTCAGCTCGTAACGACCGCAGAGTCCAGCTTCTCTGTGGACTGAGAACACTTTATTACGTAAACAAATTGACGAGGTGAGAGTCTTTCTCTATTTGAATACTCATCTTATATGGCTTGGTTATCCTTCACAGCCGTCGAGCTCTGCTCCGCGTGATCTCACGTAGACCCTCACGATTCGGCCTTGTGTTCCGAGCAGCGACGTCAAAACGCGCGAATAACAGGCGTCGTCCCTTCGGTACCTGTTTAACTCTGTTAAGTGGAGAGGTATACCTACATCAAAGTTGCTAACACGGCCTCTCCTGACGAAGGGTCGTCCTCGGCCCGGTCGTACGGTGTCGATCTACAGAGACCAGCGCCAGCTGCTGTCGAGGGTCCGGCTTCAGGGTCTGCAACTAACAGAGGCATGGATCGCAGAACACTTGATCCCTCATCTGTGAAAGAACAACACATATTTAAATAGGCGCTCAGTATCTTTAAAACCGCCACCTAATTTTTCATCCTCCGTTCATAATATCTCTTTCACTTAATTCATACATCGCACAACATTCATAAATTTCAAACTCAATCTTACAGACTTCACCTCAGAGACGTCTCAAAATAATGAAAATAGGGCCCTTTTACTCAAGCAGTCGTATTGTGGTACTCGCTATCGAAGAACGCGGCACACGTCTCCGAGCACCACTCGCTTCGCCACGGTACCATGTACTGCACGGCAGCCAGAGTCGTTCTCCCGTAGTCTCCGCTCAACAGCTTTAGCTCGTAACGACCGCAGAGTCCAGCTTCTCTGTGGACTGAGAACACTTTATTACGTAAACAAATTGACGAGGTGAGAGTCTTTCTCTATTTGAATACTCATCTTATATGGCCTGGTTATCCTTCACAGCCGTCGAGCTCTGCTCCGCGTGATCTCACGTAGACCCTCACGATTCGGCCTTGTGTTCCGAGCAGCGACGTCAAAACGCGCGAATAACAGGCGTCGTCCCTTCGGTACCTGTTTAACTCTGTTAAGTGGAGAAGTATACCTACATCAAAGTTGCTAACACGGCCTCTCCTGACGAAGGGTCGTCCTCGGCCCGGTCGTACGGTGTCGATCTACAGAGACCAGCGCCAGCTGCTGTCGAGGGTCCGGCTTCAGGGTCTGCAACTAACAGAGGCATGGATCGCAGAACACTTGATCCCTCATCTGTGAAAGAACAACACATATTTAAATAGGCGCTCAGTATCTTTAAAACCGCCACCTAATTTTTCATCCTCCGTTCATAATATCTCTTTCACTTAATTCATACATCGCACAACATTCATAAATTTCAAACTTAATCTTACAGACTTCACCTCAGAGACGTCTCAAAATAATGAAAATAGGGCCCTTTTACTCAAGCAGTCGTATTGTGGTACTCGCTATCGAAGAACGCGGCACACGTCTCCGAGCACCACTCGCCTCGCCACGGTACCATGTACTGCACGGCAGCCAGAGTCGTTCTCCCGTAGCCTCCGCTCAACAGCTTCAGCTCGTAACGACCGCAGAGTCCAGCTTCTCTGTGGACTGAGAACACTTTATTACGTAAACAAATTGACGAGGTGAGAGTCTTTCTCTATTTGAATACTCATCTTATATGGCTTGGTTATCCTTCACAGCCGTCGAGCTCTGCTCCGCGTGATCTCACGTAGACCCTCACGATTCGGCCTTGTGTTCCGAGCAGCGACGTCAAAACGCGCGAATAACAGGCGTCGTCCCTTCGGTACCTGTTTAACTCTGTTAAGTGGAGAGGTATACCTACATCAAAGTTGCTAACACGGCCTCTCCTGACGAAGGGTCGTCCTCGGCCCGGTCGTACGGTGTCGATCTACAGAGACCAGCGCCAGCTGCTGTCGAGGGTCCGGCTTCAGGGTCTGCAACTAACAGAGGCATGGATCGCAGAACACTTGATCCCTCATCTGTGAAAGAACAACACATATTTAAATAGGCGCTCAGTATCTTTAAAACCGCCACCTAATTTTTCATCCTCCGTTCATAATATCTCTTTCACTTAATTCATACATCGCACAACATTCATAAATTTCAAACTCAATCTTACAGACTTCACCTCAGAGACGTCTCAAAATAATGAAAATAGGGCCCTTTTACTCAAGCAGTCGTATTGTGGTACTCGCTATCGAAGAACGCGGCACACGTCTCCGAGCACCACTCGCCTCGCCACGGTACCATGTACTGCACGGCAGCCAGAGTCGTTCTCCCGTAGCCTCCGCTCAACAGCTTCAGCTCGTAACGACCGCAGAGTCCAGCTTCTCTGTGGACTGAGAACACTTTATTACGTAAACAAATTGACGAGGTGAGAGTCTTTCTCTATTTGAATACTCATCTTATATGGCTTGGTTATACTTCACAGCCGTCGAGCTCTGCTCCGCGTGATCTCACGTAGACCCTCACGATTCGGCCTTGTGTTCCGAGCAGCGACGTCAAAACGCGCGAATAACAGGCGTCGTCCCTTCGGTACCTGTTTAACTCTGTTAAGTGGAGAGGTATACCTACATCAAAGTTGCTAACACGGCCTCTCCTGACGAAGGGTCGTCCTCGGCCCGGTCGTACGGTGTCGATCTACAGAGACCAGCGCCAGCTGCTGTCGAGGGTCCGGCTTCAGGGTCTGCAACTAACAGAGGCATGGATCGCAGAACACTTGATCCCTCATCTGTGAAAGAACAACACATATTTAAATAGGCGCTCAGTATCTTTAAAACCGCCACCTAATTTTTCATCCTCCGTTCATAATATCTCTTTCACTTAATTCATACATCGCACAACATTCATAAATTTCAAACTCAATCTTACAGACTTCACCTCAGAGACGTCTCAAAATAATGAAAATAGGGCCCTTTTACTCAAGCAGTCGTATTGTGGTACTCGCTATCGAAGAACGCGGCACACGTCTCCGAGCACCACTCGCCTCGCCACGGTACCATGTACTGCACGGCAGCCAGAGTCGTTCTCCCGTAGCCTCCGCTCAACAGCTTCAGCTCGTAACGACCGCAGAGTCCAGCTTCTCTGTGGACTGAGAACACTTTATTACGTAAACAAATTGACGAGGTGAGAGTCTTTCTCTATTTGAATACTCATCTTATATGGCTTGGTTATCCTTCACAGCCGTCGAGCTCTGCTCCGCGTGATCTCACGTAGACCCTCACGATTCGGCCTTGTGTTCCGAGCAGCGACGTCAAAACGCGCGAATAACAGGCGTCGTCCCTTCGGTACCTGTTTAACTCTGTTAAGTGGAGAGGTATACCTACATCAAAGTTGCTAACACGGCCTCTCCTGACGAAGGGTCGTCCTCGGCCCGGTCGTACGGTGTCGATCTACAGAGACCAGCGCCAGCTGCTGTCGAGGGTCCGGCTTCAGGGTCTGCAACTAACAGAGGCATGGATCGCAGAACACTTGATCCCTCATCTGTGAAAGAACAACACATATTTAAATAGGCGCTCAGTATCTTTAAAACCGCCACCTAATTTTTCATCCTCCGTTCATAATATCTCTTTCACTTAATTCATACATCGCACAACATTCATAAATTTCAAACTCAATCTTACAGACTTCACCTCAGAGACGTCTCAAAATAATGAAAATAGGGCCCTTTTACTCAAGCAGTCGTATTGTGGTACTCGCTATCGAAGAACGCGGCACACGTCTCCGAGCACCACTCGCCTCGCCACGGTACCATGTACTGCACGGCAGCCAGAGTCGTTCTCCCGTAGCCTCCGCTCAACAGCTTCAGCTCGTAACGACCGCAGAGTCCAGCTTCTCTGTGGACTGAGAACACTTTATTACGTAAACTAATTGACGAGGTGAGAGTCTTTCTCTATTTGAATACTCATCTTATATGGCCTGGTTATCCTTCACAGCCGTCGAGCTCTGCTCCGCGTGATCTCACGTAGACCCTCACGATTCGGCCTTGTGTTCCGAGCAGCGACGTCAAAACGCGCGAATAACAGGCGTCGTCCCTTCGGTACCTGTTTAACTCTGTTAAGTGGAGAGGTATACCTACATCAAAGTTGCTAACACGGCCTCTCCTGACGAAGGGTCGTCCTCGGCCCGGTCGTACGGTGTCGATCTACAGAGACCAGCGCCAGCTGCTGTCGAGGGTCCGGCTTCAGGGTCTGCAACTAACAGAGGCATGGATCGCAGAACACTTGATCCCTCATCTGTGAAAGAACAACACATATTTAAATAGGCGCTCAGTATCTTTAAAACCGCCACCTAATTTTTCATCCTCCGTTCATAATATCTCTTTCACTTAATTCATACATCGCACAACATTCATAAATTTCAAACTCAATCTTACAGACTTCACCTCAGAGACGTCTCAAAATAATGAAAATAGGGCCCTTTTACTCAAGCAGTCGTATTGTGGTACTCGCTATCGAAGAACGCGGCACACGTCTCCGAGCACCACTCGCCTCGCCACGGTACCATGTACTGCACGGCAGCCAGAGTCGTTCTCCCGTAGCCTCCGCTCAACAGCTTCAGCTCGTAACGACCGCAGAGTCCAGCTTCTCTGTGGACTGAGAACACTTTATTACGTAAACTAATTGACGAGGTGAGAGTCTTTCTCTATTTGAATACTCATCTTATATGGCCTGGTTATCCTTCACAGCCGTCGAGCTCTGCTCCGCGTGATCTCACGTAGACCCTCACGATTCGGCCTTGTGTTCCGAGCAGCGACGTCAAAACGCGCGAATAACAGGCGTCGTCCCTTCGGTACCTGTTTAACTCTGTTAAGTGGAGAGGTATACCTACATCAAAGTTGCTAACACGGCCTCTCCTGACGAAGGGTCGTCCTCGGCCCGGTCGTACGGTGTCGATCTACAGAGACCAGCGCCAGCTGCTGTCGAGGGTCCGGCTTCAGGGTCTGCAACTAACAGAGGCATGGATCGCAGAACACTTGATCCCTCATCTGTGAAAGAACAACACATATTTAAATAGGCGCTCAGTATCTTTAAAACCGCCACCTAATTTTTCATCCTCCGTTCATAATATCTCTTTCACTTAATTCATACATCGCACAACATTCATAAATTTCAAACTCAATCTTACAGACTTCACCTCAGAGACGTCTCAAAATAATGAAAATAGGGCCCTTTTACTCAAGCAGTCGTATTGTGGTACTCGCTATCGAAGAACGCGGCACACGTCTCCGAGCACCACTCGCCTCGCCACGGTACCATGTACTGCACGGCAGCCAGAGTCGTTCTCCCGTAGCCTCCGCTCAACAGCTTCAGCTCGTAACGACCGCAGAGTCCAGCTTCTCTGTGGACTGAGAACACTTTATTACGTAAACAAATTGACGCGGTGAGAGTCTTTCTCTATTTGAATACTCATCTTATATGGCCTGGTTATCCTTCACAGCCGTCGAGCTCTGCTCCGCGTGATCTCACGTAGACCCTCACGATTCGGCCTTGTGTTCCGAGCAGCGACGTCAAAACGCGCGAATAACAGGCGTCGTCCCTTCGGTACCTGTTTAACTCTGTTAAGTGGAGAGGTATACATCAAAGTTTCGACCTTTCGTGGGCTCGGCTTTACCTGACCCTGACTCAAACCCTGCCAAGATATTTGACCATCATATGACTTACGAGAACGAGACCAGCGATAGCAACGGCGATCGACGCTTGATGAGCGTGATCGAGATTAGTACAGAGAACGAACCCTACCCCCATAATTGCGTCGTGGCATTCGACCTACTAATGAACTTCCAGATCGGGATCGAAATAGACTACGGCGCGAACTACCCCTTTTGCGCGACAAAGTCCGCAAACGGTGACGCACCCTGACAAAAGAACGTCTTTGGGTAGATTGACAGCGGGAGACGCTTCGTGATCGGACACGGAACCTACTGCGCGTCATTGTTCTGCTCCGACGTGGTGCTCGACCATAAAAGACACTAGGTGACAGAGACCGTAACTTACAGCGCGAAAGTTATCGCATGGATGACAGAGTTCTACTACGAAACCGATACCGAGAACGGCGTCGTGTTCGGACACGTGAGTCACCTTGTGTACGATGTTTCGTTCTACCACGGTCTTTATTTCTAGGCATGCTGAGAATTTACCAAGGTTACGTAAACAAGAACAACAAAGAGAATGCAACTGAGAGAATAAAACAACAAACTGCACAGAATCTGGCTATCTTTTCAATGTGTGGGTAGTTCCAATCTGTTTACTCGAAATTCGTGAGCTTTATGGATTTTATTATCCCTCACTTCTGATTTTAGGTAAAAAGGATCTGATTCATTAAAAAAAATAAACCACAGGCTTATCTAAACATTAACAATCAATTTAATCAAAATTAAACAAAACTACTACAATCAGATTGGACCACACACATTGAAAATGATCTAGATTACACATGACAATGACATAACCAAAACACAATATGACTCACGCGTCCTTTACACCGAAATTACACAAAAACAATAAAACTCTACTGTCCATGAGATGTTGCACTGTCGAGCACCACGAGCGAAGTGACCGCAAGCCTCGATTCGGCCCGCTATTTATAGGCGGTCGCTTTGTTGTTTGCCTCCTGGTGGGGAAGTTGCTAACAATAATACCTCACTACCTCGCACGAGCTCGCTGAAATATACTGGGATTAGGTACGGGATTTCAATAAATAAACTCCACATGAAGCACCAGTGAACACATATATTGACGGAATGCCATCTTTGGGGAATGACTACCCACAAATAACAAAATAATAACATAACGGCGAAAACTACCCTAAACACATACATTACACCCTCCTACTTAACTAAAGCTATAGATTCTTGCTAATTAAAACTAAATTTACAATGTTAAGTTATCCTACGTTTTACATCCTCCAAACACTTTACACATAACACTACATACAATTTAAACTTATTACAATTTAATTAATGTAACACTGGGTTACCAAACCGTTCTACGGGATACCGAATACGACAAGCTTGGTCCGGTATCACGGCCGGGGAACTAAGACGCGGTACATTAGCCATCGTGGGAAACGCCAGTGCACCCATTGGTGAGCGATGTCGTAGCTGGTCTATATGTCTTTTACACGATGAACCGTCTTCCTTTACTATTCTAAAGTTTCGTTTCCCTAACACCTCTTCTACCTTCCCTTTAACCCACTTATCTTTCCCCCCATAATCTCTTAACCATACGGTCTCCCCCTTTAACATTCCTCTTAAATGACCTCCTGCCTTATCTACTTGCTGTTGTTGTTTATATTCTACTCTCTCTTTGACCTCTCGCCCCGAACGTTAAAGATCTAACCGTGAACGTAAATTCTTTTTTTTGTAACAACATGGCCGGTGAGACTCCCGTGGTACAATGAACGGTATTCCGGTACGCCAATAAATACGATTGTAACGCCATGTCTAAATCATACTTATCACGTACAGCTTTTTTAATTGCTCTTTTGCACAATTTAACCGCCCCCTCCGCTGCTCCGTTGGACGCTGGATGGTAGGGCGACGTGAACGTGTGTGTTATACCGTTAAGCTCCATGAAATTCTTAACCTCCCCACTCGTAAATGGTGGTCCATTGTCTGACACTACTTCTCTGGGTAAACCGAAACGAGCGAATATCTCTCTTAAAACCTTAAGTACACTCGAGGCAGTAGTACTCGTCATATGAAATGCCTCAATCCATTTTGACGCTGCATCTATCATAACAAAAAAAGTTTTCCCTTGAAATGGGCCTAAAAAATCTATGTGCAACCGGCTCCACGGCTCCTCTGAGTAGGTCCATGGTTGTGGCGGTGCTCGCGGTGGCGCTGGAGCCTCCATAGCACAAGTCTGACATGCCTTACCAAGCTGCTCTATGTCACTATCAATTCCGGGCCACCACACGTAACTCCTAGCCACTGACTTCATCTTTACTATTCCCATATGCCCAACATGCAACTCTTGTAATATTTGACTCTTAAAAACGTTCGGAATAATTATTCTATATCCCCACATAATGCAGCCCCCGTCCAAGTAAAGCTCATTTTTCCGGGAATAAAATGGTTTAAGATCCGGCTCTTTGCAAACTGATGGCCACCCTGACTGTAAGCACATGACTACTTTACATAAAAGGGGATCATTTTTAATTTCCTGTTTCACCTGATGTTGTGTAATAGGTAAAAAATTATTGACAAAATTCATGTAAGTGACTTCTTTATGTTCTAGCTTATCTTTATGTTCCCCTTCCCCTAACGGCAGACGAGAAAGAGCATCTGCCCCATTCTTATCCGTTGCTACATACCTAATATCATATTCATAACCTGAAAGTATTACTGCCCATCTCTGCATTCTAGATGCTGCCATCGTGGGTATACCTGTTTTGGGTCCAAATATTGATACCAAAGGTTTATGATCCGTTTTTAAAATAAACTTACGGCCATATAAATATTGGTGAAACTTTTTTACGCCATAAATAATGGCCAAAGCCTCTCTATCTATCTGTGAATATCCCCGTTCAGCTGTGTTTAAAACCCGTGATGCATAAGCTATCGGACGTTCTGACCCATCCTCCATCACATGTGATATCACGGCGCCTACGCCTACCGCACTTGCATCTGTCGTTAAAATGACTGGTATATCTGAACTGTAATGAGCTAAAACCTCACTTGATGACAGTAGGTCTTTAACTTTCTGAAAAACTCCCTCACACTCTTCTGACCAAATAAATTTAGCTCCTCTCTTCAGTAATGAATACAATGGATATAAAATTGTACTTATGTTTTTTATGAATTTGCCATAGTACATAACCATACCCAGGAAAGCTCTTACTTCTGTGACATTTGTTGGTGATCTCACTTCCTTTATGGCTCTCAATTTATTTGGACTAGTATGTATTCCCTCCTTATCAATAACATATCCTAAGTAAGCTACTGAGTCTGCAAAAAATGAACATTTTTCCTTTTTAATTTTTAAGCCATAATGTTGTAATCTTTGCAAAACTTTATGCAAGGTTTCTAAATGCTCTTGGTCATTCCTACCACTAATTATCACATCATCCAGAAATACACCTACTGTCGGAATATCTGCAAACATTTGCTCCAGCTTGCGTTGAAAAATCCCCGGGCTTGATGACAAACCATAAATCAAACGCCCATACCTAAATAGTCCCCGATGAGTATTTATCACGGTATATTTTTGAGACTCTTTATCCAGTACAAATTGAGCATAAGCCTGCGACAAATCAATTTTAGTAAATCTCTTCCTTCCGCCTAAATTAGCTAACAAGTCCTCCACTTTAGGTAAAGGAAAACGGTCCACCTCGAGGCATTTATTTAAAGGTAATTTAAAATCACCACATACCCGAATGGTACCATCGCTTTTTACCACTGGTACAATAGGCGTCGCCCAGTCCGACGTCTCGACCGGCGTGATGACCCCGTCAGCCACCAGCTGGTCGAGCGCGCGCTCCACCGGCTCGCGCAGCGCGTACGCCAGCGGCCGCGCGCGCATGTACACCGGCCGCGCGCCCGCCCGCACATGCAGGCTCACTTCCCCGCCCGTGTACCGTCCCAGTCCCTCCGCAAATACATCACTGTATCTGGAACTGAGAGATTCAATGCTAAATGGTAAAGTACATTTTATATCATTGCAATTAACCTCTTGTAATGCTATTCCAAATTCATACAGCCATCGCCTCCCCATTAAGGGTTTCCTACCATTATCGATTACATAAAGATCTAAAGGTTTACATAGTTTTTGCTTAAATCTAACTAAAGGTGATATTTTCCCCACGGGTCTCACTGTTTCTCCTGTATAATAGCTCATAACAAGGTTATGTTTACGTAAAGGTAAGTTAGAAAACAATTTGTCATACAGTTCCAAGCTAATACAAGAAATAAGACACCCTGTATCCGCCTCCATCCTGATAGTGCGACCCTCTATCTCCACATCTATTTCTACAGGTCCACACCTACTATCTGAACCAACAAAATTATATAAATTTACAATTACCTCGTCACTGCTATAGTCCGTATCTAGGTCGCGAACCTCGCAATTGTAAGTTGTCGCCTTTTTTGCACTTGTTTTCTGCCTCGGACCCATTCTTTTCAGATGTCCCGGTTGATTACACACTCGACAAACGTAGTTTTTAAACTTGCAAAACTTTTCATCATGATCCCGACCACAAACAATGCATTGCCGGTCAGCTGTTTTTGATGACCCCGCGGTGACACTGACATACGGCGCGCGCGCATTTGCCGCCGCCGACGTTCCGAAACCTGATCTCGTTTGCTGTTGCGAAGGCCTATCCCGTCGCTCCGCCGTAGCCGCCGTATTCATCCCGGTTTGTCGCCGCGACCATCCCATCGAATTCTGCCGATTTTGAGTACGCGACCCCACTGCATTGCACGTTACCTCTGCTACGTCGCTTTTGCAGGCCTGTCCTCCGCGTCCCTCCACCAACGCTGCATTGACTTCCGCCGCTTCGATTGCTACCGCCAATCTAAGTGCCTTGTCAAATGGCAGATCTTCCTCCGAAAATAAACGCTGTCGAATGGTTTCATTTGTCAACCCACACACTAACTGGTCTCTCAGACTTTCTTGCAAATTCTCACCAAAACCACAATGTTTAGACAGCCGTCTGAGCTCAGCCACATATTCCGCAATCGATTCTCCCTGTGCTTGCTTTCTTTGCCGGAAAGTGTACCTCTCAGCCAGAATGCTCGGTCTTGGCTGTAGATGATTCCGCATGATCCGTACCAGGTCATTGAACTTCTTACTTGCTGGTTTGTCCGGAGTGCACAGAGTAACCAACAGCTCATATCCTGCGCCTCCCATCACCGTAATCAGAGTAGGTACTTTAAGCTCCTCTTTTACGTTATTCACCAAGAAGTACTGCTCCAACCTCTCTGCGTACAAAGTCCAGTTATCGGAATCCAACTGAAATGGACCGATTTTTCCGACTGACATCTTGAAAGATTTGATCTCCCGTCTTCACACACGCAGATCCAACTCGTCGCCAATGAAATATACTGGGATTAGGTACGGGATTTCAATAAATAAACTCCACATGAAGCACCAGTGAACACATATATTGACGGAATGCCATCTTTGGGGAATGACTACCCACAAATAACAAAATCTATACTAATATTATAAAACTGCAGAGTTTGTTTGTTTGTTTGTTTGTTTGAACGCGCTAATCTCTGGAACTACTGGTCCGATTTGAATGATTCTTTCAGTGTTGGGTAGTCCATTTATCGAGGAAGGCTATAGGCTATGTTTTATTTTTTTCAAAATTAGGGATCCGTAATAAAATTGCTATTTTGTAACACAAGGTGTAAAATCAAAAACCTATTTTTGCGTGCGCTGCAAAAACTATTGACAATAGAACAAAATGATGTACTACGGGTTTGTAGATCCCATTAAGACCTACAAAAAAGTCCGCGAGAACATATATCTAGCTATCATGGTTTAATCACAATAACCGATTTTTTGTTCAAAATAATTATTAAATCGTCTGAAGAAAAAAAACTACGTTAAATATGTATCGTAATATTAATCTTTATCGAAATTAAGCATTATGTTATCAAGAGTATTTATGTAGAAGTAAAATACTTTTTGTTTCATCTCAATCGGATATTTCGTTTAAAAGTTATCACGTGTGTAAGATGTTAAGAGTTGGTACCTATTAATGAGTTATGGGCCATAGAGTTTTTTATCGACATAAAATCCTGTAATAATCTTTTTGAAATATATTTGTTGATGATTGTAAGTATAAGATCTTTGAAGAGTATAATAAATACATTTCTAAAATAACTCTGCTAAGGAAATCCACGCGCGCTTGATGCAAGCAAGACGAGACGCTGGCGGCGCGGCGGCGGGCGAGACGAGGAAGCCGCACTTGCTGGCCGCCTGTGAGAAAAACGCGTGTGAAACCGCGGAGCACAGCTAGTAATAACATAACGGCGAAAACTACTCTAAACACATACATTACACTCGCAACATGACATTTTACAGTATGTGACATGACATTTGAAGCATGACATTGTCCCACCTCACGAAATAGAATGAGGGCCTTATACAAACTCATTTTGAAACCGTGTCCTACTCAACACTAAACACAACCTCGTTTTAGCAAAACACGCAATATTGAAGCATGTAATTTTGACAATTCAAAACGAGCCTCGTCTCGCACCTACTGTCGTTTATGAAATCTGACATTGTCATGCAGAATACGATAACACGGTAATTCCACACGTTTTCCCGCGTCTCGTTTTGTTTGGTCATCGTGAATAACGTCCCAGTGTGTTGTCTTTGGTTGGAATCGAATGATAAAAGAAATTATTATTATCTGTGGTATAAGAAAAATATGGCGGCAGAAAGATTTTGGGAACATCCCGCGTCGTAGTGTTCAAAAAGTTTGCAAATCGAAATAAATGAAGAAATCAGTTAAAAATTACGTTTTGAGTTTACATACTTACATAATATTTTAACGGAGTGATAAAAATGGACGTTGTTCTTCGAAGACAACGTATGATATGCTGGCGCCAGCAACGCCCACACATAAATAGGAGACTGTCAAGGGATTCTGCTGAGCTGGACCCTAAATTTTTCGTGCTATTTTATAAGGTGGCCAAAGAGTTGTTTTGGTATTGTGCGGCGTTCTTGGAGGCAGGCTAGTTAATTCTGGGCCTCAGAGATGTTCTAGCATTACAACAGAAGTCAAAGTAAGTATTGTGTTAGCTAAACTTAATTTATTGAACAATAATAAAATGGTACCTAGGTTAGGTATTAGGTTAGACTGAAACCTACTATATTTACTGTATTTTTCCAGATACTTACAACCCTCAATTTCCTGATCACCAGTAGCTATCAAAAGCCAGTGGGAAACTTTTGGTTAGCACCTGTAAGCCTCTGCATAGAGTAAGCGGTGAATGCCTTGAATGATGCCAACCTACATCAAATTTCCTACCTCCGAACAAGAGAGGAATTAAATCAAACAAGGGTAATATTTTAATCAACTATTTATTTTAGTAGGTATTACATAATAGTATTTGTGAGAGCATCAGCGAACTAAAATAAATTAATTTAAATTTTAATTAATAAACTTTCACTTTCATTATATTAGTAGAATATAATATTTATTTCCAAAAACATGAAAGTATGTACCTACCTATAAAAACAATAACAATGATTTCTGCCTCGTTTCAGATTTGCAACAGTGACTTAAAGGCATACCTACTCATGTGCTACATTAGGAGGGGCAGCTCATGACAGTTATATTATGTTAAATAAATCAGAAATCATGAGATGTGTGTGTGTGTGTGTGTGTGTTAGTGTTAAAGTATGGGTATATGGGGTTGCGTAGGTATAATAAGTAATAATAAATGCATTAAAACCATAAAACACAAAAATACTCACAGCACACATGCTATGCATATCTAAAGTTTCACTCAATCCATGCAGCCATTTAGAAGTAAATTATGAGGCACAAGCATCGTCACATCTTCACAAACTTTTGCATTCACAATAAAAGAGCTATGTTAAGTTATGTTATTTTAAGTTACATGTGCATATTAAGAAGTTTAGTGTATATGTGTAAGCATGACTGTGTGCGTGTGTTTTAGATTGTTACATTTAAATTGTTATATTTCAGAGCTGCCCACGCACTATGCCAACACGTGGATCAGAAGCAATTGCTGTACGCAATACAGCCTCAGTACATGTCTGGTCCACTGCGCCAGGGCTTCTACGACATCCTCATTGCGATGCATCTCGAGTCGCACGCCACTACCATGTGAGTACACCAGCTTCGCTTGAACAGCATCTAGAAAAGAACAGAATTATGAAATACTAGGTGGCAGCACAGGTAAAGTACGCGCTATCGTTGCGTTTTGAGCTTTACGCCGGTAATTTCAAGCAAACTAAAGCTTTCCAATATTATAGTATACATACATACATATTATAACGCCGTATCCCTAATGAGGTGGGCAGAGCCACAAGTAAACATAATAAAACTTGCAACCACTTCTGATCCAAACTTCCAAGATGGATATGGCGAACCATGGTGACAGGTGATCAGCCCATCGCCCATATAGGTGGTCCATCATTTTGGAGAAGATCCCTTTGTCGCCTTTTACGACATGCTCGGGGAGAGAAGCATATAGTATAACCCCCGGATACTCAAATGCATCAGAGTTGAGCACGTCTCAATCTCAAGTGAAGAGTTTTTGACTTCTGTCATTCCGTTCCGTTCCGTTTTGTAATTTAAAGTACTTATCTGTATTCAAATTTAATTATTGAGATCGTAGCTTTATTAAAGTGATTGTGTGAACTTTAGTTTCGTTCGTTATTTTATTGCCTGCATGCATGCAGGCAATCTCCCTTAAGCGCAAGCTCATTGACGTATGCATTCTCCCTATCCTCACGTACGGCGCGCAGACTTGGTCTTTGACGGCTCAGCAGAGGTCCACACTCGGGGCTTGCCAGCGAGCGATGGAGCGCAGTATTCTCGGAGTAAAACTCACTGACCGAATACGCAACACCATACTGCGCTCCAAAACAAAAATCGCTGACGTTGCTCGGAAAGCAGCCACTTTGAAGTGGAACTGGGCAGGGCACGTCTGCCGTATGTCGGATGACCTATGGGCGAAAACCACTACCGAGTGGGCTCCTAATGGTGGTAAACGGCATCGTGGCAAACCAACACTGAGATGGCGGGACGACTTGGACTCATTCATGAAGGATTGGTCCTCCAAAGCACAGGATAGAGAAAGGTGGAAGGGGGATAGGGAGGCCTTTGCCCTGCAGTGGGACGATAATGGGCTAATAATAATAATAATAATAATGCATGCCCATAATGTCTAAGAATCAAGAAGATAATTATATAACAGACAAGTTCTTACTTTTTTTGCTAGTTTTTGTTTTTTCCAGGGAGGTGTGCAAAAACGAGTTCGTGATCCCCCTGGGACCGGAACTGAAGGCGTTGTACGAAGACCCAGAGATGGGGCACAGCCTCCGCTCGCTGCAAACAGAGAGTGTTCGACCGCAGATGAAGAATGAAAAAAGCAAGCAAACTCACGTGATATCTGTAAAGATTTTAAACTTAATTTTGTTCTGACACATGTAATTTTAACTGTGAATTCCTACAAATAGGTACTGAATGTTGTTATTTCGATAGAAAATCTTCCAGTCCCAATTTATCTTCATCTCGCAAAACATCTTGTTTCAGAGAGAGTATAACGGAGATCAGCAACTTTTACTCCCCCTACTTACCGCTGGAGGTGGTCCGTGAGTTCGTGATGCAGGCGTTGGCGGACGCAGTTACAACCAACCAAGTGCACAACCGCGACCCCGTGGGCGGCACCAATGAGAACCTCTTCTTGTGAGTACACTCTTCCTGTCAGTACACTCTTTCTGTGAGTACACACTTACTGACAGTACACTCTTCCTGCGAATACCTTCTTCCTGTAAGTACACTCTTCCTGCGAGTATAATTTCCTGACAGTACATTCTTCCTGTTAGTACTCTTCCTGATAATATACTCTTCCTGTGAGTACACTCTTACTCAAATTTTTACTGCCTTACCCACAAGTTTCCATTATCTGAAATTCTTTATTGTACACGCACGAAACGAAACAAATACACACAAAACATTAAAAAGTACATGTACAAAGGCGAGCTTAACTCTTAAAGAGTTTTCTGCCAGCAAACCTGTGAGGCAAGGGAGAGGCTTTAACATAAGTGGAAGTTATGTGTACAGAGACATAAAAAAGAAAAACATAAAGATAAGCTTACAAATATAATAAACTAATAAGATATACTACACACAATATAAATATATACAAATAATATATATCTACAAAAATATATACAATATACACATACATATAAATAAATATTATAAAAAAATTAAACATTATTATTTTAAATATTATTACACCATCATCATCATCATCATCATCATTTTCCTGCCCTTATCCCACTAGGTGGGGTCGGCACAACATGTTTTCCTCTTCCATCTTCTCCTATCATTCGTCATCTCAGTACTCACTCCTTTCATACGCATGTCCTCTTTCACACAATCCATCCATCTTTTCTTAGGCCTTCCTCTGTCCGTGTATCCATCCACATTCATATTCAGCACTTTCCTTGTAACACGACTTTCTTCCCTCCGCATAACATGCCCACGCTAACCTATCACTCTATTTTCTTAGAGGCCTTCAGGCGGCCTAAAAACTCCGTCACAAGAGTTGGCCACTAGCTCATACGAACTTACTTACTTATTATTACACCGATTACCTGAAAGTTTTTAATGATATTAGAGATTGTCTTTGTAAATAAATTTTTGAAGTTTCTATAAATGTTTCTAATTATGTCCTATGGAAGGAAAAGAGCACAGGAACAACATCTGAACGACATACAACTGAGGCATAGAGTGGAAGCCATCATAGCTTTTGCTCACGACTTCGTAGGCGATCTGCAGAGCGATCAGTTGAGGTAACATCGGCATAACCCTGCTTTAAAAAAAAAATCTATAAATCTCACTTATATTATAAATGCGAAAGTTTGTGAGTTTGGATGTTTGTGCCTCAATCACGCCTAAACGGCTGAACGGATATAAATACTGGATTAACATATAGGCTATTTTTCATCTGGGTACCTACTACGCGAGCAAAGACGCGAGAGGCAGCTAGTATAAATATAAATATTTGAGGACATTATCATACAGCACCATCTAGCCCCCAACTAAGCAAAGGGAGCCAGATGGCTGATAGAATACTCCCGCAGCGGGAATCTAACCCAATCAATCAATGCTTGTGGCCACCAGAAACAATAATACTAGCTTGAACTGATTAAATATTATGTACGCATATTTTTCTTGCTTTCAGACGTTACCAAGAAATCAAGCAGTCAGATTTGCCGAGCGCCGTGGCTGCCAAGAAGACCAGGAAATTCCGCTGTCCGCCCAGAGAACAGATGAACTCAGTTTTAAGGTAAGTGTCTCGTCTTGTTTCAAAGTCGAAGTCTATAGTAGGTAAATAAGCACACAATCTACATCGTCGAAACTAGTGTGGTGTATAAATCCTCTTGTTATGAGGCATACTGACAAGTGGACGCAATTTGAGTCATTTGACAAATAACTGCGCGATAATTTCATCCGTTTCTGCAACATAAAAGTCATTAAATTTTATTACCCTGGACATTCAACTAAATGTATTAGGGATGTAAAATCTTACTTCTTACTTATATTATAAATGCGAAAGTTTGTGAGTTTGGATGTTTCGATGTTTACATTAAGTAAAAAAATTCGGCTCGCTTCGCTCGCATTGGTTTGAAGCTCGCTTCGCTCGCTAACTTTTAGAGACTTCTAGAAATGGTTTAAAACTACATTGAGTTAAAAAATTTGGCTCGCTTCGCTCGCATTTGTTTGAAGCTCGCTTCGCTCGCTAACTTCTAGAGACTTCTAGAGATGATTTAAAGCTACATTAAGTTAAAAATTTCGGCTCGCTTCGCTCGCATTGGTTTGAAGCTCGCTTCGCTCGCTAACTTCTAGAGACTTCTAGAGATGGTTTAAAGCTACATTGAGTTAAAAATTTCGGCTCGCTTCGCTCGCATTGGTTTGAAGCTCGCTTCGCTCGCTAACTTTTAGAGACTTCTAGAAATGGTTTAAAACTACATTGAGTTAAAAAATTTGGCTCGCTTCGCTCGCATTGGTTTGAAGCTCACTTCGCTCGCTAACTTCTAGAGACTTCTAGAGATGGTTTAAAGCTACATTAAGTTAAAAATTTCGGCTCGCTTCGCTCGCTAACTTCTAGAGGCTTCCAGAAATGGTTTAAAACTACATTGAGTTAAAAAATTTGGCTCTCTTCGCTCGCATTGGTTTGAAGCTCGCTTCGCTCGCTAGCTTCTAAAGACTTCTAGAGATGGTTTAAAGCTACATTGAGTTAAGAATTTCGGCTCGCTTCGCTCGCATTGGTTTGAAGCTCGCTTCGCTCGCTAACCTCTAGAGACTTCTAGAGATGGTTTAAAGCTACATTAAGTTAAAAATTTCGGCTCGCTTCGCTCGCATTGGTTTGAAGCTCGCTTCGCTCGCTAACCTCTAGAGACTTCTAGAGATGGTTTAAAGCTACATTAAGTTAAAAATTTCGGCTCGCTTCGCTCGCATTGGTTTGAAGCTCGCTTCGCTCGCTAACTTCTAGAGATGGTTTAAAGCTACATTGAGTTAAAAATTTCGGCTCGCTTCGCTCGCATTGGTTTGAAGCTCGCTTCGCTCGCTAACTTTTAGAGACTTCTAGAAATGGTTTATAACTACATTGAGTTAAAAAATTTGGCTCGCTTCGCTCGCATTGGTTTGAAGCTCACTTCGCTCGCTAACTTCTAGAGACTTCTAGAGATGGTTTAAAGCTACATTAAGTTAAAAATTTTGGCTCGCTTCGCTCGCTAACTTCTAGAGGCTTCCAGAAATGGTTTAAAACTACATTGAGTTAAAAAATTTGGCTCGCTTCGATCGCATTGGTTTGAAGCTCGCTTCGCTCGCTAGCTTCTAAAGACTTCAAGAGAAGGTTTAAAGCTACATTGAGTTAAGAATTTCGGCTCGCTTCGCTCGCATTGGTTTGAAGCTCGCTTCGCTCGCTAACTTCTAGAGACTTCTAGAGATGGTTTAAAGCTACATTAAGTTAAAAATTTCGGCTCGCTTCGCTCGCATTGGTTTGAAGCTCGCTTCGCTCGCTAACTTTTAGAGACTTCTAGAAATGGTTTAAAACTACATTGAGTTAAAAAATTTGGCTCGCTTCGCTCGCATTGGTTTGAAGCTCGCTTCGCTCGCTAACTTCTAGAGACTTCTACAGATGGTTTAAAGCTACATTAAGTTAAAAATTTCTGCTCGCTTCGCTCGCTAACTTTTAGAGGCTTCCAGAAAAGGTTTAAAACTACATTGAGTTAAAAAATTTGGCTCGCTTCGCTCGCATTGGTTTGAAGCTCGCTTCGCTCGCTAGCTTCTAAAGATTTCTAGAGATGGTTTAAAGCTACATTGAGTTAAGAATTTCGGCTCGCTTCGCTCGCATTGGTTTGAAGCTCGCTTCGCTCGCTAACTTCTAGAGACTTCTAGAGATGGTTTTAAGCTACATTAAGTTAAAAATTTCGGCTCGCTTCGCTCGCATTGGTTTGAAGCTCGCTTCGCTCGCTAACTTTTAGAGACTTCTAGGAATGGTTTAAAACTACATTGAGTTAAAAAATTTGGCTCGCTTCGCTCGCATTGGTTTGAAGCTCGCTTCGCTCGCTAACTTCTAGAGACTTCTAGAGATGGTTTAGGAAGGTAGCAAAGGCAGCAAAGATCGCATAGGCAGCAAAGATCGCATAGGCAGCAAAGATCGCATAGGCAGCAAAGATCGCATAGGCAGCAAAGATAGCATAGGCAGCAAAGATCGCATAGGCAGCAAAGATCGCATAGGCAGCAAAGATCGCATAGGCAGCAAAGATCGCATAGGCAGTAAAGATCGCATAGGCAGCAAAGATCGCATAGGCAGCAAAGATCGCATAGGCAGCAAAAATCGCATAGGCAGCAAAGATAGCAATATCGAATTAACACATTAAAATATAATGTAACTAACCTAGGTAATGTACATTACCGTCGTACTGATAACTTGTGTTTAGAGTACGTACCTACCCACAGAACACTAATGTATTAATACGATATAGGTACTTACTCGAACACAAGTTATCAGCACGATGTCGAAACACGCAAAGCCAACGGAGGAATGCCGCCCGATACGACAGGCTCAGCGCTTTTATACAAATCCTTCGTAAACAACAAGATGGCGGCGATGTCGTACCGGTAGTCGTTCAGTGACTTACATTAAAATCATAAATTGACTTTTATATTAATTTAACTAACATCTAAAATCAGGATATTAATTTACGGAACTTTACACTAAAAAAAAATAAGATAGTTCCTATAATGATTATGTAGATAAAATTAAATATTCGTAGATATTTGTATTCCTGTTTTTTTTTAAGACTAATTTTATTTTGAGTAGTTTCTATAAATTATTACCAGAATACGGTTAAAAATTTGTTTAAAAGATTGTGATTTTCTATGCTGTTTTTTAGTAGATATTATATAGTTTATTTATAAAAGACTGATTATTAATACTTTGTTTCATAAAAACATCGTTGTCTTATTTTTTCCTATTCCGTCTGATAGGAACCCGCAATTAAAATGGACGCTTTTATTATAAATTCAAAGTGTTAGGGTTTCTAAAATGTATAGCGAATTATGTATGTTGTTTTACCATTATAATTATATAAAAATCGAAGAACTATTATTTTAATGTAGGAAAGTTTTTCAATTGTATTTATAAGATGTCATTTCCGGTGATTAACACCACGAGGACAAGGTTGTTTTATATTAGGTATGTATATAATAAGTATTTGATTGGCATAATTGATATTATTATAATATATATAGCTGCAAACCCACTGACTCACTCACTGACATCATTGTTCTCCCAGAAGGAGTAGAGATGGGCCAAAATGATGTATGGCGGAAATGTTCAGGGAGTCGATTCGAGTAGGGGAAAAATCCGAAATCTTCGAAAACTGCTCCTCATCAGGGACCTCACCTACTGCCAGACGAAACGACAAGACCAAGATCCCTCCTGTTTGCGGAATGTGGACATGCACCCTGGTCGAATTCGATGTGCGGTGAAAAAAATTCAAAATGGCGGAAAACAAGATGGCCGCCATACAAACTTTGACCGACGATATCTCGATAACTATAATCGATAGGTATGGAGTGCTCGAACAAATGTCGTAGAGGATGGCGCGATGCAAATGTCAAAAGTGACAGTTTTTTTTTTTTTTTTTTTTCAACAGCAGCGATTACGTCCCTCGCGAGCTGCGTGCAGCTCGCGCCCGCAAGCGAAAATACTAGTTATACTATATATAGCTGCAAACCCACTCACTGACTCACTCACTGACATCATTGTTCTCCCAGAAGGAGTAGAGATGGGTTAAAATGATGTATGGGGGAAGTGTTCAGGGAGTCAATTCCAATTTGGGAAAAATCCGAAATCTTCGAAAACTGCTCCTCATCAGGGACCTCACCTACTGCCAGACGAAACTAAAAGACCGACACCCACCCTGCTTGCGGAATGTGGACATGCACCCTGGTCGAATCCGATGTGCGGTGAAAAAAATTCAAAATGGCGGAAAACAAGATGGCCGCCATACAAACTTTGACCGACGATATCTCGAAAACTAAAAGCGACAAGTAAGGGGTGCTCGAACAAATGTCGTAGAGGAGGGTGCGATGCAAATGCCAAAGGTGACAGTTTTTTTTTTTTTTTTTTCAACAGCAGCGATTACGTCCCTCGCGAGCTGCGCGCAGCTCGCGCCCGCAAGCGAATTATACTATATATAGCTGCAAACCCACTCACTGACTCACTCACTGACATCATTGTTCTCCCAGAAGGAGTAGAGATGGGTCAAAATGATGTACGGGGGAAGTGTTCAGGGAGTCAATTCCAATTTGGGAAAAATCCGAAATCTTCGAAAACTGCTCCTCATCAGGGACCTCACCTACTGCCAGACGAAACTAAAAGACCGACACCCACCCTGCTTGCGGAATGTGGACATGCACCCTGGTCGAATCCGATGTGCGGTGAAAAAAATTCAAAATGGCGGAAAACAAGATGGCCGCCATACAAACTTTGACCGACGATATCTCGATAACTATAAGCGATAGGTATGGAGTGCTCGAACAAATGTCGTAGAGGATGGCGCGATGCAAATGCCAAAAGTGACAGTTGTTTTTTTTTTTTTTTTTTTTCGACAGCAGCGATTACGTCCCTCGCGAGCTGCGCGCAGCTCGCGCCCGCAAGCGAAAATACTAGTTATATTATATATAGCTGCAAACCCACTCACTCACTGACTCACTGACATCATTGTTCTCCCAGAAGGAGTAGAGATGGACCAAAATGATGTATGGGGGAAGTGTTCAGGGAGTCAATTCCAATTTGGGAAAAATCCGAAATCTTCGAAAACTGCTCCTCATCAGGGACCTCACCTACTGCCAGGCGAAACTAAAAGACCGACACCCACCCTGCTTGCGGAATGTGGACATGCACCCTGGTCGAATCCGATGTGCGGTGAAAAAAAATCAAAATGGCGGAAAACAAGATGGCCGCCATACAAACTTTGACCGACGATATCTCGATAACTATAATAGATAGGTAAGGTGTGCTCGAACAAATGTCGTAGAGGATGGCGCGATGCAAATGCCGAAGGTGACAGTTTTTTTTTTTTTTTTCAACAGCAGCGATTACGTCCCTCGCGCAGCTTTTCAACAGCAGCGTTTCCGCTTGCGGGCGCGAGCTGCACGCAGCTCGCGCCCGCAAGCGGAAATACTAGTTTTAAATTATGGGTAGCTTATATCAGTAGGATTAATTCATTTTTATTGTATTTTTTTAATTTACACTTCTATTGTTAAGCCCCACGATTGGTCTGAAGTTTTGCAACAATGACGCTAGCCAATCACAGAGCCGCTCGGGCTGTGATTGGATAAGCGTTTTGTCACCAAATCGGGGAGCTATTTTTTGAAACTTGTAACGAGATATGAGTTTGGAAGGACATTCTGAGGAAGAAGCATGATACCTACTTAAGTTTTGAGTGTAACAGTTTTATATATTTTATAAAACTGTTACACTAATAATAGTTACTAAATAATAGTTCTTCGATTTTTATATAATTATAATGGTAAAACAACATACATAATTCGCTATACATTTTAGAAACCCTAACAAAAGGTTAATTGAGTAATAGGTAGGACCTACCTGGTAGGTGTTACTAGTTTAGAAAAGAGTAAATGGAGTAAAAGGAGTAAACTTGACTATATACTTGTCCTAAGCCTCGAGCTCAACTATATACCTACTTGTCTTACCCCCGAATACTCAAACGCGACTCAGAGTTGAGCACGTCTCAACTCACGGTTTTTTGACAGTTTCTGATGATAATCTGTCAAAAAATCGTCATTTGAGACGTGCTCAATTTTGAGATGCGTTTGAGTATTCGGAGGTTAGGCCTTTTACGAAATCTACTAGGTAATTGTGATGTTTTTACAGGCTTCAAGCACATGGACCAGGAAGAAGAATCTTGGAAGGAGAATTGTCCTTGTGGCGAGGAGCTCATCGTCAGGATGAACGAGATCCACGAGAGCCTCATGGTGCATGTGTCTCTCAACGCTCTGCAAGAGCCACTGTCTGAGGTAACTATTACTAATCATAACGTAAATAACATTTGGAATTTCTTGGAAAACATTTATCTATGGAGCGAAAGTCTTTAGAGAGAACTAGAAAGAGTTGAAGGTGTGAAAGGTTAATTATAGTTGAAAGAGAACTAGAATAAGTGAAAGTATAATTAAAAAAAAAATGTCAAGTGCGAGTTGGATCCGCACACGAAAGGTTCAGTACTAGTGCAAAAAAAAAACTAGAATCTACAGTAATTTTTATTATAAAAGTGTCTTATAATAATTTGACGGCCTCGGTGGCGTGGCGGGCGATTACTCGGCAGAGGCGCAAGAGGCGCGGGTTCGATTTCCGCTGCGGAAGAAATTGCATGATCTGTAAATATTTGTTCCGGGTGTGGGTGTTGTGGTAGCATGGTACTCGTAGTTTCTGATACCCACGACACAGGGAATCCTAGTGTGGGCTCAGGACTATGTATGTGACTGTTGGGTGTTATTTATTTATTTATTGTACCTACAGGCCATAGAAGAACCGGCAAAGAAGACTCCAGAAGAGAAGTTCCGTAAAGTCCTGATCGGCACTATTGTCAGTTGGGCCGAGGAGTCGCAGATCGAGACGCCCAAACTCGTCAGAGAAATGTTCAGGTAATTTTACTCATATCTCTGTTCCAGGTACCAAACAAAAAAAAATGTATCTTCGTTGCCATTTATGTTTTACACTATTTATATGTTAATTAATTCATGTAACATGATGAAACTGGCAGATATATTACAGACTCCTAATGATAATAATAATATATTTCTTCCTTCCAGTCTCCTAGTCCGTCAGTACGACGCTGTTGGCGAACTGATCCGTGCTCTCGAGAAGACTTATGTGATAAACGCGAAGACGAAGCTGGATGTAGCGGAGATGTGGGTGGGGCTGAGCCAGATCCGCGCGCTGCTGCCTGTGCAGATGAGCCAGGAGGAGGAGGAGCTCATGAGGAAGAGACTCTGGTGAGCCATCATTCCTATTTAGATCAAGAATATACGTAAGACTAAGTTGGAGGTGCGAAGTTGTAGGTGGGATTGTGCCCGATCCGCGCGCTGCTGCCTGTGCAGATGAGCCAGGAAGAGGAGCTCATGAGGAAGAGACTCTGGTGAGCCATCATACTAATTAAGATTTAAAAAAGACTGACTTGTCCTTAGAATAGAAGCAAACAAACAATTCCAAACCTATGATTAATAAGACTGAGATATAGTTTGTTTACTTTATTATATTTGAAACTCATCAGATATTATATCTTATTTCAGGAAACTCGTGAACAACCACACCTTCTTCCAGCTGATTAAATCAGGTATGACTTGTTTACTATAAAACACAACTACTTACTACTACTACTACTACTAATTATGCTCAGACCAAATAAAAAGAGTAGACGCCGCGCCGCGAACAACAAAAGTGAAGCCACACAAAACCGTGCTCCTGCAAGTAAACATACACGCTCACGCACACACCTACACTAAAACCACGCTCTTAGTACGTCACGAGTCTTAAAAATAGAATTATGCCTTCCTGTGTAGTGAAAACTTGTAAAAACAGCAGCAAATCACATAAAAAATCTCACGGAATCACTTTTCCCTTGTCAGTACTTCAAATAGCATAGTTTCTTAATTATTATAATATGAATTTAGGTTACTTGGAACACACAACCTTAAAACCTTCGACACACACATAGATAAAATGGCGGCTTCACTTTTGTTGTTCGCAGCGCGGGGTCTTTTCTTTTTATTTGGTCTGAGCCTACATGGTTCAATTTGGGAAAATTGTGTCATAAAAAATGTTGATTTTTTTAAATATAGAACTCTCTAAATTCACATACAAACATGACCCACAATACAGAGGGACACTAGGATTATGTGTCTTGGGTATCAGAAACTGCGAGTACAGTACAGTCAACGGATCTTGACACTCGTGAAGTTAGCAGTTTGACATGCGCAGTGAAGTTTTTCATACTGTCTACTGCTCGAAACGGCTAACTTCACGAGTGCCTAGATCCGTTGACCGTACTGTACCACAAATTGCCTGCTTTTTCTTGATAGGCACTTGATATGAATAAGTAAGTAAATAGATACCTATTATGTATGGTATGTATGTTCGTATGAGCTAGTGGCCAACTCTAGTGACGGAGTTTTTAGGCCGCCTAAAGGCCTCCGTCATGGCTTAACGACTTAAAAGCCGGGACCCAAAATTTAACGTGCCCTCCGAAGCACGGAGGCACTCAGCTCGCAATGCCACTTACGGTCAATAAACTTAATTTATTGAACAATAATAAAATGGTACCTAGGTTAGGTATTAGGTTAGACTGAAACCTACTATATTTACTGTATTTTTCCAGATACTTACAACCCTCAATTTCCTGATCACCAGTAGCTATCAAAAGCCAGTGGGAAACTTTTGGTTAGCACCTGTAAGCCTCTGCATAGAGTAAGCGGTGAATGCCTTGAATGATGCCAACCTACATCAAATTTCCTACCTCCGAACAAGAGAGGAATTAAATCAAACAAGGGTAATATTTTAATCAACTATTTATTTTAGTAGGTATTACATAATAGTATTTGTGAGAGCATCAGCGAACTAAAATAAATTAACTTTATTAGATTCTTTGAAAAAACTTTCACTTTCATTATATTAGTAGAATATAATCTTTATTTCCAAAAACATGAAAGTATGTACCTACCTATAAAAACAATAACAATGATTTCTGCCTCGTTTCAGATTTGCAACAGTGGCTTAAAGGCATACCTACTCATGTGCTACATTAGGAGGGGCAGCTCATGACAGTTATATTATGTTAAATAAATGCATTAAAACCATAAAACACAAAAATGCTCACTTTTCTTTAACTTATTAAGTACTACCTGCCGCCTGCGGCTTCGCTCGCCTATTGCCAGGATAAAAAGTAGCCTAATGTTATTCCAGCACACATACTATGCATATCCCAAGTTTAACTCAATCCGTGCAGCCATTTAGAATTAAATTATGAGTCACAAGCATCGTCACATCTTCACAAACTTTTGCATTCACAATAAAAGAGCTATTAGTTAGGTTAGGTTAGTACCTACCTACTACAACTAACTACTAGCCCCTAGTTCTTTCGAACCCTGCGTGGTGAAAAGATTCAAAATGCGCCTCAAAAGCTCCTTTTGTGCACTAGGGCTCCGGGAGTAATAATTATTCTGTACACTAGGGTTAGGTTATTTCACTTTTTACCACATCATTTATTAGGGATATTATTCAATGGTACCTAGATTATATTAATTATTGTACAAATAATCTATTCTGCTATTAAATAGTTTAAAGAAGACTAATTTATTTACATAATTAGTAAAAACACAACCTAGTTTTAGAAAAACACGCAATATTGAAGCATGTAATTTTGACAATTCAAAACGAGCCTCGTCTCGCGCCTACTCTCGTTTATGAAATCTGACATTGTCACATCATGCAGTGCAGAATACGATAACACGGTAATTCCACACGTTTTCCCGCGTCTCGTTTTGTTTGGTCATCGTGAATAGGGCCCCTGGTGAGTAGGTAACACGAGGAGTAGTAGCATAGACACGATTTAAATCTTTGGCATAGACCAGTTTACTGGTCTGTGGTAGTAGTAGTAGTATGTACCTATTTGGTATCTAGAGAAGAGTAGTAAGTAATGCTAATTATTTACGCTATTTTATTCCTGAAGCATAAACTTTAATATCTTTAGTAAATATATCTTCTTATAATATCTAAGGCTGGAAACTCCTAATTTCTAACCACTCAACAGAAACGTAAAGTACCTTTACATAGTACCTATATTTCCATAATTTCGCTTGATTGATAAACAGAGTTAAATTATGACGACGATCGACATGTTGAATTTTGTAGTACCTAAGTAAACTTACTACAACTTTAGGTAGGTAGGTACCTACTTATGTTTTGTTTCAATTACTGCGGGTGTTTGTAGCTTAGTTTAAGTTTATCTTGTGCAGTCTTAGCGTGTGTTATGTTGTAGGTATGTTATAGATGGCATAACTCTCTCAGTAAATTATCTAAGCTAGGAGCGCTTTCAAAACTTTTAATGGAGTCAATTTGGCCTCGCATTCAAAACACATACCTACGTTGGATGCCGAGAAAGGCAGGTAGGTAGGTAAGTGCGATTTATACAAACATTAGTGTGAGTTAGTCTTTTAGGTGAGAGCCAACTTTTCGTATAATAATATTATAATGCGCAGGTAGGTTAGGTAGGTAGGTACTTGTACTTAATAAGTATATTTATTGTACTGGGTGTAATAAGAATATTCCCAAAAATAAAACGATGCTAAGTAAATGCATCTCATGCAATGCGGAGAGCTGTATCCACCTCCGCCATCAACGTGGATGCCTCGACGTGACCACGACCGCTCTGCCAAGAGCGAAACGACAGAGAAGAAGAAGAAAGTACCTAAATGCATTGTTTTATTTTTGGGAATATTCTAACCGTGATCCTAAAAGCATAAAATTACCAAAATTGTATAAAACGCAATGTAAATCGAAATTATTGTCTGTTTGCAAAATAATTCAAGCGCTCTATCCTACCTAGTCGACCGATTGCCGCATGCCGCATGTCACATTGCTAGCTGAGGAAGTAAAATATTATACCCAGATGTAGGTACCATCAGTATTCGGGAGATGTCTAATATTACACCCAGTAGTCAAACAAGTTGTACCTATTGGCTCTGGGCAGGCCAATCACCTTACAATTATTATGTGCTATGCAATTATACCGTATTTTCTATTTTATTTTGAAAAAATTTCAGGGATGATCAATGATCACGTCTCTGCTTCCGGGTGTATTTCCCTTTATCTTTTTGTAAAATTCTTTCAAGTGGAGCGCACATAGAATGGAGAATCCGTGTGTTCAAATCGAACAAAAAATAGGAAAATAGACACGGACCGTGCAGACACGGTGAAGTTTGAAAGTGTGCCAAATAGTAGTTAAAGTTCACCGTTCCGCGTGGATGAGAATCTAGTTAATACTGGGTCTTATGTAGCCAATAAACAAGGCATCTTCTAAATACTTCTAGCAGGTACCTACCTACTGGTACCTATTTAGTTGTACAAATAATAATTAAAAATACGCAGTAAGTACGCAGTGGCCAACTCTTGTGACGGAGTTTTTAGGCCGCCTAAAGGCCTTCGTCATGGCTTAACGACATAAAGGCCGGGACCGACAATTAAAAAATCTATATAAAACAGATGGTAGGTACTAGTGATACTACTATGTGTCCTTTAGTAGGTACCATTAAAAGAGATAGTAGTATAAACCGTGCATTTACTTCTTTTTTTTAATAAAAAAAAAACTAGGGAAGACGCGCCGTGAACTTGAATGGATGATTATTTCAGATACAGCGAATTTCGTTGTCTATTTATGAGGCAATTTAGGCGTTTATGTTTCTTTTGATAATAGACATTCTTTTTTCTATTTTTCAGCTTAGGTAAGTAGGTAGGTAGTTACTAAAGTACCTACTTTATTAGAAAAAAGTTTTTACTATTCAGAGATTTCATACATGGAGAGAATAAAGGCGTTACCCGTATGTAAAAGTAGGTATGTGTTAGGTAAATCAAAAGCCTTAAACTTATGGGATGTGTTTAAAAAAGTACCTACCTATTTCTTATTAAGCTATTTTAGTTTACGGCTTTGTGCTCTAGCTAGGTAAATTAGTATTAGGTAGGTAGATACATACATACAAATCTTATAGGAAACAATCCGATGTTCAGCTATCCTTGTTATTGTCCGAAGCTTAGTAGGTACTCTGCCAAGCGTTAACAATTTGGTTTGAAGGCAGCTCCGAAGTTTTAATGGAGCAATTTAGGTGTATTGAAAACAGCCGCATATTGAATGGGAACTGAAGTTGCCAAATGCTATAAAATAAGCAGGTGGGTAGTCAAGTATCCAAGAAAATCAAAGCTAGCATAAAACATTTATGCTCATTGCACAGATCTTTTGCTGCGTGTTGCATGTAAGAATATCCGATGCATTTTTTTACTTCTACGTAACAGGATATTTCAGTATGTATGTATGTATGTTCGTATGAGCTAGTGGCCAACTCTAGTGACGGAGTTTTTTACGCCGCCTTAAGGCCTCCGTCATGGCTTAACGACTTAAAAGCCGGGACCGACTGTTTAACGTGCCCTCCGAAACACGTAAAGCCACTTGCGATCACCCATCCCAATTTGTGACCATGCATATCGTTGCTTAACTTTAACTTAACTTTAGTAAAAAGTTACTATCTACAAAACTACCGAAAAACTTTTTTACCCGTTTTGGTGGTCAACAATAAAATAGTATTCAATTCAAACATCCGAACTCGTTCAACCATAGCAGCACATGCATGACAACATGCGACGGGTCACATCGCCACTATTGTGCTCCAGCGGACCACATGGGGTTAACTTCATGGTTGGTTGATGGCCACCACAAAACACATAATTATAGGCAGTTTATTAGAAGTAGGGAAATAGAGATTGTAATACAATGTGGCAAGAGGCAGATTTATCTTTTTGAGTTCATTCAAAATACCTATTAAAACTAAATATTTCAAGGTTGAGAGATTGGTCTCTATTTAAATGAATGCTTAGGATTTAGCCAAGACGGACTAATTTGTAGTTTTTAGGAACCCTTAAAAACTGCAAATTTCTAACCAGATAAGATTTTCGTAATAACTGCTAATTTTATAGAACCTACTATGGAAAACAGGCGTAGTTAGTTTAAAGAGCAGAGTAGGTACTAATGCTAGTGAGACAGATCAGGATAATAAATAAATAATAAATATTTGTGGACATTTCACACATCGCCATCTAGCCCCAAACTAAGCAAAGCTTGTACTATGGGCACCAGATGGCTAATTTAATACTTTTTTTGTAAATGCATGCTTATATAATACTACAACACCCAGACCCGGAAGAAATATTTGCAGAACATACAAACATTTCTCCCGTAGCGGAAATCGAACCCGCGCCTCTTGCGTCTCAGCTGAGCACTTGCCCGTCACGCCACTGAGGTCTTCTGCTACTAGGTACTATAGATAAATACTATAGAGTTGTAGAGCATTCTGTCGAATCGACTTGACAATTTTCCACCATTATTTTCGGGCTTTAAATTGGAAAACGGAATTTGAACCCACGTTCCTTGAAATAAAAGTTAGCCTCTTAGCAAAGCACTATAATGGCTAATGTAGGTTTACAAGGAGCACCGAGGGAGTATAATATCCTCGCTCCCCATGCAGTAATGTTTTTATTTTAATATGGAAACTACGCTGAAATTAAATGTTATGAAAGTTCGCCGGTCTACTTACATCGGCTTTTAGTTCTTGCGTGCACCCGGAACGAACAATAACACAATTTAGACAACAACTCACCAACTTGGTATCTATTTAACCATGTTTGTAAAACTTGCTTACTACTGCTAGTCGTGTCACTAGCTCTTTCGAACCATAATTTAAAGTGTGCTTCAAAAGTTCCTTTCGTGCACTTGACACACTTGCAGTTTTCGAACTTTTTAGAATTTACATGCCGGTTTCCTCACAATGTTTTCCTTTACCGTTTAAGAGTAATTCTAGATAGGTAAATAGCGCACAAACATTTTTCGAACTGAAGAATCCAAATTCCACCAATGGATTTCACTAGACCACCAGTGCTCAATAAGATTTTTTAGATTTTCTTGAGAATAGTGAAAGTAGAATTTTGGGTATTATTTTCTTAGTACACTAATAATATAGCCCCCAATTTTAATGCTTCTTAGACTTATGATTTCTGCTGAACCTACTCGTACGTTAAAGTTGTCAGTCTGACGGTCAGCAATAACGTAGGTACAGGTAGGTACATAAAATGTATGTAAGAGAGTGTATGTTTTAATTAATTTATTATGAAGACATGGTAAAGCTATGAAAAAGTGAAAAATGTTTTATTTCTGTAACAGTTTACAATATAGGTATTACCTACTAAGGTTGGGACTCAGATTAAAAAAACTCGTGCTAGAACATCCTATTCTGCCATAGCCGTAGATAAGGTTACAGATTGGTAGGTGCTATTAAATTGCTAGATAATTGTGTATCTACCTATTTGTTATGGTATATTACTAGCTGTTCCCCGCGACTTCGTACGCTTTAGATTACTATATTTTGCATTTACAGTTTGCATCCAAACTTAGAGTCTCAAGCCAATCGCACTGCGTTTTGAAAAGTTCCGTTTTCACCCTTTTAGGGGTTGAATTTAGAAAATTCCCGCCCTAGTTATGAATTAGTCAGTCAGTCAGTCAGTCAAATTAAGCTTTTTTCGTGTGTGTCTGAGTGTGTATTTCAATGTATTTCGTTTTTGATGCTCTTCCCCAAATGGAGATAGGTACAGTATCCCGTGGCGGACTCAGCTAGGGCAATATAATATTAACATGAAGAATATCGTTGGTTTCAAGATGAAAACTATTTTCCTGGATACTAAATCGTAGACTGAATATTAAGATTTACTCACAGCGTTCGCACACGAAGTAAAGCAGTTTTGCATAAAGCTAACTGAATGCAGTCCATTAAAAGTTGTGCCGACATAACTCTCTTCTCGAATTTTGGTCTGCTTACCATTTCGTTGTAAGGATTAAGCTACAACTAAATGTGATTCGAATATACAAAATTTGAAGTGTGTTTTGTGCTCGATATAACTAAAACCTAAGTGTTCAACAAATACTTATTCATAGTGATTTCAACGTTTGTGTATTTTTAATGTAAACAAAAATATACCCTATTGCAGATAATAATCGAGCTAGAATTTCTACCTACGTAATAATTTCCATAACTAGTGGGACAACAACATGCAATAGACTGTAGGAAACAACAAACGCAGAAGCTAAAACCTCCTTTGTTTACGTAGCGTAGCTTTCTCGTAATTTCATGGTGGAACAGCGCTCTCTCTTTGCGCTTTTTCCAAAACCAATGAATTACGAAGCCGGGCTTCTAACGCGGAAAACGAACCGCCACTTGAAGTGGCAAGTGAGTGTGGCGCCCGTTGCACGGTTGTGCAAGGTTTATGATATACCTACTAGCACCTGCCCACGATTCTGCTCGCGTACCCAGTAAAATCTTGTTTATTCCATGTCATAAACTAATTCAAAGGAATATAATATACACACACACACACACACACACAGAAATTCTTTATTTTATAATTATAACTTGATAGGTACTTATAATTATAAAGAACTGCTACTGTAAATATCTCAGTAGGTAGGTAGGTAGGTACCTACTGAGATATTCTATATTGAGAATCTACAAATAAGTGAGTTGCTTTACCTTAGTATTGCAAAAATGTTGTGACATAACTTTTTTTCGTAACTCCTGATATGCAAACTCATTTCACATCTCGCAGGTTCGTGGAAAACGTGCAAATATATCACGCATCGCGTAACTCTACAGAAATGAAATCATATGTAAGAGCTTGTTCGGATGATATAGGTTATATGCAATTCATTCATCTTGCAGGATAATGTTGTGATGGGATCGTGACACTGAATGCAGTATAGATTGCCCTGATTTATGACGCTTTACAAATTATAGACTCGCCATACGCAAACTTAATTAATCAAAAAATTACAAAACAAGGTATTACTTCTGATTGTATCTTGGAAGAACGACTATATTGATGACAGGGATGTGTAGCCGTAACAACTAGTGCGCGTCTAAGTAAAAGTCAAGTATTTACCTCTCACCAAAATATAACGCTAATAACGCATCTATGTAACATAATCTATATCCTCTCCAAAATGATGGACCATCTATATGGGCGATGGGCTGAACACCTGTCACCATTGTTCACCATTTCCATCTTAGGATTTTAAATCCGAAGTGGCTGCAAGTTTTCTTATGTTTACTTGTGGCTCTGCCTACCCCATTAGGGATATGGGCGTGATAATATGTATGTATGTATATAACATAAACATCTTGTGCCCCAAAAATCATATGTTTTGACGAGTAGGTTGGTACGATCTATGCTGAAGGTAATGAAGTTGTAAAGCACTTCCATTTTTTCCCAACTCAGCGGTTTCAAAGGTCCGTCGAGTGTTCCCCAAACCAATTTGGTTCATATTTGATCTACATTGGGTAGTCACGAATGCGGCCATCGTGTACGAGTACCTACATTTGCGATTCTGTTTTAGATTCCAACGAGTATGTGATGGATAGGGAAAATGCGTGCGGTTTTCGGTAAATATCAGAGCAGAAACTAAGTAATCTTGTAAGTACGAAGAAACTTCAATGCTACTCTTTTCTTGACCTCAATTTTAGACCATTCAGTTTACTAAGTTAAAAAGGTACATAAACCTTTGTTTTCTAATATTATAAAGACATCATCATTATTTAGTAATGTCTATGTATACCTATGTGTCTACTCAGTTATAATTTTTATGTCAATTTGGAAATACTTTGAGGCGTTAATAAATTCACATCTTGAAACGAGGCAGCTATCATGACTTCTCAGGTCCTGGAGCAATGCAGCAAATAAATTGGCTTTGAGAAATTCTCTACAATAATAAGCAGACATCCACAAAGTGAGTGCAATAACAGCAACAGGCAAAATATACGTTTATTTGTTCGCTCTTCTATTTTACAAAATGTGTTTTACTAGCAGTTCGTGAATAAAATAAAAAAGTAAGATGACAATTAGACGGGTAGCTAGTTAATTGGTAGTTATTCATTTCGTTTTCGTACAGCCTCTAGTTTGATTGAGCCATAATATCCTAAATATTATGATTTAAAGGATTAAGTATAATAAATAATGGCTTTTAAATAATACTTACAAGTAAAAATACCAGAACTTACCGCTAACTGCCCGGCCGAAAGTAATCCAAACAAAGTAGATAAAAGTTGCGGCGCCAAGGAAGCGATTAAAAGAAAAATTAGCATTCTTTCAAATTAATTACTTCCATAACAAAAGTTTTTATGAGAAGGTATGAGAGTATAATCCGAATATTTTTCGTTAACTTTTAGATGATAATGTTTGCAATTTCTATTGTGTAAATGTAATTCCTGTAAAAAAATCCCTTTTAGAAGTCAGATTTCATTTTTTTTTCAATCAGAACGAAAACAAAAGTCGATGAACCTACACTCTAGTCGATAAAATATTTTTGTCACTAAAGAACTGAGAAAACTTATGACCAACCAAGAAGTATATAAGCACCAAAATTGCTTTATAATGTTGATTCCAAACAGTTACGAGACAGCCCCTGGGATCAGTCAAAATGCAGTTAGTTTCTTTCAGCCGATGCGAGGTTTTGCTTCCCCTATTGATTGCTCGTTACGTCGGATTTGTCGGTTTTTCTTCTGCCCCAGTTGTTCTTTGCAACCCAATTTCAATTTTGAGCTTATTTAAATTCTATTTTAGCTACAAAAAGTTTCAATGAAGCCAATGCAGTTCGGCTTTATATTACAGCTATGGAATCAAACTTACTTATTTTAAAAACTCGAAATATTGTACCTAGGTATCTACTAATATTGTTTTTTTATTAAAGTTTAAATTCATAAATGCAACTCACGAGAACCAACTAAGCGAAGTAAAGCTATTTGAACCCCAAGGGAATAATAACGAATGTATGTTTACGATAACCAACAAAAGCATACATGACAAATGTCTTAGAATTTTTTTTTAGGCTCTGCGACATGCTGGCGAGTACGAAATATTTTTTCCAGTTCTGTTTCTACACATCAAAGGAGACTACAGAACATAGCCTATCGCCGATTCTCACTCGCAAGCCTATGCTCGCTTACGTTCGCTTGGTTTGTACAGTCCGTGATAAACCTAATAAGATTGAATTACATAATAATGTTAAAAATATATAAATATACAAAATTATTATGTTACTGACTGACTGACAATCAACGCAAAGCCTAAACCATAAAAGTTCAAGATGCACTAAGAAATAAATTCCCAAAATTCAACTCCTAGAGAACGCATAATAATAATAATATATAATAATAATAACACCCAACAGTCACATACATAGTCCTGACCCCACACTAGGATCCCCTGTGTCGTGGGTATCAGAAACTACGAGTAGGTACCATGGTACCACAACACCCAGACCCGGAAGAAATATTTACAGATCATGCAAACATTTCTTCCGCAGCGGGAATCGAACCCGCGCCCCTTGCGTCTCTGCCGAGCAATCGCCCGCCACGCCACCGAGGCCGTCGGAAAATGAAATTCGTGTACAAGAAACTCAAGCGGACAAAGTCGCGTTAGACGGCATAAGACGGTGTGGCAGGCGATTGCTCAGCTGAGACGCAAGAGTCGCGCGGGTTCGATTCCCCCTGAGAGAGAAATGTTTGCATGTTCTGCAAATATTTCATCCGGATCTGGGTGTTGTGGTACCATAGTACTCGTAGTTTCTGATACCCACGTTACAGATAATCCTAGTGTGGGATCAGGACTATGTATGTGACTGTTGGTCGTAATTTATTCTATAAACAGGTACGACATCCTGAAAAAATGCAGTCATGAAAAAAAAAAGATTGTTGAAGCATAACTTTTATTAGGTGCTAGAGTTCCTTGAAACTTACAGCAAACGTTTTCAGAGTTTAAATACGACTGCAGAATATCAAACCAAGGCTTCAGAACTTTTTTCTTCAGTTTGTATAAGCTTAGCACTCGGGCTACTGTGTAGTGTTAGTTCTGTTTAGTTTTTCTTTGTGTTTCTACATTCCCAACACCGAGGACCATGTCGACATCTGTTTAAGAATATTTAGAGATCTTGATGACTCAATATGAGAAAGAGTGTCCGCCAAATAGCCCGTTCCACAACAGAAACGACTCGCCGTCAAAAAGATAGCAACATTTTGACCAGCAATATTTTGTCAGAACTTTTCTTTGCTTTTTACCGTACCTACACGAAGGTTGCCAACGGGACCATATTACTAAGCCTCCGCTATGCGCCCGTTCGTCCGTCCGTCCGTCCATCCGTCCGTGTGTCAGCGGCCTGTATCTCATGACCTGTAACAAGTAGAGAGTTGAAATTTTCATAGTGTTTCACAGATTTCTATTGCCGATATAACAACAAATGATAAAGAAGGCTTCATACAAGGAAGGAACCCTTCGGGTTCGGTTTTTTTTTACTGTCACGATTATGGTTATGGGAGAGCCGAAGGTTTTGCAAGTGTTTGATACTCTTTACCGAGGTAGAAAATAATTGTGTATTAGGTACTGCGTACTATTTATATTATTTTACGTTTTGAATTATTCAAATGACAATTTCAAACTCATCCTAGAGCATTCGTATTCATCGCCTAAACAAATTTTCAATATGTAAACCACGCTAATCGATTCGCCGTTGTAGCCTAGCCGATGTCAGCGGCACCATAATATGTAACGTTAATTGAAACTGAGTAAACCCGCAGAAGCAATTTATGACAGCTAATAAATGGCTCGATGTTGCAACTGCTTGCCAACTTGTTTGCTTTGCTACAATTTAGATTAAAAAGTAGGAAGGCAAGAGGGAAAATATTCCACGAGTACTCTTTTCTGCTTCTACGTCGTAGCATTTTGTAGCATTGGAGATAGATGCTACGAGTCGTAGCACTTAGCGACCTAAGACTTGTAAGAACAGTAATGTGTTATTGTTGATAGAAAAATACCTATTTCATTTGCAATTGCTACTATCTACGGCATTATACAAATGAGGCTAGTGGCGGAGACGTGGCGTGGACGAGGCGCGGAGTCTCCTCCTTAGATTTTTATGGAGTAAATTATACATAGGTGATATGGCACTGACAAAAACTAGTCATGGTTCCGTCATTTGTGTGTAAAAACGCCTACTATCCATAGTAGCCATCTCTTTCCTTTAGTAAAGCAAAGTTCATACACCAGACTTTTCGATTCTGTGCGAAGTCTTTCTTTGAGGATATCCGTTTCAAGTTTGAAGGGTTTTTGGTTATGATTGACGTGAGTAATTGTTCTCGTATCGTTTCGAGACACACCGTTAATTATTATTATTGATACCCAATACCATATCATTTTTACGCCCAATAATTCTGGGAATATTTTGATAAAAAACATAGATATGGATTCATACTCAGTTATTCAAGTTATAGGTCTGAAAATGTTTTTAAAGAAACTTTGAATTAAAATGTGAAATAGAATAAAGTAGTAATGATTTATGAAATTTCAAATTATCATAAAATGGTCCTATTCGTTTGTAGTTTTTAATTTCGTCGCGTTTTCGCGAAAATAAGGTAAAAATATGAATTAATAGTTTTCTTTTATTTTTGTTATAAAAATAACTATACCGTCCCTGGAAGGAGAAAGACGCTAAAGTAAACTGTGTTTATAAACGAACCTAAGTATCATGAAAACTTAGTTTCGTTTCGAAAAATTTTCACTAGTTCTTTCAAACCAGTACTGTATTTACTGTATTTACTAAGTACTGTATTTTTTCTTTTATAGCTCCATAGGAACTTAGAATGACCGTACACAATACTTGGCTGCATGCCATCCACCAGCAAACCGTAGGAAAACTGTCATTTTCATTATTTAATTCAACAACGATCGTTTGAAACTGGTCACGGACCAACCGAATAAAAGCGAGCGAATTACGATTACGCCAACTCTGTCATCGGCAGAAGTATGGTCGGACGTTATCAGCTGTCATTCTTCTGTCAAAAAATGTATAATACTTTTGACATATAACAATGATTCTATGGTAAATAATGATCTGTAGCCGGTAGTAAAAAAAATATTGTACCTACGTTGACAAACGTTTTAGATTTATTTATTTTTATTTGAAAATGCAAATCGTGTCATGATTAGTCTATTGAGTCTATTTTGACATCGATACTAAAACGTAACTAATTTTATGTCTATTTTATTGAGTTGTGGTATTCGCTTTGATCCCCTTTCCCTAAGCTGCGTTTAACGTTCAAACCGGTTGACAATAGTGCAATTACTTCCTGTTTTGTGACACGTGACACGAGAGAAGGCGAGCGATCATTGCCGCCCCTATTCCTATTTCCTAGCCTTTGCTCGCTACCGTTTGGTTGGTCTATACCAAGCTTTATTTTATCATTCGACAAGCTAAAGGCATACCAACTATCTAAATTGCACTGCATGTGAAATTGTCTACTAATTGTCGGTAACGTATTTTCGTTTGCATTAAGTTTCATATACAAGTCTGGTTAGTTTCACAACACGAGCGAAAATAAAACTAGTAGGTAGGTACTTAAACGACCAAAAAAATAATTATCATTTAGAAACTAAATTACGCTCGTTTATCCAAGTACTAAGTATGTGATGGTTGGTAGTTAATTATATCTGGTGTATCCAATGCATGAAAAGAGCCTCCTTGAGGCGCTCTTTAATCTTCTCACCACAGTTGGTCAAAAGAACTAGTGACAACTAGTAGTGGTAATTTTATCTACCGTTGTATTTACACAAATAGCGAAGGAAATGGAAATATGAATCCATACGAGACTCCAATGAATTTCTCAATTACTTTTCATAGAATGACATTCTAGTCTTCACAGCTCCTAATGAAACTTACTAAGAAATATGTACCTCTTCTTATCCTTTCCACTTTACTGTTTTTCGGAGCCACAAATTACTCTTCATTGTTATTTATCGCATCTAAAGATTTTTCCTCATATTTTCTTACTCTCATAGATTTTTTTTTTCAAATCTGTGTTCTGCGTAGTGCCTAGTGATGGTACACTTACCCATTTTAGTTAGTTTTCAAATAATTGCATTATGAAAATCATTAGTGAAAGGTTTAAAGTGTGCCGAAACAATGTGGTATGCCTCAAAGAAACTCCCTTTGACACGAAGACACTGAAAGGGAAGAATTCTCTTTTATGAGCGAGATCTCATCTAGGTAGAACATACCGAAATAATGCTTGCATAAACTTAACTTCGTTCCACTTCCTACGCAACCGTGGAAATTCCTCTCATAGCCGAAGCTAGTGTCAATAATTTATGCTTCATGGATAATTCACATACTCTGAATATCGGCTCGCTAAAGCATCGTTTACCACGACTATTGAGAAGACCGTAATTAAAACATGCATGGGATTCTAGACCGTATGTCAATGATGTAAGTAAAACTATATTTGGGTAATGTAACGGTCGTGATAAAGCGTCTGTTGTTGTTCAGGAAATAAAGCTTTAGATAGTATTACGCGGCTGCGGTCGCATAGGGTCGAGGAGAGAATGCTACGCTTGCTGTGAAACTATTCGTAGACGTCTCGTTCAGTGTGGCATTTGCATGCCTCGTGAAAACGCTCGGAGCCAAGGTGGATAATAATATAGCTTTAATGTTGATAATAATACCATTATCCCTAGTTTTAAGTATTACTAATCTTAATGGACTATGTTGTCTAAATAAATACATGTTTTTTTTTATGAAAATCACCTGCATCCCAGATAATGTTTTTACAAAAGCAAAAAAAGCGCTATGATTAGGAAAATAACGTTTTGTAAGGAAAGTTTGTTTTTTGTTTAAATATTCTGAATGGTTTTTTTTTTGAGTGATGTTTGTTTTACTTACCTACTCAATTTGAAAAGTAGCTCGAAGAAAATTGGGCGTAAAAAATTGCGCGAGTTTCTTCCGTTTTAGCGTTTGCATATTTTATTACCTACAGCTAAAATATAAAATGAGTTTGTAAAGTGTTTCACCCGCTCCGGGCCAATTCAAAAGATAAACAACCTAAATCCCAGCCGACAAAATAGACTTCTGACAAATTGTTCCTGTTAGCAACTCCATTGATTCTTAAAGAAAAAATGTTGTGAGGAGAAAATCATCGGATTTCTTCTTAATAAGCAGTTACCGTGATATGACGGCCGTTACTCAGCAGGAAAAACTATTTTTAACCTTTCAAATTTAAATTTCGTTCAGATTTCCCCTAATCTGACGAGCTTGCATGAAGAATGTCATGAGAGCGAATTAATCGAAAGAAGTACCTGTAAGGATCGTAGTAATTCGAGATTCGTGGTCTTTGTCTACCCCTATGTGGGAAAGTGTTTAAATTTCATTATAGTTCAATTATTATTTTGAACGTGATTTACTATTATTACAGTTACATGACGGTGACAGGTAACAGGGGAAGCAAAATCTCGGGAAATATCTTTCTGTCGATTGTTCCTCCCCTGCCGCAGTTCGTCGGATCATTTAACACTCGATTTGATTAACGATAGAGGAAATTCTTGGCAGGAAGGTATGAGCGTCTTAGTTCCATCACACTAGTTCCCATAACTATCTCTAGTCTCCTGAATAGAGCAATTTTGATTCAAAATAACTAGGTTCTAGTTTGTTAGGTACTTTCATTCTCTTTATACAGGGGAAATATTATTTGTGATCAATAAAATAACTTATATGCAAGGTAACAATTGCTTGAAAAAATACCTATACACTAGCTGTTGCCTGCGACTTCTCCCGCATTGTTTTTTTAAGACAAAATGTATCCAAAGAATGCAATCTATCAGATCAAAATCTTTTCAGCCGTTTAAGCGTGAAAAGGTACATAGTACTATAAGGTACAAACATACAGAGTTACTTTCGCGTTTATAATATTTAGCATTCTGTCAGAAAATATGGCTGGCCATCGTTATTTATGACCGCAATGCCTGATAGAAAAATGATTCCAATTTTCATGTCTTCTACAAATAGTAACAGCTTAGACTACTAAATCTAGGGCCTTATTCGCTATGACCAAATGAAACTTGGCAGTTCATCACCTGTTTGTAACGCGCCTTGTCTCGTTTTTGCATAAATATAAAATTGGCTTGAAGAATATGATTACCTACCTACATGGTATGATGATCGTAACGAGCCCGCGTTATTTATTTTTTGGTACATAGCCAATAAGGCCCCTTTGATGAATGACCTAAGGTAGGAAATACTGATTGTTGTGTACGTGTGGTACAACTGTCTTTGTCCGAGGTCTTTGTACAATGGTTTGTCAGGCATGTAAGGCTTTAGCCTGCTATTAGGATTACACACTGTAAACTCGCCTCATGATAACTTAAGCTACAGTTTCTACAAAACGGAGCGATCTATTCTACAAAATTTCAAATTCAAAAACATGTTCAAGTGCACGAAAGGTGCACTTTAAATCCTTTCACCACACTGGTCCGAAAGAGCTAGTGACACGACTAGAAAGATATACTTCCATTCAACTCTGAAGCGTGCTCGACTACGGTGACAATTTATACGAATTTTTGCCAGTCACTCAGGTTATATGCGATATTACGTGTATCGGAGTTTAAAAAAAAATACTAATAATGAGAACTTAAACTGCCTCCCATACAATCAACATAGATAAAAAAGCGATCAAATTCCACCAACATTATTAAAAACCATCATGCAAAACAATTCAAAAATATTTACAATGGGTATTGCTGCATAAAATGCTCGTATTTCGTGCCATTATAAACGCCCATAACACGATCATCAGCGACAACGGTGTCCCGGAAATCGTGTTAAAACATAACCGGCCGTTATAAATTGGCTATCGGCCATCGGGCGGTTCAAAAACCAGTGTAATTGGCGCAACCATAATTTAATTCTGCTAACGTAGTGTTTGAGCTGATGCCAGCGAGCTCGAATTCAATAAAAATCAACCCGAATGCGATCGAATCACGGAACTTACCTACTTTGATGTTTAGAACCGTAAATGTAGTACCCTTAAATTAGTAGGTACCTATCTTAACCTACGTCCGATCATAAAAAAATTAGGCTTTTATTAGAAGGCAAGTTTTTTACACATTAACGAGACGCTGTAGTAACGATATTTTGATGGAGTAGGTTTACTCAGCACCACCCTCTCAGCGTAGTCGGCCTGCACACGATAGACATAGTCTATAGGTACTTATTTGCGGAGCAAGCGATGACTTTCTTCACTGTTTGAGAGTCTAATCACAATTTTACACTAATTATGCATTGTTATAAGTATATTTAGGTTAAATAATATTAATTCCATTATTTACACCTAAGGCACATTCCCCCTCAAAACCCAAACCAGAAATAACAAATTAATCCTATGAGGCCGTGACAGATACATTGTAGGAATCTCATAAAATAACCTTTGGTTTTCTCGAGGGCGGACCCACGTATCCTAAATATTGTTTCCACAGTAAACAAGCTAAGCTTTCAGGATATCTTCCACAACTTGTTAACTTGTGGAAGAAAAAAAGCGCTCGTAAAGATAGCTTGCTTAGACGTTCTTGATTGATCGTTAAAGTTAAGCAACATGTGCGCGGTCACAATTTAGATGGGTGACCGCAAGTGGCATTACGAGCTGAACGCTTTCCTGCTTCGGAGGGTACATTAAATTGTCGGTCCCAGTTTTTAAGTCGTTAAGCCACGATGGAGGCCTTTAGGCGGCCTAAAAACTCCCGTCACTAGAATTGGCCACTAGCTCTTACGGTACTATACTATACACGTCAATATTTAAATACCCGGTTCCAGTATTAATATCTCTTAATGGACAATGGATCTTTCATTAGTCACATTATTTTTTGTCTGAAAAACAACGTTGCTATGGTAATTAACGTGCAGTCTTACGCTAGTAAAATATTAGAACCAGGCATAAGTCGGAATGCTAATTAATTACTTACTTAGTACCTATTTAGATGATTAAGATTTTAAGACAAACATTTTTAATGCAAAGATTCGAGCAACGGTCATTTAAAGAAAAAACAACCACGTAAAGCTCATTAGAACTAATTAAAATTAGTGTATGTAGCTACTGTGTCTGGCCTGTTAACTTCACGGCATTTTGGATCCTCAAGAAAATCTTGTGTTGAACGCCAAGCATTACTTCAAACCTGCATCGTCGTTCAAAGTTTCAGGTAAGACCGGCTCATGCTTTAAGTCGGTACTGATAGTTTTACCCTGTGCGCTTCGGCGCCCGATCTGGCCACAATTCATTTCTCATTTCCGTAGCGCTGCTGATCCCCGCTCGGTCACCGACCGACTCACCGGCTCTCATCTTGTAACAGGTAATTTATTTTACTTAAAACGCCTTCCATTTTACAAATAAGACTCAGTGGACTCGGTAACTGCAGTTTTAGCTGACGTTTTGTGAGCTTGATTAGAGTTTCCGCTCTCGCTGGATTGACGATTTGCTGGCGTCGTGGGAAATCTACGAAAGTTAGTAGTTGTCCGAAATTTTGTAACGTTGCTAGTGTTTTATTGTCCAGCTATATGACTGTTTCCTAGAATAGGCTAACTTTGTAATACAAAGGCCAGTTAGACTATGTGCATACACGTTGAATTTCGTTACACATTTTTGCCAAACTACAATACTTACTAACTAACCTTATCAACTTATACTAAAGTGAAATATCAGTTTAAACTTATTAGTAAAAAAAAATCACAATTAAGCAAGTCCATCGCATATTTCTAATGAACAAAATACAAAATAAGGAAACAAATAAAAGAAAGTGTATTGACTCGCCAAATCAAAAGAAATAGGTCCAATTAAGTGGAAAATAAGTAAAGCCTCAGCCGCATACTTGTTTCATAGTTTATTTGGTTGGGTTTAGAGCAGATGTGCCGAGGCTAATTTCACGGTGACTTTCAAAGGGAGCTTCTGAAAACCAAAGCTGGGTTATTCAGAAAATGTAGCAAACTAGAGTATTTGACAGTCTTCAGTATTTCGTAAAAATATCGGATTTATATTGGTGTCGATGCTTTGGTTTTGTACTGTTGCATATTTGAAAACAAAATTAATAGTACCTACCTAGGTACTGGTAACATAGTTAGGATACAATAGGTGTCACTACTTCAAAACTTTACAAATATACTTAATCTTGCTTGATATTGACCTCGGTGGCGTGGCGGGCGAGTGCTCGACTGGGATGCAAGAGGCGCGGGTTCGATTCCCGCTACGGGAGAAATGTATGTTCTGCAAATATTTCTTTTGGTCATCTGGTGACTATAGTAGAAGCTTTGCTTGGTTTGGGGCTAAAATAACGCTGTGTAAAATGACCACAAATATTTATTTTATTTATTTATTGCAATTGTATTATATCTGCGGGCGCTAAGCATACCTACCGTTGTGTTGTTTGATGTATCTACAACATGTCTACCTTATTAAACACAAAAGAAAAACTGCAAAAAAATTGTTACAATACTACTAAGTATGTACTACTCGTGTCCCCAGTTCCTTCAAACCCGTGTGGTTCTTTCAATCCAAAAAATAAAAATGGTAGGTCTAGGAATATAAACCTAGTGGCTATTCTAAATTGCGTGATGTCAGCAAAAATGATAACCATACAGTAGCACTTACTGTTCACGGTTTACCTTCTCCGGTTATTGTCAATTACTCATTATACCTACAGTTTTAATTGAGGATAGATCCTGTTGCTGAGTAAATCAATTAGTGCAGGCCAGAGGGTGTAGACGATGGCGAGCAAATTGATTCACTTCGCCCTACCTTTAACCGATTTAGCATAAAAAACTCAAATATCCTTTGGCGAAGTACAAAATTTAATTGGTAAAGTTTTCTAAATTGGTGGATTTTGGGTTTAGAAATTGTATGTCTTGGCAAGTAGTTTTATTTTTTCTATAGTATCCTGTGATGATTGATGAAGCAGCTCTATGGAACGATGTGATTACTACTACTTCTAGGTACTACTACTCTACTACTACAACTATTCCTCTTGTCTCTTAGTTCTTTCAATAGTAACGTTGTTCTCTATGTCACCCTAAAAACGTAAAAACCGTTAGATTATAATCTATCTCGTGAGATCGTAAACTGTCGAAAGATTGTGAACCGTAACATATACTGCTTACAATAAAATTTAACTGCTTCAAATTTCTGGCGCTTCGGCGGCTGCTGCCGCGGCACGCTCGCTCTAACCTACTAATTTCGTTCTATGCAGATGTTCGACAGTTTACAATCTCGCGAGATTATAATCTAACGTTATCTACAATTTTACGGTGACATGTATAAAAAAGCGCCATATATCTTTTGACAGAAAAACAACAATGCTATGGATTGCCATAAAATGCAACGTTATTTTTCTGTCAAATGATCTTACATTTATGATATTTATTAGGACCATTACAACCACTAGGCTTATTAGGAACATATGCCCGGATCCAATAATCGTACGACTACGATCTGTCGTCCGCTATTACCATTTTATTTTGACTCGGTATTTACCATTGTACTATGTTAATATTTATAACGCAGAGTTTTAGTGTCTATTTTGCGACTGGTCGAAGCGATGCGCGATCCAAGAGAACGCATCAGTTTTGCCATCTTGCGTGGCAATGCGGCCAGCATCTTGGGCACCCTACTTCTACGAGTACCTTCTGATGGTCTGGATCAGGTGAGCTATCTATAAACCGTTAGTAACGATGTATAGATAGTTGGTCTTTAGATAGCCCGACTGTTTCTTTTGTATTTTGTAAATTATATTAGTTGTATATACTTGTATTAGTTGTATGATTCTTTCTATTAATAAATTAGGAATTATTTTGTTTTCAAAGTGAACCAACCACAATATTTTAGCTGTTACCGGTTCGAGTGCGACAAATAGCCCAATAATGATTTTTGCCAGCGCAGCTTGTTCAAATTTATAATTTCCTCACACAATATTTAACCTAATTACCGAAATTGAAGTGCCCCCGTAAATTGTTGCCTTCTATAATATTACGTTTCCAGATCACGCATCGTAGAATTGCAATTATGTACCTACTCACACATTAATTTGGTTTTATTTTGGTCATATAGATCTTATTTGTAGATATGAATCATAATACAAAAATATGTACATACATATTATCACGCCCGTATCCCTTATGGGGTGGGCAGTACCACAAGTAACCATAAGAAAACTTCCACTCCTGATTCAAAGTTTTAAGATGGATGAGGTGAACAGTATCAGGTGACAAGTGATCAGGCCATCGCCCATGTAGATGTTCCATCATCTTGGAGAGTATACTGTTCTTTAATCGATTCTTTCGCGATTTTTCAGAATTCAACCCTTAAAATGTCCTTAAAAGATGTGGCACTTGTATGTATGGCACTTTTTAATGCGTAGTGTGATTTGCTTGAAGTGCGGTTTGTAATAAATAAATAATATACATACCTATAATTGGTCGGCCGTTACGCACACTGGCCTAGTTTAAACGTGGAAATGTAAATACGAGTATCTTTCAAGTTACTTAACTACTCGTAACCGCATTATGTTTAAAAGCTGACGAAGGTTCGGCGGCAGACTAAGTTTCTAAACTTGGTATATTGCTGTCATTGTCTGTGGTTGAGGGGCCTACACCCTTTCGAAACGAAACACGTATTTGCGGTTATCAAAATGTTTTGGGTCAATTTGATGCTTCAAGTAACTCTGAACAACACCAACGGCATACTTAAACCGTGCAAGGCGAAATAGTGGAAGAAGTGACTACCTTGAAACATGATTTGAGAGCTGTCTCCTAAGAGTATTTGAAAGGTCTCTGTATTACAAGGTCCTAAAAGGAAATCGACCTTATGGGTCATAGGACATGATGGCCGCTTTGAAGTCATATCATGGGCCAAGAAAGTCGTCTACCAGTTTTAAAAAAACTTCCTGTATAACCAAAATAGCCATAAGATTGAGCACTATTAACTTCAGAATATTTTATTGCAAGGGAAAATCAACCTTTTACCGATTTATTATTTACGACGACCTCGGTGGCTTTGCGGGCGAGTGCTCGTCTGAGACGCAAGAGGCGCGGGTTCGATTCCTGGGAAATATGTTTGTATGTTCTGCAAATAGTTTCTTCCGGGTCTGGGTGTTGTAGTATTCTGTATTATATTTACAAAAAAAAAGTATATAAGTATTCTATCAGTCATCTGGTGTCCATAGTACAAGCTTTGCTTAGTTTGGGGCTAGATGGTGTGGTGTGAAATGCCTACAAATATTTATTTATTTATGACATGCAAATGAACTTCAACCTTAGGGTGCTAGAAAACATTTTTGTTCGACCGTACAAGCTACTTAACGGCGCTTAACTAGTAAGTTCAATTATTTTTGGCACAAAATAAACATTTACCTACTTAACTCCTACTTTGTAATCTCTTCTGAGCCGTGTCCACGCTACGTCGCCTATACATAATAATTACCTTTCTCTAGAAAATTGCAAGATCACAACAGCCTCGTATGGATATATGTCAAGTTCCAATATTCTTCTGACGGACGACGGATCCGTCATTACCATAACAACATTGTTATCTATCGAAAACAACCATACATTTTTGACATAAAAACAACTTAAGAACTGAATATTACTGCTACTACTAGTTGTGCCAGAAGCTCTTTCGAATCAGTCTGTTAAAAGGATTTCGAGTGCGCGTCAAAGGGTCCTTTTGTGCATTTGACTTCAATGACAATCTATGGTCCATCTATAGTAATCTAAGAGTATATTTAAGTTACTTAGCTAAGCGCTTTGGGTTTTTCTGTAAGCTTACTATCTCCATTTAATAATAAATCATTTCATTTAATTTGACACCATCTCTTCGAACTTTTTAGGCTCTGCGGCCGGTTTCCTACAACTGCACAAATAAAATCTAACAGAAAAATCCATTGGTGCACGACCGGATCTGAACCCACGACTTTAAGATCGGAAGGCGGGGCCGCTACCAATAGTGCCACCAGTGCTCTCGTAGTGTAATATTGGAACGGGCATAAGCAGGTAGAACATTGCAAGATCGCAACAGCCGCGTGGGGATAAATAAAGGCAATTCGCAGTCCTACTTTGACAACAATAACATTATCGCTGTTGCCTATCTTTTGTTACCGGCCATTTCGCTACAAAAGAATCAGAACACAATGTGACGAAAAGAATTACAGTCGGCTCTACTGTAATTACGGTTCTTATTGGTTCTGATAAAGGTGCGTACGCTGTTTGAGGAAGTACGTAAGTAATTCGAAACTCACAAATAAATATTTGATGCTTAAACTGATGAGAGTGAATGAAGCGAAAGAAATAGGTATGTCAGGATCGTAGGGAATGGAGATCCGTGAGTTCTGCCTATCATCATCTTCCTGCCCTTATCCCACTCTATGTGGGGTCGGCACAGCATGAACCTTGGATCATGCTGTAAGAGTTTTGGCTAAGGTGTTTTATGACCGGCCGCTTGCCTGGACGTCAACCCTCCTTGGGAATACTTGCTTATTGTATCTCATCATGTTGGATGATACTATCCTTTAGTCGACTTTTACGACATGCTCGGGGAGAGAAGCAGCTGGACGCATTCTATGTTTTTTCTTTACTCCCAGTCCAGCATAGAAGTAAATTCCGCGATTTCTACCTATCCCTATGGGAAACAGGTATATTCTAAAAAAATATTAATATTTTTAATCAATCACAACTCAATTTTATATATTTCACATTACTGCTGGTTATGAGACTACTATCAAATAGTCGACAATTGGCCGTTTAACCTGTTGACGAACATAATCCTAGTTCTAGTTACCCAAACATACTATAGTGTCAGCAGCAAATGTTCAAATGTTTATTGTTACACGATATCAAGTCGGATAAACCATTCTTCAGCTAATTGTTTATTATCTGGTTCGGTGTGGCCCTTTGTTTCATAATCATGTGAACATGATTGAATAGGACATCCGGTTAATAAATAATAGTATTAATAAAATCTACCTAAGTAACAAGAATTAATGTTTTGTTGCTGTACCTAATTTAATATTGGAAAATTACTATGATACACATACTAGAGCACTGGTGGTCTAGTTGGTAGTGACCCCGCCTTCCGGTCCTAAGGACGTGGGTTCAAATCCGGTCGTGTACCAATGGATTTTTCTGTGTGAAAAATTTATGTGCGCTATACCAGTACTCTCAAACGGTGAAGGAATACATCGTGAGGAAACCGGCGTCTTAGTCAGCTCCGCACGTAATGACCATTTCTTTCCTATGGACCAGGCCAACTAAGCTGAGAGGATGGAATAGGTGCTGGGCAAGCCTACTCCATCATAATTTGTCTCGGGCACTACAGCGTCCCGTTTGTGATGGTAAAAGTTGCCTCTTGACACTGTATAAATCATCTATTATAGATGGTAAAAGGCCTTAGTTTAGTTTACTATGATACAGTGTTGACTGCGCGCGAGTTTTTTATTTTTTTCGGACTGATATCATTGCTGTGGGTTGCAGATGACCGCTGGCAGCGTTACCAGGCTTTGATGAACGCAGAGGGCGAGACCGAAAAAAGGTTTTTGTGGCAACTAGCGCAAGGGCACTACTTAGGTACCAACCTCGGCTTGGGCCCCCATAGCGAGAAGAAAAACGTCGACTCCGCCGGGGGTGGTGTATTGTAGGCTGGCATGAGTAGGTAAATGTGCTATCTTTATAGACGCGTCATTTAGTCTTGACGTAAAACTTAAAAATGTTATAACCTCGGAACCCGGTTCCACTCAATAGGTTTTCATGTAATCTTTTCGATTGCGTTGTTAAAAGCTTAAATAAAAAAGTTTATCCATCAAAATTTTCCGAACTCGAATACAACAATTTATAACCACAAGTGCGGCTTCTTGAAACCCGTTTAAAATACTTTAGAAACAAAATCAATGGACACGTGTTTCAGAATTTTCCAAAATAACCTTTGACCTTTAATGTGTTCATTTTAGGTTTAATTGATATTATTATTGTCAACACTAAAATATGGCATTTACTTTTGAGTGGCCGAAATAAAATGATTTTAATTTAAGTTTATTTAAATTTAAAAAGAATAATACAGTGTTAAAAGTTTACACTACGCGAGCGAAAGTTTAGCAGAAAGCGTGCAGAACACACAGATTTTACATTTGTGTATTATAATGCTTATTATTATTATTATAGGGTAGAATACGATTTACGAGATTTGACGACCTCGGTGGCGTGGCGGGCGAGTGCTGAGCCGCAAGAGGCGCGGTTTCGATTCCCGCTGCGGGAGAAAAGTTTGCATGATCTGCAAATATTTCTTCCGGGTCTGGGTGTTTCAATACTATGTAAGTATTATTAGTATGTATTTACAAAAAAAAGTATATAAGTATTCTATCAGCCATGGTGCCCATAGTACAAGCTTTGCTTAGTTTGGGCTTAGATGGCGCTGTGTGAAATGTCCACAACTATTTATTTTATTTATTTATACGTACGGATGTGATAGATTGTTCAGACTACTACATTGTTTGAAAATTCAACAGTACCTTCTCAACGTGACCGTCGATTCCGAATCGTCTGTGAACGTACAAATACCTCGACAGAACTTGAAGCGTGAAAAGCTGTGATCGCACATAAGTCAAACGTCAAGAGGCTTCGTGACACCATTTTCCAATTGCCCGCTTTTCGGGCCAAACAAATAGATCACGATTCACGGACTCACGGTTGATGGCAAAACGTGCGGGATGAAGTATCTAAAAGAAGTTCTTAGTTTTGGAAAAAAATTCAAGAAAAAACTGCAAAAATTATCAGAATTCAAGTAAAAGAGATTGTTAAAGGCACTCGTAGTTTGCTTATGAGGTAATACGATATCCACAGTTTTTGTAAAAGTAAATATAAATAAATAAATAAATATAATTTAGTGTCAGTATTTGTTATTGTTATTTATTAGCAAGTATTCCAAGGAGGGTTGACGTCAGGCAGGCGGCCGGTCATAAAACACCTTAGCCAAAACTCTTATAAAACCCCACATATAGTGGGATAAGGGCAGGAAGATGATGATGATGATTTAGCGTCAGTATTAGACCAGAGATCTGAATGAAATATCTGAATTTATGGTCGAGTGAAATCCTGGATCAGAAATTCACGCACAGTACATACGAGTACCTGCTCAACCGTTTCGTAATAGGTTAGAAATGGTAATAGGAATGTGAGTCGTAATGCAGTGCTGGGCAGAAGATATAGTCAAAGTCGTGGGCCGTGAATGGACGAGAGCAATACCGTGATGGAGGGAGGCCTATGCCCAGCAGATGATGATGATGATGAGAAATTGTAAATAGAAACAAGGCTAATAAATTACCAAAATAGCCAATCAACTCTTTGGCATTTTGTTTCCAGGAATTAGCAATCGAATGTGACTTTTATCACCGAATCCCAAGATACATCACTCACAAAGGAGACACGTTACACAAATATTAGCCCGGAGTCATTCATATAACGAAAATGTCACTTTCATAGAGGAATGTCACCTAATAACAATCTCCGGTGTATGAACAAGACTACTACCTACTACTCGTGTCAGTAATTCTTTCAAACCAGAGCGGTAAAAAGATTAAAGTGCGCCTTACAGAGGCTCCTTTCGTGCACTTGACAACGAGCGACTTTTTTCAACGGGAATGATCGAGACACAATCGAATCATAAGGTTTGTGTTTATCAACTTTATCATTACACACAGCAAAACGTAACTGAAAAGTGAAACGTACGAGATGCAACGAAATGGAAGTTAAGTTAAGTTCCAAGACTTCCAAGAGGGAGCGAATTCGCGGCAAATTATTTCATGCAAAATGATGGACCACCTATATGGGCGATTGGCTTGTCACCTTTCACCATGGTACCATCTTAGGACTTTTGGATCAGGAGTGGCTGCAAGTTTTCTTATAATTTCTTGTGGCTCTGCCCGTTATGGATACGGGCATGATAATACGTAAGTATGTATGTTTCACGAAAATACCTACGATACGTCGTACGATACGTCGTACGTACCCCGTTCACACGTCGGATTTTTACGGTAAGTCATTCACGTTGCAGGCTATTAAGCTGTGCTAAAGCTATTTTTAAAAACTTAGTTGTTCAACATTATCTTTCTTTGACAACGTCATCGTAACCTCATTTCTGCTTATTTATTCACGTGTTTATCTATAGGTATACTTATTATATTATGTGTGTATATACATTATATCATTTTATTGTAGTACATATGATTTTTGTTATAAAATATATATTTATTTTATCTTATTAGTTTAGTAGGCATAAATTCACGATTGTTTCGTTACTGCCGTCCTTATCTTTCAAAGCTATGTCCTGTCCATCCAAAGGTTGCCTGGAAGAGATCGCTCTTAGCGATAAGGCCGCCCATTGTAAATCTCATTGTTCTCTTCTGCCTATTTTGTTTTATTTTAATTTTATCCGATGTGTTTTACAATAAAGTTGTATTGTATTGTATTGTATTGTATTGATACGAGTAATGAGATACGAATTAGCCTGATCTTTGCTCATAGGAGGCCTGGCCTGCAAGCCACAGTCACTAGTTCTTTCGAACCAGTGTGCTGAAAGGATTTAAAGCGCGCCTCAAATGCTTCTTTCATGCATTGGACGCATGTCTTAGAACTTTTTAAATTCTTCTCAGATTTTCTGAAAAGGTAACGAAAAACATCGCGATGTGTTCCGTTACCTTTTGAAAGTAGTTAGTTGGCCTAACATGTTCACAGCTGGTTTTATCAACTTGCTGATTACTCTGCGGTTGTATCTCAGATGGGATCGGATCCTGTCTCGCGGCACGCGTCAGAGGACGAGCCTCGAGGATTATCCGCAAGCAATATGCCGTTGTTTGGACACGCTATCGTTATCGGTGGTCCGCACACTCGTGTATTTACTCCACGCCGTATTATTTGTCGCTTTTCTTCATCCATATTCTACTCCTATCCGAATATATCCATCCATATATTCGGATAGGAGTTAACTAGTTTTTAAGTGTAGGGATTATCTTGGCAGCATCGTAAATTGACGTTAATCATACTACATCTATAGGAATTCATTGTAATAGCCACGGCTTCACCGCTTATGGTCGGTTCCTATATCGGACGATGGACGGCGGATCGTTCATTGCCGTAGCAATGTAGTTTTTCTGTCAAAAATGTGTGGTGCTTTTCGACAGATAACAACGTTGCTAGGATAATGACTGATCATTCGTCTGTTAGTAGAATATTGAAAGTATTATTAGAATTATTATTAGCAGTCGTGGTTTCCTATAAATATACACCTACAGTACCACTTTGCTGATTTCAAAAACAAATATAGATTTTAGATAGTAATCATGTGGTTACAATGTTTAAGTACATAGTATAACGCCCGTATCCCTTATGGGGTGGTCAGAGCCACAAGTAAACATAAAAAACTTGTAGCCACTTCTAATTTCTTCTGGTCGGATTAAAATGACAATTCCATTTTTTATGAATGATGTATTGAATTATATGCGAAAAAACCTACGTCTATTAATAATTATTAAAAGTGCATTATGCAGTATAACAATGAACCTGTTACCAAAATGTTGCCAGCAGTGATATTAAAGATGCCTGAAATGCGCCAATACTTCATTCTGGGAATAGACAGATTTTCACCAACTTTACTCTAACAAAACCAATCACTTTATCTTTACTACTTCTTGCAACCCTTTATATTGTCAAACTAATGAAAAACTCAGCGACTTTGGCCGCGTTGAGTTTTTTCATACAAACTTCATCTTTTCGCTGGGTCATCTTGATTGATTTCTCCCCTCTAGGAATCGTCCACGAGGATTTACACCATAAGAGGAATAGACCTTCCAAATTTCATACATCTAAGACTTATTGTTTAGGCTATGCGTGGATTGTCAGTCAGTCATACAGTAAGTTTATATATTACTAGTGGAACACCCATGGGTTTACTCGCGTAGAGTAGATTATTTTGGATGCATCTCGTGTTTGAACAGCTCTGACATCCCATTGCACTTCTTTTGTAAACTTCTAAATTCATTATCATTTTGTATTGAAATAATCCAAATCTAGTTTCAAGCAAATCGGACCACCTCTTTCAAAAAAAAGTTCCCATACAATCTTTAACAACCCTTGTACCCCGATTTGGGGGTAGTTTAAAAAAAAATACCAATGACTTTTATAAAATGTATTGAAGAGTATTTATGCTAAGTTTCAAGTTTGGAAGTTCAAGGAATACGATTTTTAATACTTTTCAAAAATCTATTCTTAGTGTACGTCTACGCACTATAAAAATGCATCTTCCAATTTCAGTCATAAGATTATGATTTTGATTATAAAGAAAATCTTGCGAGTACTAATCATTATAAAGTATTTTTATTTCCTGTTCTGCATCTTTTAGTATAAGTACTACCATTGTAATACTAGATCCAATTAAACGTTCTAAGGTTCTACTAGCGGATCACTTGCTCCATCTTTCAGGAGCTTCAAAGGAACTCTTAAATTAAGGACGCTGAGATCGTAAGTGGTCGCTCTGCGTGAAGGAGTTTTAATCTTTCGACGGATCCGAATCGGAGAACATAAGAGGATATCACCTGACGGTTTCCAGTATATCGCAAATAAGATTTCAAGGCGTGTAGGTACACGAACGTGGGGGTGTCGCTGTTTGAAGACTTTAATAAAATGTGAAACCTTAAACACAAAATATGCAATAAGCTCAGTCATTTGTAAAAAAACATCTTTAATGTATCATTTAAATTTGAAACTGCAGGTGTACTTAGTATATTCCTCAGCTGTTTCTCAAATATGAGCCTGAGTCCAAAGATAAATGGTAAACATTTATGGTATACTAGCTGCCGCCCGCGGCTTCGCTGGCATGGTACCCGGATAAAAAATAGCCTATATGTTAATCCAGTACATGTACTATGTATATTCCAAGTTTCATTCAAATCAGTTCAGCCGTTTAGTCGTGATTGAGGTACAAACATCCAAACATCCTCACAAACTTTCGCATTTATAATATAAGTAAGAAGTAAGATACCACAGAGACAACTCAATAATGACCAGCAATATTTTGTTAGTAATTGTATACGATACACGGACCAGCAAGAAAAGAAAAACAAATTTGGCTCGGCTCAAGAGTGATGGACAAATTTCCTGGTAAACGGCTCCTTCCGCACGGGGACTATTTGTCTGAATTTGAATCGCATTTGTTTCCAGGGAAATTTGTCTCCTAAGCCCCCAGGGTATATCTTGAACAACTGAGCAGTGTTCAGTCTCTTTTAATTGAAATAAAACCTCTTTATGGTGGTCTTGTGATGTAATTATCTCGCTATGACTGCTCGTGTGTTAGAGTTGAGTTTCCTCATGTTTTTTTTCCGATAAAGCTCGCTATAAAATCGCAGCGCAGGAAGTCAGTGTTTACTTTCTAATTTTCCGGTTGTCTTCACGAGGTCTGAAGGCAGACGGGGCGATGTCTGGAATGTTATATGTGACAAGAGTAATACAAAATCGTGTCGATAGACTGTATTTGAATCCAGTCGCTTCTGTAGCGTAAAATTTAATTCGTTTCTCGATTCGTCGCGATCTTTGGATGTTCACTCGAATTAGCAGAAAGAATTTCCCAACATTTATCTTAACGACTTTCAGATCCCATAATGGGTCATATAAATTGCTTATCATCGGGCCAAATGGTCATTACGTGGAGTTGCGATAATTTCCACTTATATTACAGTGAACTATCGCTTGGACTATTACATCTAACATTATTGCTGAGAAGGCTTTGCTTGTAATGTATATTATGAGTTACAGAGATAAAGTATGTTTTGTGCTTCATGTCACTATATAAATAGTGACAAGTATACATTTAGAAGTAGGTACATGTATATATATAAATTTATACATGTACCTACTTCTAAATGTATACTATCTAAGCTTAGAATTTCTGAAAATACACATTTCAATAACAAATGTGAGAATACCACTAATATATTCCAGCTATAATAATAGGAAAAGCCATTGTTTATTATTTGAGTTTTCTTTTGGGCTACCCAGGCTTTTATGTACCTATGTACTCTGAGCTTTAATAACTTTTATAAAGGACTTTAATTTAAATCAAGCAAGTTTTTCATGAGTCCGAAAAAACGGTCCATTTGAAAATAAATTACCGCAAAGAAAGGGATTACTCGCCAATTTTAGATGTCTTTCAAAAACCTCGGATGGCGACGCAATGATTAAGTTTCGAAACTTTGTCTAATTTCTTGAATTTATTATCGTTTTCTTCTTTAAAGTGTTCAATGACTATGAAATGTAAGTCATAATAAATCTCTGTAAAATTAAATTTTCTTTAATGTAAAAATGAAGTATTTACGAGTAAGTACGTTTATCTATTGGAAGCTCTTTGTACCTTTCATAGTCAAAGTGTAGAGTGTATAAATTATTTCGTCTCATTGGTTCTTTTAGGCCAGTCAATATCGACATCAAACATCGCGAACGCGCATTATCCGCTGTTTTATCGATAAACTGAAAAAAAAGGTCCTAATTTTCGCAATATCTCAAGCAGCACAGGGTTTTCTGTTTTGCAAATTTAGGTATACACTATTCTCAAGGGACCTAATAATATAAATATAAAAAATCGTAGATACATGCAAGGTTGCGATGTTTGCCTTTTTTGTGTCAATATTGACTAGCCTATTTGTATGTATCTACTAAAACAGAATTGACGCTTAATCAGTAAAGGAAACCTAAAGGATTCAAAAAAATACAAGGAACACAAAGAAAATTTGGTTTGTTGTTATAATTTTAAGAAATAGCAATACAGTATCTTAACGACCTCGGTGGCGTGGCTCGGGCGAATGCTCGAATCAATGAAAGAGGCGCGGGTTCTATTCCCGCTACGGGAGAAATGTTTGTATGTTCTGCAAATATATCTTCCTGGTCTGAGCGTTGTAATATTATGAACCTAATTATAAGTATGTATTTATTTGTATTTTGTAGGCCTTTCTTATGTTGTCAGAATCTATGTTGTAAGAGTTTTGGCTAAGGTGTTTTATGACCGGCCACCAGCCTGACGTCAACCCTCCTTGAGAATACTTGCTTATTGTATCTCATCATGTGTGAAATATCCACAAATATTTATTTATTTATCATTCCTATACATTTACTAAAAGAAAGTAAAAAAATGTAGTAAATTTAATTTAAACTGTAAAATTATTCAGAACCATCAGTAATAACTAATACTCCTGAATAAGGAAGTGATTCCAGAAATTATTATACTCCTTTCGCAATATAGAACTTTTAACAAGAAAACTTTTCAATGTACTTCGACCACAATGTTCCCGAGAAGTTACTGGTTACAAACGAATAAATTTTGATCATTGTGCATCGATTGCTGACAATAATTCCATTTAAATACCTACTTAATTCACGTGAAACTCGTACTCATTCAATTGTAATTTACTTTATTATAAAAAATATGTTGAATTTAATTCATGTTTTTGAGTAAATAAAATAAAATTATGTACCTATAGAAAATTGAATTCTACATAGTATCGTAGGAACAATAATTTGTTTTAAATATTCATACAAACAAGAGGTTTACAATTGAATAAAGTCAAATGCATCCGACAACAAGTAGGTAGGACTGCATGTAGAACTTAGATTGAGTTGTCGTGTTCCTACTTTGATTGTGTCGACATAAAGTACAATGTTTTGACTATTTATGTCTATAATAAAAACACAACTACTATTTAATATACTGAAATATAAAAAACAGACCTATTCAATTACCACACATATATCACTTCGCTTCTAAATTACCTACCTAACCCCGCCTTTTTAGAGTTCCGTACCCGAAGGGTGACAACGGGACCCTATTACTAAGCCTCCGCTGTCCGTCCGTCCGTCCGTCAGCGGGCTGTACCTCATGAACCGTAATAGGTAGTGTTGAAATTTTCACAGGGTGTGTATTTCTATTGCTGTTATAACAACAAATAATAAAAATAAAATAAAATATACAAATAATTAAGTACATGTACGATGGTAAATAAGTAAGTTTATATCAGCTAGTGACCAACTCTTGGAGTTTTTAGGCCACCTAAAGGTTTCCGTCATAACTTAACGACTTAGGAGCCAGGACCGACAATTTAACGTGCCCTCCGAAGCACAGAAGCGCTCATCTCGTAATGCCACTTGTGGTCACCCATTCAAATTATGACCGCGCACAACTTTGCTTAACTTCAACAATCAATCAAGAACGTCTAAGCAAGCTACGCTACGAGGGCTACGATGGTACGGAACCCTTCGTGTGCGAATTGGACTCGCACTTGACCGGTTTTCCTTTAACTAATTATTTTATTTTTAATTACTGCTTAGGTAGGTACTTTTTGCTGTTTTGTTTGAGTAACCGGTGATCTTGGAAGTTTGGGCTAGTCTCCGTTATAACTGCTGACCAAATGTTTGATCAAAAATTATTACAAAACAAACATGTTACTTACATCTAATATTTTGTCGCTATAGTTTAAAAAACTACGACAGAACCTGGAAATTTTTACTATTCAAATGTACACCATCCGTTACCCGTACCCTGCCTGTACGAGTAACGGATAGTTGTTGCATAGAAAATGCACTCGTAAAATAAGGCGGATTTTTTGGAGATGGTACCCGGAATCAAGATGAAATCTAAGAGTAGAACAAACAAACGCTTCATCTTAAAAGTTGAACCCATTCGAAGGATACGTGACCAAAGTAGTAGGTACACAATTATACATTCTGAACTACTCCAGTGCACTCTGTAGTGCAAAACATCGCACTTGTAAGGTGCAAAGTTGCCCAATATAACTTGGTTTCTGCTAGCTTTGCTTAGATCGGTTCCTTTGTTTTACGAACAGGAATTTCAAATGTACCTGCATTTTAAAGTTACTCGTATATCGGAGTTACGTACGTGTGCTCTGAATTGTTTCTAAATCTGCTGATAATAATATTGAGGAATAATTGTATTGCACCATTGTTTTGTTCTGAATTGCAGATGCGATTCAGAATAATAGCGCAAGTCTTAAAGTAATTTGATTAAAGTGATTTTATCAAAATGGATATTTTAATAAAATTCTTAAGACTGACTAACAGACAAACAAAGCAATGTCTAAGCTGGTGGATCTAGAAGCATTTTTTGTACAAAAGTTGTACTGTACATTTAACATAGGTAAGCACTATGAAAGGATTTCTGAACATCCCCCATGAGGGTTATTAATTAAATAGGGGATGGAAGTTTGTATGAAAAACCCGATGAGAAATTCCACAGGCACATGCTTGTAATCTATAATTTTAAGCAGCGACAGAACGTCTAGCAGTGCCAAAAAATATTTATAAAATTGTTAGGTACCTTATTAATTATTCACTTCTTCAGTAAGCCTCTATAATAGATTCAAATGGCGTTCCAAACTACCCAACAAAACACCACAAGATTTTTATTGTTCGAGCGAGCGAAGCGAGTGAAGATCTCAGTGGCAACTTGGGCGATTTGGCGTTGTATGTTTGTATGTATGTATTATGTATGTATGTATGTATGTGAATATGTTTTGTTACAGCATAACTTTCGAACCGTTAATCCAATCTGTATGAAACTTGGTAGGTCAATGGATTGTGCTATGAAAATTTGCTGGGAAGCATATATGAGCATAATCGGTGAAGGGATTGTGAAGATATAGGTTCCCAAAAAAAAAAACTAAAAAATGTTTTTACTATTGTATGTGTGAGGTGTCATATGAAAAGGCTTTACTATACATTTCAAAATGGTTTTTATTTTTATTTGTGGATGTAAGTAAATACAGCGAAATAAGTAAAACTTAGACACCGTTGTAATCTGAGCCTTCTCTTGTAATAGTTTCGATGTCTTTGTAGTTCAGGTTAGACTTAATATTAGTATGGGGGAAATTGAACTAAAAGATAAGTGGCAGGAAAGTACAGGAAAAGTGGCTTAGGAACCAGTTGCTCTTTTTTGAGAAATCAATTTTCGCATTTTTTTTTGGCCAAGCGTGAGTTTGCCATGGAAATACGAGATGTTGCCAAAATGTTTTTTGATTGATTCTTATAGACTCAGTTACTTTGCATCAAAAAGAAAAATCGAGACAGGAGAAGTTGGAACAAAATGCGACTTCGACCAGCACTTGACCGGTTTTTTAATATTATTCGTATAAATATGCACTTTAAAAGACGTTGGTATGATTTACGAGATAAAATATCATCGTCAAACCATATAATAGCATAAAATCGCAAGCGCGCCGCAATTACGCTATTTTATCCCGCGACACTACGCAGCGCCGGGATGCTTTCAAGCCATTCTCTTCATAGCATGCAAAATTACAAGCAAAGAAGTAATTCGAATGCAGCTCACGATTTGCAAGCGTAATGGGGCAATTTCCTAGTCATTTCCTAGCGGTTGCAAGCAATCCAACGTCTCGGCACTTTTGAAGCTTCGGTAAGGCGTTTCGTCAATGTCGCTTGCCCTAAGATGCACTATGTCTGTCTCTTCCTCGGGAAATCTGGTTTACTTTGAATTAACGTCTTTTACCAATAATTGAACTGTCGCCTTCATTTTGCTGAGCCATTGAGAGAATTTCCATGGCTCTGAAAATAAATTTAAAGCGAAAGAGAGCTTGCATGTAAAAATGGTTTTAGGTAGAGGATCCCACCTACAACCATTTTTGCATGAACATGCCAACGACTATTACCTAATATCTTTATCCTTTTACATCCTAGTTCCACTTTGGGATCATTTTACAGGATAAAGTAGCCTATTTCCTTCCCCGGGATGGAATCTATCTCTTTGCCAAATTTCATTCAAATCTGTTTAGCAATTTAATCGTGAAAAGGTAACAGACAGACAGACAGAGTTACTTTCGCATCTATAACATTAGTATGAATTAGGTTTTGCTACAGAAACCTTTGAGGCTAGATTCATATTATGCCGGAAAACAGCACCATCAATCGCGTGCATGTGTCAAAAGCTTTGAGTTATTGAGTTCTATATATCAATCAGGTCTATATTATCTAGCTCTACATTCAATGAACATCAAAAACCGATGTAATAATCCAGCAGCCAATACCTTGATTCGAGAGCCCACGCACGAACAAAGGCAGCGTTCAACCGACGCCCCATGAGAGTTAAGTAAAAACAGGGTACAAGAGGTGTAGAATGGCCTTAGTCTTGACAAGTGACTACTTTTTAAAAACCGATCAAGTAAGAGTTGAATTCGCACACGAAGGGTTCCGTAACATCGTACATGTATATAAATCTCTCTTGTATGCATCCCCTTTTATTTTATTTTAATTGTTTTTTACTCGTAGTTGTAGAATTACCTACTCATTCTGTGAAAATTTCAACTTTCTACCTATTACGGTTCATGAGATACAGCCCGCTGACAGGCAGACGGACAGCGGAGGCTTAGTATTCCTTAATACGTGATATCCGTTGGTACCCTTCGGGTAAGGAACCCTATAACAAGTGACAGGTATTTTAATGTGGTAAAATACCTATCTCTTGTTTTAGGATATTAGTTACTAAGTATATAAATCTTTTAATTAACTGATGGGATTTGATTATTTCAAGGAAATATTTGAATATCATACCAGGACCAATCAAGTGTGCTTCGACTTGCATATCGAAGGGTTTCGAAGACACACCACAATATAAGGGTCCGTTTCACTATTTTCGCCGAACCAAAACCCTAAAAACTGCCAAGTTTGAAGCCCCATATTATAATAATAACGCGCAACAGTCAATATGTAATAGTTTTGACCCCAAACTATGATTCTCTATCCTGGGTACTGCAGAGCTACAGAAACTACGAGTTACGTGGTACTGAGAGAGGATAAGCGTTATTATATAACAATCAGTATTCAACCACTTCATGCGGTTAACCTTTCAAATATATTATTTTTATTTGGTTATCGTAAATGAGGCTTTACGAAGCCTTCTTTTATGTAACGTCGTGACTGAAATTTTAATTTAAAAAATAAGAATTTGCCCGTGGCTTTTATATTGTACCCTACTACATTCTACAAGAAATTTCAATACACCCGAACCTTATTAAGCCTTACATGACCACATTATTTACTTAATATAAAAATGACCAAGTATTTTACATTAGATACCTATATGTAGATTCATAAGGCTTTAAAAGAAAAAGGAATAATACAGCGTTTCATCAGCGTGGGCGAAAATAGAAATAGATGTAAAAGAATTAAGTAACAGAATAAAAAGGTACATAATTATACATACATATTATCACATAAGTAAACATAAGATTGACAACCTCGGTGGCGTGGCGGGCGAGTGCTCAACTGAGACGCAAGAGGTGCTGGTTCGATTCCCGCTACGGGAGAAATGTTTGTATTATTTGCAAATATTTCTTTCGGGTCTGGGTGTTGTAGTATTATAAGTATTTGTTTACAAAAAAAGTATTCTATCAGCCATCTGGTGTCCATAGTACAAGCTTTGCTTAGTTTGGGGCTAGATGGCGCCGTGCTAAAAATCCACAATAATTATTTTTAAGTAACTAGCAGACAACTTCTGATTTAAAGTCCTAACATAGATATGGTGAACCATGGTGACAGGTGATCAGTCCTTAGTCCAGATCAGATACTTAGTCCATAATTTTTGAGAAGATACTGTCCTTTAGACGACTTTTACGACATGCTTGGAGAGAAATGCAGTTGGAAGCATTCTGCTTTTTCTTTACTTCCAGTCCAGCAAAAAAGTAGAACAGAAGAGAAGTAGTAGAATAAAAGGTAAGTTGTAAGTAAGTTCATATGAGCTTGTAGTAAGCACCATAAGGGCAGAGTGGCATGAAGCTGAAAAGGGACCTGTTTGGCCCACACGCACAGCTCAGAGCTGACTGCAGCTTCGGCCAGCAGCACCTTACCCATTACACAGGTAGGTAGGGTGTTGTACTTATTTGTAGTGTATAACTGACGGCCTCGGTGGCGTGGCGAGCGATTGCTCGGCTGAGACGCAAGAGGCGCGGGTTCGATTCCCGCTGCAGAAGAAATGTTTGCATGTTCTGTAAATATTTCTTCCGGGTCTGGGTGTTGTGGTACCATGGTACTCGTAGTTTCTGATACCCACGACACAGGGAATCCTAGTGTGGGGTCAGGACTATGTATGTGACTGTTGGGTGTTATTATTATTATTATTATAATATCCTTGTAGGTAGGGACTTGTGCAGATGTTTGGCTGCATATCTAGATAGATATGCAGCCAAATATCTACCAACGTTCCTATTTTTACTATTATTGTGCTTTTTTCTCTTTCTTTCCTTTTATTGTTTCCGTCATTCTGTCTTTGCTGTGTCTTGTATGCCAAATCTTACTTATATTATAAATGCGAAAGTTTGTGAGTTTGGATGTTTGTGCCTCAATCACGCCTAAACGGCTGAACGGATTTGAATGAAACTTGGAATATACATTGTACATGTACTGGATTAACATATAGGCTATTTTTTATCCGGATACGACGCGAGCAAAGCCGCTGGTTGCAGCTAGTAAATAATATATCTATCATCTAAGTTGTAATAAAGGGCATTTCTATATATTTCGAGGTCTACACCGTAAAGTGTTCTTCACTGCTAATCGCCAACAAGCACCACTCGTAGAACGCGAGGGTTCCTTTAGTGGATCACTATTGCAGGAACACGTACAGGAGATAATGAATTCCCACTAATTGGATTTATTGTAGTCGAGTGGGGTAACGCAAACAGTTTTGAGATCTCATCGCCTGATATCATTTTCAGAATAAAACCACCTAAGCACTAGTTGCTGTAATTTAAGCGAATGTACCAAAATAATCGTAGTAAGTAGATAAATAAGTGAAACTTAAAATAAATTTATGTGCAGTCTATTCAGTTATTGATTTTCTTCCGTATATTTTTCCCCGGTGCTAATTATAACTGTTTCCATTTATTTGATTCCGTAAACCATTGGTGTATCTAAAATTTGGTTAAAGCAATTAGTGTATAATATTTTTTTAATATATTGGGTACAAAATGTTTAATTATATTTTTTCCCAAGAAATCGACACAATTATCTATTATTCTTTGCATGCATGTATTCGAGCAATCGATTTGATTTGTATAGATCGATAAGTTGCACTTGAGAGCTGGTAGCCTATACAATCAACAACAATTTAATTCCAGTGTAAATAATTTGACAAAAACTAATGCTAAGGTTACAGCTAATAATAGAAACGAGGCTTTAGATAATTGTTCTAATTAATTAATTGTTCAATCTTGCAGGTGAAGTTGAAGGTTTTATTAAATGAGTGAGATGGCTCTGGGGTTAAGCGATCACCGAGACTCAGCTTTATTAATAAAAATTTTCAAAGCTGTCTATAAAAACGTCTCAATTATTATTAATTAACTTATTACTGGATTAAGCAATATTACATCCTCTATATTACAATACTCCTCCTGTACATCAGAGGAAGTTTGAAAGTAGTGCCTATGACAGAGAAAATGAGGAGTGGAGCCAGTGTTATGCGGAGGGAAGAAAGTCATGTTACAAGGCGAGTGATGACTATGAACGTGGATGGATACACTGCTAGAGGAAGGGCAAAGAAAAAATGGGTGGATTGTGTGAAAGAGGACATGCATGTGAAAAGAGTGAGTACTGAGATGATAGGAGAAGATGGAGGAAGGAAACATGTTGTGCCGACCCCACCTAGTGGGATATATTATGATGATATTACAACTCTCCAAAATGAGACTTCCAAAAACACTTTTTTTATTTGGCTTATTTGCTCAACAGATCAGTATTGCCATTCAGCGAAGAAATGCGGCCAGTTTCTTAGGCACGCTTCCACCTTAGACGGTTTGCAACGGTTTTTAAATAGTCCGACCGTTTCTTTTGTACTTTCTAAATTATATTTGTAAAAACTCTTGCCATTCCGAAATACATTAGGTGAAACATTAGTAGTACAACCTGGAACCCTCTTTGTGTGTTCCATTCTAACATAGGCATGAACATACCTCTATGCTGTAAGCCAAACTAGCTTTGAAGTCCACCCTATCATTTAAGAGCGAATTACATCAAATAAACACGGCCGACCTTAGCGATATTCAACATGAATATTCAATTTGGCCCAGCAACAAAGCCTTAAACTTTTTTTATACTTTTCAAAGGAAAACGAACCGCTATTATTCCTTTAGTCGATAAAAGCAGATAAAAAATATGTGAAGTGTTCTAAAAACGCCGTATCGTAAACACTTGACTTATTTATTTAGGCCTTTGGTCGTTTTTGTTTGGCGAAATTTATATGGAGTCATGTGGGGGCTCTATTGATGCTCTTTTGAAGTAAAAAATAATATTCTCAATGTTAATGTTTTTTTCTTCAAGTGTTTCTTTGAACGTGTTTGAAGCTTTGATATGAAAAGCCACATTACGATGTTTTATTTAAGATCGTTGTGAAGTTGACTAAATTTGTTTTGATACTATTAAATCGGGCTGTTGTGTAATAGCTAATACTTTGATTTTAGTCTTCATAATTTCGATAGACAAAATTGTTCGAACTACACTAATCTTTGGTTGCCCAACACTAAGATCCATACAGTACGACAGGTCTTTATGATCGTCTTGTAAGTTCCTGAGACCTGTCGACATTTTATCTATTCCGCATTTATTATAATTCTTTATCAAATGCCGGCCGGCCAATGTCGTATCATTGAACCGAGCTACCGGAAATCGGAGCAGACTGGTAGGGATACACAGTCTAAGGAAATTGGATGGATCACCCAAGTCACAAAACAGATGATCTGTTGCACTCTCTAATTTATCCCGCCATTTTCCCAATTTGCTCTGTGCCTCAAGTGCATCGTCTCCGACAAGAACAGTTATTTAGAACCAGGGGTGAAAGGATAGAAGTGTGCCTCAGTCCTTATTTATCTCATTTAATATCGTGTCTATTTCCAGTTTAGGCCCCAGAATTTAATTAAATGTATTAACTTTACAACTGTATTGTTTAGAACGTACTCGGTATTTTCCGTTTTATCTTTATCGCTGTGGTCATTTCTAAGCGCAAAAGGCATTTCGTGATGTGAATATTTTAAAACTCACCCTTCAATGTTTAATTCAATTGAACCTATACAAACACAGTATCTCTTAAATCCATAAACAATGTTTATCTACGACGGTACTTCGTTCCTTCATGTATTACGGGATCTAAATAAAAAAAATAAAAGCTGCGAAAATATTTGGGTTAATTAATATTTTTAACCTTATAATACTAGGTGGGTATGATTATTTATCAAAAAAATTATATCCACCTCGGCTCCGCTCTCTTGGTCCAGATGCAGATCAAAAGTATCCTATATGTTGTTGTTGTTGTTCCAGGTCATAAAATATGTGTATTACAAGTTTTAGGCAAATCTGTTCAGCCGTTGCAGAGATTAGACAGAACAAATATTCTTTTAACATAGATTTAAGACGTTTCAAAGAGGACTCTGCTGGACTGGGAGTAAATAATAATAAATATTTGTGACATTTCACACAGCGCCATCTAGCCCTAAATTAAGCAAAGCTTGTACTATGGACACCAGATGTTTGATAGAATACTTATATACTTTTTTGTAAATACATACTTATAATACACAATACTACAACACCCAGTCCCGGAAGAAACATAGAATGCGTCCAGCTGCTTCTTTCCCCGAGCATGTCGTTAAAGTTGACTGAGGCATAGTATTCTCTCCAACATGATGGATGACATCTATCTATATAGGCGATGGGCTGGTCACCATGGCTCACTATATCCATCTGGGGACTTTGAATCAGGAGTGGCTGCAAGTTTTCTTATGATTACTTGTGGCTCTGTCCACCCTATCAAGGATACGGGCGTAATAATATGTACGCATGTATGAACAACGACCATTTATTTTGAGATTGTAGTAAATTGTGCTTGCCTAAGCCACGTGGCACAGCTTTTCTCTTAGTTGTAGTCAGTATAATCCTTTCTTTCATGCTCGAATCACGGACAACTCAAGCCCGGACTATAACTAACTACTCTATATTTTTAGAGTGAACAAGGACTTAAATCATTGGATAATGGTTATTCATGGTTCTATTGTTTTGTTGAAAGGACGTAAATATATTATTCACAGTACATTCTACACAAAGTTTAGCAATGGCTTTGTGCTTTGTTGCGTTGTTTTTTCCGGCGTGCATTAGCACATTTTAGACAGGCAAATTTGAAAGTAGTCAGTACAGCGCACCTTATAAGGAAAAAAAAGTTTACGAATAAACGTGTCGAAAATGCCCACGTCCAATAGACATGATTAACATTACATGGTATAGCGCACATTCATTTCCCGGATGAAAAATTCATTGGTATACGACCGAATTCGAACCTACGACCTTAGGATTGGAAGGCAGTTTCACTACCATTAGACCAGTACTCTGTTTCTCAGTTTCTACACTTCAGTAGAAACGGAAAGACAATGATTGCCCGTTTTTTACACATTCTACTCGGATTGAACGATCAAAAGCCACTTTTTCGGGTTATGGGTACCTACTTTTGATTGATCTTTTAAGCACACGCAATTAGTTAATCAGTGACTCTATGAGTTTTTACAGAAAATACTCGCTGAAATAAGAAACTTGTACAGCGATACTGAATATCTCACCTCCTCCCGCAGATCCATCTTAACTCAGCCCGTTCACATTTCGTAAGATGTTCGTGGGGCAAGTTATACGTTCTTATTTTCTACAGTCACTTGCAAATCAACATCAACCTAATAGCAGTATTCTGCGGGATAGGTCTAACCTAATGAGCGTCATCGCACCCGATCTTGCTAGCGAATATGGTCTGCAAAATCTCATAGTCTACTCGGTGAAGCCTAATTATTCTATGGAATAGTCATTTAGCTGTGTATACTCAGTGACCTCACACAAAGAGCAGTAACATAACCGAAGAAATGAAAAGCAATGTCTCCCTTGCTAGCAATTCTATTACCTGAGGTAGTTATGGCGTTTGCGGAAGACGCAGGGTGCTGGGGAATTAATCTGAATGAACCTGCGCCTATTCAGCTTGAAACAGGCATAAAAAACGGCTAGTGCTAGCGGCGGAGATGCTAGGGGTGCAGATTCTATTGCCGCTACGGTAGAAATGTTCGCATGATCAGTTTCTCTCATCTGATCAGTTTCTGATATCCACGATACAGGGAATCCTAGTGTGGGGTCAGAACGATGTTGTGAATAATGCATGTTATTTTTTACTTGCCTACCTTTCTTATTGCATTTTGTTCTCTGTAGACCTATTGATAAAACACATTATTAGCACTCATTCATATATTATAAATAAACTAAAGATTTAAATCTTGCTAGTAACATAAACATAAGCGCGCACAACTAAGCTCTAGCGTTAGGGACAATGATCTGTAATGAATAACCAATCAAGCCATACCTGCATAAGCTAATTTCAGAGCAAACGTGATTGAGACAAACTAGAGTGATAATGCGAGATAGATGCATTTTTGTTGAGTTCTTCTGTCTACTTTTTATTCTTTCCAGTTCCTTTTATTTTAAAGTGGGTGCTGATAAAAGTAACTGGTAATCTGTTTTCTACGTAAAAGTCTAGGTAACAGTATTAAGCGAAGCTCCGCTCATTAATGTTTTCCTTACACCGCTAATGATATCTCTTTCACCTGTGCTCCGTGAATAGGGCACCTATGGTATACTTTCTATGTAAAATAAGACGGTTTATATTCATTTGTTTAAAAAAAACTGTTACCTTTATGAACTTCTCAGACCTTTTTCTTTAAACGTACCTACGTTTAATTACAAGGTACAATGTTGCATTCAGAAAATAGTTTATTAAAATTGAAGTACATTTCAATGGATTCTAGGAAGAACTCTATCAATCATTTAATTACTTCCGAATCGTTTCTCGCAGTAATATTTAAAGCACTTCAATTTATTTCGTTTGTTGTATTACGAATATTGCGAGAGCACCATTCAATTTGGATGTGAAAATTGTCTAAACGCTCCAAGGGTTAATGAAACCAAGGAACACTCCGTCGATCGTACCAGATTTGATTAGAACAGTAAGCTAAGCACGTAGCTGTTATGTTCATTTGATTAAATAAATGTTGACTGCGAACGGTTTGGGGATCGTCTAGACTAGAGACTGTGCGGAGAGAGGAAAGAGCCAACTATAAAATAAAGTGCAATCATAATTAGGTGCTCCCAGACTAGAATTTGCAACTACTCGTTTACTAGGTCTTTCGAACCCGTGCGCTTGAAAGAGACTCCTCTCGTAACATGTTTTAGGACATTTTAGGTTCTACAAAATGCCGGACTTCACCGTTTGAGAAAACTGGTATAGCGCATATCATTTTCATTCAGAAAAAATAATTTGTGCTCGTCTGGATTAGAATTCCAGACCTTGGAATCAAAACCAGGGCTCTCATTGCTGGAAGAGAAAATCTATGGCGATTCAAATTTAAAATCCAATTAAATTCAATGGAACTCTACTTTCTATGAAACGCAATATTCAATACATTGTAAAACTACTTGATTAACCGATCCTTAGGCCCTAGGGAGTAATCTCTTCGCTAAAAGATAATATGGTTAATATTGAACCGACATCCACTTAATCGCTACGCTCGCCGCTCCGCTCTTTTCCACAGCCCTGGCCTAAATGCCAGGCATCTGACAATGTCAAAGGAATAGCGCTATGTGAAGAATGTTAATGCTTCAGCTGCTTCAGCGTGCGGTTTTGTGTGAGACGTGATAGTAAACTGTTTAGTTACAAAAGGTGTATGTAATTTACCTCTTGGCAGGCCTTTATTGTATGTACCTAACCTATGTAATTGACGTGGAAGCTTAGGTATGTTTACAAAAAGGTAATCGTTTGTAACTAGTCATTTTCTGTTGAAGTTGAACGCGATTATTTTTTAATGGGTGGTAGAATATTGATTCTTTAAAGCCAAAACGAGGAATCTTTAAAATAAAATTATTGGACGTGTTGCATCCGACCAAGACCACTTCATACGTAGAAGAGCTACATAAATGTATCCGTAACTTTTAAATTGAACGTAACATTTCACAAGAAAAGTTGCATTCAAGATATTTTATTTGCATCTTTTAGCCATTTGTTACGGTTATTTAGGTTTGCATAACTGGAGGCGGAAAATTAAGGAAACAGTAGATATTTAAATCCTCTACTCTTTTGATAGCCTTTACTGAGATATAAACAAAAAAGAAATCATAAATTATCATTACTTTTTTAACCATAAGACTTTCGAAGAGCCTCCTCACCTTTATGGAGTCATGATTAAGCAAGAGTAGTTTGTCGTACCGCAGGCGCTAAGGTTGTGATTTGCTAGTTTGCCGTGCAGTGGCGTTTGATATGCATATAGCCTTAGCCATGTGAATGTGGGCAGTGTACACAGGGCGATGTGTTATCTGACCCGGAACGGCCCCGCCAGCGATTCCGACTGTCAGTAATATAAAATACGGTGTCATCAAAAATGCAACGAAACAGACTGCATGAATTATTGCCGGCGCGCTCCAATGGAAAATAAATACCAAAACTGTTCTCAACGGCGATATTCCGCGGTTTTATTTTAATGTGCATCATTTTTTCGATGTTAACGATGTTATTACATTATTCGACAGATTCGAAATACGCCAAGTTTAATTTATTTTGTCAGTCATCTCTCTTCATTATAATTAATGAACCAAGTGAAGAGATAAGGATAATAATTACAGGTTTACTCAAATCCACTCGGAGATCAAGATAATCATAAAATAAAATACGGAAAATAAAACAAGTGGAACGTTTTCTAAAAATAATAAAAGTTTATGAAACAAAATATTGATTTTACAGTTGAATAACGTGCTCGCGTTTTTCACGTGCTTTTCACGTTTCCCGACACCAAATGCCCGTCTCTTTAATTGATTAAAAACAATAATTTATGCGGCCTCAATTACGGGCTTAAATTAATAAAATCACTCAATAGGCACATGCCGACAAATATAAATTTGAATTGAATAACACTGCAAAATTTCAAATAATTACCTACACGTGTAATAGTACTGAGGCAAACTTTTATCTCCTAGAATACACTTGATTTGTCTTTGAACTTCTTAGGTTCTATGGCATGTCAGCCGGTTTCCTTACGAATGGTCGCCTATTTTAAAGGTGCTTTGGCATGGGCCATTGAATTCCTTCAATTGCTTCATTCAAGGTAATCTCTATGATATTATGACGTCATAAAATAGCTTTGTTCGTTTTCGTGACATGATTTCAGATTTTTCAAAGTAGAGCCTGTGTGGATGCACATTAACTTACCTATATTAAAAAATCATAAAAATAGAAGCAAAGCCAGGCAGAGGAAGTTCGAGAAAAAATTGTATTCTTCTTCGCTATTAGAACACTAACGTGTTTCCTCACGATATTTTCCTTCACCGTTTCACTTCCACGATTTTGAACCTAGATTGAAAGTTGTGCTACACTCTAGTAAGCCAAACTAAGCCAAAACCACGGCCTTGATTATCTAGAACCGTTTCCGAAATAAATGCTCTAATTTACTGATTAGATAGCAAAAGATCTGAACGTTATTTAGTCAGATGTCCTAATATCCACTCAGATATTATTTCCTAGTCCAGTGGAGAAGGACCAAAGCATTATCTGAGAAAAAATTCGGCTCAATATTATGACCCAGATAAAATATTACCTATACCTAAGTCTACTAAAAATAGAATCTATAGAAATCTCAAGGATTATATTCTATAGATTTGTTCAGATATTTTTTTGTTGAAATATTTGCCTGTTCGTGTTTTTTGTATTTTATGATAAGAATGTGTTTATTATATACAATAAACATTTTAGACCAATTGGCTATCGCCACGGCTTCACTTTCGTAATACAATTTTACATACGAACACTTTCCCTGCTTTTCATCCCCTTAGGAGTAGAATTTCCGAAATCCCTATCTTGGTTAAGCGTAAAGCCTCCCTTCATGGCATGGCTTAGGTTGTATGTTGACTCCTAGGCGGTCAGTCAGATAGTCAGCTACATAAGTTTAAATTGTATTTTACTATAAAAACTTTTCAGTTTTAGTTTACAGTTTCACAGAAATCTGTGTCAAATCGGAAGCTGGCACTAAAATGAACAGAACAAACTTGTTACAAACCGAACTGAGACCCATCACGTCTGACCAAACTACACAGTGCAAGTTTACCAGTAAAGCAACTTCTTTGCATTCGAGCATGTCCGGGCCGCGCCACAGGCCAAACAACCCGGAACACGCTATCCTGAATTACGCAAGTAATAGAATTAGGAATGAGACTCTTCGGATAGACCACAACACGATCGTATGTTGAAATTTTGCTCTTAGCATTCTGATTAGGCTTATTATCTGCCATAAGCCACGCGACTTGAAACAAAGTTTTATACTTAATAAAAAATGTCATTACTGATAGTGAAAAGTTGAGCAATAATCCTATCACTGCCAGTGGAGATGGCATGATGGAATAGATGGATTAGTCAAAACAGAGCGGCTGAACATAGGCCGTAACAGCGAAGTGGTAGCAAATTGATGCTTAGTTCATTTGGATTTGAGACTACCTGATTACAATTCGACCCACACACTGTCAAAGTGCGTGAGTATATAAACCCTTCTATTTTTATATTTTGACCAAATAACTTGCCACAAATTATTATTTATGTTAAACATAGGTACCTTACATTACAGTGTTATACTCATTGGTCTAGTTGGTAGTGATCCCGCCTTCCGATCCTAAGGTCGTGGGTTTAAACCCGGTCGTCTACCAATGGATTTTTCTGTGTCAAAAAATTACTAGTACTCTCAAACAGTGAACGACAACATCGTGAAGAAATTCGCGGCTTAATCTGCTCTTAGTACGCAACTAAGCTGAGAGGAATAAGTGCTGGACAAGCCAGCTCCATCTTAATTCATCCCGGGCACTACAGCGTCCCGTTTGCGGAGGTAAAAGTTGCCTCCTGATGCTGTATAAATCATCTGCTATAGATGGTAAAAGGCCATTGCCTACATTACATTGTAGTCATATCTATGGAGCTTAAAAACTTATATTTTAAAGAAAATAAACTTGCTTGCGAACCCCTAACATTTATTTGATTGCAATGCCTCCACTAGAATATGAGCCGTAGTTACTAAAGCCGTTGTAGTGATTAAACAACAATAACGAGCCTAATCTCTGCCAGCCAAAAGGGTGAATCACATCCAAGAGGAACATTCAATTAACATCTTGAATACATAAACTTACGTCGTAAATAAGTTTGAGATGCTGCGTGTACTTCAGCCTCGGTTTCCTAGACGACCGTCAGGCAGACAGTCAAAAATAATTTGTTCGCTCGCGTAATGTAAATTTCGACACTATACTCATTTTACCCCTTTTTGAGGGTTATTTTTAAAAACCCTGAGACACGTGTCCTTTTATTTTTCATTTATAGTATCCAAACAGAAATTCAAGCCAATCGCACCGCCCAGTAAAAAGTTTACATACAAACTTTGACACCCCATTTTACCCCTTTTAATTTCCGCCTTAGAGGGTGGTTTTGCTATAATAGAAAGCTACCTTCCAAATTTCAGGATTCTAGCTTTAGTAGCATGTCCTGTGCGTTTATTGCAAAAAATGCTTACTGTTTTATAATATAGATACCTATAGATAGATATTGGCATGCTAATGTGGAGGCCTATTACTAGGCAGTGGGTGGATGTGGGCTGATATGATGACATTGAACCAAGAATATCTGAAACACGATTGAGACTAAAATAGCAAGAAATCCTAAAAGATTTTGGTTGATCATGTAACTATGACGCAAGTGGATTCGGTTGGGTTTATATTTTTTATCTTTTCTATGGTGACCTTTGATTATAAAGGTAATGACGGATCGTACATTACCATAGCAACGTTGCTGTTCTAACAATATTATGTTTTAAAAACTAAAAAACAAAACTGACTTCAATATAAAATAAGTTAAAACTCTTTGGTGCCATCCTATAGAAACTAACAGGTAGTTGGCGTTTAGATATATAAGGACATCAGTAGCCATAGACACTCTTTTGAATAAAAAAAAGAAATGTCATATTTCCAGAGGAACACCCCGTGACATTATTCGCATTGTGTTTTTTATACAAACCTCATCTTTCTGCTGCGTTCTCTAGGAAATTCAACTAGGAGTTGAATTTCGGGAATTCCTTTCTTAATGCATTTCTACACCATAAGAGGAACATGCTCTCAAAGTTTCATGTTTTTAGGACTTATGGCTTAAGCTGTGCGTTGATTGTAAGTCAATCAATCAGTCACTAACGTAAGAGTTTATGTATTTAGTCCATAATGTCCATGATGTCCATGACTTATGTCATTATAATAAAAAAAAATTGGTACGAAAAAAAACAAGTAAGCAAGTAGCCGTTTAAATATTTACCTACCTACTTGAAAAGTATAAATTCTTCAGACATCAATATGGGACCACCTTGGGACCATTCTCTATACATCAGTTGAATAATGACAGCCTCGGTGGCGTGGCGGGCGACTGCTCAGCTGAGACGCAAGAGGCGCGGGTTCGATTCCCGCTACGGGAGAAATGTTTGTAAATATGTTCTGCAAATATTTTTTCCGGGTCTGGATGTTGTAGTATTATGTATTATAAGTACGTATATACAAAAAAGTATATAAGTATTCTATCAGCCATCTGGTGCCCATAGTACAAGCTTTGCTTAGTTTGGGGCTAGATGGCGCTGTGTCAAATGTACACAAATATTTATTTTATTTATAATCATTAAAATTAGTTCACTATTGCCAGAGATATAGGTGAACGTACATAAAAAAACATAGGAGCAGGCACAAAAGACCTCCTCCCTTTTTGAAGTCTGTTAAAAAAGGTTAAAAATAACAATGTTACTATGATAATTCATAGTAAGTCTAAATGCCGGGACTCTATTCAACGGATATAGTATCCTCTTCAACATGATGGACCTATATTATGGGCGATGGGCTGATCACCTGTTACCATGGTTCACCATATCCATCTTGGAACTCTTGGATCAGGAGTGGCTGTAAGTTTCCTTATGATTACTTGTGGCTTATTCCACCCCGTTAAGGATACAGGCGTGATAATATGTATGTAGGTATTATTAACAGCCGTTTACTGACGATTGTTGGTTAGCTGCACCATCTGTCTAGGAAACCAACTCTTTAGTTCCGTACTATCTGATTCGCGCAGCTTTTCTGTTTGAGTTATTACTTTCTCAGAAGTTTTCAGAATTATTCTATAGTAACTATTTGTCATTTTGCACACAGTACAAGTCAATTTTAACTATTGCCAACTATTGTTAACTATTACAATGGTAACTATTTCATTACGTTAACTAATCAATCCCGTAGGGCGATTGTGAATCTTTAACTATTTGTCATTGGCTAACAATGATGACTATGAACAGTGAACTTAACTATGTAATGTACTAGATGTCATTTTTCCTGAGAGGGTTAGTTGGGTCAATGTTTTAGTTTTAGAGTACTTTATTGAAGAGACTATTTATCTAGTATAATGAGACAAGAAATCTAGTGAAGTGAGACTTCAATCACAATAAAACAAGATGTTTTTATGTAGCTTCGTAAAGCTCTCTTAACTTACACCTACGTATTTGTAACACACAACGAAGTTACTAAGTACCTACCTACGTCTTTGTATCTTATGTACACAATAGGTTATATTCGTTCTCTTGTTAACAAGTCGGTTTTATGTCTATGTATAAAATGTTTTCAACAAAAAAAGTTAAAATAGAACTTTAGTCCTCCATTTGTCTCGAAAAAAAGTTATATACAACTTTTTAATTTATAGCACTTATATATACCAGGAAACTTAAAAAACATTGAATCATGGTAAATATCCATTATAAGTGCTAATAAAGTTTTTTAAGCTTCTCTCCCCGAGCATGTCGTAAAAGTCGACTAAGGGATAGTATCCTCTCCAACATGATGAGATACAATAAGCAAAAAACACCTTAGCCAAAACTTGTACAGCGTGATTCAAGGATCATGCTGTGCCGACCACACATAGAGTGGGATAAGGGCAGGAAGATGATGATGATGAAGTGCTAATAAAGTTTCAATTTGATTTTATAGTCTTTCAAGTTCTAAAAGGATCTGTGGAACTCCATATACTGCCATTGTGTAGCATTCTGAAGGTAAGCCTGTCTATTATCATGAAGATGGAGTGTGATAGTAGCTCGCTACACGCATTCGTACGCAAAACGTCTGCGCGGGACGTATTTAATTAATTTTAATGCGGTGGAAGCACTTGCGTTGTAATGTGGTGATACAACTTTATAATAATTAGATGTGAGGCCGTTGCTGTGTTAAAAATAATTTCAAGAGTTAGGTACACACGTACTTAGGCAAGAAATAAACAATCTAAAGAAAGAAAAGACAAATCCAAATACGTAAATAATCTATGTAAAAGACGAACACTGTCCTGGCCATGATTGCCAGTAAGGTAGACTGTCTATATATCCGACACTGCCGACTAAGCTGAGAGGATGAAATAGGTGCTGGGCAAGCCTCTACTCCATCTTAATTCATCCCGGGCACTACAGCGTCCCGTTTGTGAAGGTAAAAGTTGCCTCCTGATGCTGTATAAATCATATAGATGGTAAAAGGCTGTGATAGATACGTCCCCAGTGGCATTGGTTAATCAATTTTAAATAGATTAGATTTTGTTATATAGATATTTCAGACATTTTAAGTATGTATAGACTTATTATATACCTATAGATTTCAACTTAGTTAGTTTTTGTTATATTCTTCGTTATGATTGCCAACTTTTTTATGCTTTTATTATTTGTGTTCTCAGTGCACAGTGTACTACAGTGTTTTTTTTAATGATTTAGTATAATAATAAAAAAAACCGTATATGATCACATAACTTTATTTTAACAAAGAAAATACTGCTACTAGTCGTGTTACTAGTTCTTTCGAACCAGTGTGGTGAAAGGATTTTAAGTGCGCCTGAAAGAGGTTCCTGTTGTGTTCTTGACACATGTTTTAATAGTGTTTTTTCAGTTTTGCATTGTGATTACATCCATTTTGTCTATTTTCCGATTAACGAACCAAGCTTAAATGTTTTTTTATAGGATCTCTTCATAAAAAAATCTCAAAATTAGTTTTCTTGGAAGATGTTGATCTACTTAAAGGATTAACTTCAACAAATACTCAGAAATGTTATTTCCTCGCTCTGTAAATACCAATCTTGGCTTTGCATATCCAACAGGAACGAGCTTACAATTTTTCTTGTTTTGGATATATCAATACAAAGATACTTTACAATTTTTTTAGTCTTAATTTTAGTTTTCTCTGTTTAATTTTATTTTTCTTGTCAAGTTTTGTAATGGTCTGAAAACCCTTATAAGATGGCCCTTGGAAGATCCGTGGAGTGGGGCGCCGGTGACCTGTATTACAGGTTTTTTCTAAAACCTATCTCAGGCACCAGCTCTTCACAAAACAGGTTTTCTTGGTACTTCCTATCAGTTAACCTTATTCAGCTTGAATGCTAAGAAACTTTTGTGAAGAAAATAAATATATTTATTATTATTATTTAATTGTATACGTTAGATTTTATCTGTTCCCTTTTCTATGACTTCTTTTAACGCTAATTTGGCTCTTGGATGCTATATTGGAAAAATCTCTGATCTTAAAACAAAACATAGTTATTTAATTTTTGATGTTTTCCCTTCAAATTTATTCCCTCGGGGCAAGTTTTAAAAGCCTGCCCCGAAGTTTTGTTCATAAATAATAATGTGAGAGCAAATGTTTTTTTCTGAAATAGTTAAAACATTTAAAAAGGTTAATATATGGATAACGCCTCCAAACCAACATATATATTAAAATTTTGTATAAATTAACGTAAAATCAAAATTTACAAGAGTCAAAAATCCTTATCCTTAAAATATGGTCAGAATGGTGCGTCTGTCCACCACGGGTTAGTGAACTGATCTGTCACTGGCTATGCTTATGTTATAGGGCCGGCCATAAGAATCACGTTAAGAGTTAGTTCTAATTAATTGAGTTTAAATTTACTGAGAAATCTCGCTGTTATTTCTTACCCCCGCTACAACTAGCCCCTAGCCCCCTACTGGTATAACGCACGTAAATTTTTCGAACAGAAAAATCCATTGGTACACTTCCGGATTTGAACCTTTGGGATCGGAAGGCGGCGTCACTACCAGTTGACCATCAGTGCCCTTCAAATTTTCTTACTAAATTGTATTCTTGGGATAATTCGTATTGTACTATCGTTTATTCTGTGGCCAAGACATGTCCATCTCGTGTACACAGGGTTAGTGGTCGTCGGAACACGTGTGGGTGTCCGTTCATTACGGATACCACCTCTTAGTCTGCACTAGACACGTGCCTATCTATCTCACTAATGCGTTGCTCTGATGCGAACAGCACAAATCAATATTTCAACTATCTCATTAAGGTAACTAAACAATCCCGTAGGGTGTTTTTTTGCAACACAGTAAGGGATTGTCATTTATAAATATAAAACTCACTTTATCCTAATTCATTTTATCAGGAGAAAACGGGCGGGTTATGATTGTTTCGTAAATATACAATGCGAACAGCATACATTGTTCCAATCTCATCAGACGCCAGTCAAATCCAGTTCTGGATCTAAGCAAACAAACGCGAAACAAAAGATAAAGTCGTAGTAGTCGCGCGACAAAGGCTGCGTTGTGAAACGCCGCGCAGCGCCCTCTCGCGGCACCTGAGTCGCCATTAATCCATGCCCCAGGATCCTCACAAACTTTATTCATTGTTTCAGTTTCAGTGCAGCGGACTCGTTCCGAGCGCCTGTTTGCTTAGATTGGATTTGTCTTTCATAGACTACCTAATTCTTTAGTTTCTTTCTTGGATTGAATTTAATCTGTTTGAAAGAAACTCCTCAAGTTTTGAAACGATGGATTAAGCTGTCTTGTTGCTGCAGACTTGAATTCAACTCTTAGCTCGTGGATTTAATTCGTTTAGTTTTGAGACACCGGTGCCGTTCTGACACTACCTAAGTAGATATTTTACCTAAATTAGAAAGAAAATAATTTATTGGCAACATAAATAATTAATTACTAACAGGATTAACTTATTTATACATACCTATTTCGTCATAGCATATCCAGTTTAGATTTAATTGTCATTTTATGAGTAACGCGCAATGATCGTCAAAGCATTTCAGATGTTCTTTAACTAGTTTAAGCACCGCACCTTTGAAATGCATATCCGATAATTAATTAATTAATTCGTGCATTGAATGTTACCTTTAATGAGGTTGAAACTAGGTACGTGGCATTCCGTTTCGTTTTAAAACAAAACGTAAGGAAAAATTATATTCATTGAAAACCGCCAGCAACAGCAACACAATGAAACTGTACACGTTTGTACCGACACTTTAATCTGTAAATCGGCATATGAGGCTGTACGATTTTACACGTTAGAGCGAATTTTATGTAAAAAAACACTATTGGAAAGCAATTAATTTGGGAATTGGCCGGGCGGCTGCGGCGCGGTGGCGTGAAACCTCGACAAATGGCGCCCGTCATTTAATTCTGCTGATCTCATGTTTGTGCTCTGCGCCATCATATTTAAATTGAATTTTGGAATATGTAGAAATGCAAACAAAAGCGGATTATTACCGCGCATTCGCTTCCACTGAGCCGGCATAATGTGCATCCTTAAAATTTAATATTCCACCGTCAACATCCATTCCCTCGAGTCAATATCAATTATAGTGACACACATAAATCCTATTTATGCTTGATCAAGATTATTAATTGACTGATATCACGACCAATTCAATAACAGAGCACTCTCTATGTTAAAGAAAAATCCTTCGCACCTTCTTGAGATGTCAATTATAATATTATCAAGTATAATATGGGTGTCTTTAAATCGAGAGTCAATAGGTTTCTTCTAGGTAAGCGTGCTTCATCTTAGACCACACTGTTACTTAACATCAAGTAGAGTGTGGCCAAACGCAAACCTATTTCGGTTAAAAAAAAATTGCTGCGGGGTGCGGGTGCAGGTCAAAGCGAGGGAGGCATTACAGTTTCCGACAATAAAATATTATTTATCTACAACACTACGAATACCACTACTCGTGCTACTACTTCTTCGGAACCACTTGGTAAAAGAATTAAAGTGATAAGTAAAAAAGCTCCTTTCGTGCACATGTCTTGATTTTTAGGGTTCCGTACCCGAAGGGTGCCAACGGGACCCTAATGCTAAGCCTCCACTGTCTGTCTCAGCAGGCTGTATCTCAAGAACCGTCATAGGTAGAGAATTGTGTTTTTTACAGAGTGCGGTATGCCACAATAACAACAAATAAAAAATAATGGGCCCCATACAAGAAACGTTTATTTTTACGAATCGTAGGATGTATGAAACCCTATATTTGATACCGTATGTGATTCGACTCGCATTTGACGGGGTTTTTTTAGACTATACATGCCGGTTTCTTCACGGTATTTGCCTTCATCACCGGGCAGAGCATCGGGTTTCAAGCACCGCTTTAGCTCATTCATTTTTATGATCAAAAATCCATTGACACACGACCAGATTCGAACCCACGACCTGGGCTCAGAAGGCATACCACTAGAGCAGCACATAACTCTCAAAATATAAAAATTGTTTTAAACTTAATTATGGTACTGACGGTGCCGTACGTTAATTTTAAATTAATTGCATGTGGGAAAAATAAAATCTTCATTGAAAAGGAGTTATTAAAATATTTTGTTCGTAACGTATGTATTAAAATTTCACCTGTTAATATTTTTTAAAACAACTGTAGCTAGTTTCAGAACGACAAAAGATTCAAAGTAAATTAATTTCGCTAGCAACGTATTTACGGGAGCAGCTTATAAACATTTTCAAGCACCTTTTCACCTGGCTCGCAAACTCTTTGAAAAGCTTGAAAAGTAGGTAGGTAAGTTAATAATATGAGATTCACGAGTTAGTCGGCGTGTCATTACATGCAGGATACCGTCAGGCTAACGAGCGTCGAGCAAATAACTCCTCATAATATCAGGCGCTTGTAACCCTTCGTGGATGGTGTGTTTGTACTGAGCCAGTACATGGGCTTGGGTCTGGTAAAGGACCATTATCTCATCTCCTGCTCGGATAAAACTGTAGATATTGCCACCTATTGGTCAAAGTATCATTGACCCACTGTATACTGGTTGTAACAATGGCACGAAAGAAGAAGAAGAAAAACATTTATCCATGGCATACATTCTAGCTGATCCTTCGGCGAAAACCCTCCAGGTCTACACAAGCATCCTCCGATATCTTCAGCATCTTTTCGCCGGTAATACTGTAATACCCCTCGCCCACGGTACCAGCGATATGATGTTCAAGGAGGAACATTTTGTATCGACCCCTTCTAGAGGAAAAAGATCATACAGTCTAAGTGGTGAATGTTGTGCTGTGCTAGTTTGCATTTTTTTTTTTAGATTGTGTAGTTTGAACAGCACCTGTTCCTTCGTTTAGAATCATTAACTGATTCTATAAAATCTATTTTTAAGTTAATCTATTTGATTCATGTCTGTTACTCACTAAATTTAAAATTTCCTTTTAAGAAACAAAATGCTTTTGTGTCAGAATTGTTCCACAGATTTTATGAATTATTGCAAGTTCTAAAACCGTTATAAATCCGAATTCAAACATACTATTCATAATTTGATAATCATGGTATTGCAAATATTTAATTCACGGAAATACCATCGCATTGTAAAGTAAGCCGAGCCGAATAATTACCGGTAAATTAATCAGAACCAACACCGGATTAATTAAATCGATAGAATAAATTACCGTGCGACAAGTAATTATGGATTAGCCGTATTCATTGCTGGATCTGTGTGAACGAGGCTGCGGCTAAAGCTGCCTGTACACATGCATAATTTAAAAACTTGTCAAATTGATACTTGCCTAATATAGAAACTAATAAAAGTAAGCAAGTTCGTATTAGCTAGTGGCCAACTCTTGTGACGGAGTTTTCAGGCCGCCTAAAGGCCTCCGTCATGGCTTAACGACTTAAAAACCGGGACCGATAATTTAACGTACCCTCCGAAGCACGGAAGAGCTCAGCTCGTAATGCCACTTGCGGTCACCCATCCCGATAGTGATCGCGCACAACGTTGCTTAACTTCAACAACTGATAAAACTGGTACTTGCACAGTATATACATCATAATATCATAACGTTCGTCATTGTTCTTTACAAATCATACATATATATTATAATCACGCCATACCAAATGTAATGGGTTTAGCCACAAGTAATCATAAGAAAACTTGCAGCCACTCCTGATTCAAAGTCCCAAGATGAATATGGTGAACCATGCTGCCTGATGAAATTTGGTCAACTCATCGCTCATATAGATGGTCCATCATGTTGGAGAGGATCTCTAAATCGATTTTACGACGCGTTCGGGGAGAAAAGCAGCTAGACGCATTCTATGTCTTCTATTTTTCTTTACTTCCAGTCCAGCAGGGAAGTGTGAAGTGGTACTTGCACAATATTAAAAAAATCACAACATTCATCATTTTTCTTTACAAATCACTCCTTAGGTATCTCTCTTTCAGGAAATTCAGCACCGTGCTTGTCTGAATAAACTTTGCTCAATAACTCCAGAAAGTTACACGCGGAAGACGTAGTAATTTTAAGAAAAATAATGTTTTGGAGTTGTTTCTTAACGCTTTGTTACAGGGTTTTTATGTATGTTAAAGTAGACTTTTAACGATTTTTTGACAAAAATCAAATAAATTCTCCGATGAAGTTGAAGTGTTTCCTTTTGAGATAAATTAATTTACTTTTTACTTAATAATAATTATACTTAAGCGGTGAAACGATAATATAAATGGTCAGTGCGTGCTGGTCTAACTGGATAAGGAGTAAAGAAAAAACACAGAATGCGTCCAGCTGCTTCTCTCCCCGAGCAGGTCGTAAAAGTCGACTAAAGGATAGCATCTTCCCTAACATGATGGGCTATCTACGAGTATATGGGCAATGGGCTGGTCACCTGTCACCATATCCATCTTGGGACTTTAAATCAGGAACAGCTGCAAGTTTTGTTATCATTACTTGTGGCTCTGCTCACCCCATTAGGGATACGGGCGTGATAATTATGCATGTAGGTATGTAGAGCGTGCTGGTAGACGCTGATAGACGTTCCAAAAAACTTAAAAACGCGTATATTTTTTATAACTAGAATATCAGTAGTTTGCATAGTTAAGTTTAATTAAGTTTTCGGTCCCGGCTTTAAGTCGTTAAGCCATGACGGAGGCCTTTTGGCGGCCTAAAACTCCGTCACAAGAGTTAGCCACTAGCTCATACGAACTTACTTACTTAGTAGTTTGCATGTCATTTTCATAATGCAAACTGGCTATTGTGAACGGGGCTTTAAAATGCGGTTAGCGCTAGCAACTCGGTTCCACTGTTATTAATAAAGCTGCTTAGATTAAAACTACTGTGTATAAATTAGCTTCTGGTTTAAGCTACTCGAACAGAACTGTATTTCACTTCTAAAGAAAACCACATATTTAGAAAATAACCTTACAAATATTTTCTAAGCTCATAGTTATAAGATGATATTAACGATTATTAGCCCGTTTTGTTCCACTGCTGGGCAAAGGACCCACTCCCCCTTTTTCCATTTAGATCTATCGTGTGCCAATACATAGTAGTTAAAAAAACCGGTCAAATACGAGTCGAATTCATTGTCGAGTACATTTAAACATACAGTACATTTTAACATTTAAAAATGTTTCATGCCCCCCCTTTGATTTTATTTTATTTTATTTTATAGCCTGCTGACAGACGGACGGACGGAAGTTTCATTTTGAATGAAATACGAAAACAGACCATTAAAGCATGCAACAAAACTAACAAATTTATTTTTTAGGAACCAATTTAAATTAATTACTGGGATAAAATGAATTCCCTCTCAACCGAAGCTAAAGATAAATTATAAAACTCAAAACACTAGCTAATCTAATGGACGTTCCTCTCCAGTGGAGCCGGGAAGTTGCTTACAGCGTGGTCTATCCCAAGAAGTTCGTCATTATTCAAGTGCCTATAATTGGAAGTGAAGAGCAACCAATTATTATGCATAACTTTACAAGAGCCATCTCCCATTCAGTTAATATGGCGCTGCTAATTGACAAGAGTTGACATTTACCCGCTGGTCTTGGGTTGTTGATATATTTAATTTATTTTAAAATATGTATTGATTAACATATTCACATGAATAACATACACACTCACGAATGAACAAGATTTTGGATCTATGTTTTAAAGCTTTTATTCGAAACCAGAAGAAAAAAACGCCGTTTAAATTATTAATGCCATTGATAAAGCCATTTCGAATAATGATATAAATTAATTTTGATTTCGCAAAAATTTTGACTAGAATTTAACGCAATTTCATGAATATTTCATTAAAATTAAACAGAATTATTGAAAAGCCTAAGTCGTTTTGTATTTAAGTCAACCTGAGATGAAAGAGAAGAGAAAAGTTACGATGTTGATACAGTCGGAAAGCATTTATTTATAGTAAAGTCATATCCGTCCGTCCAGTCTCAATAGAAATAAACTTTCTCGAAACTCGAATGCCTTCTGAAAAGGCGAAAAATAATAGTTTCCGCTTTGAAAGTATCTCGCTTAGATTTTAATATTTATAAAATCCCGTTGAAGACTAAAGTAACGAAAAGTGTCTACAGCTTTTTTTCGAGGACCCCAAAGTTGGCATTTTCATAACTCTTTACTGGGAGGGACTTTAACAAGTTTTCCGCTGATACAACAACCCTCCAGCCTGCAGCTTTGGGTACGATAAATAGAATGTAAACGGTTTAGTGAGCGCTCCGTTTCAAAATATGTGCTGGAAATAGTGATCCAATATTTTGCGGCGCGCTAAGATTCGCGCAGCTTAAATCCAGCAAGCCGATTTAGTCAGAATGTGATATTGAAAAAAAATTTTTCTGTATTTATAAAGCTATCTAAACACACTGAAATCAATCATGGATACAAAAACTTAGATAAAATTGGAATATGGTTCCGTTCAATAGTTTAAACCATTTTCAAAGCTGAACCAAACTGCAGTTGCGAACATTTATAATTTTTCTCCAAGTCAATATACCAGATACAGAGTTAGTATGTTTTACTTATATATGTGGTATATTTTAAGCATGTACTTTGGCATTAAGACAAAATAAACAAATATCAGATCATAAAAACATTTTCTTCGTCACAAACAGAGATAAAAACTGGAATTGTGAATTCTGCTGAAAAGTGTTGTAAACAATTCTAAAAATACTTTTATCTGCAATAAAGTGATGACAATAAACAGAATAATAATGCGAATGAGTATGAAGCCTTTATCTGGGGTTGAGCTCGTGACAAAGTGACATCTATAAAGCCAGTTGAAACGGCAAAACACTCAAATGCGGCGCCCTTTCAGCTAAGAATCGACGGTAATTCTGCGTGATCTTACATAATTAAAAATATAAAATATCTGCATAACATATACCATACCGCACACAAAAGTTATAGCATGGGCTTTGAAATATTGTTGGCCGTGTTTGGAAAAAAATGCACAGTTGATATTGCTATCTTTGAATTTCAGAGATTTTCGATTTTATCGACGGCCAAGGAAGAAAACGAGGTTTGTATCCTACTATGAACGTGTTTTAAATGCCACTCTTATTGTTAGCCCATATTGACTAAAAATATATTCAATGATTTTTTTTCTGATATATTTAAGGACTTTTACCATCCACCTTTGACGGTCTCGGTGGCGTAGCGGGCGATTGCTCGGCATAATCGCAAGAGGCGTGTTTGTATGATCTGTAAATATTTCTTCCATGTCTGGGTGTTGTGGTACCATGGTACTCGTAGTTTCTGATACCCACGACACAGAGAAATCTAGTGTGGGGTCAGGACTATGTACTGTTGGATGTTATTTATTATTATTTATTATCAACTACTACTATATAATTATCTATTATTACTAAATGATTTGATGTTCAATTTTTTTTGTGGTATATAGATGATAAATCAATAAATGACAATTAAATATAGTCAGTCCTAAGTATAATGTGATTCAGTTCTTTCCGAGTCCGTACTAATCTATCTCAATAACAATATTGTTTCGTGTTCGAATTGGTGAGTAATGTCGAAAATATCTCTACTAACTTTTCGTAGCTCCAAGTGCCTATTGTTCGTGTGTTTGGGCACTTCGAAACAAACTTCTACACTCAAGTGTTTGTGCTCCTGGCTCTTTACTAAATTGTTATTCATAGCTTTGTATAAACGCCCGCTCGCTCGGAAAGAGTACTTCACTCATACCCTTACCTCTTATCTCCCGGTTAATACCATCCAGTTGTAAGGAAATCATTTTTCCTCGAGTTGGTTCTCACTTTGTTCGTGACTAGTTCGAGATGGTAAGTTTGGCTTGCCTGGAACTTTCTCAATGGGATGTATTGTGTTGCATTGATTGCGATGTTGTTAGAATTTTTATTCTGTGGGTAGATTATTTTATTTAACTTATTATAATAATACACAATTTCAAAGTAGAGTTTTATTACTTTAATAGCATTCCAAAGCAGCTCTAACTTTCATAATTAATTTCATCATCATTTATTTAAAAGTTTTCTACAGCTGCCGTATAAAAGTCCAACTTTATGACTCATAAAAATGTACTTTGCATAGACTTCGCAAACAAAAAACGCACTTTACACTTTTATATTCTCTAAACTGAGAGCATAATCTGGATTATCAAACATAAACTATAAATAATAAATTAAGTATAACATTTTTGGAGATCTTTTTCACTAAAAGACAAATAAGGATAGCATTAGTTTTGTAGTTTCACAATTACGAGACTAATAACGGGCATGCGCAGTTCGGTTTAAGTCCTTGAATGAACAAAAGTCCAGAACAACAGATTTTCAGCTTTATCCCACTCTACTAAAATATCTATTAGAGCCATCCGGATGTAATCGTGTGCAACGCTGGTCCATCGCGTCGTGCGTCTTGAACGGACACTTGAACAAATACAGGTGCACACAGCTACAATGGATGAGTCGTGACTCGAACTAAGTTGTGGTCCGTGTACATATGTACTTATATAAAACGCTAAAGCAAGATAGAGGAAAGGAGGAAAAGCTTCCGTAGTAAAAGCGGGCAAAACGCCGGCTAGAGGCAGTGACAGTTGTCAGTGTATTGTGGAGCTCGGCGGGAGATGGTAGTCTCGGGGGGTTTTCTCTAAATGCTCCGATTTCCCGCGCTCGCACGCACGTGGCTTCCATTGTTAACTTTTTAATGACACGGCATGGGACATTTTGATTGTTTATCGAACTTTGCGTCTGTGTCAGGACGGAGTGATGCAATAACTAAAACAATACTTTGAACTCATGAATGTGTCGTGTTTCTTTGTTTACTGGCTGCATTTGTATGAAAGAGTAAGTATTTTTCAATTATAAAATATTTTGTTTTACTTACAATTTAAATTAACTATTAGTTACTTCATTGCCGATTTATGAATCATAAAATATTAAGTTTTTTTGAATAACTTATTTATAACCCTAGTTTACTGAAACTTTATAAAGTAATTTGAATAAAATATTAATAATTCATTCTTAATGAATAATTAAATCGGATAAATTGTGAAGTACCTACCTCATTACCAAATTTATAAAATACTGTCCATTGTATTTCATAATTGCATTATTCACATGTCAACGGTTTCCAATTTTTATTTGATATATAAACCACTGGAAAATAATAATAATAACATAGTTACAACATTTCGCTTGACTATACCTACATTATAACTTTAAAACAAATAATGCTGATGAATCTAGCAATTACATTTTAATAGTAATTTATTTATAATTTAACATAGACCAATATAATTTGAATTCGTGTTTTTATTGCATACGGACGTCATAATAAGCTTAAACAAATATTATGGAAAACGTATGTTCTTTAAAGTTTAATTTTGAAATAGCTAAAAGGTTTTGTCTAAAAAGCATGTCCCACGAATTTTTTTCAGCTTTTATACCACCCTACACCCCCTTTTCGCCACCTTTAGAGCCACGTTGGCCTAGTGGGAACCACCCCAACTTTCTGTAGATTCGTGGGTTCGAATTCCGGCCGTGCATTAATGGAAATGATGAGTACTCAAAAAAGTGGTGGAAAATATCGTGATGATACCCGCGGCTTAGGCGACTTACGAATTGACCATTGCATCTAATGCCCGGTTCTAATATTGTAGTAACGGACAACAGATAGGTCATAACCATAGCAAGGTTGTTTTTTACAAAAAAAATATGTAGGGCGTTTTCCGACAGATAAAAACGTTGCTATCGTAATTAACGATCCGTCGTTCGTTAGTTACAACTACCGAGATAAATAAATAAATAAATAACACCCAACAGTCACATACATAGTCCTGACCCTACAAAATTTTCCTTCTAACGCGTATCAATCATCCTAGAAATTGTATAGATTGTAAAGATCTTTACCACTCTAAAATTTTATAAAAAGAGATTAACTTCGAAAACAAAATACACAAGCCACTGCAAAAAACGTAATCCGTTTCGTGATCAGTGACGTCAGCGTGATCCCGCGGGGTTTCAGCGACCACAGATAATTAATGCACGAGCCAATCACAGACATGATCTAGGACCGTGACGCGGCACTCTGGGGAGCGCGCTTTTACACGCCATTGAAGCGAGCTTCATGTTTGGCTTTAGAATGATATAACGATTCCTTTAAAATCTAATCGCATTGGGTATTGTGATAGAGTTACTATAGCCTAGCGATGCTGCTGTATTCGTTTATAGATTTGCTCCTATGTGACTTATGTCATTTTTACCAACCACAGATAATTAATGCTGGAGCCAATCACAGACATGATCTAGGACCGTGACGGGACACTTTGGAGAGCGAGCTTTTACGTGCCATTTAAGCTTAATATTTACCTTTTGGAATTATTTAACGACTAAAGGAACAAACCGCGACTTTGTTCGCGTTGAGTTTGTCTTCATACAAACTTCACTTTCTCTAAGTGAAATTTAGGAATTTTCTTTCTTAATACACCCTACACTATAAGAAGTATATGCTCCCAAGTTTCATAAGACTTTTATAGTTTATTCAATTCAATTAAATAAATAACACCCAAAAGTCACATACATAGTCCTGATCCCACACTAGGATTCCCTGTGTCGTGGGTATCAGAAACTACGAGTACCATGGTACCACAACACCCAGACCCGGAAGAAATATTTACAGATCATACAAACATTTCTTCCGCAGCGGGAATCGAACCCGTGCCTCTTGCGTCTCTACCGAGCAATCGCCCGCCACGCCACCGAGGCCGTCAATTATATTTATTGTTCAGACATGTCATCCATAATTTGTTAGCACATAATAATCTTACATACAAGCTATGTTTTAATAAAGAACACACTCAAAAAATATAATTCATTCATTCATTCATTCATTCATTCATCACTGAGTCACCAGCTGAGCGACCGGCTGGTGTTTTCTAAGCCAGTGACCCACCCAGTTTATGCTGTGCGTTGACATATCAGTCAGTCATTACAAGATTCCAAATTTGACATCTAATCGCATTAGGCATTGTGTTCGAGTCACGGTAGTCTAGCGAGGCTCTTGTATTATTTTATTGATTTGCGCCTCTGAGATTTTAGAAATTTTCTTTTATACAATACTTTTTGTAACATTTCATACTTTTTTGTCATGTTATTAACAAATGTCAAGAATGTTGAATCATTATAAATGGACTTCGTATGTTAAAGTACAAAATAATAAAGTAATAGTTCAGGTTTAACAAACTTTGACTTTTACTGAGAATATTCTGGCACAACAAACCTACGTACTTAATTTCTCTCTTCATGATTTCAATTGAAAGCTGTTGTGATTAAGGCTATTTTGAGCATTCTAATATTACCCAAAGGAATTTTGGTGTCATTTTCTTGAAGCTGTGTTTTGTATCTAAAATACTACTACTACTGTGCGTGTGACTAGTTATTTTGAACAAGTGTGGTGAAAGGATTTAAAGTGCCTCAAAGGCTCAAGTCACATGTTTACGAGCTTTTTAAGTTCTACGATATGCTGGTTTACTTACGATGTTTTCCTTCAACGTTTGAGAGTACTGGTAAAGCGCACATACCAGTTTTCGAATAAAAAATCCGGTGACCTAGGATTCGGAGGCCAGGTCGCTACGATTAGACCAGTGCTCTCAAAGTGAGCATTCTAAGAATAAGATATTCAAACGAATATTGGTGTCATTTTCTTGAAACTCTGTTTGGTATTTCTAGTATACCGAATATGCCGAACTATGTCAGTAATGCTAGTTGAAAATGCTATCTACGAGATCCGTAGCACGTCCCGTTGCGCTCGCTACGACGTAGCACGTAGACACGATTACATTCATACACAAGAAAATTACTTGATTATTCCGCTTTTTACCCATTGATAAATTTTATTTTTACACAGCTAAAGGATTATTTATTTTCTGAAAGTTATTAGAAAGGTCAGCGCCCACACGTTCCTAAACACGGACATAAGCCGTCCGGGCAAAAAAAAAAAGGCTTTCTATTGACATTTTAACATTTTGACAGGACTTTGATTGGCTTTTTATTCAGTCAAGCAATTATCTTGTCTAAAGTTTATTATAAATGCGAAAGTTTGTGAGTTTGGATGTTTGGATGTTTGTGCCTCAATCACGCCTAAACGGCTGAACGGATTTGAATGAAACTTGGAATATAAATAGTACATGTACTGGATTAACATATAGGCTATTTATTATCCGGATACCACGCGAGCGAAGCCGCGGGCGTCAGCTAGTCTTGTCTAAAGTTTATTTTAATAAAATTATAGTCTGTTTAACAGTTCAACCAGGTTCAACTATATAATTTACTTTTGACACGTTACACAAAGCGTTATCGATTCGATATTTCTTCGATAAATTTTAATCGATAAAACACAGTGATATTTTCTTTTTACTCAACATTTTGTATGTTTTATGGAATCCCAAAACGAAATAAGACGAAAAACGAAGTCTATTTTATGCTCTAAGTATAAAATAAGTTTTATGCTGTTTACTTTTGTACTATAATCCGATCTCAAAATACTTGACTAGTTAATAAAATAATATTTTGCTAGTTTCAATATAGCAAACGAATGGTATAGTAAAATGTTTGAAATAATGGCTTCAACATTTTTCGATTTATTTGTATGTCCGGCCTCCTAAAACTGAAACTGCAGTAACTAGTTTGCAATATAATATGGCAACTTTTTAATTCCCAAAGTATTATGGAGGCTCTTTAGCTGACGTAACTACGGTGAGCCTAAACGATTACTTTTGATTCATTAATTTGCAGCAAATAATTCGGTCCCACCACTAGGCAAATAAAGATAGTACGTAACGTAACTATTCTTATTACGCAAATTAATTTATTATTTATTTTATTGGGTAATAAATAGGGTAGATATATATGAGATAAGGCACTTTATATTATATCTCTTTTACCACGCTTTTTAAAGTTTACTTTTACAAATACGTCGGTATTTGTAAAAGTAAACTTTAAAAGGCGTTCTCGGTGGCGTGGCGGGCGAGTGCTTGGCTGAGACGCAAGAGGCGTGGGTTTGATTCCCGCTAAGAGAGAAATGTTTGTATGTTCTGCAAATATTTCTTCCGGGTCTGGGTGTTGTAGTATTATGTATTATAAGTATGTATTTACAAAAAAAAAGTATACCAGTATTCTATCAGCCATTTGGTTCCCATGGTACAAGCTTTGCTCAGTTTGAGGCTAGATGGCGCTGTGTGAAATGTCCACAAATATTTATTTATTAAATCATGGAAGCTTAAGCATGGAAGAGTTACGTTCTCAAACTCTCAGATTTCAGCTCAAAGGTAAAATAAAAGTTTGGACGAAGTATAGAAGTATATATTAAAATTAATTCCTGTCATATTTTATTACATCATCGTCATCATCATCAGCACTGCTATAGAGCAGTCCACAACTGGACATAGCCCCCTCTTAATGAGCGCCTTCACGCCCTATCTTCGGCCTAACGCATCCAGCCTTTCGCAAATCACTCCACCTAGCCGGAGGGCATCCTACATTACGTTTGCCGAGTCGCGGTCTCCACTCAAGAACTTGTTTACCCCAGCGGTTGTCGGTCCTTCGGCAGACATGGCTAGCTCACTGCCACTTCAGTTTGATAATTTTCTGATCTATGTCGATGGCCTGTTGGATGGTTCTCTGTCGGATAATATCGTTACGAGTCCTATCCTTCAGAGAAACTCCGAGCATAGCCCTTTCCATAGCTCGCAGAGCGACTTTGGACTGGTGGAAGAGGTTGGACCCATACAGTCAGTATCCACGTTTCTGCTCCATTTGTTATAATCATAATAATAATTCATTTATTTATTTAGACAACATAGTCCATTATGTTATGACAGATTGAACGCTTTGGTTTTCAGGTATTGTAGTAAAGATGACGTAAAAACTTCACGTAATTGTTTTATCACACGTTCAATAAACTTTGCACGCTATTCATAGGTACTAAAATATATGTTCATATCTCCGATCAAACACAAACAAGTTATACTGACTTTGATATACGTTTATTGCGTATACAGTATATAATACATAAACTAGCAATAACGTCACTTCACGTTATAATATATACCGCAGAATTTCATACAACGTAATCTACGACGTGACGGCCTACGCTCCGAGCAAGGTGTCAAATAAATACTGCCTTAATATTGTCGTCTGTTTTGAATATCTTGAATTATTGTACAAGAATACGAACACCAAATTGATTACACTCTTTATAAATATTAAAAAATCAACACGCAATATAGAATATAGTTCATTTATATAATATACACTAAGGCCTTTTACCATCTATAGTAGATGATTTATACAGCGTCAGGAGGCAACTTTTACCTTCACAGACGGGACGCTGTAGTGCCTGGGACGAAATAAGATGGAGTAGGCTTGCCCAGCACCTATTCCATCCTCTCAGCTTAGTCGGCCTTATTTATATAATATCGCGCCCATATCCCTAATGGGGTGGACAGTAATCATAAGAAAACTTGCAGCCATTCCTGATTCATAGTCCCAAGATGGATATGGTGAACCATGACAGGTGATCAGCCCATCGCCTATATATTTATGGTCAATCATGTTGGAGAGGATACTAAAATAGAATATAGTTTAAAAACGTTTTTTATCCGAAGTTAGTTAGCGATGGTTTAAGGTCGTCGCTCACTTCCACGGCACCGCTCTCGCAAATTAATTGCTTGTAAATGAAGACTGGGCTTTAAGCTCTGAAAATACACACAAGTGTCACGACCCCGAAAATTGCAATAAAGCAACTCTAATACTTTGGCCAGGTACTTTTTCTTACTACTCAATCAGCAATTGGAGTATATTAAACAATATAAAAATGCTTAAAGTAACGTGGGAGACTTCTTCCGATGACTTTTTGATCTAACCAGTGTGATGAAAGAGTTGAAGTAGACCTTTCATGCAGAAATATTTTGCTCTAGAAGTAGACCTTATTTTTTACGACTATAATGTATACACTCGTGTATATATCTATGTTATTAGACAGTGACTGCTTTGTAAAAAGCTCAGCTTTAGGGTAAACATGAAACAAGCTTCGAGATAAAAATACATTCGGGCGATACATTGTCGGCGCGAAAACATCGTCAGCTCAAGTATCTAATCTTCCCCATGCTCTTATAAAACGATTCATTTTCAGAATCCACGGGTGTTTTGCATACAAGTATTTTATTTATTTCGTTACTTTCTTACATTTTGTCAGAGCACTGGTGGTCCAGTGGTAGCGCGCCTTTTGATTCTAAGGTCGTGGGTTCAAATCCAGTCGTGCTCCAAATGGGTTTTATTCTTGGATGAATAAACCACGTTTTACTGTTTGAAAAAAATATGTACGCTATATCAGTAATCTCAATAAATGAAGGAAAACATCGTGAGGAAACCAGCATGTCGTAGAAACTTAGAAAGTTCGAAAACATGTGTCAAATGCACGAATGGAGTGATTGAGGCACACTTTAAATTCTTTCACCACAATAATTCGAAAGAACTAGTGACACGACTAGATAGATATACTTACATTACTTTTTAGAATAATACTAACAACTACGTAGATACTGAAACACAGCGTAAAATACGAATTTTATATCTATTTAAAAGTTCTTCAAGTTTTGGGCGTGTTTGGGATACGGAATCTTCAGAGCCAAACAAAACTATCACATAATATTTTCGAATTCTCTGGTTTGAACAGCAGTTGAACGAATGCAGTAGTCGGTCGACTGGCGGAGAACAAAGGACAATAAGAACAACATATCTTAAACTCGATACGTTTAGAAACAATCTTACAAATCCTGGAGGGGTTAGCGAGTGAGTAAACGTCAATTCAACTACAAACCCAAACAGAAAATCATGTACCTTTACGTCTTTATGACATTCGATCTATATTTAATTTTCCATTTGCTATAAGCCTCTTATCAGATAATCCCTAAATAAAATATAAACTATTATGGTCATTCATTTACGTTGCTATAATGACAGACATTAAGCTTGGAGGGGCTTAAGTAACTCCATCATTAGATTTACCCATAAAAAATAACCCTCTAAAAAGGGTAAAACAGGATGTCTAAATTTAAACAACGCGAGTGAAGCCGCGCGTGTAATCTTTATAAGTGTAAGTTTATATACTGAGTAAAATGATGCTTGAGAAATACCCTGTAAAATTATCCTTGAAAAATTAAAAAAAAACTAGGTTGTGTATGATACCGAAAAATATGACTGTGTTTATTGTCTTAGAGACATTGTATTTGATGCTAAACATTGTATTAGATTCTAAAACATCATTTCTCAAGCATCATTTTACCAGGTATTTCTCAAGCATCATTTTACTCAATTCTCTACTCCACTAGATTAGGAGCTAAATAGTTTTTTCTAAGCGAATTCATAAAACGTTTTAAGATAAAATTCTAACGGTTCTTTTCTAAAGAAGAGAGTTGCAATCAGCTGTTAGATAAAGTTGGTTCTGGCAGTGTGCAATCTAGAATCGGAGAACAGTTTTAAAACTGTATCCATCTGTTTTACTGGAAGAGGTAAAACTTTAAAAAATATTCAAGCGGCTTGTGTTTTTAACTTTTGTAATAATACTTTCCGATAGTTAAATATATATCCCATAGTTAAATTACCTATTGTTTAAAAATACCATGTCTAATTGAAAAAACTTCGATAGAACTTAGAACCTAAATTGAGTTTATCTTCTAAATTCAAAACATTTTATGCGCAATATATATATTTATATAAACCCGTAATTTAATGTTGAGCACAGAAAGGTAACTAGAATTCTATTCCTGAAAATTGATTCATCAGTATTCCGAACGCCGCAGATAATTATGCATACGTTAGGTGGCAATTTGATTTGAGGGTAGTTCAGTCTAAATTTTCAATTTAATCCCAATGAGGATTTATGGGGTGCCGTAATGGTTTAGTCTAGACCGACTGTAAGGGTTGCGCCCTACAACTTTAAATGATAATAATGTAATGATTTGATTAAATGATAAGACTGATTTATTGCTCATGGATACACGGCGGAGGCCAAAAGTGTACTGCTTTATTGAACTAAAAAGTGCACAGCATGCACTGTGCGAATTGTGCAATTTGCGTATAAAAACAATAATTGTACATGCTCCCGAGGGAAAAGATATAAAAAATGATTAAAATTGATACATGTAAGCATAAAAATGATAGACAAACTAGTAAAAAAGTATAAAAACAAAGTTAAAATAAATTCACACTAAAGTCTCTGATAATGTCTTTCTTAAGATATTTTCAATCACTGCACTTCACTTTTAATGTATCGATTGATAAAAATAGGCGACGTGGTCGCGTCTACGACACTAGAATTACTACGCGCACTTTGATTCACTTTAGTGTCTTTGTCGACGATGGTAGTGCTCACTGTTGCCGTCGGCTCTGGAGTCGGGGTGTAGTGAACACTCATCATGGTTGAAGGCTCGCTGCGCGGCGCCGGCACGGGGCCGGGCGCGACTCGCACAGAGCAGCGGAGTCTCCCTCGCCGCCACGCGAACAGCGCAAGAGCCAAAAGCCCTGCGCCAACCACGAGATATAGGACCACGAACTGATGCACATCATGATATGATAGATCTGATAGCTCTGTTTCGGTTTCAGCTGATTTTAACTTTTCTATTTCTGTGCCCATATTCTGTAGATCCTTCTCATAGTTCTGATTATCCCAATCGTGTGAAGTAGTTGCATTGATAGGTATTGATAAGTTTATAATGTTATTGATAGGAGGAATTTCTATTTGCATAATATCTGGTCGAGTCCTCAATTCATTAGTTTGCCTGTTGTGAGCGAATATTTCATAGCCTTCCCCTTTGATGATACAGCCGTCACCAAGTGTCATTATGCCGGCCTTGCTGACTTGCACGGCCGTAACTTGATGCTCACATATGATTCGTATGGTATATAGGTCACAAATAAAATACAGGTACGTATTCAACTGATTTAGTTCTGACCAAGTAGCTGCACATCTTTGAGTGTAAGTTTTACATTGATTTGATGACTGGTCCATAACACAAAGATTGTCGTTTGATGTCATATGATGAACAGGTCTTTGTAATGGGCACAGACGTGTTGATGAGTCATAGGGAAGACAGTTTTGAATTTCGTTTTCAGATAAAGGGATATACGAATCTTTTTGTATATTCAGTGCTAAATATTCTGCTATCGGCGAGATAACGACCATCTCTCTTCCGTGCTGATGAGGAATTGGTATGAGCTTGTATATGTCATAACTTTCTCTGGTGATCAACGGGATTTTTATTTCAAATATGAAGTATAGCTTAGTCATCCTTGCTTTCACCTTTAATAAATGATATATGCTTGATAGTTCTGTTTGCATATTGCTTACAGGTATAGTCAAATCCTTTGAAAGCTGCCCTGATATGATATTTAGTTCATCCCGTAGTTGGGCAGGAGTCAACAAATGGATATTGAATTTCCCATAGTGAATATCAGTGATGGTATCTACTAGTGTTTCCTGTATACTCTTCAAGTTCATAAGGATGCTATTAGCAATAATGGATGATAAGGCAAAGTCATTATTATTTGTAACCACTTCGATTTGTTTTGATAGTGTGTTTGAATTCTTTTCGAGAATGATAAGTTGCTGGTTAATTAATTTGTGCTGATTATTCATCGTTTGTTCCACTCTTTTTAGTAAATTATATTCTGATTCTACTACTGATGTCTGATTTTTCCATAAAAGTGATAAATGTTTTTGATTGCTTCTAATTAAGTTGATATCTTGCTCATATTGCTCTGCGAATTGTTCGTCAAGTACTCCAAACAGACTATGCGCCAGGTATCCAATTCCATTGATAAGGCCGCGGCGGCGTCTGGTTACGGCGCGTGCCCTTTGTTTACCGAGCATCAGGCTGTTATAGTACTCTAAGTCTTCGAGCCCATGACGTAACTGTAATAAGACCACGTCACAGTGTGTTTGTTTTGATGTCTTCGAACACATGTTTTCAAGGTGTTTGATGTATTTGCTAAATAATTGCAGCCCTTGCCAGTAGGGGTCCATATCATAATAAACAATAAGTTTCCACTCATCTCGGACAAGGTGCATATTTGATAGTTTATCGAAATAAATGCTTTGATTGTTATTGATATTTGATAGCTTGTAATCACATTGGACGGGCGCTACAATTAACATCATTGTAAACATCAACAGCCCTACGAAATTTACTGTTTTAGGTAGTATTGATCTTGATTTTTTCTTTAGTGATTCTTGTTCATTCTGTTTTGGCTGTTCAATCTTTTCTGGAGGCTCATCAACTGGCAGCTTTGATAATTTTACTACAGGTCTTTTCATAGTCCCATTTTTAGTTTTGAGTGTGACTACACGAACATATCCATCTTTGCCGGGATGTAGTTCTATCACTCTTCCCATAGCCCATTTCCCAGCTGGTATGTTTGCGTCGTGGATGATAACGATGTCATTTACTCCAATGTTAGCTTCTGCTTGCTGCCATTTGCTTCGATTTGATATTTGACATAAATACTCTGCCTGCCACCTCTTCCAAATGTCTTTGAAAATCTTCTGTACTAATTGCCACCTGGTGCGTTGATCAGTCTCGGTTTCTACAATGGTAAGAACCGGGCCACTTGACAAAAAGTGAGATGGTGTTAGGCAATTTATGTCATCTGGATCCTCCCTCAAGGCGCATAAAGGTCTGGTATTTAGGCATCCCTCAATCTGCGCAAGAAGAGTTGATAGCTCTTCGTAGGTTAGTTTCTGTTCTCCAATAACTCTACGAAAATGATGTTTCAAGCTTTTGACGGCACTTTCCCATAGTCCCCCAGCACTGGGCCAGGAAGGAGCGTTAAAATGCCAATTGATCTGCATTTCAGCCACTGTTGAGAAAAACTTTTCATCTAGGGTGACCTTTAAATTGATAATTTCCTGATTTAGACGTTTATTGGCTCCGACGAAGTTAGTCCCGTTGTCACTGTACATGTGGCGAGGGGTGCCTCGCCGGGCTGCCATACGCCGGAGTGCTGCTAAGAATGCTGTTGAGCTTAAATCGGAGACAAGTTCCAGGTGTATTGCCTTCGTGGCCATGCACACAAAGACTGCTACATACCCTTTCGTGGTTTTAATGCCTCGACCTGTGTTTGCTTTAACATCAATGAACCCTGTCAGATCAACGCCCGTGTGATGAAAAGGACGCGTCGGGTTGCATCGTGCTGATGGTAAGTCACCCATGATTTGTTTTAGCTTGATAGGTTCATGCTTTCTGCACGTGATACAGTTGTGAACACGTTTCTTGACCGCTCTTATTCCTCCTATAATCCACAGTTCCTGCCTGAGATAAGTAAGAGTTAATCGTGCTCCTCCATGCAACGTTACCTTGTGGGCATGGTCGATCAATATGTCAGTGAAGTGATGGTTGTGTGGAATTATTAAGGGATGTTTCATGCTTTCACTAATGTTGGCATTGGTTATTCTGCCCCCAACTCTTAGTAATCCATCACGGTCCAGAAACGGGTTCAACGAGAGAAGCTTGCTTGTGGCTTTTAATTTCTTTTGTTGTTGTAATGCATTTATTTCTTCTAAAAATGATTCATATTGTATGTATTTAATTAATTTGAGCTTAGCTGATTTGATTTCTAGTGCTGTTAAATAGTGAGTCTGGCGGCGACGGCGATTGAAACTTGATATACGACATATCCACGCGACAATGCGCGTCACGTGAGTGAGACAGCTGTGTTTGTTGATCAGTTCTCGTATGACGTCACCGCCTTGACACTGTGTAGATACGTTTATTTGATAATATTTCTTAACTTCTTGATTAGTGTCGTAAACCACCGTTTCATTGATTTTTAGTGGAAAGAATAACAACGCAGGTCCATTCCACCAAAGTCTATGCTCTTTCAGTTGTGATGCAGTAATTCCACGACTTGCGCAGTCTGCTGGGTTATCAGCTGATTTTACGTACTGCCAATATTTTGCTGGTATGATATTGTTGATCTTTTGTACTCGGTTTGATACAAATGGCTTCCAACGGTTAGGATCGCCATTAATCCATCCTAAAACCGCTGTCGAGTCTGACCATCCGTATGTCTTGATGTTGTATCCTGATAGGTTTTGCTGGACTACTTTCATCAGATTTGATAGAAGAAGTGCCGCGCAGAGTTCAAGCCTTGGGAGAGACACGCTTTTCTTCTTCGGCACTAATCTTGATTTTGCTGCTATGATCACGGTTTTCTCTGCGTTTTTGATCTTGCTGTAGATAACACAGGCATATGCGCTTTCTGAAGCATCACAGAATCCATGCAGCTCTATGTTATCATTTTCGCGACATTCTAGCCACCTTGGAATTTGCAGAGTATTGATTTCCCCTAGATCTTTCTTGGTATTCATCCATTCATCATTCAGTGATGCAGGAATTTGTTCATCCCATTGAATATTCTGTTGCCATACTAACTGAAATAACAATTTCAACTTAGTTGTTACAGGACACAGCCAACCTAGTGGATCGAATATTGTTGATATTTCTGATAAAAGTGATCGTTTGGTGGCTGGTTTTGATGATGCTGTGTTTATCTTCAGTTGGAATGTAAAGATATCCTTTCGTGGGTCCCAACGAAGTCCAAGTGCTTTAGTTGATTCTTGATGTTTAAAGTCAAATGATGTTGATGATGATGATGATTTTATGTGATTGTTACTTTCTTGTTGATCCAATAATGCCCCCTCATTAGATGACCATTTTCTAAGATTAAAACCTCCCGACTTTAAGAGGTCAATCAGATCTGATATAATTTGTTTTGCTGATTGTACGCTGTGTGATCCACTGATAAGGTCATCCATGTAGAAGTCTCTATCCAAAATTTTTGATGCTTCCGGATATCTTTGGCCTTCATCAAGTGCTAGTTGTTTGAGGGTCATCATGGCTAAAAATGGAGCCGCCTTAGTCCCATATGTCACAGTGGCCAGGGCCCATTCTCTTAATAAATGACATTTTTCATCTCTCCAGATCAATTTTTGATATTTTTGATCATCTTCATGGCAAAGAATTTGTCTAAACATTTTCTCAATGTCGGCGGTAAAAGCTATTTTATATTGCCTCCATCTTAAAATCAATGATAGTAGATCTGCTTGTAGATTAGGTCCACTGTACATAAGATCGTTTAGGCTATAGCCTGATGACGTTTTGCATGACGCATTAAATACGACACGCAGTGCAGTAGTAGTGGACTCTGCGCGCTGCACACAGTGATGCGGTAGGTAGTAACTTGGTGTCGAGTTACCTTCGCTTGGCCTCATATGACCTAATTGCTGATATTCATTGATAAATTGTTTATAATCATTTGCTATATTTGTGTTATTTTTGAACTTTCTTTCTAATTGATAAAACTGTGCTACAGCTTTCTGCTTTGATTCACCCAGTTTTTCTTTGATTTCAGGTTTCAGTGGCAGTCGAACGACGTAGCGACCATCTTCCTGACGTTTAGTTTCTGTCTTGTACTGCTGTAGACAGAGATGATCTTCCGTAGACATGTTAACGGCTGAGCTTTCAGCAATGTCCTCTATTTCCCAAAATTTACTTATCTCGTCGATGTTATTGATGACGACATTGCACTGATAGGACTTCATATTTCCAAAAATAATCCAACCAAGGCGGCTTTGCTGTAGGAGCGGCATTGAGTCATCTTCTCTGATCAGGCCACCGAGGATAATCTTAGAGTAAATTTCAGCGCCTAGTAAAATGTCTACGGGACGACTGATATTAAAGTCTGTGTCGGCTAATTGAATACCTTCAAGGATGGACCATGTTGGTTTTTGGAATGTTCTATTTGGAAGATTGTTTATTAAATTTTTCATGATCAGTACGTCAGTGGTAAATGTGTAACTGCTGTACATTGATTTTGCTGTGATCGTGATGATACCCTTGCAGTTATTTTCTTTTGTCCCGATTCCAAAAATAACACCTTTACAGCGCTGTCGTGCCAATCCTAAGCGCTGTGCGGCATTTTCTGTAATCAGAGACGTTTGTGACCCTTGATCAATAAGTGCACGCATCTCGATGATTGATCCATCTTCAGCCTCTACTTGGATTTGTGCTGTTGCTAAAATGATCTCTGCAAGATTGTCTTGAGATACATGGGTCACATTCTTCTTGTTTGATGGACCGGATTCGGTTTTCTCTGCATAGGCCTCATGCAAAAGCGTATTGTGGTTACCTTTGCACTGCTGACATCTTTTTTCTGAGAAACATGTTTTACCTTTATGATCGTACAGACAATTTTCGCATAAATTGAGTTTCGTAACTGATTTTAGTTTATCAGCAGGTTTTAATTCGGTGAATATTTTGCATTGAAATATACCATGCTGATTGTTGCATTGTGGGCATTTTTGCGGCGAAACATAGAATGATTTTTTGTTAGATTGGTAGTTAAATGATTTATTGAATGGCTTATAATTTGATTTCTGATTGCTCGATTTAGAATTTGATTCTTGTTGAGATGATTGAGATGATTTTAATGTTTCTCCGCGACCACGACGAGACGCTTCCAATGCAGTAAATTTCGAGTCTAGGAACTTCAAGAAGTCTGATAAAATTGGAATATCCTTCGGATCCTGAACATACTCGACGTAATCATTATGGGTATCCACGTCCAATTTTTGTGATAGTAGATAGATGATAAGTGGATCCCAGTGTGAAATGTCGACATCTAGATTCTTGATGGCATTTAAGGACTCGTTTGTCGTGTCATGTAATTTTTTGATTGCTGATGATGATTGTTGTTGCATGTTAGGTATTGATAAAAGTATGTTTAGATGAGAGTTAAGAATAAGCTTTTTATTGTCATATCTCTGATTTAGAATTTCCCAACATGCTTCATAATTATCATGACTGATGTTAAGATGTTGTATAAGTTTTTCAGCCGACCCTTTTACCTTGATCTTAAGATATTGCATCTTTTGTGAATTAGATAATGATTTATTTGTGTGAATGGTTTCGTTGAATAAATCTTTGAAAGACATCCACTGATTATAGTTCCCATTGAAGACGGGAATTTCTATTGCTGGAGTTGATTTTTCACGATGCCGAGCCGACCACATGCTGCTGCTAATAGTTTTCTTAGTGATATTATATTTCTCTTCATACTCATAATACGTTTGCTCGTATTCAGGGTTCTCAAACATAAGTTCGCTATCTATCTCCCAGTGCAGAGAGTCAACAACGGACCAACGACCTTTAATAGTCTTAAATTGTGTTAAACTGTAAAACTTTGAATTGCTAACTTTCAAGTTTGTAACTTCGTCCCATACGATCAGGGCCCAAAGGACGTGGCGTCCACTACCGCGCGACGTGGCAAAATTCCGAATTCCAATTTAGCTCTATTTATGCAGCACCTCTGGGACTGCATACAAGTTGTTGGATGGAGCGGGACCCATCTTGTTATTTAGACAGCGTGGAGGGAAGCAATCACTTTGAAGCCGAGTCGAAGACAAGTTTGTCGATGGAAGACGTGACGGTTTAAGGAGACTGCCACAAATTCTATGCGACTTTGTGGCCTTAAAGTTTAGACGATGGCTTAGTAGGGAATCGACAGTTTACAAAGTGCTTCGTCATACTAATAATTATTGTCAAGAGGGTTCTAATTATATGTACACGAATGTATTATTTACAAATTATTTATGAGCATTTATTTCGCTACTACACTTTTTATGTCGCTACTAAAATGTAGGTTTATATTGAATTCCATAAATTATTGAGCTTTGAAATAGCACGAGTATATTCATTGCAATGTATAATTCTGAAATTACATTTACAGAGCGAACTCACTGTACAAGGACTGGGAATGAAATATGTTTGGCATCACTTTGGCATCCTAAATTTAATTTTAGTTGTGAACTAGATACCAGTGGCGTCTACTTACACTTTACTAACAAAACGCTCACGGTGCCAGTCCGAATAATCCTGCAATACTCTATCTATCTAGAAGTTTTTTCTTCTAATAAATAGCTTGTTACAAGTAGATCTCAAGTTCGTATGTTTCATCCTTGTTAGCGACATCCTACAATATTATAAAAGTGAACGTTTGGATGTTTGTATTAATTTATAATTTTAGATAGAAACGCAGTTATCTCTATTATGACGCATTATTTGTCACCCCATTTGTGAAAATCTGTACCAAAGTAAGTAAGTTGGTATGAGTAGACTCTTGTGACGGAGTTTTTAGGCCGCTTAAAGGCCTCCGTCATGACTTAACGACTTAAAAGCCGGGACCGACAATTTAACGTGCCCTCCGTAGCACGGAAGCGCTCAGCTCGTAATGCTACTTGCGGTCACCCATCCAAATTGTGACCGCGCACAACGTTGCTTAACTTTGTCGATCAATCAAGAACGTCTAAGCAAGCTGCGCCACGAGCGCTTCATCGTCGATATTATACCTGAAGTTACTGTATACTTGCGGAAATATATTCTAATTATAAACGTACAAGAAGCTTGTAATGTTTTAATCAACATTTTTATTATTTATTGCCGTTACCGGGCTGAAATAGTAAAATCTCCATAATTTCCTTATAGATAATATTCCTTTTCCATTCACCTTCATTTACTCGACCTTGAAATATTTTCGTTTCGTCCTACGCTTCGCCTTGATAATGCTGGCACTGGTTCCATCCAGTTTAAAAACTTGATTATGAACACAAACCACAACTTCCCGTACGCAGCTAGTTACAAAACTGTAATAACGTACTACAATGCGTATCATTATATCTATCTAGTCTTGTCTCTAGTTCTACGAACCAGCGCGGTGAAAGGATTTAAAGTGCGGCTGAAAGGCTCCTATCGTGCACTTCACACATGTTTTTGAACTTTTTAGGTTCTACGACATTCCGGTTTCCTCGTGATGTTGTCTTTCCCCGTTTGAGAGTGAAAAATCCATTGGTGCACGACCGGATTGGAACCAACGACCTTAGAAGCAGGAAACAGGGTCACTCGCCACCACTAGACCACCAGTGCATATCACTGCTGATTGTTGATAAAATGGTCCCTAACCTAAATTACTAGTTCCTTTCGTACATAAGAAATTACACAATCAATTATATACCTCATATCAACGTAATAGTTTAAGTTAGTAAACATAGTTTAGTGTATGGATATTTCCTGTGTTAGTTTACACTGTATTGCAGAAAATAAACAGAAGCCACAAACTTTGTTCTATCATTTTACAATAGCTAAATATTAAATAAATAAGTACCTATTTATTAGTGTAGTTTAGGAGTGTTTAAGTAATTAATAAATATTTGTGGACATTTCACACAGCACCATCTAGCCCCAAACTAAGCAATGCTTGTACTATGGGCACCAGATGGCTGATATATACTTTTTTTGTAAATACTTACGTATAATACATAATACTACAACACCCAGACCCGGAAGAAATATTTGCGGAACATACAAACATTTCTCCCGTAGCGGGAATCGAACCCGCGCCTCTTGCGTCTCAGCTGAGCCCGCTACGCCACCGAGGTCGTCGGTATTTGTAAAAGTAAACTTTAAAAGGCGTGGTAAAAGAGATATAATATAAAGTGCCTTATCTCATATTTATCTACCCTATTTATTACCCAATAAAAAGAAATGTGTGAAATACAGAAGTAAACAGCATAAAACTTATTTTAAACTTAGAGCATAAAATAGACTTCGTTTTTCGTCTTATTTCGTTTTGGGATTTCATAAAAAATACTAAATGTTGAGTAAAAATAAAATATCAATGTGTATAATCGATTAAAACTTATAGACAAAATATAGGTAAAATAACACAATGAAAAATATGTAAATGTGCCTTCTTTTATTTCAATACAAAACTTCATACGAGTACAAGCCAGGGTAGCCCAGCTGCAGTCATACGAACTTTCTCAATTCCCAACAACAAACGTCAAAACTACACTCTTCTCATTGTAGATGTAGGTATTCATGCAATGCCAACACAAACAGATGTGTTCCTGATTGACAAGCATTCTGCACCGGTGTGGTCTGTGTTCGCGTCACTCTATCAACTTCCGGTCAGAGCCACTTCCTCGCGTCAGTCTAAATCGACTGTCAATGTAAAATGAATTTTATCTTGCCGTGTTTCGATTGAACTATATGATGGCTGCAAAAACGGTGACTGCTGTTTCTGTACTGATTCACAATAATATTTTCACGCTAGACTCTGTCCTAGGAATGGAATATAATATAATAATAATTCATTGTATATCATAACACACACACACACACACTACACACACACGCACACACACATCAATTGAACTTCTGTAATCTTGGTTGCTCTTGTTATAGATTAGTCTAATTTTCTTTTTTTTCCATTGTTTTATTATTATTTTTACTATTCATTTCCATCATAATCCATTTTTTTTTTAAGTTATCTTGCACTATCCGCGGAGTGTGGCACTGGTGACCTGGTGTAATACAGGTATGAAACCTACCACAGGCACCAGTCTCGCAAAACAGGTTTTGCATAAATTCTGTAACATCCGAAATCTTAATACCTACTGTAAATGCTGACCTTTGTGGGAGAGAATAAATAAAAATTTTGTTAGTTTTATTATTCTGCAAAAAGGAAAACTTATAGATAAGCCAGCTCATATTTTTGATGTGCATGAAAGGAAAGAGGATTTTGCAAGATGCACTGCTTATCGCATCTTATTCACAATAGTTTCTTCTAGTTTTCGTCACTTATACTTCACATATCTTAGTACAAAGCTTTACTTTTATATAGTCTGTGGTACTATTGTCCCGCACAGAGCATTCAATACGATAGGTAGAGTACACAAAGCAAATCCATATCTTGTTTGAAATGTGGAGTATTTACCTAAATTTGTCTACAAATATTACAATAATCAGCTTTTAGGGATATCAGTTGATTACGCAAAGGTAGATTTTTGGAATGATAATAATTAATAGATTATAATTTTAGCTTACGTACAAGTACCTACATACATAAATAAATAAAGACGACCTCGGTGGCGTGGCGGGCAAGTTCTCGGCTGAGACGCAAGAGAAATGTAGTTTGGGTTTAGATGGCGCTGTGTGAAAATCCACAATTTTTTTTTTTAATTATCACACCCCTTTCTCTAATGGGGTGGCTAGAGCCACAAGTACACATAAAGAAAATTTGCAGACACTTCTGATTCAAAGTCCCGAGATGCATATGGTGAACCATACACGCATACACAGGTACCTACTAGTCAAAAAGAATTAATTGTTTTATAAAAATTAAAGCCCTCAGACGCTTTTGTTACGCTGCATTGCCCGGGGTATTTTGAGATGGTTGTTTGTCCAGTAAAAAAATGTGTTTGATAAGTTGAACAAAAATATTACAGCACTTGAAATAGAAGAAATAAGAAGTCATATTTCTAGATCAACCTTGCTATTAACAACTGAATAATCACGTTAGTCTTGAAAAAAGTAGGACTATCATCGAAAACCAATGAAAATTACATTTCAGCTGAAAAAGGTTTTCTAAAGTTTTGCGGGTAACGTAAAAACTGGCTGTAGATTTGACCCGTGACGCAATATCAGGATGATAGATGGGCAGACTGCCCCCGCCATGTGCCGGACGCGTGCCGCGTACATAGATATTTTATTGGCATTTCATACGAATCTAAATTTGTTTTAGATTGTCCTCACTTGATAGTGCGAACTAAAGCCGATGCCTAAAATTAGAAATGATTCCAAATAAAAGAAAATTTTGAGTTTTTTTCCACTAATAAGCATGTTATACCTAGTAAAACGTAATCGTAGAAATCATGAAGAAGATAACTTGATTAATGGCAGGTTCCAATATTCTACTTACACACGACGAATCGATCATTACCATAGCAAAGTCAACATTTTTTATTCCTTAAAATCACTGGGATCACTTGAACACGTCTTAAATCTACGTTGCATTTACACCTGTTCGTAACGCGACCAAGAGTGGAAGATACAGGTAAGAAACCACGCTTGGCTATCAGTCAAAAAAGGTCAAAAAGCACCATACATTTTCTGACAGAAAAATAACGTTGCTATGGAAAATAAATAAAATATTGGAATCGAGCATAACTTGATATTGTTTTTTGGCATCTACCTACACCTAAATAAAAAAAATAAGAATTCCAAACACAGACCCTTATTAATTTGGGCTGCAAAACATCTAGAGAGAGAAAGCCAAGCCTGAATAAATAGATTTTTTTTTTTTTTTTTTTTTTTTTTTTTTTTTTTTTTTGAGACGAAAGGAGACAATAGAGATGAAAGGAGACAATAGAGTAATACAATTGCAGTGGAAAGACGCGCTGGTTTGTTCCACTTGCAAACAAGAGCAGGTGTGCTACAATACGGCGCGACACAATGTAGGATTGCACGAGAATGCGCGCGATTCCAAGCCTTTTTTGTTCCCTACATCTCATTCGCGCATCTTAGCATAAATCTTTCTTAACTTTAGGCAAGTAAAAAGTTTTGCTTACAGTAACGTTTTTAGGGTTCCGTACCCGAAAGGTGCCAATGGGACCCTATTGCTAAGCCTCCGCTGTCCGTCCGTCTGTTAACCGTAGGTAGAGTTGAAATTTCCTCAGACATTTGCCTCTATAACAATAAATAATAAAAATTAAATTAAACTAAAAGGGGGTCCCATAAGATAAACATTATTTCAACGTCCGTAATCAATCATCGAAGCGATCTATTTAAAAAGTTCACAAAGTACATTTACGAAAGTCGGGAATCCTTCGTGTGTGAATTATAGACTCGCACTTGACCGGTTTCCTTTTATTCTACAATACTATTAGCATACAGAAGCTATAAACAAAACTTTTCTTTTTTGTATACTGAAAGAAGATGCGTGCACTACAACCGACATCGTCCATGACATCGTTCCATCGACATTTGATCGGCCGAGTTCGAACAACGATGTCCGACCATAGTACGGCCGATAACTGATATGATGTAATCATACTGTACTAACGGGCGTCGGTTTCGGCCGGATCCGTTCACTATCATAGTAACGTTATTTTTCTGACAAAAAAATGTTTTTCTACAAATAACACCGCTGCTATGGTAACCGTCGTCCGTTGGTTAATATTGGAACTGGGCATAAATCGACATAATAATAAAACCTTTTTTCTATTTATTGAATCTGGCACACCTACAGATACTATCTATATGTGTGCCAGATTCAATAAATAGAAAAAAAAGGTTTTATTATTATGTTAATTGTATTACAATTATTACAGCTGTTTGTAGGTAGCTTATCGGTGTAATTTATATCAATGCATATTCAATCATGCCTATAAAATCAGAGTTCTTATGAAACTTGTTACAAAACAAACAATTAAACTAGACGAGACGGTCGGTAGTTGCCACAATAATAGCGTGATAACGCCGGGCCGCGCGATGTCGCCGCTTGATACACGAACTGAAGAATACTAATATTACAAGAAAGGGTAATTATTGGGCTAAATAAACGCAAGTTTTTATGATACCCCATTACAATTGACGGATCACTAGCTCTAGCATAACTTAATATGTGACGGCCTCGGTGGCGTGGCGGGCGATTGCTTGGCAGAGACGCAAGAGGCGCGGGTTCGATTCCCGCTGCGGAAGAAATGTTTGCATGTTCTGCAAATATTTTATTCCGGGTCTGGGTGTTGTGGTACCATGGTACTCGGTAGTTTCTACCCACGACACAGGGAATCCTAGTGTAGCGTCAGGACTATGTGTGTGACTGTTGGGTGTTATTTATTTATTTATGTGACTGGATCATTCAGACACTGCGGAATCGCGGATTAATGATCATGCTGTGATATGGTAACCCTAGCTCCACGCTATAATCAGTGTATTGAGGCTTTTATCTAATGTCTGTTCCTTCCTATACTTAAATAATGAATGTCTTTGCTCCGCGTACTAGAACGTTCCATAACCGAAACGCCCAAAATTACGAGTAGCTTATCTTTTCTTGCTTTTTTGTTTCGAAGAAGTGACAGTCCCTCGATGGATAGATGTAGTGAATAGATATTTTATGTCCTGCCGCCCTCTATCAAGCACTCGCTACTCTTAAGAAAACTAGCAATCTGTCAAAACGTGTCTGCGTTATGTGAAAGCAAATGATCTTTTTATTAAGCCACGCCTCTTGTGTCTCCGTCAATTATCAAAGTTTGGTACTACGAGGTATGTAGTACCATACGTTTAGGGGTTTGGTACGAGGTATGTAGTACCATACGTTTAGGGGTTTGGTACGAGGTATGTAGTACCATACGTTTAGGGGTTTGGTACTACGAGGTATGGTACCATTGGTTTTAAAATGTGTCACATGCAGGTGGCTCGTGATAATCAATGCAAGTGTGGGCAGGCGCGGATCCAACACTCAAAAAAGGTTGTGGTCACGGCCACCCGAAAACCGGCCAAGTGCGAATCCGACTACGGACTCGCTCGCGATCGATTCATTGCATTTCTACAAAGGAGACATTTACAAAATGTAAGACGTTAAAACCTTGTAGGTACAGTGTATGGGTCATACATAGACATAGACATAGACATAGACATAGACATAGACATAGACATAGACATAACATTTATTTGCTAAGATAGCACACATAACACATAACATAGAATTTTAGGAAAATAAAATAAAAAATACATAGACAATTGAGAAGAAAAAAGACATTTTAAACATTAAACACTTATCACTAAAATTATAATATTAAACAAATTATGATGTGTGCTACAGCAGCAAATTGGTTTCATACGTAGGTTCGTTGTTATTTTTTTTTTAATTTAACTGCATTGGATTGAACATATCAGCCTATCGATATCAATGTGACGGCTCGGCAGAGACGCAAGAGGCGCGGGGTCGATTCCCGCTGCAGAAGAAATGTTTGCATGTTCTGTAAATATTTCTTCCAGGTGTTGTGGTGCCATGGTACTAGTAGTTTCTCATACCCACGACACAGGGAATCCTAGTGTGGGGTCATTATTGTGTGACTGTTGTGTGTTATTATATTATTATTATTATTAATTAGGGTTGTGGGCATGCCCATCGTGCCCACAACTGTGGATCCGCGCTTGCGTGTGGGCATGTGTGGCAAATGTTTGCAGGCGTTTGGCACATTTGCCACTATGTGCACATTAGGCAAGCGTCGTTATGTGAAAAGGGCCACAGAACGAAGTCAATGCGAGTGTGGTCATCGGAGCGTGGACTGTCCCTCATCAATCACCCCGGTATTGCGTGACGCATCAAATTATGACATTTCTGTTTACACGAGACGTGCTTTGTACAAACTAACTAAATGGGAACTTATTATATAGCTATTTGATGTCCCATTAATGTCTGAGTTAGAGTAAGGTTTGTAATTAATGAAATACTATATAGCTACTTCTCTGCTGCAACTAGACCACTAGTGCTCTCAGTCAGCAGTAGACTTGTGTAGATATGAGGCTGATGTACAGGGTTTACCCTGAATAAAAGTTTCATTACAGAGATAATTATAGCTTGTGAATTGCAAACAATATAAATACACCAGCTATTTATCGATCATAAGGTCATCACCCGGTTCATTGTCACATTAGGAATGTGTAATTATTCAGGAGTTTAGAACTTTTACACTGAACAATGGATGTTTCGCCATTGTAATAACTGAAACCGGCTTCATTATCGGATGTGGATCGCAGTAATTGGAAATGAGTTGACGTGCTATTTGTGTAGAAGTCGGATTGTCGGACTGACTCTTCGATTCAATTGTTTACTCTATATTTCGCTATTTATTGAATGTTTCTATGTTTTTAATTTGTCTGGTATTATGTTATAATGTAATCTGGACTTATAATAGTCGTCTAAATAAATTAATTTCGAAATATAATTTACCAACAAAATATTTGCCAAAATGGACCTCTAACTTCACCTTTAGACAACATCAAAATAATATTAGTTTACGTTTTAAATATACTTAAAAAACACAATCTTAAAGCTTAGGTTCATCATTAACATCATCACCATAAGCCACGAGACGTTCACTCCTTGACATAGGCCGCCATTATTTCCGTTAATTTAGTACCTAATTTTCAATCAGGATTAGGATAATTGCCAGGTAGTGCCCCTTAGTATGGTAATTAAGGTAATTGAACAATTGATAGAACGAAGGATGTGTAGGTACAGTCAACTCCAGATTTTTTTATTCATTATCATCATCATCTGCAGCCAGATCGCACCAGCTACTGGGTATAGGCCTCCCTTTGCTCTTACCACTTTTTACGGTCCTGCGCTAACGATCCACTGATGGCCCGCGACTATTTTTATTATTAAATACCTACTATTATTATAAAGGGACTTCTGTGCTCATAGTGTGTAACGTGGACGTAAATATCTGACTGCTCTTCTAGATTTGCTGACTACTAAAATGAAGCTCCTCAAAGGAAGCTCCGCAAATTAATTTTCAACAACCCAATCTTTATACTCGCTTAATTATAATTAGGTACTCCTCTGCGTATCTTCATGTTTCTAGACCTGGCTAATCTACGTATTGTTCGTCTATCACTTTATTTGCAAAACCTGACTACCTATAAAATGAATAATAATAAATATTTGGGCACATTTCACACAGCGCCATCTAGCCTAAACTAAGCAAAGCTTGTACTATGGGAACCAGATGGCTGACAATCTTACTTCCTACTATATTCCTACTATTTCCTACTTTCCTACTTCCTACTTCCTACTATATTATAAATGTGAAAGTTTGTGAGTTTGGATGTTTGTGCCTCAATCACGCCTAAACGGCTGAATGGATTTGAATGAAACTTGGAATATACATAGTACATGTACTGGATTAACATATAGGCTATTTTTTATCCGGATACCACGTGAATAGAGCCGCAGGCGGCAGCTAGTACTTATATACTTTTTTTTTTTGTAAATACATACTTTTATGTAATACAAAATACTACAGCACCCAGACCCGGAAGAAATATTTGCAGAACATACCTACAAACATATCTCCCAAAGCGGAAATCGAACCTGGGCCTCTTGCGTCTCAGCCGAGCATATATACTCTTTAAGTACGTAAAGATATCTTTCACGCTCGGTTGCGCTACGAATAAATAGATTAATAATAAATAGATAAATGTAGCGTAGATTAATGCCCAGTTCCAATATTCTACTGACGGACGACGGATCGTTCATTACCATAGCAACGTTTTTCTGTCAAAAAATGTATGGCAATTTCCGAAAATGTGAAGTTGTGAACGATCCGTCGTCTGTTACTAAATTATTATAACAGGCATTCAAATATTTGAAAAACCATCCTTTTCGTTTTACTAATTCAAAAAGATTGAGTTTTAACTCTCAATTTGATTGTACGCACTATTTACACCACTTGTAACGAAGATACACCTAATAATATCCAGAACTATGTAGATAAAATAAAACATACCTATCATAGGTATGTACTCGTACATACCTATCAACATTTCGGTCGCATCGAGTCGCAACGGCAAATATTTGCTTAGCCCTGTTTCTCTCAAAGCGGTAACCGTCATCAAATAATTATATAGCGCTTAATATAACAGTTTTAGGATTACGAGAACATAAAATAGGCACCTACTTACCATGAATTCAACTTTCATCATACTCACACCTTTTACACACATGTTCTCTTTCACACAGTCCATCTTAAATTTAATTTCAATGACAATATTGAAGCGCTCGTGGCGTAGCTTGCTTAGTCGTTCTTGATTGATCATTGAAGTTAAGCCACGTTGTGCGCGGTCACAATTTGGATAGGTAACCGCAAGTGGCATTACGAGCTGGGCATGTTAAATTGTGGGTCCTTAAGCCACGACGGAGGCCTTTAGGCGGCCTAAAAACTCCGTCACAAGAGCTGGCCACTAGCTCATACGAATAATGAGAATATTGTCTCAAAATTGTCATTTTAAGCCAGAGATCCACACAATTTGAACTGAAGGACGGCATTTTTATTTACGCTTGCCTTTAAACTTAAGGTGGCGGCAGTCGCTTTTCATAAAATCAAAAATTTACAACCACCGCAGAGCAAACTCTTGTGTATGAAATATTGAACCACGACGCGTCACCCGAGGGCACAGTTGTGTTACTTCAGTTATCGACTTTAGATGCTCTTCGACTAGATGAGATAAAATGTTGTTCTTTGTTGAAAGTGTTTGCTGTGTGGTATATAAAAGTACAATAAGTAGATATCAAAATTTGAATTTATTCGAACCAGTAGTGGCTGCAAGGTTTCTTATAATTACTTTGGCTCTGCCCACCCCATTAGGGATACGGGCGTAATAATATGTGTAGGTATAAAAATATTAATTGAAACTGAAATATATATATTTTTTATTATACATTAAGTTCAAGTGCCCACACCTGCTTACCCTACTAAGATCACGAGTTCCTTCAAACCAGTGAGTAAATAAATAAACTAGAATGGAAAAAAAAAGTTTGAAGTCAAAATTGTCATTTCAATTGATAGTGTTTGATATTTTTCGGTTTGAAAGTGGTGGTGCTGTATCATAAGTATGTTAGCAATAGGTAAGCTATTGCTGATTTTAAAGAAATTTAGGTAATTAAATTGTTTAGCATATTTAAAAGTACAAGAAATTTACAACTAATAGGTACAAGTATTTACAAATACTAATATAATATTTACAAAAGATAAAGTGACAATCGGGCTGTCTAAAGACCAAATGGTCTATAGATATTATTTGGCTTATTCAGTAAGGTACCCTTTACTAGCCTAGCCTTTACTACCAACAACGGCATAGCATTGTCCCATTCATGATCATACCGATGATATTCGGCACGCATTCAGAATAGACTCCGTGCCGGGATTCGATGCGGCCATTCACAGGCTAATATTAAGCTGTGATAAAAGCCGGTACGAGAGGTAGCTAATTGATGCATTACTGAGAAATGGAGCCTGTGCCGAAATACTGATCTGTGTTCTGATTTTACAGAATATCTGACGCGTAAAGCAAATCAAAAATTCACAAAAGCCTTTTTGTTAGTGGTATAGAAGGCAGGATGATAATATTCAGTTATAACTAAAAGTAGTAGTAATAGTATTACTGATATATATTCTCCCCACGCACCACATCTTTGCGGATGTACAAAAACACATTTTACATAAAATTTTACTTCAAACTTTCAGCGACCATGTCCTAGGTCCTTACGAACCGATATAAAACGTACGACGCTTATAGAGAGTGATTTGCCTGTAAGCTTGAATAACATTGGTGAAAAATAACTTTATCCCCATGTGTAGGTACGGTATTTAACGATAAAATTTCTGAAAATCATTGCACATTATTCAAACCGATTCAATGTTCAGAGCTGCTTCCAAAGTTTTGAACAATTTGTAAAAGTTGGTTACACAAAAGAATTATACTTACATAAAAAATACCACTTACTTTTATGCTCTGTTCAATTCAACCTCAGGATCCTTTAGGAAACTTAAAAAAGGATTTTTTACAAAATTCAGTCATTTTAACGGTTTTTTTTTTCGAGCTTAGAAGGATCAGGCAAAATTGGTTGCTAAGGAAAGCGTCAGCTTCAGAATCACAGGTTTATTCCTAATTCAGACGTCAGATGTTTTCTTTTCACGTGTCTTGTCGTTCTTAGATGTTACTGCACGAAAGGAGCCTCTGTGGCGAACTTTAAATCCTTTCACCACACTGGTCAGAAATAACTAGTGAAACGACTAGATAGATAGATTACTTTTATATACCGACTTATTATTTTTAAATAAATAAGAAGAAACAAGGCGCGTGGACTTTTATTCTATGATGCTTTTAATTATATTGATAGAAGCTACAAAAACTAAAGAAGTCAGACAAGACACTCGTATGTCATCAAACACAGCAACAGCACACACGTTTTTATACACATTCCTCAAAACAAATCTAAGTTCTTTCTCCACGCTATTCGTTTTCTTGCTGGCGTTTATTTGAATTTCCTTCTGCGAGTTTGCACCGCGCTTTAGATGTGTGCACTCGCCTTGAAACTCTGTAATAGATACAGTTTTATGCATGGCTGGTTCGATTAAATTATTTTTATTTATTCTTAAATGTGTGATTGTGTGAAAGTAGACAAGGATTGAGTACAGAGATGCGGCTCACAGGCTTAGCCGACCCCGCAAAGAGTGGGATAAGGGCACAAAGATGAGAATGATGAATCTCAAACAAAAACTACTTTGCCCTCTTTTACAAATAAATAAGATGTGTTCATTTAAAATTGTCCAGGGCAATAAATCGTCCCGTTAGTGTAGATAAAAGTGACCTCCTAAATGGCAAAGACCTAAGTTTTTGGCTGAAACTTTGGTTAACTATACTCTGTAAAATGATGGACATCAAGTTAAAAAGGATATTGAGAAGCTCCTCCTTTTTGAAGTCGGTTAAAAATTAATAGTTTTGGATATATAGAAATTACTGATGTAAATTACTTCTCTGATGGACTGGAAGTAAAGAAAAAGCATAGAATGGGTTCAGCGGCTTCTTTCTCCGAGCATGTCGTAAAAACACTAAGGGATAGTCTCCTTTCCAACATGATGGACCACTTATATAAGACCACTGATCTAGTCCATCTTAGGACTAATTCAGAAGTGGCTGCAAGCTTTCTTATGTTTACTTGTGGCTCTGCCCACCCCATTAGGGATAAGGCGTGATGTATTTTTGTATGTATGTACCAATGCAAGTTGAGCTCATATCAATTCGGTACATACTGTAACTTCCGATTTTCTTAGGTCAATGCATAATCTATGGATCTAATTAAAGCAATCATAGATCAAAGCTGGCACTAACGTGCATGAAATTGGATGTTATTGGTTGAGATGCTATCACCAAACGCTGGCATTTTATTGTCTCTCTAAAAGCGGGACTTCGTGTCGAATGTTACAAATGGTATGCCAACTGATTGGGCTATTGTCCATGCAAGCCATTACATCCATTACAAACGTAAATACTCGGCCCCCGCCGCGCTGCCCGCATGAAAGCAGTCTTTTGGATAATCACTCAATATTGGTTTTGACGTACTCGATAATGTAAAAACTACATTAAACTTTGCAAAGACACAATAAGGGCTTCTGGTTGCGTGTAAAAATAATTAAAGTTTAGGCGAGTTGTATTGCAATTTAAACTTTTCTATCAGAAACTTATAAGAATCATTTTTACGTATTCGTAACCTTAATAACAGGCTTAGTACATTGGAGAAAGATTTAAAAAAAACCTTCAATACTATTCGGATTGAGGCTGCTGACTGTTTCAGTAGAAGCAAATGATCCATGGTTTGCGTCAGTCAGCAAGATAACGCTGAATACAGGCCATTATAAATGTGCATCTATTTGAGGATATCCAAACAGTCCGACAGTCAAGTGCGCTCAGCCGCAAGTTCGGCTGACGAGAAGCAAATATTTACAGTCCCGGCTCACTTCCCGACCTTTTCTATTTGACTTGCCGTAAATAACCCTTCATGACTGTAGCTTTAACTGGGACAATCGGTTGTCTGTCCAGCACCAAGTTATCCAATTATGACGCAAGGTTCGCCCTGTGATTACAATAAATGCTATGCTACTCGTAAGCCATTATCAAACAAAACTCATAAAATAATAGAAGTAGGTAGCTGTCATAAACATTGTCAAGTACAGAGGTATTTTTAGGATTCCGTCTCTACTGTCCGTCCGTCTGTCCGTCCATTCGTCTGTCTGTCAGCGGGCTGTATCACATGAAACGTTGAAATCTTAACAGAGTGTGTATTTCTATTGCTGCTATAACAACAAATAATAAAAATAAAATAAATGGGGGCCATACAAAAAACATTTATGTATATGTACGATGGAATAGAACCCTTCCTATGTGAATTCGACTCGCACTTGACCGGTTTTATTTGTATCAGTCTATCCATGACAATTACAATGGTCGAGTTTATTGTGAAACTCAAATCAGTTACAACAAACAATTGGTGATGATTCTTCTATGCACTTTTCTAAACTAAACCTAATTTAACAGTCCTAAAAGTCCTTTTGCTTTTTATAAATTATGATACAATAGGCCTAGCTACAATTTTAGAATTAGTTCTTGTTTAATTTAGAAAAATGCAGCAGAGACTGTTGAAAAAGTCAAGTCGTGTCTAACAAAAAGTACACTTCAATTTTAAAACATTTAGCGGCAGCGTCACGTAAATCAACAAATGGACAATGAAATTACGACACCTCCGTGGGGGACTTAATTAACCGACCAGCAAATAAGATAAATGAACTGTCAGTGTAGCTAATGCGCCCTCTGGATGGAGACTGGGGCACTCAGACAGCAACTTTCCTCGTTCCAATGTGTATTTACCACTTTATTGTCATTGAAAACTGTGTAAAATGGAAAAGTTGCAATGCGTAAAATGTAACTGAAATGTGTTTTTACCTGACTGCGAAGAAGGAGGGTAATGAATTTGGGGTGTATATATGTGGGTATGTACGTATGTGCATTTCTTTGACTGAAGCTGTAGCCCAAACGGCAAGACGGACTTTGACAAATGAGGAGTCGTTGGATTTGTCTGGATCAGTGTTATGACACTGGCTTCATCCATATATAAAGCTGATATATTCGATTTTGTACAATTTAGTGTCAAAAAGTGTCATAGGCTGTACCTATTACACTCCTATTATCTGGATGAAACCAACAAACACATTTTTTATCCGGGTACCACGCTAGCAAAGCCGCGAGCGGCAACTAGTTAATTAATGAAGTTATCGAATAGTTGGAGCTAAATACGAATGTTCAAACTAATTTCCGGCATTCTAAAATACTCATCAACTTAAATTAGTTTAGTAGGTGTGAGTTCGTTTACTCACCGATATCAAGAAGATTTCTATTACCGAAGGCTATTTGCGTGCAAAACTTTTTGTTAACATTGCATTTCTAAGCGCGACAGGTGATTCGAATGGGTTTTTATCCCCTTATATTTTCTCATTCTCACATCGTTCTGTCTCTTTCACTCGCGTTTTGGTTAGAACCTTTTTTGGTGTAAAAATGAAAATTGCCCTTTCGGTCTCTGGCATTTCGGTAAACATAAATTTTAATATGACGTATGTGATGTGTAATAAAATGGGGAAAAGGTTCTGTCCTCGATATGAATACTAGGAAAAGTATTCGTTCATCTTTCTTGCAATCAAAAGCGCCAAGAGAAGGCAGTTGCCGTCACTTCACGGAACATACTTGACTTTGATCTATAGTGAAAGACGAGAAGTATGAATAACTTCTAAAAATAACGATATAATAAATATGAATAGGTGTAAGAGCAAGTAAAATGTTAAATTGCAATCGTAAACAATGTTTTTTAGTGTAAATTCAAACGGTAATTAAGTGATTTGCCAGCTTAAATAGGAAAACGTCGTTACATTAAACTAACATTTGCCGAGCTCGTTATTTGTTTGGTATCACACTCAAAGCGGCTTTCGTTACGGTATTTTCCAATGTGTTACAAAGTACCTATTACTGTGTTCTCTCTGCGGCGGCTTAGGTTTAGTCCGTTAGTCGTACAGACTTCGATTCGAGGTATTTCAACTATTTCAATTATTCTCACTTTAACGTTTTATAAATTAAACTCTTTTAGTTGTTCTCATAATACAATTTTTATGACTTTCTTGAAGAACTACTTAAAAAGTGCTCACAGAGAGCACTGGTGGTCCAGTTGGTAGTGACCACGCCTTCCTTTCTTAAGATGGTGGGTTCAAATTCAGTCGTATACCAATAGATTTCTCTGTACGAAAAAATTATGTGCGCTATACCAGTACTCTGAAACGGTGAAGGAAAACATCATGAGAAAACCCGCCGCTTAGTCAGCTCCGCACTTATTGACTGTCTTTCCTGTGGACAAGGCCGACTAAGCTGAAAAGATGGAAAAGGTGCGGGGTAAGTCTACTCCATCTTAATTCATCTCGGGCACTACAACTTCCCTTTAGTGAAGGTAAACGTTGCCTCCTGACGCTGTATAAATCATCTGATGATAAAAGGCCTTATTATATCTACTCACAAGTTAGAACTTTAGTAATTTTTAAAATCCAAATAGTGAACAGAGTTCATAGCTGATGTTTAGACCTGATAGGTACGAGTAAAATAGGTATGTAATTGAATGGAAGTTTGAACTTTTAAATTCATTCTTTCCTTACCTACAAAGTATTAAAGTTCCTAAGTAATCTGAATCCACGTCGAAACTTTTTAATAAAGTAACAACGCTTACGAGGATAAGATTCTCGTCCATGAAACGATACAAGTATTTTTAGTTGTCTCCGCAACTTTTATTAGGTATTAGGGATTTCAACTGAAATTACAAATTAATTTTCTAATATCCGATTTTGAAAGTATCGGTAGCCTGTAAAATTGTTCGAAAAAGTTTAAAACATAATTTTACTAACTTGTTTTCGAGGGTCTTTAGGAAATACAAATCGTTACATAATAGAGAAGTTTTATTTAGGTGTTTTTTTTGTCTGTCGAGAGATGAATTAAAATTTGTGTAGTACGGAAAATCACATGTTCACCTTTCTGATTCAGCATTGACTTTCATGCTTTGACACAATACACGCGCAGCGAACTGGTAAAGTGTAATAACAGGGTGTGGTCATGTGGAATGTTGGCTGCTGTGCAAATGCATGCATCAAGCAAAAAGTTATAGGTCATTTGAGTCGTAGTGCCTGGACATACGGTTCTGGAACCGCAAGGCGATCGTAGCGTACGCCGCAGTAATGTTCGATTCGAATGTTAAAACTCATGGCAAGAACTATGACTGATTCGATTCCAATAAATGTGCATAATACGAAAGTGTAGGTATGAAAATGATTGGCAGGTTATTAAGAAAATATTTTCATGAGAGAATATCGATAGAATGTTGAATGTAAATTAAATATTTTACAATTTGAGTACTCTACAGTTTTGCTGTAAACAAAAACTTTTGACACTGTCGAATTAAATAAAATCAACGTGTCTTAAACAGCAGATGCGTTACCCTGCGGTAGGAATTTGTACCTACTATGCTACCTCTAAGATCTTCGTGCATCTTACATTCATTATATTTTTTACGATACAACTGTAGGTAAATCTAAAATGGTACTAGCAATAAATTCAATTCAATTCAATTCAATTCAAGACAATTCAACAGAGCGCATTTTGATATGATGTCAGTATGATAGTATTTGTGTACGGACTGATGAACGGACTTGGCGAAACTTTCGTTTTATACTGAAAAACCTCAAAATGGTGTTAAAAGATTCAAATCACGATGTAAAACCTGACAGAGTCTGATCCATTTGCATGAGAACTGAAGAATCTACTTTGTAGCTGGCACTTGAAATTCAATACGCATTGAACTCTAGACCCGAGGGACTCAGAGTTTTTAGTCTTGTTTTTCGATGTCATCTCGTAATAGGGAAGTAGTTTCTCAAGATAAATTAGCCATTCATACTATTTATACCTTTTTAGAGCACTCGAGCCTTTTAGGGATGCGTTCAAAAGCCACTAGGCCTCTGTCAGAGCTTTGGCTAATCAACTGCCTTTCGACACGCAGACTCACTGTTAAAAATGCTGTTACCCGTCGGCCATCCAATTATTTGTCCGTGCTGAACACTGCTAAAATTGGTATTTTGAGAGCGCTAGGACAAAAAATTAAGTGTCTTATTACAATCTATTTTATATAATTCTTAAGTATGTCTTAGTGCAGAGGAAGGCGTTTTACGAATTTATTTGTAGATATAGGTACTAAAAGTAATGATTATGTTGTTGACTGCAATTTGATTTTATGATATTGGGGGACGAAAACTGCAACGTTGTCACTGACTAATCATGTCAATGTGAACATAATTAGTATGTCTTGAACAAGCAATGCGTTTCCAAGATAACTCCGAGGGGGTTTCGTGTTTGTATAATTTACCTTCTATCTTGAAGGAGGTGGTATATTATGTGATATGAAAACTACCTTGCAATTGACTCAATAGCAATCGCTTTGTTTTTTAAGGGCATTTTCTTTATTTTTTTGTGGATAATGAAACTATATGAATTTTACCAGTTTTCCAACTATGAGCAAATGTTTTCTTGGTTTGGTGTCGGGCCGAGCACTCTCAGATCTCTCTCTTTATTTTAGCCATCTTTGAGCTGCATGGCATCTTTTCTCCTCAGTCTCCTTGTGTATCTATCAGAGTGTGTTGTAAGTTACTGTGCCAGTTGACTTGAGTGGTGTTGTAACTTATTTTGATACGCTTGAGCAGAAGTTTTGATCTACACAGCTACTGTGTTGAATATGAAACTAGGAAATTTTATATAACTTATGATAGATACACGCGAGCAAAGCCGCGAATCGATAAAATAAAGTACATCAAGCTTGACGGAAAGAGCAATCAGTAAACATGGGCCCAGAAATAAATCCCGGGAATTCCCCGAGGAACTAATTGCAGCCCTATCCGTATTGATGGCCACTACACGGGGATCAATGTAAATTATCTCGCTCGTATCCACAAAACGCCATTACTGCCTTCCAATTCTCGGCTCAATTAAGTCCGAGATGATCTATATCTGTGTGAAAATCGATGTGTAACTTGTTATACAAGAAGAAACTACTCACTCTGGTTGTTCATTGTCATCTTCGGAAACCTTCATTGTGCGTGATCCGACACGCCCTTGGCCATTTATTTATTGTTAAAGTTGTCAAAATCCTTTCCCTTATCGTAGGTATTCACTAAATCGGAGCCAAGCTGGATGCGATCGCCACGCCCCCTACCTCACGCAGAGAGCCGTAATTAAAACTTTGTTCAATAAACTATGATTAAAACTTCCACAGGCACCATCCATATTTTTTTCAGAGGGTAACTTATGATTTTCGAACGCTTTGAACAACTCTCTAGCTGCGAGTTCACCATTTACTAAAATAAATCTAACAAAGTTTATTATTGTTTAAAGCGATAAAATACACTACTCGTATTTAATGCTACCTACGTTCGTATTATATTAAAGTTGTGGAACGCCCCGCGATTTTGTCTGCGAGTTGAGTTTTAAATGAAAAAGTAAACTCAACCAGTTAGTCAGTCAGTACCTAACGCAAGAGTTTTATAGTACTTATATTTAGATTAGGTACAAGATTTGATTACAAGTATTTAAGGCCGGTTTCCGGAGTTGTGCTACACGAGTAAATGGTGTTAGTGATACGAAAGCTGAAACACAGCACAAACCGGCTTTTGGCTTGAAAATGGTTGTACGCTGTGACGCTCGCCATCAGCACGACGTCTTGGAAAACTGAGCCCTTGAAATGGCTTTGTTATGCTTCTACAAACATCAAAAGAACTATTGCAGTTTATACGACATATTTATATATTGTTAGTTATTTATATTGCTTCTCTCCCCGAGCATGTCGTAAAAGTCGACTAAGGGATAGTATCGTCTCCAACATGATGAGATACAATAAGCAAGTATTCCCAAGGAGGGTTGACGTCAGGCAGGCGGCCGGTCATAAAACACCTTAGCCAAAACTTTTACAGCGTGATCCAAGGTTCATGCTGTGCCGACCCCACATAGAGTGGGATAAGGGCAGGAAGATGATGATGATGATTTATATATTGTTAGCCGAGTCCTCTAGCGATGAGTAATAGCGTGCCTATAAAAGCAACTGCAAGCAGGCTGTAGATTCATCAATCGAGGTTCGTACCTAAGTTGTGCCCTTGCGCTAGTTGCCACAAAAACCTTTTTCTCGGTGTCGCGCCCTCTGCGCTCACCAAAGGTAACGCTGCCAGCGGTCATCTAAGACCCACAGCATTTATATCCGTCCGAAAAAAAAATGTAGGTTCATTTGCTCGTTGGCGTTCGATGCGTAAACATAGGAGGAAACTTGTTTTGATCATTTATAAGGTCGCTTGATCCATTTTTCTTGTTGTCGCGTACTTGTGTTTTTTTATGTGTTAAAGTTGTCTTGTTCCATTTTGGTTGTTTTAGTTATTGTTGTAAGAAATATTGTTTTGATTAAAATAAAACTAAGTTTGTCGTTAACATTTTTTGGTATCTTTAAACAACTCCTGGTCCTTAGAATATAATAATACACCATGATCATTAGTCATCATCATCATCATCATCAGCCTATAGCAGTCCACTGCTGGACATAGGCCTCCCCTAATGAGCGCCATTGCGTCCTATCTTCGGCTTGACGCATCCAGCCAGCAGCCTTTCGCAGTCGAGATCATCAGTTCCATTATGAAAATACTTCTTGATCCTACTACATAAAGAACTTTTAACAACTAAGTACTTCTTAAAAACGATTTATCACTAAGAAGGCTTTTTTAAATTGGTGGTCAATTTACATAGGGCTATCTAGTACATTTGTATAGTGATGTCCGGTTCCAATATTCTACTAACAGACGACGAATCGTTCATTAACATAGCTCGTATCTTTCGAGAAGCGCCATAAACAACTTTGAGATGGTAACAATCAATCCATCGTCCGTTAAGAGAATACTTGAACCGTGCATTAAGGGGGCTTTTTTCCCAATGAGTTTACTCTCTTACACATTCCTTTCATAATCACAGTTTCATATTATAAATCTTAGGACCCTTATCATAAATAGTAGCATTATAAGTAAAACCCCATTGTTCTACTTTCATTAGGGTGTTTGTTTTGTAATTTTATGCAAAGGCCTCTACTAGGGATTAGGGATACAGGTGAGAATTGAAGGGGTGTGCTCTTGAGCATGTTGGGGCATGTTTGTTTATCATCAAACTCTCTATGGGTTAAAGACTGTGGCATGGTGAGTATGTTTTTCTATAGGAAGTCGAAATAACGCATGTAGGTAGCTAATTAGGTACTTCTTAATCCAATTTTGCAACTTTTTTGTACTTAACTTAGTATTGGTTTTTAGAGAAGCCTCTTTTTTTACCTGAAATAGGTTTGCGTTTGACCAAATTCTATCCGAAGTCAAGTAACATGGTCTGCACGCTTACCTAGAAGGAACCTATTGATTCCCGAATTGAAAATTATTAACTGAAATAAACAAGTCTAAGTCTCAGTTGTTTTAAAATGGAAGTCAGGTTTATGGCACAATATTGGTTCTTAAATGGACCCCGTCATATTCCGTCTTGTAGCTTGTCTACGTGTGTGTGCAGCAGTGTCAGTGTGGTTCGGCGGTCGATCAGCTTGGACTCCGCCGGTTATAATATTCCAGGGTAGCCCCCGGTAGGATTTCTAAGCTCGCCAGTCTCAATGACATCCGTCGAGCGTTTACCAGTGTCAATGTCGCATTCATTCTTGAACCGAATGGTCTGCTTCGTGATGAAGATAAAAGGCCCGACAGTATGACTCTAGTTCCTTGGGAGAGAAGAAGGACTTTGGTCTGGGACGCCACATGCGTTCTTATTTGCCGGGGACTTCAGTTAGGGCCGGCGGCAGATTCGGTCGAGAATCTCAAAAGGCACAAATATGCAAACCTCGACGGGGCTATTTGAGCCTTTTGGGATCGATACCCTAGCTCCGTGGGGCACGGGAGCCTAGCGCGTTTTCAAAATTATTTCATGTGGTGTGCTGTCAACCATTTGCAACGGTCTTTAGATAGCCCTACAGTTTATTTTACTTTTTAAATGTTATCTATATTAGTTGTATATTTTTTCCGTTAGTTAATTGATTCAGGCGTGAAGTCCATTTTAAGATACTCGTAATCGTAATACTTAATAGATGTTAAATATCTAGTAATAATCTAGTGCCTAACTAGTAATTATCTCCAACATGATGTATCTATTTGGGCGATAGGCTGATCCCATGTCACCATGGATCACCATAATCTATCTTGGAACTCTTGGATCAGTGGCTGCAAGTTTTCTTATGAAAACTTGTCGCTCTGCCCACCCCGTTAGGGATAAGGGTGTGGTAATATGTAATGTATGTATATATCTAGTAATTATTCTTGCTGTATGTAAATGTAGTATTTACAAGTATAATCCACGAGAAAAAAAATAGTTGGGCTATCTGAAGACCGTTGCTAACGATCTACAGATAGCCCACCTAATTCTGTTTTAAAGCATGTATTATTTTAAACGTTACATTTTATGTCAAAGGTTTCTAGTTACAGTTTTCATTCACTCGAGTGAATAACTATCAAATCCCCGAAACGTTTATTAGTGGTGCAAAGGTCAGGTTACATACCCGCAAATTCAAGCCAATAATAGTTATTTTACGACAACATAAAATACCTTGTTCGAACACGATTTCTTCACTCAATGTTTAGAGCATAACTGGCGTAATAAATTCTTGTGAAAAGCTTTACCTTAATAAATCCAGTTCGAGTCAGATTCGCTGGCCGCTATAAATTGTTAAATAAATCGTTCGAACAACAAAATGGATTTACTGTGAACGATATCTAGTTATTAGTTGGGAGTCGATCGAAACGGAAGTTATGTACGTTTTTAATAATGGTATTGTGGATTGGGAACCTTTAAAAATCATAGTAAGTAAGTTCGTATGAGCTAGTGGTCAACTCTTGTGACGGAGTTTTTAGGCCGCCTAAAGGCCTCCGTCATGGATTAACGACTTAAAAAGCCGGGAACGACAATATAACATGCCCTCCGAAGCACGGAAGCGCTCAGCTCGTTATGCCACTTGCGGTCATCCATCCGAATTGTGACCGCGCACAACGTTGCTTAACTTCAACGATCAATCAAAAACGTCTAAAGAAGCTACGCCACGAGCGCTTCAAAGAACCACAGTCAGTCGTAGGTTAACTGTAATCTCAGCAGTACATTGCGACCGCTAAGATACAATTACATATGAGTACCAACAAACATAATATCACGCTTGTCTCCCATAAGGGTAGGCAGAGACTTCTGATCTCCATTTCTCCTAACAGCAAACTTCAAACGGTATGGCTGAAAAGAATAATATATACATAACAACAAATATGGATAAGCAACACTAGTTTAAAAACCACTTAATTTTCTATACTTTTTTGTCCTTTTGTATTGGTTTTAGTGAGAAGTTCAGTGCTAATTTTATAATAACTATCCCACACATTATTACTTCAAAGCTGAACTGAGAGTAAAGAAAAAACATGGAATGCGTCCAGCTGCTTCTCTCCCCGAGCATATCGTAAAAGTCTACTAAGGATCTTGGGCTGATTGCCTGTCACCATGGCTCACCATATCCATCTTGGGACTTTGAATCAGGAGTGGCTGCAAGTTTTGTGGCTCTGCCCACCCCATTAGGGATACGGGCATGATAATGTTTATGTGCGTCTCTTAAACACCTAAAATAATTAACAAACCCAAAGATCAAAGCTTGGCGTATATTTTTGAAGTATTTGAGGATAATCCGAAGTAAAGTGTCATGTTTAGCCGAGGGTCATGTTCCGAGGGTCAAGCGGCGGCCGACACTGCCACTCCGGCACTTGTCGGGTGATACCTGTCATGCCAAGTGACATTATTCAACGCGACAATTTTCCACCTGTCTCCGTCACGCCTTGCTTGATAAATGTATCGGTAAACTATGAGTACTTATACTGAATTTGGAAATATTGTTTCTATATTCATTTACAAAAAAAGTATAGACAAAATCTGTCTTCAATTTTTTTATAAATATGTGGAGCCATTGCTTTAAATTACATTAAATAGTACAAAGGCATGTGCATAACACTATCATCTACTCGTATTTTGTCACTATCATTTTATTTATCACCAAAATAAACCCCTACAATACAATCACATCATATTTCTCAAGATCCTTTGATAGAAAGCTACACAACATTTCAATATCTGACCGCAATTGAAAGAATATCTGCGAAGACGGTCAGAAGGAGCATTTCTCTCGTCTCCGTTATTGGTCCATCATTGAAACCTGGACGCGGTTAAACTTCTGACACCGCGTCAGCACGCCGTAATTGAATCTTGCGGGTCCGACCGTGCCCGGCAAATGCTTATGAAAACCCTCACTTCAACAGATGGAATATAGAATATAGATGATAAACTGCAAAAATGGATCATATTTTCAGATAAGAATCAAGAGACAAGTGAAATCTGAGGTAACAAAAATGAATTCCCACAATTTACAGAGACAGAAGCTTCTATGCCAGATTTCTCGAGAGAATGTGGCTTTGTTAAAATGTAAAGCACAAATCAATTTTCAACCCATCCGTACCAATAAAACTCAAATTATGAAAGTCGGGATCAAGCCTCATTTCCTTTGAGGCAACGTCTTTGTTGATTCGTTTCTTCTTATTTCGCTAGATATTATTGCGGCTCATACTCCACGAGGTTTGTGTTAGAAAATAATGAACCTTCCGTTGTAATAAAATCCTGGGGAATATTCAAAAATATTTCTTAGGGACAACAATAAGACTCATATTTTGTTATGCAACACAACATCGTTATGGTGAACAACAGATCTTTAAAGATTTCCTAAATCTTTATTTCTTTGAGCTTGTTGGTTTTCTAGTGAAATAATGAAGTGTTCATTTTTCTGTGAACTCTTTTATATTTTTGGAATTCACCAAGATGCTTGTATTTTTCCTCTGCTATGTATAAATGAAATCAACTACTAGGTATGTGACAAACAGAAATATAACTGTTTATATATCGACGACCTCGGTGGCGTAGCGGGCGAGTACTCGGCTGAGACGCAAGAGGCGCGGGTTCGATTCCCGCTACGGGAGAAATGTTTGTATGTTCTGCAAATATTTCTTCCGGGTCTGGGTGTTGTATTATGTATTATAAATATGTATTTACAAAAAAAATAAGTAAAAAATATAAGTATTCTATCAGCCATCTGGTGCCCATAGTACAAGCTTTGCTTAGTTTGGGGCTAGATGGTGCTGTGTGAAAAGTCCGCAAATATTTATTTATATATGTTTGCAGATAGGCGATGTACAGAAACATGTCTCCACCGCCTACCAGAGCTGCCTGGTGGCTCGCCACATTCTTCAGCGTCTTTGTCACAGGTGAACAACGTTTATTGTTGTTTTATTTCCACTGATTCAACTAAATTTTCGTGCTTTAAACAACGACTATTTAAGGGCTATTAGAGCCGTTCGATAGTGCGCTATGTACGAGTATCATGCTGGCCCTTGTGCCAGATGGTACTAACAGTAACTGCAGAACGGTTAAAAAACATCAGCGGTCACTCAGTGATGTCGGAGTCTACTTGCCTATATCAGATGATAATAAACTAAGGCCTTCTACCATCTATAGTAGATGATTTATACAGCGTCAGGAGGCAACTTTTTTACCTTCACTAACGGGACGCTGTAGTGCCCGGGACGAATTAAGATGGAGTAGGCTTGCCCAGCACCTATACCATCCTCTCAGCTTAGTCGGCCTTGTCCACAGGAAAGACATGGTCAATACGTGCGGAGCTGACTAAGCCGCAAGTTTCCTCACGATGTTTTCCTTCACAGTTTGAGAGTACTGGTATAGCGCTCATAAATTTTTCGCACAGAAAAATCCATTGGTACACGACCGGATTTGAACCCACGACCTTAGGATCGGAAGGCGGGGTCACTACCAACTATTCTTATCATCTGAAATGATCAGATGATAAGAATTTTACTGTTACAAACAATTTTCCTCTTCTAAAACGGTTGTTTACCCGTTAAGAAAACTAAAATAAGTGGGTAAACAACCGTTTTAGAAGAAGCTTAAATTTTTTCATAGTAAGTAAGCAAAAATCTTGACACAGATGTTTAATCTGGTTTCAGGGTTATTTCGAATCAAATAGTGAATCATGAATGCAAACGTTTTAGGGCGTAGTTTACTTTATAACCAGTATCGTAATATTGCTAGCTCTGAAAGTAGAATATTTAGAAAACTACAGACTGCAAGGCAGGCAAGGCGCCTCGTTAAAACTTAAAACCTTTAAAGCACCCCGGGGTGGTATCGGGTAGCCGAGTTCCTCATATTCAATCCATAACTACTGAAGAATATCGCTCTAATATAGTATTGCTGCTTACTAATGATAGAAAATGGCGCAGCATAAGTACGACTATAAGGAGAAAAAAAAACTATCCCCGGTTTCTATAAAGTTTGACCCAATTAATAAATTCAATAGTAATAACAATTAGACAATTGAATAATCGCAAATTATTAATTTAATTTTAACTAAATGCACATTATTATTATGTAATAAACAACATACATAACAGAGTCCGTTAGTTTTAAACAACCCGTAAATAACTTAACTATTGATATATGTTTACGTAACCAGTAAAATAAAATTAATCAAGGGTAATTGAACTCAACACGCTAAATCTCAAAGTTAAGCTTTCATCCGATCAAACGACAAATAATTATGCATTTGCAAAATAAATAATAAATTCATAGAAAACTGCTCAAATGAATTAAGTAGTTCTTAAATGTCCTTCAGCATTCATTCCGAGTCAAACTAATTGTTGATGAAGTGCTCTGTGAAGTAATTGATTTTATGAGTAGGTTATTTTACTTAAGTGTATTAGATACAACTAAAAGCATTATTTGTGTATTTTGAATATTATAAAACCAACCCAAATTAGTTGGAGATTTTACAGGCCTAATTTCAAGTAGGTAAAAAACTGGTAGAACATTTTGTATTTTTATATTAAAACGAATACCTACCTGGATTTTAGTAGTTCAAGCCTAACCTAATATAGAACAGTCATATTGATTATTGACAACTATTTATGATACGACTGAGTCGAGTCACTAGTTCAACCTGTGTGATGTTTTGATTATTGTCAAAAGCTTTAAATAAATGTTCTTTGTAGAATTGGGTGTTATTAAATTGGCACTCTTTGTGGAATATTCTATTCAGAAAAAAAGAAATGTGGGATTTATCTTTGCAGGTGAAATGCCGATTCAAGCGGAGGTGGAGCCAGAATTTCTGCAGAAGTTGGAAAATTTCACGGTCACGCAAGGCCGGGATGTATACTTTACGTGCATTGTCAACCATCTCTCTAACTACAGGGTGAGTCACATTTTATTAAAGCCAGTTTTCTACTTATACGACTAGTTCTTTCGAACCAGTGTAGTGAAATTATCATCATTATCCTTTTGCCCTTATCCCACTCTATGTGGGGTAGTTTTGGCTAAGGTGTTTTTTGACCGGCTGCCTGCCTGACGTCAACTCTCCTTGGGAATACTTGCTTATTGTATCACATCATGTTGGAGAGGATACTATCCCTTAGTCGACTTTTACGACATGCTCGGGGAGAGAAGCGGCTGGACGCATTCTATGTTCTTTTTATTCAGTGTAGTGAAATGATAAAAACCTTAAATAGGCTCCTTTCATGCACTTGTAAAGCACATGTCTTCATTTATTTAGAGTTTTATGACAATGCTTTTCAAGAGTACTTACTGATATAGTGCACATAATTTATCGAACAGAAAAATCCAGGAACAATAGGTAAACGGAAAATTTACTTTTTAATTTAAATTTTCAATATTCCGCTTAAATTACGATTAAAAACATCCCGGGATTTAAAAACTACCTACTGTTTTAACTGCTGGTAGATTGATGTGCTCATTAATTTGGCTCAGCTTATTGCAATGGAAATTGAAATCAACAGGAAAATCAATGCAGAAGATAATGATTTCGCAACTACCCAGTATTATTTTTATGATCGAATATAAGCAGAACGCTGTAAATATAAATATAATAGTTACTAAGGGTCCAATTAGCTCGGTTCTCATTTTACAGTAAGAGCGACCAAGGTTCTATAACTATGGAGGTAATTGCGCTTACGACCGAGTTTCGGTTGTAGCTTTGAAAGTTATTTGTTAATTGCTCTGAGAAAAAATAAGACGTTTTTCAAGAAGAAGGATTATTTTCTAAATATCAATGCAACATAGAATAATAAAATTAAAATTAAACTTGATATTCCTCTTATACTTCTTCGCTGGACTGGGACTAAAGAAAAAACATAGAATGCGTCCAGCTGCTTCTCTCCCCGAGCATGTCGTAAAAGTCGACTAAGGGATAGTATCCTCTCCAACATGATAAGATACAATAAGCAAGTATCCCCAAGGAGGGTTGACGTCAGGCAGGCGGCCGGTCATAAAACACCTTAGCCAAAACTTTTACAGCATGATCCTTGGATTATGCTGTGCCGACCGCACATAGAGTGGGATAAAGGCAGGAAGATGATGATGATGATGGTGTTGGGTAGCACTAATAAAGTAATTCCCGAAATTCAACTCCAGAGGACGCATCGAGAAGATTAAGTTCGTATGCTTATGTAATCTCAACGCAGACAAAGACACTAAGCGTTCCACTAGTGTTGTTATACGAGTAGCATTTGGCGAAGTCCCACATAATTATAGCTTACTTCACATCTATGTTCCTTTATTATGCTTGAAAGACTTAAAAAAAGGGTTCCTTTTCTTGGTTTTTCAAATAATCCTTTGAAAGTTAAGTTGGGTATTTCAGTTCGGCTCCAACTCCTCATCGTTTCCTTCCACTCGTCTATATGATGTGCATTCATCGAAGCGTCCTTTCGTTGCGAGCCAATATGGAGATCCCGGCCAAACAAAGGCTGTTACAATGTAAACTGAACAAATGAATGCGAAAATTCCAATATTTTTCTGCTATGACGTAGTAATATAATTGCGGATTTTAAAGGTAAAAAGATATCGATCAGTGTTTGATTGCGGCGCATTTGTTAGTAAAAGTGAGTAAGATGAAATGGGTACCTACCGTAAGTAAGGCTGTTGCAGATCCTACATATTAATGATCAGACATTGCGTGTCTTCTTTTAGAACTAAAATTAACAAAAAAAATTGTACAACTTTACTGGCCGGTTTTTTCATATACAAGGGTAAACTTTTTAAACTTGGGGGAATTTCAAAAATGTATATTTCCTTATGTATATTTATTTACATACATATTATCACGCCCATATCCCTAACGGGGTAGGCAGATCAACAAGAAACCTTGCAGCCACTCCTGATTTAAAGTCCCAAGAAGGATATAGTGAGCTATGGTGACAAATGATCAGCCCATCGCCCATATAGATGGTTCATCATAATGGAGAGAATACTATTCCTTAGTCGATTTTTACTACGTGCTGGAGAAGAGAAGCAGCTGGACGCATTCTTTGCTTTTTCTTTACTTCCAGCCCAGCAGAGAAGTAATAATGTCTATATTTTATATTTAAAAAATATCCTTCCCCGTGAACGATAAGTATCAAGATAGCCCTGCATTTTGTACAATGGAAGCTGTAACGTACCTGCGATTGCAAGTATTGCGGGGCTCTACTCAGTAAGCCCATTATTCATCTAAGCATAAGAAAGTGGCACTAGAGAGTAGCTGATGGATGCGCAATATTGACTCATTATAATTTTATAACATGTCATCTATCATCATATTACTGATGGATGATGACCCTTATTCAATGAAATGGCAGATATAACTACTACTTTTATAGAGACTAAGATTTTAAACTCTCACCATAAACATCATCATCTGATAAAAACGATTTCTTTAAGGTACATAAAATCAAATATATTTCAATAATATTATGGAATGCTAGCTACTAGACTTACTTCGAGGGCAATATTTAAACATGCATGACTTCTTCGCGAATTTGTACCAGGAGGATTAAAGTTGTAAACTATTCAAAGGAAACCAGTACAATCCTACTTCCTACTAATATTATAAATGCAAAAGTGTTTGTGTGTGTGAATGTTACCACGTATCAAATGACTCAACCGATTTTGATGAAATTTAGTATGTAGATAGTTGGGTTTTGGAATAACACATAAGTCATTTTAATTTGAGACAGAGTGGTAAAGTTCATGTGAAAAAACTTGTTTCGATTCGCTCAAAAGTCGTTACCATGAAATTTTAAAATAATTAATAAAACATGTATTTTTAATTTTCTCAAAATGACCCCCGCGGGATGCAAAGGAGTTCTAAAGTTTCTATGGCAACTTCTTAACGGGTGGTGCGGTTGGTTCGAAACTTGGTTAGGATACTTTGAGAATTAAATCAAAGAATTTTTTCAAAATAACCTTCAAAAAGGGGTAAAATGTGGTGGCAAAATGTACATCACGCGAGCGAAGCCGCCCGGGTAAACCAGTTTAAGATAAATTCAGTTTTATTTCTAAAAATAAATAAGCTGAAAATCTACACGTAAGCTATTCTTAGTGACTGCTTCGTAGAATTTGCTTTTCGCCCGAGAGGTATTCTACTATGATCGTCGTAGGCGGCACGCACACAGACAAAAAGTAACCGGTTACAACCTTCGCTTGCATACGAGTTGCACCGAACAAAAATAGAAGCTGAACACAGTTTTTTAACTTTTCAATCTGATACAATAAAGTATCGGTTGTTGAAACGATAAAATGTAAAAAATAAATCGGTTTGTTTTAAAACTGGCGTTGAAATGGAACATTTAGGACGACATGCCTCAAATGTTATTGTTTTTTCGTCTGCGTACTGGGTACCTACGCATATTTGTTGCTGTTTTGTTATCTAGCAATTAGATTATATTGTAGCAAAATAGTGGCCTTTTGTAAATTTGCCTAGATCAAAGTAGGCCAAGAATAGGTATCTGTTTTCAAACCCAAACCGCGACACAAACTTGATATCAGCACGACCGAATTTCTATCCTTATTTCAGTAAATGGATATTAGTAAAATTTCAGGAAAAGTTTTGACACGCAGAGTTTCTAAATGCTAATGTCATAAGTGTATAACTCTTAAAGCAAATAAAATTATCTCTTCTCTGTCGTCGGAATAATCTCGCGTATTCGATTTGGTTCGGCAAATGTAATTCGATTCATAATTTTCTTCTGAGAATCGATAAGATCATCCAGTTCTCCTTCGTAATGGTTATCGACGCCTTTGAACCGTCGGTGAGATTGGACGCAATCGAAACGTCGGGCTTACATAGTACGGTGTCTCGGCCAAATGATAACTGTCGGTACTGTACACTAGCAAATTATCCTCCAAAAGCCAATATTCCTCAACTGATGAAACGTTCCGTTTGAAGTCCGTATGTCCAGTAGATTGCAGCAGATTTGATTGTGAGGGAGTACTCCATTGGCATTATGCCGACGTGTATTCATATTCAGTGACAATAACGTGTGTGTTGCTGACATTAGTACAGTCATGTATATTGGATGCATATATATATGTGTCATGTATGTGAATATACGATGACGACGACGCTCTGAATATATACTATACTATAATACATTCACATAACTAACACGTTAGGTTTCGAGAACGTTTCGATGTGCCTAATATGAATCTGTAGAACAAAAGTTTTGATTGTAACTTACATAATAACTAGGTAAGTAATTTTAATTTATATCTGAGCGACTGACATTATAAATCCGAAAGTTACTAAGAATGTTTGTATTTTCGTGCCTCAATCAAGCGACACGAATGAATGGTTTTCTATAAAGCTTGAAATATACATAGTCGACCTGGTTTGAACACTACTACCTACCAGTCGTATTAAAAGTTATTTCGAACGAAGTTGGTTTGCTATTCTATGTTTTCGAACCAGTGTGGTGAAAGGATTTAAAGTGCGTCTCTAAAGCTGCCTTCTTGCACTTGACACAATACATGTTTTCGAATATCCTACTGATATTATAAAAGCGAAAGTTTGTATGTATGGATGTTTGTCACTCTTTCGCGCAAAAACGGCTGAACGGATTTGACTGAAACTTGGAGTATACATAGCACATGTACTGGATTAACATATAGGCTATTTTTATCCGGGTACCATGCGAGCGAAGTCGCGGGCGGCTGCTAGTTGTAAATAACGTAAATTGCTTACGGTACCCTATCCACTATCCCACAGAATGTGAAGGTGAAATAATTCTCACAAACAATGAAATTGTTACTAATTTATTTTCCAACCGCAACAAAGCGAGATGTCACATGAAAAATGCCTGAGAGCGGCACAGACGAGACGCCCTGCATTCCACGGTAGCATGCATTTGCGAGGAAAGCAGGCTGATGCTGGCGCCTTTCGTTGTCTAAGGGAGGGATTTCCTATAGGAGGAACAAAAAATATAGGTACAAATGGTTTTCCAAGCGTGGTAGGGCCGGGATAAGGGCATGTAGATGATGATGATGGTAGGTGTACCCATACTCTGTTACAATCAGGCAGTAGTTATCAAAGTATCAACTTGTGGTAGGTAGGTGTTTTTTGTACTAAACTATTTTGAACTCTAAACTCGTGTTTTATGTATGTAAGTATTTCACTTGTTTCTGAATGTAGTCCAGCCTACGAAGCAGGCTTTGATTGAAAGAAAAAAAAATATTCCATAAAATCACGTGGATCACTTGGACAGTTGGACACGTCTTAAATCAACGTTGCATTTACACCTGTTTGTTGAAACTAGACGAGTTAGCATTAGCAAACCATATCGCTAATTTGTCTCAATTTCCTAATATGTTGACTGCCGGCTACATAAATGCAGCCATTTCCACAATTTTACGTGTTGTTCCTAGAGTTTTACGCTCGCTACAACGTTTAAGTCGCATTAAAGTTTTGTTTCTGCAACACAAACGGCAAAACTCTAGTTTCGCGGAAATGCTAGAGATTTATGACATTAATCTGAGATAATAAATGAAACATGTTGCATGCAGCCATTAGCAGCATTTTTCACTGTCGAACCACATCCATAGTAATATTTTTGATCAGATAGATCACCGTACAAAAGTCTTAATAAACCCGCCGTATCGCTTTTGTCTTTTGTAAAGGGATTAATTCATCAATCTGACTCGTGCTAGGATTCCTTTAGTGGAGGACTAAGATAAATACACGACGTCTGATAGTGGTTTTATCAGACTTGAGCTAGTTTAACTAAAATAGAGCTTAAATTTGACACAGTAAGTATATACATAATTATTGTAACATCTCTTTAAAACATAATATCATCATCGCGTTAGTTAGTATTTCAGAAGCTAGACGAAAATTGCCAAGGCGCACAATATTCGTGATACTATAGGTATAAGAATCTCTTTTTATGCCGTTGACACATTTTATAGGTAGTCTTGAAGTGAAAGAGTAATTCCGAATTCCGTGGATATTTCGTACGATGACATAGGTAACACTTACGTTGCAGAAACAAGAAATAGGCTTACACTTAGTCCATTCATCGTAAGCTGTACAATTCATGTAGATATGAGTTAATCCATGACATATGCACGAAACATGTCTCGTACAGACATTAGTTATGTAGAGCTAATTGCATTGTAGCTAGCGCTTTTGAGGTTCTCCGCGGTAATTTCAAGGAACGAACAGTTTATCTTATTACGAATTAACGTATTCTCCTGCACCAACGAACTGGACTCCAGCGTGGAAGACTGGTTCACAGAATCTCATATAAATAAAAAATAAACAAAATTAGGAGTATTTTATTTCTTAAAATCGCTAGTATCATTTATACGCGGCTCAAATCTACATAGAATTCACACCAAGCAACCAAGCGTGGAAAATACAGGCAAGAAACCACGCTTGGCTATTTTTTTTTTGGAAAATGATCCCTTTACAATCTTATATTATAAGAATCTTTGTCCTGACTGACTGACTGACTGACTGACTGACTGACTGACTGACTGTCAGACAACGCACAGCCTAAACCGCTGGACGTAGAGACTTGAAATTTTCAGTGTAGGTAAACCTTGGTACGTAGGGGTGTACTAAGAAGGGATTTTTCAAAATTCAACCTCTAAAGGGGTGAAAAGAGATGAAAACCTGGAATCAATTTTTGGTCTAAAACTGCACATAACCTATATCAAATTAAAGAGCCGATTTTTCTCATTTAGTTGATGTCATAATTACCTGTACATTCTTTATTTTTGGTATGTTTTTCATGAAAAATAGAATACTTTTATTTTGACATATGACAGCGATGATACACACAGATTAGTAATAGATTATACAAAACATATGGAAAAGGAACTGTCAATGCCAAATTACCTGTGAAAGGAAGCATAAATTATTACTGGTCTAATAAGTTTCCAATCTTGATTATTCATGGAGTTCTGACGTAATTCTACGTCTGATAACTAGATGTCGCTGCTAATTCTGATCAAATCCTAGAACGCACTGTCGTTGCGTTTTGAAAAGTTTACCTTAACTCTCAAAATTTTTACTAAATTCACCGAAATTTCTTAATTTTTAGATTTAGGTATGTTTGTTACTCTTTCACGCAAAAACTACGGAATTAACTTACATACCCTATTATTCATATTCGTTCGCTAAAGTTAGCCATTGCTTAAGGTTAGCCCTGTCACTGTTTGTCATTATGAAATGGTAAGAGATGGCAATACTTTAGTCATCGTTTAGCGTACACTATATTATAATGAATAATGAGGATAGTAGGTACCTACGTGTGCTGGAATGGGACATAGGGTACTTTTTATCTGGTTACCGCGTGAGCGAAGCCGCGGGCGGCTGCTAGTAATGTTTATAAAAGCAATTGGAACATTATTCAGTCCCAAGCATTTTTGTCTTCTATATAAGATACTAAGCTTTTTTAAATAGTTCTCTTTGTATTAGAGTTTTAAATTTAATAAATAGACAACAAAGAGGAGTGGAAAGAAAAAAACATGGATGAATTCCATGAAAGAGTTTGTGAGTGAGAAAGGAGTGAATTGAGATGACGGCTGATAAAAGATAGTGAAAGAAAACATGCTGTACCACCGCCTCAAAAGAGGAATAATAGCATATTTTTAAATCTACGTGTTTTTTCTCAGGTTGCGTGGATAAAGTCAGATTCAAAAGCTATTCTGGCTATCCACACAAACATGGTGGCGTTGAACCCGCGCCTCTCTGTCACCTACAACAACCATAACACATGGAAACTCCACGTCAGTAACGTCCAAGCAAACGACTCTGGCACCTACATGTGCCAGGTCAACACAGACCCTATGAAAAGTCAGGTAATAATATTCTCTTTTTATTTTTTCTAAAACTAAAGCGATAATAGAGGACTAGAATAAAATGTTTCAGCGTTACCAAAATATATACCTATTTTAAAATGCGGTCGGACTCAAATTAGTGTTTCATTGTATGGCTCACGAGGTAGCTTTTGTATTCTCATTCTAACTAATGAAGTTCGTTTTGAATGCAAAGTGCAGACTATAATGTTGCTTTCTTGGTAAATCCTAGGCTTCGCTACATCGCTGCATTGTGTGGCCGCAGACGTAATTCTAACTCATACGAAATGCATTGCTGTGCTAGGCAATTCCCTAATGAAATCAGAATAAAAATGTAGCGCCAACTTCTCCGGAAAATAGACGTGTGAAGACATTGTCGCAATATTTTATAATGAAATTCTTGAAAAGTAAATCCTTTGACTCAGAGGAAATATAACATTTATTCTGAGACGAAACCTTTTGTAAGCTTTATAAAATTGTAGCATTTTTGTACTTTATTGAAAGTCTCCTTTATTTTATACAAGAACACGATTTGGAATCTTTTATTCTAATAATATGTCGGCGCGTTCAATAGGCAAGAACTTCCTCTCTCGATTACTTTCTTTCAGATGGGTCATCTATCAGTGGTGATTCCTCCAGACATAGTGGACACGGTAAGCGAAGGCAGTTCTGCGCAGGAGGGTGGTAGCATCCGGCTGGCCTGCAGCGCGACCGGCGAGCCGGCCCCGACCGTGCTGTGGCGGCGCGAGCACAATAAACCCATCGTCTTCAGGCACGAGGGCGGCAGGGAGAGGAAAGGTCAGTCAACAGCCAAAAACGTCTCCAAACTCTCCAAGCTTCAGTAATCTAATACTTCAATATTTAATACTCGTTTGAGTATTTTTTCAGTTTCTAAACATCGATATCTAAGTATAATCATACTAGGTACCGCCCGCGGCTTTGCTCATGTGGTACCTGGACAAAAATAGCCTATAATGTTAATCCAGCACATGTACTATGTGTATTCCATGTTTCATTCAAATCCGTTCAGCCGTTTAGGCGTGGTTGAGGCACAAACATCCAAACATCCTCGCAAACTTTGGCATTTATAATATAAGTAACATGTATGTATCACAATGGAAAAATTTATTTCAAGTTGAAAGACAACAGTATTGAATATTCAGATATACCGACATAATGGCCTAAAAATAAACGCAATTCGAGACTATACAGAGACACAAACGATTTTCTTTTAACATATCTACAATAAAAAAAGATAAATAATGCAAACCCTTTTTTATACGAGACCACTTTAAATGAGAATGAATTTTATTAGATTTTAGCTCCACACAAAGATCTCATAATTTTAAATATTCTATGTTCGTATTAAACTCTGGTGTTGTACTGAAAGGCGCTCATTTGCACTTTAGTTATTTTGAAAAAAAAAGTCTGGAATGGTTGGTAATGAAAATTCTTTCTACAAAATAGTAGCCGGCGAGCAACCGCTATGAAGAGAGAAAACTCGAACAATTTATGAGTACGCGATTCAGTCGGTACTTAGATATACATACCGTGTTGTTTTAAATTCCCCTTTCTGAGCTTTACGAAGATCATTATCTGAAATTGTTTGCAATAACAGAAAACAGCTTATGAAATTCCAACGTTACAAATAATTTCTGCGATTTCTATAATAGACATAACTACAACACAAAAATCCGCCCACGACTTTTAAATGCAATTATTAAATAAATAACACCCAACAGTCAAGCACATAGCCCTGACCCCACACTAGGATTCCCTGCGTCGTGGGTATCAGAAATTACGAGTACCATGGTACCACAACACCCAGACCCTGAAGAAATATTTACAGAACATTCAAACATTTCTTCCGCAGCGGGAATCGAACCCGCGCTTCTTGCGTCTCTGCCGAGCAATCGCCCGACACGCCGCCGCGGCCTTCAATTGAGATGGAGTAAAAGTTGTTAACCGAATATTTTGCTATGTGGACTGTCAATATTTAAAAAAACTCCAACCGAACAATCATTATAACAGGGTTTGTTAATATTATTATGCACAACCATTTCCTACACTCGGCACATTATGATTAGTCACATACCCAGTTCGATGATTAAGCATGTTCACATGATACACTTTACGCATCTACTTTTATTAGACTAAACTGGCAAAGACTCTGTGTACCTACCCTTATAAAAATAAACCAGGTATGATTATGTTATTCCATAAAAAAAATGTTGTTTATAATTAATTTATAAATTTTGTGCGATAGTTTAGGTCATACTCGTAAAACAATTTTCAGTTTTATTTAACGCCATCGTTGTATTATTATGATAAGGTAGTAGGTACCATTTTCAAATAGGAAAACATTAAATACTCTATCTAAAAGGTACGTTCTCAATGGTATCAATATAGACTATATCGGTTCCATTTTCAGAAACACTTGTATAAGTGTATTAAAATATTCAAGAGCCGTTTCCGAGGAAATATGAGACGCTCCTTAGTGCTATCGTATGCTCAAAGCAGATTGTCTCTCAAGTTTTATCAGTTCCTAACAGTCCCAGAATCCGATAAAGTGCATTTTAAATTGACACTCACAGTGCGGTACTTAAAATTGTTTGTAATCATTTTAAAGGAGTTTGTTTACCTGCAAAAATACTTCGCTATTATTGTTTATTACAATAACATTTTGTATCGCGCAAGTACCAAGGCAATGCTTGAGCAAAATCTAACTTTATATGAACAAGGAAATAAGCAGATATCATTTAAAGAAAAGCCAATCCGAGCGAATACCTAAATTACCATCAAAACGAAGTAAAGCTTCATTGCGACAAAGTGTTACCAATCTACGGACAGTGCTCTCATTGTTAACCCTTCTGAGCGCGCTCTTAGGGGTGCGGAAAGCCGCCATTCCAGTCGAGTCTTTTTTTCCAATTCAATCTACTTTGCATTGTCCCGGCACTCACATGAAGCATTACACCTAGACCCCCCTTGCACTTGCTCCCACCACTTCTCTCTCCGATGAATTTTATTTACGCAAGAGAAAGCAAGCCTTAATACATATACCGCCGAAGACAATAAGGCGCTTCGAAACGAGATATAAAAGCTTTGAGTTAGTCTCGCGCTTCTTTTAGTAGGATCCCTTTGAAATGAATCGGATAATTCGCGCAGTTTACGTTATGGAAGTTTTTTATGTGAGAGTACTTTATTGAATGTAAATACTAATCGTTATCGGACTCGTTATATCAAGAGTGAAGTCACTTGTTGCAGCCTATAATTAATGGCTGTAGTAACATTAAAAACTTTAAGGTAATCAGTATAATAATAATAATAATAAGAAATAAAAATGAGCTCAGTTTTTTATCTGAGTTCGCCAACAGATATATTTACAGATAGAAAATAGAGCTCAGCTTCAAAATGGCTGTAGTTAAAAGTTTCTATATTGTAAGATAGTAGAAATATTCTAAATTTTCTAATGGAACCTACACAGAACCTAAACTACATCTTTGAGATATATGTATGAGTTTATTGTTTCTTCGTGAGTGAGCAGAGTATTATCAAGCATATTATGTCCACAGCGTCCAAACTTCTTCGCTGGACTGGGAGTAAAGAAAAAATATAGAATGCGTCCAGCTGCTTCGCTCCCCGAGCATGTCGTAAAAGTCGACTAAGAGATAGTATTCTCTGCAACATGAAGGGCAGGAAGATGATGATTCCACAGCGTGTTTTGATTTTTGGCATCTTTCTATAATATGCCTGTGATAATAAGATACCTCAAACCGTTTATTTGTGGCTTCTTTTTAAGGTTTCATCCAAGAAGCTGACGGATCTGACTAAAGGGCTGGCGCTTACTTCGGACAGAGGATAAGTATAGCTATCCAACGAAGTAACGTTGCCAGCCTTTTGGGGATCGTACTGCAGTCGGTGATCTGAGCTGTGTTTTCTATCTGTAGGCTAACTTATATAGAAAACTGAGCTCATTTTCATTTCTTATTTATCACAAAACAAATCGATGACGGGGAAAAAAGTTATTCTACTTTTTCGAACAACCCGGTCTCACAGATATATACGTCACCAATGGCGAGTTGAACAAATTATTTTGTACTCTTATTTTGTACCTTAAATATCGCCGTCATTTATTTCATAATAACTTGACTATTTTATATTCAGTATAAGCAAATATACTTACTTTAAACTGGAAACGGTATTTTCTTAAACGTGTAACTTAAATCGACTTCTTCAAACAAGTTCCATTCGAGGCTTCTTTACAAGGGGTCGTCGTTCGGTCTCAAGACGGCCAAAAAAGGACAACCGCCTCTCTCGACTGAATTTTTATGAACTTTTTTGTGGCGTTTTTATACGAAATGTAAAGTTATAATACTGTGGTAACTGGTTTCTGAAAGGACGCTGCATCCTAAAGGAAACTGTAAATTAAATTCCTTTTGAATTTTTCTTTGCGGTACGTTACAAAAGACATCATAAAAGTAAACAGAATACACGCTGTTGAGACCATAATGTGTGCCTAAAATAAAACAATACTGTTTGGGTTAAGCGAAGGCAAAACAATTGCTGATAATAAATAACGGAAGTTGGAAAACAATACAGCCCACTTCAAATAAAACCTAACCGAAAAATTGAGCAAACCGTGGAGGCATAACGTTAAACAATATCGGCAAAGGTCCGGAGTAATTCTTAATTCGTTGTATGTTGGTAATACTTTATCGGTTGCCAAGAAAGGGTGGCTGCGTATAGGATAACGAATTTTGTAAGTTAGGTATTCGTGCGAATGTCACCGCAGTTACCATAACTTTTTAGTGGTCGTTCTACCCTCGTAGGAACACTTCGTATTTTTAATAAAAAAAAATGCAATATAGTTTTAGTAATTTTCTGGCCTTAGGCAGTGAGATTCACAGAATAGTCCTCATTCAGACAATTCATAGTATTTTTCTAGAAACCTTATTAGGGTAATTTATTTTTCTATTAACGAAAGCTAATCTATTCCTTCCACCCCATATTAACGCCACATAGGTTGAAGGGTAGCGAATGCGTAGGCAAGAAAACCTTTCTTTGAAATATAATAATTATTTAATTTGATCATTAATGTGTTTTAGGACTCAGTGGCTTATCCCAAAATAATGTTTTCAAGTATTATTATTTTTATTCAATTTCATATTCAATTCTTTGAATATAAGTATAAAATTACATGAATAATGTATAGAAAGCCATTTAATATGTGAGTAAAACTGTTACGCCAGCTACAAAATAGTGACTAGTTTACTCCAAAGCATAAATCAGGATGTGTGAAACACCCGAGGCTACCTGCAGCACCTTCTTGCTAAAATTAATTCCCACAAACCCATGAAATTGTGTTTTACGCTAGCAAGGTAATGGCTGAAGTTTCATTACGTGCTTTTCTAATTTATTTTTATGGTTGTATAAGTTTATGTGCCATTTTATAAACATTCAGTTACAGTCGGTATGTGTTTGTATGTTTTTTTTTGCTGTCATTTTGAATCAAGACCTCGTTTAAACTAAACAGGAAGATTGTGGTGACCATAGATGAAGGCCTAATAACTAATCTACACTTTTAGTAATAAATCTATTTAGACCTCGATTTAGACTCAAGAACAATGAATGCTAAAGGCTAAAGCGTCAATCTGCGTCAATCCGACAGTCGATCACAGACTGTCAGATATTGACTCAATTTTTAATGGTTTTGTTTTCTCTTGCACAAGTCACTGATTATTTATTTAATTCTGCTTTGATCTTCTTTGATTCAATGAAAAACACATAAATCACCATGAACCACCAATGCGGAAGTGGCTTGCACTTCTACTCTAAGAGCACCTGAATAATGAAAAGATAGAGGGTACCTGACGAAAGCTGGCCCGGAACGGATTCCGATGATAAATGCCCCTTCAGTCTTGCCACCGCATGTCGATTTACCACGCTCAATGCCGCTACTTTTGTAATTTACCTGGATCTTTGAAGGATTAGTAACGCTCTAATATGTTTTAAATTAATAAATAACACCCAACAGTCACATACATAGTTCTGACCTCACACTAGGTAGGATTACCCGATTCGTGGCTGTGGGTGTCAAAAACTAGGTACGAATAGGTAGTACACCAACACCAAGAACCGGAAGAAATATTTGCAGAGCGTGCAATGATTTTTGCTCCAAATCGAACTCCTACCTCTCGCGTCTCAACCGAACTTTCGACTGCTACGCCACCGAGGTCGTCTCAAATTGACTCATCTGTAATCACAAATAGTTTGCAAAAATCAATTCAAAAATAAATATGTGGTAATAATAAAATAATAAATATGTGGTATGTGGATCTCACTCTATCCTCATAAACATGAGCTGAGTGAGATGTGTGCTAAGTTGACCAAAGAATCAAACTTCGTCGCCAGAGTTAGCCTTTTCCTCAACAAATCTCATACAGTGCCAACTTTTAAAAATATTATTATCAGTCCGTATTCTCCCACTGTTGGGCAAAACAAGAGATACGGGTGGTTCGAAATAAAAACTACTATCTCAAACTGCACTAAAAGGCATCTACATAAAAAATGACTCGCTCTATACAATACAGTACCTATGTTTTAAACGTAAAATGGTAATAATTAAAAAAAATACTGATTTACACCGCATTTGAATATTTTTTGTTTCAAGATTTTTTATGTTTACTTGTGGCTCTGCCCACCCCATTAGGGATATGGACGTGATAATATGTAGGTATGTGTATATTTTGAATAGAAAACAGCCTATTAGATCTAACTCGACGAAAATACCATGATCACGATTTAAATACCTACCTTTTTTTACTGATAAAGCACTACACTAAAAATTGTTGTTTGTTATCTTAAAACTTCTTTGGTTGCAACAAATATAAAACACCTAGAGGTAGATCCAAAACACGCTGTGCCAAGCCGTCCGAAAGTAGAAAAAGAATAAAACGATTGATGTACTGAGTGTATTTCAAAGACTCGTGTACCTCAACAAAATGAGACAGACTGAAGGAAAGTAGAACATACCATCTAGGCGCGGAAAACCTGAGGCCCGTCGGGCTGGGACCCGGACGAGACGCGACCGGGGCGCCTCGAAATTGCCGCAATAACGGTAATTGCAATTTGCCGTTGAAACTACGGACTGTCTTCATTGCCTTCCGGACTAATGCTGATAATATACAACTGCATAGCTTTAAGAGAGCACTGGTGGTCTAGTTGGTAGTGACCCCCCCGCCTTTCGATCCTAAGTCGTGGGTTCAAATCCAGTCATGTACCAATGGATTTTTCTGTGCAAAAAAATGATGTGCGCGAAAGGTGAAGGAAAACATCGTGAGGAAACCCGCGGCTTAGTTAGCTCCACACGTATTGACCGTGTCTTTCCTGTGGACAAGGCCGACTAAGCTGAGAGGATGGAAAAGCTGCTGGGCAAGCCTACTCCATCTTAATTCGTCCCGGGCACTACAGCTTCCCGTTAGTGAAGGTAAAAAGTTGCCTCCCGACGCTGTATAAATCATCTACTATAGATGGTAAAAGGCCTTTGTTTGTTGTTATAGCTTTACGACATTTTCGCAAATAGCTGCATTTAGATTTCCGCCCGCTACCCCAACAGACCATCACTGACCTGACACAGAAATGTAAAGCAAAAGTTTGCTTGTAATTTTTTTCTTTGACTCGTTGTGACTCTCTGATTATGGAATGGAATACTTAGGCGAAGACTCCTATGTACAAAAGAGTTGTTTTAATTCCGACTTCGAGACTGTTACGGATTTTTGTATAACTCGTAGTTTCGTTTTTTGAACCGCTTCACACCACTTTGCATAGCTCTCCAGCTCTCTTGTAAATCTGCTCTAAATTTTAATAAACACGTAGGTAATTTAATGTAGAATGACAAACATTTGTCAATTAAAGTAAATAGTTTAGCATATTCATGAATGCAGGTAATCAAACATGCATTCATTAGTGCCTATAGCGAAGGCTTTATCTTCTATAACAATTATAGTTAGTTACATTGGTTTGGAATGAGTACGTTCTGTCGTGTACCTTTGATATTCTTTTTAAAGTATATAAAATAGTATTAGAAAGATGATGTTTGTTCAAATATAAAATTAGGTGCAAAAAGGTGTAAACTGTTTTTGTATTAAAACGAATTTTAGTAATTTTCATATTATGTAAGGAACTTAACGCTCCGTGTTCTTGGAGGTGAGCGAGGTTGATAATTACGACACAGTTTTTAACTACTGCAGTTATCATCGAGTACTTGTTATGTTATTTATTGAACCCGTGTTAAAAAAACTATTTTGTATTTCGAACTAGAGTGGAATGAGCTTTTAAGGTGCGCCTCGAAGGCTCCTTTCGTGGACTTGACATATGCTTTCGAACTTATTAGGTTCTAAAAAATACCAGTTTCCTCGTGATGTTTCCCTTCACCGTTTGAGGGTGGTATAGCGCACATAATTTTTTCGAACAGAAAAATCCATTGGTGCATGACCGGATTTAAACCCACAACCTTAGGATCGGAAGACGGGACCGCTACCACTAGACCACCAGTGCTCTCGATATGGACGATGATAATGAGGTTGGCAACCAAATGTTCCGTATTTATTAAAGTAATAGACAGTTACTGAGGAGAGTCATACGACTAACAAAGAGGTTACGAATGAGAATGAGAAAGTCATTGCAATAATGTGGGAATAATGTAGAAGTTAGCTGCCACTGGCTGCTTTACGGCGTCCGACAGAAAAATATCGCCATTTATTAAAGACAGCTGAAGCGCTCACAGCGTTGGGCGTTTGTCGATATATTTTTAAAACTTCAAGAACAAATTAAAATTGAACTAACAAAAAACTCTTTATAACAATGAATGCAATATGTAAAGAAAAAATATTGATCCTGTGTGTTTGTGTAAATTGCTGTCTTACGAATTTCCTTTTTTATTCCAAGTAAAATATCTTTAAAAACGTTAGACGTGATGCTTTGAATAAGAAGTTTTTAAGAAAAAGAAGGTAGATATTTTTAAAGCTCTGCACCTAGTAGCCATCTTTGGACTTATAAGTATGATAGGACCAAACCCTGCCTATATATTTCAACTCACATACGACTAGTATTCCCAAGGAGGGTTGACGTAAGGCAAGCGGCCGGTCATAAAACACCTTAGCCAAAACTCTTACAGCATGATCTAAGGATCACATATAGTGGGATAAGGGCCGGAAAATGATGAATGATGATAATCAGGAGTAGCTGCAAGATTTCTTGTGATTACTTGTGGCTCTGCCCACCCCATTAGGGATACGAACGTGATATTATGTATCTATGTAGGTTGTAGGAATTAGTGACTTACGATACCCTGATGTCAATACTTTTAAATAAACTAGCTGCCGCCCGCGGCTTCTAGATAAAAGTATCGACATCAAGGTCTCGCCAGTCACGTCTCTATAAGCTTGGCCGGCGTTGTAAGCTTCACCAAGTACAAATAGAGAATGGTGGCTGCAGTAATAATAGCTCGTATTACAACTGGCAGAGCGTTAAATTTATATTAAAAACTGGCAGAGGACACAATGCGGTTGCTTAATGCCTATTGCGATTGTGCGTGTCCCGCGATGTTCTGCAATAATTACTTACATACACCACAAACTAGCTCCTATAGTTTCACTATGTTTTAAGCTTGACGTATAAAGGTAAAACATTTTTTTTATGTGTGTGGAAATTTGACACAGCGCCATCTAGCCCCAAATTAAGCAAAGCTTGTACTATGGGGACCAGGGGGTCTAGCCAAGATCATTTCTATTCTCTTTCCATCGTAGAAAACGATTGATAGCCGAGCAGTGTTGCCACCTTGCATTTTTTTTAAAGCGCTAGGTCAAAAATAAAATGTCATCAGATTTCAGAAATTTGGATTAAAAAAAAACACCAAATTCCGCTAAATTATTTCATATTAAAGAAACCCTAGTTTAAATTAAAAACGAACGAACAAGTAGGTATGTATGAGATGCAGAAAAAATAGTTCTTAGTATCTTATTAAGTATACAATTTTACGTAGGTATTTTACCTACGTAAAATTGTATAATGTTTAGTGTTAGTGTTTTTTTTTTAATCCAAATTTCTGAAATCTGATGACATTTTATTTTTGACCTAGCGCTTTAAAAAAATGCAAGGTGGCAACACCAATCGTTTTCTACAATAGAAAGAGAATAGAAATGATTTTGGCTAGACCCCCAGATGGCTGATAGAATACTTATATTGGTTTTTTTTATTACATAAAATACTACAACACTCGGACTCCGAAGAAATATTTGCAGAACATACAAACATTTCGCTCTTGCTTCTCAGCCGAGCACTCGTCCGCCACACGTTTACGAAACGTAAACAAATTACCTACTATGTTTCTTTTTACCACATTTAAGTATTGACGAGTATATTTTTATGTTTTGAAAATAATGCATGTGAGATTCACTTTGAACTCTTTGACTATTTATTTTGTACAAGAAAATATATTAGTTTCAGAAAAGCAACGAATCACAAGTTAACAAGCAGCGGTGGAGCTTTGCCAGAACGAATGAGAGTAATCGCACTAATTAGTCGTTACTGTTCCAACTTATACGTATTCGTAACTTACACCGAGCCCTAAACAAAAGTCCCTAAATTGGCCTGTCTGACCTAATTTCATGGGTTCCTGAATCACCAAGTATTGGCCGAATGGTCTTAATTAGAAGCATGTGTGACTTTATTGTCAGATAAAATTTATTTTAACCATGTGCTCGCAGATAACCTTATTTGATTACCAATAAGTGAGCCTAAACAAATCCGAAATAAGAACATATAATAAAATATGGACACAAGTTAGGTTGTGCAGAAAAAACTTTGTCTTCTCGGATTATGTCTGTTTCACAAACTAAAAACAAGTCAGACACATGAAGAAGTTTCAAAATTGTTAGAACGCCTCTTTTCAAAACTTTCTGAATGACTGTGAGCTTATTCAATTTTCAGTTTAAGCCAGTTTGTTTGAATTAAACCGTTGCAGTTATAATATTTATTGTGATAGGGTTGTTTTGATCTTTGATTGAGCCATTAACTTGATTGCTGTACTTTAGAAATTCAGTGCTAAAAGTTGGGTAAAGTGTTTTAATTAACGTTTCAACTCAGTCCCAGCGAGAGCGTAGCGAAGTAGCGTGTGAAGTTTACGAATTAACTGTTATATCCGTTTTAGACCCCACACTGTTGATTATTCCAATATTTTATTCATTTTGCATGCTATTTGGGACTTTCAAAGTTTAAAAAAGTTTCAAGTTTCCGCTATCTGTGGCTTGGGAAGAATGAAACTTATCTTGCATTTCAAATATGTTACTTAGGTACCCCCCAACTCACAAACAAGTGAATAAATCACTATCTTATTTAAAGCCTTACCCGGTCAATCTGTTGGAAATCAATCGGATCAAATAAGCCATATACAACAAAGTAAAGGTAAAGGTAGAAGTACGCAGCATCACAAATTAAAGGGATAACTTCTGCCAAAAATATCCGGATCAAGCGATATCCCTCCGCCGAGACCTTAATTGTAGGAATCGTGTAACATCACGAATGTTTCGTACCTACACATTTATTTGATAAAAGCGCACATAGGACGTGACGGGAATGTAATAATGCGAGCTTAATGTAGCGGTGCCAATCACGGTTCGCGTTTAATATGTGAGCAGGCAGATTGACTGGCATTCCGCATTTATTCCTCGGAGATATTTAACTTAATTATAGACGGCGGAAGTATGGGGTGGCAATACGGTGGTAATCTGCAAGGTAAGGGTAAATACCTCAAAACTTTGCTGTTGACAGAAAGCTGTCTACTATTAATCTATCTCTGATGTTCATTACCAAACTAAGGTGGGTTAGGTGGTTATACCTAGGCGGGTTTTTTTGCGATCCACTAGTTAGGTATAATATCGGATAGAAACTTACAACTAATACAAGTATCTGGATATTTATAAATATATTACGGCTTTTAAGTCATTAAGCCTTGACGGAGGCCTTTAGGCGGCCTAAAAACTCCGTCACAAGAGTTGGCCACTAGCTCATACGAACTTTCTTTTACAAATATTTTTTTTAAATACATAAGAAAACTGATCGACGTAATACTGGCCCGTTGAGCCACATAAGAATCAGCTCTTCGATCGCGCATCGCTTTGACCAGACGCCTGAAATTAGTATTCAAAACTGTATATTATTATGATGGTCGTAATTGTTGCAATGCTCCCGTTTGCTCCTATGCTGGGCGACTTACTTCGTCACAAATTCTAACATTCCGTGTTAATATTAAAAGCTAACTGGGTGTCAGTATCTAAAATGCGTAAAAAATAGTGATAAAGGACGCATGTGCTACGGGAGATTCTAGGGAAAAATAAATGAAAACTGATACGAAAATAAGTGTCTGTAGGTATTATGATGAACAGACACCTGAGATCAGTACCTGAGTTATTCTAGTAACCCAATACCAATCCCGTGATGTCGGACGTCACATCCGCAATATCTCCCTCCATATGGCATTTCCTCACATTCGGACAAGAATTTCTGAAAATTTTCTATAAAACATGATTTGGGAAGACAAAACGGAGGAAACTCCTGCCAGTTTTATCTTCATTTAGAATGTGTCCTGGATTCTCTATAATTATTTATTCTCTATAGTTTATAACTATGTGGTTTATAATCTTCCCGTGTCTAAATAAGAAGACTGGTATTATGAACTCATGATTCTATGCTACGGATTATCGCTACTAATATATTACGGTTTAGAATGTCAGTAACAGTAATCACATATGAGGTTCTAGGGAACATCCAATACAAACTTCAGATTTTAAAATCCGAAAATGAAGTCTACTTTCTCAAAAATCATATTTTGAAACATAAGACATAAACTGAGCTAAAAGCTAGGAACTAATGGCGAAAAAAGAACCAGTTAAATAACAATTTAATGGTGTGGCACAATTTCCTAGAACAACTTGCCTGAACGCGGTTGTAGCCTTATTTTTCGAAGGCACAAAGCAGAGCACGAGCATAAGCCTAATGGATTTAGCGTGTTAACTGCATTTGGGAGAATTACGCTCACTTACTTTATGCAAAATAATCGTGATGACTACTTTCGTGAGCATGCTTTTTGCACTCGTCATGATAAAGTCACACGTGGAAAATTTTGTGCAGTTTCTGAGTACTCAGATTATGACTCATTTTTATTCATAAAAGAGCAGTCAGTATAGTCAGTTCCAAAAAGATCATACTGTTTAAAAACAATGAATATATTCATAAACTTTCTCCAGGACAAGGAAAAGCTTGAGTGCCCTATTTATGTGATCACTTCGAACAAGTTGAAGATACTTTTTGAGGAAAAATCGTTTGCAGATTTTTCTCTGTGATCATTAAACTTTTTAAACAATACTTAAAAACCAATGTACATTATGTTTATTCATAAATGCGTTTTAATTTGTTATTTGTACAATTACTAGTATAATTACTGTATAATTACTAGTAGTGAACCGGGATCTCGCAATGTTTTGTTTCGTAGTAACGAGTACCCGAGTACCTAAATGTAGAGTCTAGCTTCCTACAGACTTAATCCTTTTTAATCTTCCTATTTGTTTAGGAATTCCGTTGAACAGCTTCTGACTCATCAGATAAGCCCACTATAATTACCTACTACCTATCTACCCACATTTATAAGTACAAATACTCTTAAAGAAAACATTTTAAAATAGTACACCAAACATTTTATCATAGCTACAAATTATTGTTATAAAAGTGAATTTCGGAGAAATTCACTATTATACCAACTAAACAAATAACGTTACAAATTACAATTTTGATTCACACGAATGTACATAGTTTATGAACCTACCAATCATGCAAAAATCACAGCGCGCAAGCAAACATTACCGGAATATCAGAATAACCACTCCGTTATTATGGAAATTAAGAAAAACCCACCGCGGCCGAATCGGCGCGATTCGGATGCGCTTTCATTATCATAATAAATACCTACGTGCCCATCACAGGCGTTCTTAAATTGGTCGGCTATTTTTCAACACGGTAACATTTAGTAAAACGGTCACGTATTTTTTAGCGTCAGTGGATCCGTACGGTCTAGTTTAATAATGTCATAACCGGCGCTGGGCGGGCGATAGCATCACAGATACATCGGCTTGGGCTCGGATTTCCAACAATAATTTATTTTATGCGTAAGGTCTCGGTTACGGGATGTTTTATGCAGTACCGTCGAATGAATACGAAAACGTTATTAACATATTTATTATTGATAGCGTCTCTGGTGTAAGCGATGTCTTTAAAATATAATGCTGCTTTCAATCTAATATGAGAGCCAATGTTTATTAAATCTATCGACAACGAGTATGTTTCATATTGACTAGGTGTTTTATGGGTGGTATGTGTTGGAATTAAGAAACATTGCTTGTGTTGTTTTTTTTATCATGTTGTCAAAATCCTCCAACAAATTTAAAAATAAATTTATAGAGTAATTTACCGTACATTGTACAGCGTATAAGATTGTGAATGTTTAAAAAAACACACGACCTATGAAACACCGCCTCCAGCGTACCTGGCACGACATGGCTGGACCTACCTGCCGGATGTCCATTAAGAGATTTTCATTGTTCAGCTATTTCGATTTATTTTTATTTCGTAGCAGATAGCGTACTTAATTACGTTTTTGTTTGATGTTCACTCGGTGGAAATAAAGAGCCTTTTTTTAGTGTTTTAGTACCAAGATAGTAAATTGAAAAAGTGCCCACGGTTTGTCAAATGCCTACGATTGAACCGCTTCGTTCTAGTAGATAGATGGGTCATAATATCTAATTTTTTTATAACGTATTCTCCGAACACTCCGTATTCTCCGCATCAAAACTATAATTCCCCAAAAATAATCTATAAAACATACACAAAATTCAGCAATTATAAAATAGAAGAAAATCAGCTGCTAACATAAAAACAGCTATGAAGATTATATTGAAAAAATTGGGCCTCATTCATGCCTCAATAATGAACCTTATTTGCCAAAGACTTATGCTAATTGTTTTGTTTTCATAGATAAGCTAACTAGTTACTTATAGATCCGATTACGAATATCGATAGAATACGACAAAGAAAAACTATTTCACCGAATTGATAATGCCTTTGTCTCGAAATTGAATTTTCTCACAATCGGTTTTTATATGAAAAATACGAGTAAGTTTAACATTACCCTTGTCTATTAACCCAGAAAGTTGCAGATTTGAGTAAATGTAATATTTTTATTTCAGTCACGTGCTGAATTTTATAGTCGACGGCCTTTTCGGATTAAACGTCAGTTGCAGACGAACTCAGCGAAGACGTAGGTTCCTGAGAACAATATCCAAACAATGTAAAACTAATAAAGAACAGAAGATATATAATCCTGTTATAAAAATATACACTGCTAATGTGCTCTATTTCGGCCGTTTTTAATAGAAATTTGCAGAGAAACGATGCGCTTTTAAGTCTTGATTAACACATGAGCATTGTTCTTGAATACGGGCCTCAGCGTATGTACAACTTTTACTGTAGCGCAACTAGTGAATTATTGAACACGGATCTAGTAATTTACATCCAGCAGTTAATCTGTAAAGGTCCAGTTTCATGGTTCGACTGCGACTAATGTTTTCAGCCCAATTGATGAGCGCTAAACTTTAGCCACTGAAGCGTTACCCTACATACTCTTTAAACCTATGTAAAAAGCTAAAATAGAATAAAAAAAGCTGCCATTTTACAAAAAAACATTATTTTAATTTTGAGTTTAAGAATAAAATCTATAATTTATTAACAGAAAGAAACTTACAACTAATACAAATATAATTTACAAATACCAAACAAACAGTCGGGCTATCTAAAGACCGTTGCAAACGGATTTTGTGTTGGTTTTGTTTATAGATCTAGCTATCTCTACAGATGGCGTTCTGGGAGCTATTCCCAGCATACGTCAATAATCAACAGAATTATAAAAGTTTCGCTAAAAGGAACTTAAGCATACCTCCAACCAGTCCATAATTCCTCCACCCCCACCCTTTCATCCATATTTTACAGCTCTTTTAACCATTCATTTTTAAAATACGATGTTCGACAAATTCACTTAATGCCGCGTTAAATGAACCGTGCTAGCATAATAAAAGATTTTATACTCAAAGCGATTTCAGAATGGACGAATATTTTCGTGCAACGAGAAAATGTAGTACTTGAGCTTCATCTTCTTTCGAATATTTTTGCACTCGGATGATTATTCTGTGTGAATAAGTTTGAAAGCAGCACTAGCAAACATTGCCTACATTACCCGCTTAGTTAAATACTGAATGTTTCAACAAGTTCAGAAGTTTGTTGTACTTTTATTAGGAAAATTATCTTGTATTGACTCGATTAACATTATTTGATGAACCCTCAGGTAAAAAACCATGCTTATTAAAAAAACTATTTGTTATGATTGGTTGTTTTTTTGTCTAAATATTATTGTAACAGATAACAATGTTGTTATGTTATCAACCATTCGCCCCCGTTAATTGATGAAAGGAGTCAAGCATAAGTGACAAGTTGTGTAGTGTGGGACTTTTCCCAGCCTTTTTAAAATACTAAATAGTGAAATAAAAGCAGCCTTATAGAACTTTTGCTGAGATGGTTACCCAGAAGAATAAGCTGGGTAAATCAAATTATAAACAACTAACTAACCAGACAGGATTTTCACAAGTTACCGGTAAATATTTTATCCGTTTAAGTGAGTTCATCCGTGCTCTGTGGGCATCACAAATGTTCCCCGGAGCCTTTTTAACGTATTCAATATTCGCATCTGGCTTTTTTTTGTAGGAGCCTTTTTCAAACCTTTAAATAGATTAGCTCATTTATTATTCAAAGTCAGCCCATATCAGTCTATCAGAAAAAGAAAACCTGTGCGCCCACAAATAAATCAAGCTGATATTAATCGTAAATAGGTTGGAAACGGAGAATTTATTTGGATAACTTGGCTGAATTCGTAAAAGCCTTCATGTTCCACTTAATTATCTTAATCTTTATGTCAAGTCTCTCTTGGGACTAAAACCGTGAACGAAAACCACTTTGCCGTGTCTTGTTTGGCATCATTAGCACTTTTAAGGCTCGTCTACACAATGTATTTTCACTTCATTCATAGGCGTACACACTTTGCTACGCGAGTGAACGTAGTAGCAAAAACGCTTGGGGATAATCTTTAGGGTACTTATTAATTAGTTTCTCTGTTCTGTTTCTGGTTACAAAGAGCGCCTTATAACTCTACGAAGTAAAATTACTGGCCACTTAATATTTAGGATTTTTCAGCGTGATTATTTTAGAAGTAGAATTGTGTTTATTTTTTCTCATCATAACCGCTGATTCTACAAGTGCAATAAAATGTTTTTTGAACTTTTTTGTTTGTTGCAGTGGTCGACAGCCACAAAGGGGAGACTCTGGAGTTGTTCCACGTGCAGAGAACAGATATGGGGGCCTACTACTGCATCGCCAGCAACGGCATACCCCCCACCGTCAGCCGCCGGTACCACGTCGAAGTACACTGTGAGCTCTCTCCTTTTTTTTTCAATTAATATATTGCAAACCCTCCTACGCTACGGAGCAAACAAGTAACTCAAATATTGTACCCAAGAGACGGGACTAGGAAGACAGGGGCGTCTAAAAGCAAGAAAAGATGTCATCTGCCTAACCTTGGACCATACTGGACCAGAGTAGCCGAGGACAAAAACCAATGGAGAGAACTGGAGGAAGCTTATGCCAAAAGGCACGCCGAATTGCGGGGCATCCTATAAACGCTTTCATTAAAAACACAATTCTACTGCCAATCAATGTACCAAATCCGGAATATAAGGCTTTATTATATTATTACTAAACCCTCCTAACCTAACTCTCTTATTCATAAAGACAGAGAAGATTTGAAGTCGTAGCTATGAACCGTAAACAAGTTGTCTACTCTAAGTTTTATGAATAAGTTTAACATGTGCGAATGGGCACTTAGGGACTATGGTGCCCCAACTCAATCATGGCGCATCTGCTTGTGTGCTCCCGTGCCCAAACACCTGCACAAGAGAAAACCTCAACTCAGCCACCAATAGCTTTTATGTGGTGAAAAAGGATTAGATTATTATTATATTTCAAACTGCTTTTTGACCATTTTAATGGTTTTTAAGGTCCTGAAGACCAAAATAACCCTTTTCGTTTCTCCCTGTCCTACTGTCCGTTCAGCCTATAAACTATAGTAGATACCAACCTACTATCATATAGAAATTTTGCATGGTAGTGATATTTGATGACCTGTACAAAAAAATTCAAAGAACTTTATTGGACACGGAGAGATGTTGGTTTGATTTTATTGCCTACCATACCCATCGGGTATCGTTGGATAGAGCTGAAAACATTTGAGGGTTTCATCAATATTTTTTAATACAGATATCCGTTCTAGGAATTGTAGTCATATTTGTTGGCGTTCGGTGGCGCCCCCCCCCCCTCATTCCGGCTAAATCGCTACCTAGGTATGCCTCAAAGTCATCAAATAGTTTGGTTCAACATGTGCTCTAAGCCAGTATTGACTTTGGAAGCCTTCACTGTGCGATGTTCGACACTCTACCGTTACGAAATGATTGAGTAACAAACAAAGAACAGTTAAATTGTGTACTACGACAAAGTTCAAATAATATGAGTGTATTTGTGTGCATCGCTGTATAAGCACAGTCATAGTTTACATAATAAATCAAAACTACTAAAAACTACAAAATGAACTTACGTATGTTCGTAGCTTTCTCTTCTGTCTGTCAAACTAAACAAAATATCCCTAACATTATTGCGTATTTTTTCCAAGACTTGTTATTTGTTCAACCACAGCCTGTGCTTTCTAACAAAACACTGTATTTCTAAAGCATTACAACAATTTATTTCTTCATGACTACAAATAAGTTCTTATACTGACACTACTTACCTAGACTGGGATTCAATAAATTCAAAATATTTTATTCGAAGTATTTTACTTGATAAATTGAAACAGGTTGTTTTTGCTATTACAATGTAATCATTAAATAACATAATATTGTTTACAGAAGGAAACTACAACTAATACAAATATAATTTACAAAATACAAAAGAAACAGTCGGGCCGTTGAAAACGGTCTATATAGATAACTCACCTGATCTAGCTAATCAGACGGTGGAAGCGTTCATTGTTCATTATTGATAATTTATACGGCAAATGTAAAGTATTTTTATGCAAAAACTTAACATAGATTAAATCTGAGTATACTAGTAAGAATGTATGCAAACGTTTACCTGCAAATTCCTTAACCCTTTTGATATAACACTTTTAATTTCTACACAGTTATACCACAAGTCAAGGTGACGAATCAACTGGTAGGCGCGCCGCTGGGCAGCGACGTGGAGCTCCAGTGCTATATAGAAGCCTCTCCTAAAGCTATGAACTCCTGGTACAGAGAAGACGGTAAATCTCATAATTCAATATCTTTGGAAAAGTTTCAGCTAGTTTGTATGGGAAAAGAATACTAATAATACACTTTCAATTAAACCTCTATTTTGTTATTAGATGAATATTGTCTATGGATCTAACAATATAATACTTTCACGACTACTTTAACAAGGATTTGCTTGACTAAACTCATTTTCAAAGCTAACAGGGAATTTTTAATTTCAAATAAAACCATTGCTTTGGCTCTCGGTAAGCTCGTATTTTGTTCCAAAGCTTTTTATGGCGTAGAAATAAACGAACGGAGTAAAATCGAACTCTAGAACACATTCAGCCAAAGCTAACGCAGCCTAACTTTACAGCTCCTGTAAGCGACAAGCTGGCCGAAAATACAAAGCTGAGGGTATACGAAACTATAGTGAATGAGTACTCTCTATGGATGAATTTAAGCATAAAGTCGCTTGCTCCGAAAGACTTCGGGGTGTATGTGTGCGCTTCTGTGAACGCTCTCGGGAAGACGGAGAACCAAGTCAGCTTGCATAGTAAGTGAAAACTCCACACTGCGAAGATGATTCACTATTATTCATAAATAGAATATTATGTCATATCTACGTGGTGGATTTGTCGCACTCATTCGATAATACACAATACACACTTCTCATTTTTGGCAGAATATTGAATCTTCAATCAATCAATTGTGTGAATCTTCTTCGCAGTGTTGCCTCACTATTCAAGTGCCCGTTAAACTCGTCCTACGCCCCGATTAGTCGAGGGTGAACTATCGGGGAAGTCATTGGATCGGTTTTAATCAGAAAACTATCTACTTCGCGAGTTGCTTAGCGAAACAAAAAATAAAGCCATCGAACATGTCATTATTTTTTGTCTTGTAACTCACTGGTGGTCCAGTGTACCTTACCTTATTATGTTAAGGTTGTGGCTTCGAATCTTCTAAAAATTGATTTTAATTTGATGCGTGTTTCGAGGACTCTTAAATGGTGAAGCAAAACATTATTGTGAGGGAATCGGCATGACGTCAAACCTAAATATTCTGAAATTGTAAAAAAGTGCACTAAATTATCATCTGCACTTTCAATAACTCTTCCTCCTTTTGAGGAGTCCATTTCATTTCACAATTTTGCCTAAATAGAATAATAACATAGCTATGTAGTAATACTCGTAGTGATAAATAGTAGTAATTAACTTACTGTAATGACAAGAACTTCAAACCGTCTAAGAAAACATTGGAATTAAGTCATCTTCCTCACGTTCTGAATCAGTTAATCTAGTGGACTAACATTTCCATGATCTTTCTTGTAAATTATAAATTAACTAGCATCCACCCGCGGCTTTGCTCGCGTGGCACCAGAATAAAAACCTACATGTCATTCCACGTCATGGACTATGTACATTCCAGGTTTCATTCGAAACTGTAAGCATTTGTGATTGAAGCACAAATATCCTCACATCCTCACAAACTTTCGCATTAATAATATTAGTAGGATACTGACGATAACTTTCTTATCAGGATTAGAACTAAGCATGAATGGCTTCGGTGCCGAGGAGCCGATGGTGTCGGGCGCGGCGTGGCGCGACGGAGCGCGACCCGCAGCTTCCCACGCCCACCAGTACATCATCACACGCCTGCCCACCCAACTCTATGCGATCACACTGGCCATACTCTATGTTTACACCTTCTAAATGTTTGTACTTGTCTTATGAATATACATATAGGTGATACTAAATATTCAGTCAGTTGTATAAGAAAGGTTGTAGTTTATGTAAGGAATTCTATCGTATATGTTACAGTTATTTGTATATAATGTATAGTAGTAATCGATAAGCGATATTAGACGTCTCAGACTCATTATTTCATTATGTCGATTTTTGCTTTTTCTGTGATAAATTTTAGTTCTCTAGTAAAATGTGTCTTACACCTCTTTTTAGAAATTGATGTTCAGTACAGACTAACTTTTAATTTACGCCTCATGTAGATAGTTGATATGAATCTTATAACTTATTACTACACTAATTAATATTAATAGGTATGTTAATAAAATCAAATATTCCAAGTAAATATTGTTCATGATTCAAAAGGAATATTAATTGAGTTCATATTAAAATATTCTGACTAGACTAAGGCTAAGCATTATAATAAATACTTGTTAATTAAATGAACGTTGAAATAGCCACCTCATGTATTATTTCTATCTCTTAAATCTTGTGCTACGTTACGTTGACTTTGACAATAATTGTGTAATTTTAATTGAATTATGAATAAAATAAATGTCCTGGATTTTGAAGTGATTTTTATTTTATCATCAATTACCTACAGACCTATATTAATTTGCTACTTGATGAATATATTAACATCCTTTGAACACTTCTTTCAAATGTACAGAACGCTGACACCAGATAAGGCAATACAAAATAATGTACAGATAACAGAATGCTAGGAATACTATTCATACCTAGGACTGTAAACAGGGAAAATAAAATAAAACAAAACTGGTCAAGTACGAGTCGAATTCGCACACAAAGCGTTCCGTACCTACCATCGCACAATGTCTCTAATGTTTCTTGTATGGGGCCACTTTTATTTTTTATTTTAGTTTATTTTTATAATTTGTTTTTTATAGCGGCAATAAAAATATACGCTCTGAAAATTTCAAGTTTCTACCTATTATAGTTCATGATATACGACAGACGGACGGACGAACGGACGAACAGCGGAGGCTTAGTAATAGTATCCCGTTAGGATACGGAACCCTAAAAATAATTGTATGTAGGTATTACTATGAGTTGACATTCAATAAACCGTACTGTTTCTTCCAGGATTGGGTTTCGCGTGTGTTATGTTTTCGTTACTTGGCCGATTCCAACATTTTACTAACGTTGTCTTGCAACGCTGTTATCTGTCAAAAAGCGCTTATACATTTTTGACAGAAAAACAATGCACCATAGCATCGTTGAACGATGAACAATCCGTTGTCCGTTAGTAGAATATTTAAATCAGCCAACTGTAAAGAAAGAAAGATTTCAAGCCAAGTTGCAAAACATATATCAATACTGGACATTTAAAAAGAATTCGCTGGCGATTCAAAAACCCAAATAATTCCGGACCATAAATTGTCTGAGTTTCATTGACGAATAGTCGGTCGGGTCTACTAATGCATTTTTCGTGTTGCACTTGACTTAATGCGCCGATTCCATTACCAGGAGAAAGCATTTGGTTAATAATCGTAAAGGGAATCGTTTAAAAGTCGTCTATTCCATTCGACGCCATTTGTCTCGTCCGAAATTCAGCTCGGACTCAACTCACTAATTTAACGTCCTGGGTACTAATTAGGTCGGCAATGAGCGCCTCGATCTCTACCCATTTACCATAAAACTTGTCTTTAATTATGTCATTAGGCAACTATTTCGTCATCTTTAGAACCTTCCCTTTGATCTTTATAGAAAAACTGTGTGGGTTTGTAAAGCACATTAAATGTGTCTGGTCTGTTTTCATCCGACGTCTAAAAAGTTAGTTATTCGCGGACTTTGTTGATAAGTCCTGAAAACTACCTCGGTGGTGTGGCATGCGAGTGTTCAGCAGAGATGCGTGAGGTGAGGGTTCGATCCTAGTAACAACAAAAATGATTTTATGTTCTGTAATATTTCATCCGAATCGGGGAGAATTTTGAGTAACTAGGTATGTAGGTGTATGTTGGATTCCCGTACTCCTATAAAATCTTCCATTTGTTATATTTGCTTATTTGATGGCTCTTTGATAAACTTCACTACCGTTTCAATAAAATGCACATCCTAGTGTCACTAATTTACACTAGTAGGTGGAATTCCTAAGATTCCACTAACGAAGTATTCCATTTTCCGATAGAGTTGACAAGAAAGTTCTTAAAGAAGGACTTTATGGTACAAGTAGGTATAGCACATTACTTTGAAACTATTAGCGTATGTTTTGCATGCAGGTAAAGTAGATTATCTGTTTGACAAGGTTTTTTGAAAGATAGTAAGTAATTAGTTCGTATGAGCTAGTGGCCAACTCTTGTAACGGAGTTTTTAAGCCACCTAAAGGCCTCCGTCGTTACTTAACGACTTAAAAGCCGGGACTGACGATTTAACGTGCCCTCCGAAGCACGGAAGCGCTCAGCTTGTAATGCCACTTGCGGTCACCCATCCAAATTTTATTGTGACCGGGCACAACGTTGCTTAATTTAAACGATCAGTCGAGAAGGTCTAAGCAAGCTACGCCACGAGCGCTTCAAAAGATAGTTCTAATATAAATGATATGTGAAAATTACAGTTTAACGTTTAAAAAAGAAACAATGTGATTCTATAACCGCTTTAAGACGTTTTTTAAGGTACTCTTTACATTTAACATATTAAGTACCTACCTATCTACCTCCTTACCTACTTCAGTAATAGGTATCTTTTTTAGTAAGTTAGAAATTCTTTCAAGTTATAATAAATATTGTTTCTAACTTTGATGTCTACTGAGAAACCAGAAAGTAGAAAAACTTCTGTCAAAAAGCTTCTGTTAAGCTAAACAAATGCGTACTTATCCAGCCATTGGTCGGAAGTTGAGCGTAATAATGTTCCCTTTGATAAGTAAACACAAAGTAGAACTGAACATCCCGAAACGAAACAGGAAAAACTGAACTACTCGTATTTACAGGGTAATCGAGAAAGTTCAGAATTCATAGCAAATCTTTATTAAAACGGGTGGCAGCGACACTCGAACTAAAAGTTTCATCAGCATAATTTATTCGGACACTCAGCCGAGTGCCCTGTGACTCTTCAGTTATTTTTTCTTTATTCGTTCAGGATACGCTGTGAGATTTTAGGGGTGATTTTTCAGAGAGGTTAATTTCGCAACGCGATCACGTAGTTCTAGGCATCACTTGAGCGGAGATGCGCCTGAGTTTTAATAATGTCATTGACAGGCATAACATCTTCGCTGTCTATATTTTTACTGCCTACTTTGGTAAGTCTTATCTGTCTAAATTATACCGATTTAAAAAAAGACGGAGGTTCTCAATTCGGCTGTATTTTTCAAATTACCATACCTAATATTAAATACAATATCACTCCTTCACGTGTAATTAATAGCAAAAAAACAAAACATCACAATATTTAAGAAGGCCAGCTATAATTGACTTTAAGTACTTAGTATTTTGAAGCAGTTTCATTTTGCATTGTGAACAAAACTATTCCACCTTTTATAGTATGATTTTAAATTCACAATACAAAAGTATGGAACAGTTTTGATTTGCAATTTTGTCAGCGCACCATCAAAGCTGTCATGCAACAATAATTCTTTGAAAACGCCCCTGACAGCGGCGCTACCGAGCCGGGCGAGGCCAGAGGATGGCTTTACCACGTCATATGTAACGTTAGCCATAGGAAATAAAATAACCCAATACCGTCCAGTATATTCTGCGCCGGGTCTTTTAGTCTCCCCGAAGGTATCAAAATAAAATAAGTCATTGGAAGTAAACACATCGATGTGTTTGTTCACATTACAACTTATGTTTGAACTCATTCTCTTATTTAAAAGTACATTGAAAAGAAAAATAAAGCCCATCAAGTGAGAGTCGAATACGCACACGACGGGTGGCACACCTAATATAGGCGGCACGTTCCCTCATAAAATCAAGCAAAATGAAAAACATCTTTTACATAAAAAAATGTATATATATAAAAATTAAAGGGGTTCCCCCTTCAGTAATCAGTAAATTTTAGATCATTTGAAAAAGAAATACACAAAAATACTACAAAGAAAACGTGCAAAAAGTCACTCGACCCATCCAATTACTGACCGCGCCTAGTGTAGCTTAACTTCAATTATCGATTACGACCTTATGTCTTTCTTGTATGGGGTCCTCTTTAATTTTATTTTTATTATTTGTTGTTATAGCGGCAATAGAAATACATACCCTGTGAAGATTTGAACTTTCTACCTATTACGGTTCATGAGCTACAGCCCGCTGACAGACGGACGGACGGACAGCGAGGCTTAGTAATAGGGTCCCGTTGGCACCCTTTGGACACGGAACCGTAGCTGTCTACTGACAAAAGGATTCAAATACCTAAATAAAATTCGTCTCCTCACTTTTATATAAACAAATGGGAGGTAAGTAACGACGCAACTCAGAAAGTAGAAGCAAAATCGAGGTCATTCTTAAAAAAAACCAAACAATAAAGATTTGAAACAGTCTTAAGATCAGAAATAATCTTCAAATCCAGATGAATAGCGCAAGTGGGCGCCGGCGCCACCGAGTTTACAGAGGAATAAAAACAGAAAACAAACTAAAGAAAGGTAAAAGCTCAGGTTTTCTAAAAACTCATGACATTATAATGATGACCGCAATACAATTTCATAACCATAGTGTAGAATTTGTACGCGTTGAGTTTTGTTTTTTTTTTTATAAACTGTCCTGTGTCCTCTAGGAGTTGAATCGTGGGAATTCCTTAATTAGTGCAACCCTGTGCCTTAAGTGAAACATACCCTCCAACGGCCTAGCTGGCGTTGCGGGCGATTGCTCGGCACAGACGCAAGAGGCGCGGTTTCGATTCCCGCTGCGGAAGAAATGATTGCATGTTCTGCAAATATTTCTTCTTGGGTCTAGGTGTTGTGGTACCATGGTACTCGTAGTTTCTGATACCCACGACACAGGGAATCCTAATGTGAGGTCAGGACTATGTATTTAACTGCTAGGGTGTTATTTATTATTATTATAATTTCCATGCTTTTATGACTTGCATATTTTTTAGATTCTGCATTGACTGTCAGTCAACCAGTCAGTCAGCAACAAATTATTGTTAAAACCTGTCTAGACATCCTCGCGTCTTTCGAACATAAAATTGCGGTTATAAAATTCAGGAAACCAGGACAATAGTCTTCTTGATGTTAAAAGCCTCGTCGCTTCCTTCGAGACTAAAAATATCAGACGACGGATTCATTAGGCTTAATTAATTGTCGAAGACAGATAATATGAATTGGACTTTCCTTTCATTATTTTTCTTTTGCAAAAAAATAGCGAAAAGCTGGACAAAGACTAACAAGTTATATCGTGCTATTTAATGGATCTTACTCAATGATCTTACTCGTATGTTCGATGGAACACACATTGCGTTCTTTTGTTGTCGTTTTGGCAGATGTCACAACGGCAGACAGTGATGCGTATCAAATAATACGTTCTAATGAAAAATAAGTTGAAACTCCTTGGTGCCTATAGGAACTAACAAGCAGTTGGCATTTCTTTCTATGCATGTACGATGTCACGTTATATTTCTATAGAAACCTCTGAACGTTCCCTCGTGAATTTTGTGTCCACTTATGTCATTACCATAAGAAACTCGGAAGGTAAGTTATCATTTTAAAATTTTAATTCACAATTTTTAAATATAACTTGAAAAGTATAAATCACTCATTTTCTATACACCTGTGATAGAATCATTAAAATCTGTTAATATAACCGTCAGCTTACATCATGTTCTACCTCCTTGCTATCGTCACAGACTTAGTATTGCCGCTTAACATTATCATAAACCTCATTTGTTTGGTAGAATGATAAAATACTCCTTGGTCTAGTATGTACCAATTTCGAAGTAAAAATAAAGATAAAAAAGGCGGCAGATATTGTAAAATATTTTTGATATTTTTGAAGAGAACAATATGTACCTAATGAATGTTAATTGATTTGATTTCGATGTACCTATTTTGTTGAATAAACCCACATGTGAGTATAATTGTGTTTCTAATTAATAAATTAGGCATAATAGTCTACATAACTATTATATCGGGTGACATATCGGTAATATAAAGGAAACAAAGTCAAAGTCAAAATTTATTTATTCCTTAAAATCACGGGCATCATTTGGACACGTCCTAAATCTACGTTGAATTTACACCGTTTAAACGTTACAAATCCTTCGGTAATCACGTTCAGAATATGCGCAGAATTTTATTTACGTAGGTATGTATAAGAATTCTAAAGATACGTCATAAAATATACCTACAAAACATTGAGATTGAGATTGAGACTGTACATACATACTACATTTTATTTCATTTTTGTCTACCAAAAGGACTTTTTAAAATAAAACAAAGATGTTACTCACAAATCTAATTAGCGCATCCTTTAGAGAGTTTCTTCCAAAGTTTTTAATGGACTACTATTTAAACCTACTTACTTTATAATCTTTTAGATATTTGTAAATTGGCCGTTGGAAAAAGTGAAAGTAGACTATTAGTCCATAGAATACTTTTTGGCAATTGCTAATTCAATTTGTTACCTATTAACATCTTCGCTTTATTTTAAATGAGAAATTCTAATTTGGGTGCCACTGTGCCCAGACTTGACCATTAATAGTTCGCCAGTAAGTTAGTATTGTGAAAATCTATTGCATCGATCTGCAGTTTAATATTGGAATGACTAGAGCGTGTTTTAACTACCTAGATATTTTGAAACTGAGCATATGTTATTTATGTTCATAGGGTTTGAAATCAATTGTATTATTGTAAATGCGAATGTGTGTTTACGAGTACGTTGCCAGTTTGTTGGTTTGTCTTTATTTCAGACAGCAACAGAGCATCGGTTTGACTTGTACTTTTGCATAGAGATACATTATGCTGAAGAGTGACATAAAGTAAGTACAAACTTAGATAAAAGTTTATCTGGCCAGCAAAACCGCGAGTAAAAGCTAATATATTATTTACATAAATGTGTGTTGCTGCATGTGTGTGTGAGGGCTGGAATGAGTACGTCATTCACCGCGGTGATCAATCTACCGTCCGCCGCGTGACGCATCGGCGGACATCGAAGAATATCGATAGCAGCCGCACTACGTAACCCGCCAGATAAACATTATTTTCATGTTAGACTTTGTATAGATGGATAGGTAATTATCCCAACGTACCTACCTACCTAATAAATCAGAATAATGGAAGAAACAGTCGAGTGGCAGAATCCGTTTACTTTTAAAAATGGTTAAATAAGTAAATAGAATTGTATCAGTAATGTATGAAAACAAGTGAAATCAATCTTGCCAACGCAGTACTTTCTCAGAGTAAACTTGGAACGAGAGCATAATAAATTATTTATAATGTTTATTTGACAAAAAACCTCAGCATCTGAGTAGGAAATAAATTCTTAAAATATAAACTTCACGAGGACAAAACCTTTCGTTTCATCGCTACCTCAATCAGAAAAGCATTGTTACAGACAAGAGGTATCAAATAATTTTTTCTCAGTGTTAAAAGTGAAAAAGGTTGAAACCAGTCACCAATTGTTCGGAGGCTAAACTCAAACGACTCAATAAAAGCCGGCGTGTCCCGTTGGTAAACAAAACAGCCAGTCATTATACTGGTGAGCAAAACATTCGGTCCAATTATCTAGGGGCAAGCTTCGAGTTTCAGGAAAAATGTCGGAGCAGGGCCTAGTCGTAATGACGACGTCAGTCCGACTCATCAATCTATTGCGAGTGAACGAAATAACATTAGCACCGATTCGGATGCTATTGAATCTCTAGCGAGTCCTTCAATAAAAACCTTTATAGTAAACGAGTTAAAAATCTGGTTGCTCGAACATTCGTCATCAGCAACAAATTTACTAACGAGTCATTAACCTTGGAAACTGGTGCTAAGCCTCCTGGGTTCGCATGCGTGGCTCAGATATAGAGTCATGTACGAGTTTTTACGAGTCTAGACACTGAAATGTTTGTGATTAATTACTGTTTGACAGAGTAACTGACTGACTGATTGAAGTTATCGATGCGACCAAATTACTTTTTTAGTATGGTTTCATTTTGTACAACTTATTTCTTTGATAAAAATAAAATAAGATGCGTGTCTTTTGTTTTTTCATTTCACCAGCTATAGTTGTACTTAGTTTCTTTACTAACATAAACCAGTTTTGCATAGGCAACATAAATCGTTTATTTAAAATGACTGGTTTACCCCACTCTAAAACTTGCTACTTACCTACTACTTCAGATGGGAAAATTATTTTTCATTAACGCTCCGTTGCATTTCAACGTACTGCCAGTAGAATTAAAATCAATTACTTCCGTTAGAACAACACAAACTTGCAGAAAATTCCCGACGTCCGAGCGTCGGTCGGTTTCTCCAGTTTGTTACTATTTTCTTGAAATTCGTTTAACGATGTCCATGGTTGAACCGTCTACACTAATTCAAAATCGTTCTCAAATGCGAGCGCTCTTTTTACTAAACTTCTTTTCAACTATTTTTTTGAGCGTTATAACTGCAGAGTATGAAATGGAACTTGAACGTTTGCAGTCAGTGAACTCTTTTGCTCGAGAAATTCAATAATGTAGCATGACAGCTTCTCAGGATCCTGAGGGCTGGTTATGATATTGTTAGGAGCGAGCCCACATGGATCCACTGACACTAAAGTTACGTGACTGTTTTACAAGATCCAAATGGACGCCCGTGAAATATGGCCCACGATAGTCTCACGATATAAAGAGGTCTGAATAGGCGCCGGATCACGCCACTTACAGGATAATGCAAGTCTTTTGTCTATGTCGTTCAATCAGCGCTACTCGCTCATTCATTCGAGGAGAATGAATATTAGGAACAAGGGACCGTGAATGGGGAAGTCGTTTCGATTCGCTTAAATCACTTGCTCAGATCATTTACCGTTGGATGTGACCATTATTAGGTTGGTAGCTTTCTTTCAATTTCTTATTTACGTATTCTGTATTGTGTTCAGTTTTTTTGAGCTCTTTTTGACCTGCCTTTTACATTACAGACCCTGTTAAAAAAGTAACATTTAAAATAATTAATCATTGTCTTTAGAGAATATTCAAAATTGAAATCAATTCAACTTGTGGGTGAATAGTATACATGGTATCGGCATATGTGGCAGGTAAACACACATTATCAGTAGGTACACACGAAGTGCTCGCAGCCATGCCCTCAACACTGTCACTTCGGCAGATTTATTGGCCGTTCCAGTTGACCCAATACTTGGCATGCTATATAAAAGCGTTTAGAAATTGCCCATTTCCAAGCCGTACAAGAACGACTTATGATGAAATTTATTAGACGTCCTCATAGAATAACTGATGAGAGAGAGTACGTATTTATAAGAATGAAGAGGCCATTTGTCACTTTCAAATAACTTTTTGCTAACATTTTCGAATCTTTAAATTGATGTTTGCCTGTTGCCTATATTTAAATAATGTATGTGACAATATTTCTATAATCCTCTCCTTAAAGCAGTCTCAAAGTAACTCGAGAGACCTCATATTTTTTTAAGAACCACATTTAAACGTAACTTCTCATATTTCGGTACCGAATAAATCTATGGAAATAAATAGGAGAAATGTGAGCATACACGACACAACCCGTAATATCATATACGATTTATAGGTCATTCAAAGGCGTTGAAAACCATCGTCCGCAACATAAAAGCTCTTACGAAACAGAACATCCACTTAACACGAACAACATTAGGTTTTTGAGGGAAATAAACGAAAGCTGTTCAGTTTTCCGTTTTGCAAATAGAAATAAAACGTGGATACTATTCGTTGAGTTTATAGCCAGATATTTGTGACCCGTGGTGGCAATTCGTACAATGAATTTCACCCTCTGTCAACGCAGTGAGCAATAACCGTTGAAAATATTGAAATTTTATTTAAATACAAACTACTGTACAGCCCTTTGTCTAGATAGGTTAAAAAGAATTCGTTGCATGAATTTTCATCCAAACAATTCTTATATACTAAGATAACTAAGATCTATTATAACTTCAAATACCTTAAATAAATTATTTATATTTTATTTATTTTTATCTCAGCGTAGGTATTTACTTACTACAGTTGGTATAATCAATTCCGCAAACAAAGGTTATTCCGTCACAATTTTCCTTGATTCACCAATGTATTGCAGAACGTAGACGTCAATGTGTAGACATGGCAGAACCATAAACAGCGCAAAGAACTACGCATTCGGCAGGCGATGTTATATCTCGCGTTATTAAATTCTTTTCTTTGAGAGTGGTGATAGCAATCGTCTTACACAATTACACGACAAACAAGGCATGAGAATAGCTGCCAATGACTTTAGGGAGCGCGAATGTTCCTATTGAAAACGGAAAGCTTATTTCATTTAATTCGGTTTTGAAGTGACAAGTGCGACATGATAGCTTGCTTGAATATCTTGTTGCACAATAGATTAAAATATTGTAAAGTTTATTTTCACTCGACTGCCGGAGGGTTCACAGAGTGACAGAACAAGCTCACGAGACATTTATTTTTAAATCGCGAGCGATATTTACGTTCACTCTTATCAATTTACAGTGGAATTTATGAAGGTGGATCTGTTAAGTTTTCTGTCAAATTTTTCATGATAGACATCTGATATAGGTAAGTTCATCACAAATTATTACTTAGTACATAGTTAAAAAAACTAAATACAATAATTCAATCGCTTTTATATTTTGAGTTTTAAAAACACCCGTCACAATAACTAAGCAAAGTTGTAAAAACATACACAATAACAAACAAAAGGTATTTACATATTTTTGGTACCTGTCGTTATGTTTTGAAAGCGACGGCGACGGCATATAGCGACCGTAATTTACGTGGCGCAAACATTCGCATTTCATCAAAATCGTATAAAAAATCGGATAATGCGTAAGCTCGGTTTGCCTTTGTTTTTTTTTCAACAATCATAGACACTATGCGTACATAATGACGATTCATTCAATTTCTTCACAAACTTCGATTTTGACTACATAATAATTTTGGCTTTTCACATCGTGTCGTCGGAACACATGCATAAAGTAAATATTTATAATCACATTTTCTTAGTTGTAACGGATATTGAACGTTATTCCAACTCCTTTCGAGGCAATGTGTTTGACAGATCTTCCAGTTTTGATTAGTCGAGCGAACCAGCCCTCATTCGAGACCACTTGTGTCTTGGACGACGATTAAAATATAAATCGGTTCACGAGTGAAAACCAGATCTTGTGTTCAGCGAGATATACCTATTTGTGTTCGAGTCGTTAATTCTCTGGGATGCAAAACAATCTAGCCTGAATCCGGTAAGTGAAGCTATCAGTTGATTAGTATGCCGAATTGGGAGGTTCCAAATCATAAAGCACCCTTTTGCGAAACATCCACATGTTTTCTTTGAAGTTTTTAGAAAGAACAAAAACATTAGAAATACCCTGTTTTGTAGACATTTTAACAAGTAACTCACAGCAACAATTATTTACTCTCAACAAAAAATATTTAGATGAATATAAAAAAATAAGGTTTTAGAATAACGTGGATTATGTATTGTAAGTAATAAAATCATTTTAGTAATACAAGTCGGTTTCGTAGAATTTGACATACCCAGTCTTTTTATTCCAGTCTAGAGGTTTCGACGTGTTACAAGCCAAACTCATTTATCCATTGAATTTTCTGCTTTTTTTAGCGAAATTCAATACAAATGACAGATAAAGAAGCCTTGAAGGTCTCTGAGCACTTATTTAATTAATTAATTATTTATATATAGGAAAACCAACTTCAAAAGATAACTTATAGATAACATAATGAAAGCAGAAAGCAGACGGCATCGATAACGCGGCGGGCGAGTGCTTGGCTGAGACGCAAGAGGCGCGGGTTCGATTCCCGCTGCGGAAGAAAAGGTTGTATGTTCTGCAAATATTTCTTCTGGTCTGGGTGTTGTGGTACCATGGTACTCGTAGTTTCAGATACCCACGACACAGGGAATCCTAGTGTGGGGTTAGAACTGTGTATGTGACTGTTGGGTTGTATATTCTATCTATACCTATAAAAGAGCTTAACCTGACTGACCGACTGACTGATTAAGGCGGAATTTTTCAAAACAACTCTTAAAAAGGGGTGTAATGGGGTGTCAAAGTTATTATTTGGAACTTTTTAACGGGCGGTGCGATTGGCTTGAAACTCGGTTTAAAATCGAACGCGTACGAAGGCGCGGGCAACCGCTAGTTATTTATTTAATTAAAGGTTTTCACAAATAAAAACAACTTCCAAAAAATATTAGAGTGCTAACACATATTTACTTGATTATAATTATACTTTAATAAATTATTTGTTAAATTTACATTTCTATATTAGGTACATTTTCAATATCAGTCAATTTAAACAAGTTCCGTTAAAGAAAGATTACCGCAAAAAATATTTCAAAACTTAATACTACTTTCAAAAGTTTTATGAACAACAAAGAAGGGTACGGGTACATAAATCAATTTTGTAGTTTTCAGTAAATATCACAATATCTCCGGTTCGAAGGCGCAAAATAGCTTGGCACAGGTATTGGAAGTTTGTCTTGCCTATAATGATATGTTAATATGATTGCCTATTGTGTATTATTGCGGTCGGTCGCGGTCTTGAACCCAATGGGAATATAAATTTTCAAAGGTAAATACGAAAAGGCATTGCCGTGAATCTTTTTACGACACCATTGTATAGGAAAATGATATAAATACAAGAAATAAATAAAATCACTTTATTTCGAGCAACTTTGGCTCGTACAAGGTAGTACATAGGTACCAAAAGTTAAAAGAACACAAACAATAAAAATCTGCGACGAAAATAAATCTTTTTTTTTTCTACAAAACAAACCAATAATAATCTATAATATAAAAATGAATCGCAAAATGTGTTCGTAAGCGCATAACTCAACAACGCCTGGACCAATTTGGCCAAATCTTTTTTTTAAATGTTCGTTGAAGTTCAAGGATGGTTTTTACGGCGAGAAAAATTAGAATTATTGCATAGGCTATTTTTTATCCGGGTACCACGCGAGCGATGCCGCGGGCGGCTGCTAGTAAGTAATAAGTATCCACCTACCTGAAACTATTTTAGACTAACCGATATGCTCTCGATATTGAAGTGAATCGTAAGCGTAAATTTTCAACTTTGTTGGGTATTTTATTTTCTTTGACCAGTGTCGTGTTATAGACAGCTTTGCTTTAAATATCTTCGATTAAAGGACTACCTTCTAAATATATTTTCATAAACTAAACTCCAACTAAAATTATCAAAGCTCCGGCGCTGCACTTTTGTAGATACTTAAATTATATTTTTTGATATTGGTTCATGAGTAAAATCTTAGTTTTGTTAAAAGTTAAATTTCAGAAAGCGTTTCAAAGGAAGGGTTCACGATAAAGGATTAGTCGACCAAAATCTAAGTATGAGATTGTTTAGGGTCAAGGTCTCACACAAGCTATAACGACCCATATTTTAAGTTTTATTAAATAGTATGAGTAATCCTGAGACCCTTTGGCTTAACTGACAACACGGGCGGGTAATGAAGATCCATCCCTTGTGAGCCGCCCATCACTTTTTGGAACGGAGCGTTTTTGCTAAAGAGGGATTAGTGTACCCTCTTTGGGCTCAATTTTCCTTAGATGCTTTATCATTGGGGTTTCCGACTAACATGAGGTTAACTTGTAATCTTAGCTTTATTCCGTCGTTGTAGTGACTTAGTACCTTCTAGAGCAGTAATGAACCGCTTTTTATGAGAACCTTTCCTTATTTGATTTCATTCCGATATCCTCCCCTTTCCTGTCTTTTAAAGCTTTTCAATAAAAGTGAATGTAACATGAGTTTTATGAGAGCGCATGTTAAACTTGGTAAGCGATAAAGGACGACGACTAGTTAATAAAGCACTAAGCTTCAAAGTTGCCTTGCAAATAAAAGGTTTCTATGAGAGAACAAGGAATAAAACGACCGATGGCCTCGGTGACGTATCGGTCAAACTTCCGGCTGAGGCGAGAGAGGGTCAGGTTCAATTCCCGTGGCAAGAGAAATGTTTGACATGTTATGCAAATATGTAATATGTCTAGGTGTTACCATGTAGTACTTGTAGTTTCTAATACCTACTGCCGCTCCGTGGGGACGACATAGAGAATCCTAGTCTGGGGTCAGGACTATCATATGCATGCGACTGTTCGGTGTTGTTTAATAAAACAAGCAAGGAGCACCTCGCAAGGCAATAATGTTACATTAGTTTTAATTCAAGCGTCAAAGGAAGGTGCCGTAATTACCGTTGGAGGTGACCTGTGTGCCACCGTTGCCTCTTGAGTAAAAAATATGGTATACTGTGAAAAACGTTGAGTCAATTTGCGAGCATTTGTCTGGTCGCCTTTATTTGCCGGGTGAGTGAGCACAAGAGGCCCCTGGCCGGCCACGGTAAATCAGCTTACATTTTTTCAAAGGTTTTCTGTGTTTGGCGATGCTCGCGTCACTGGAGTAAAAACCTTTTCATTTGTACGTTAACTTGTTCGCTAATTCCGAGTAAGTAGATATACGAGCACACCTATCCTTATTCCTTTATCCTGCGTAACTAGTTAAGTCAACATAAACAAAGCGTTGGACGTTAAGCAGGTTACAGTTTGTATTCTCGTGTTCTTACATTATGTAAATAAGGATTAGTGAAAGTCGCTTTATTCGTTAGGATAATTTCTTACCTTGTGTGTGTTATAAAAACATATTTACTTAATTAATGTGCGCATATAAAAACACATACCTACCGTTTGCGACAGAAGATAAAGAACATTACACTCTGACTGTACACAAGCAAACGTCGCCGTAAACAATGATTTTTTAGTGATTTGTTGGTTTATAATACGCATAATATATTGCAATATTATCAAATTGCTTTTCACCTGAATACGCTGAATCAAGGACATCATTCAGGGAAATCGCATTGTACTAGTAAGTAGTAGTTCTAGGCTAAACGAGACAGAGTGTGCCGAACGTGACTACAATGTAACAAAGCCAGTACTTACATTACTTCACTAACATTTCTAATATAATACCAATGAAGTCTGTGCACCTATTTCTAAATGGGGAGCTAATAACAAATTCGGAGCACGTAGAAGGCCGGCTCTATCGCAGTTTTCAATCCGAACTCGAAACTAGAAGATTTGTCACGTACATTGCAACTTTTACAAAGGAACCGTATCATTTCCTCACCTTTGTCGAAACTTTGTCTCCGCAATTACGACTTTATAAGAGACGAGTTACTATTGAAGCGATTCATGTTCTAAAATCTATTCAGAATTTTAAATTATAAGAGAAATGCGGATAAGATTTTTCAATCTTGTCCGAGCCGATATATCTTCTCGTTAAATGACCAGACCTACGTGTTATATGATCAATGAGGCCCTCGATCACAATCCATCAAGCGGAGCTTGAACATGAAGTCCGCCCTAGGTACGCAGCAATCGTACGAAAAGCTCCACTTTTAAGTGGCTGGATTTTACATTACCTCGTGACAATGGGGGAAAACCTGACGGAAAAAATAAGAAGGTCAGAGTACCCTACTCTCAGACAAAGGCGCTTTCACTGTAAGCCACTCAAGGTGACACTTTACCCGGATTAAAGTTATCGTAGTCTGCCAAACTGAATACAAATGCAGCCGCTCTGTTGTGCTCTTGGTGCCTTGTTAAGATGATTAGCGCGTCAGGAATGAGACTACAAACGAGGGTGTCACATACTACCGGACAAAAATCATTTACTATTCTTACGATTATTACTGCTGAGTATATTCGAGGCATATTAATTAAAAACGGTAGATTCGGAACAGTGTCAAAGATCGTTTGATATATTTCATGATCAAATCACATTGTATAAGCAAAAAAGAGATTTAAGTATAAAAATATGTATTTCATTGGTTTTGATTCAAACTTTTATTTAGATGTGGGAAATAATTTATTCAAATTACATTTTATGAAACAAACGAAGATGAAAGTAATAATTATTAAAGAGGAAGTCGTAAAATCCATTCTTCCTGAGAAAACGAATGCGGATGTTTCTCGCCGACGGCTCTTCCCGAGAGAGCCTTTTCAGACGTTTCGCAAATTCACGTTCGAGTTTTTAAGGTAACCAGATCATTTTCTATCTCTCCGAGTCTGAAGAACCCTAAACGTCACAGTTATTTGTACAACAAACGCTCGTTAAACAACCGCGAGGCCGCGGGCGAAATATAACGAACTCACTCATTCGATATTTCTTCATCGTCTGTCAAATAAACGAGCACAATAAATGTTTATTGTCCTCGAATTACTCAAGTGAGAAACGGTATAAGGAGAAAGAATGGGGTGCACGGAAGGGACCAGGACAAAAGCGATCCTTCTTCGGACCACCAGCCGTGACGGCGCTTACATTAAGGTTATCGTCATCCGCCAAACTGAATACAAGGACTCGGTACTCGCCTGCGAAACGCCGCCTGATTCATGTGACCGGCTCCACGCGTGCCCACTCTATTGAGGAAATAGACACCGATACGCTCCCCTGAGTTGTTCTTATGAAAAAGCGCATTAACTCGTACACAAGATAAAACATTTATATCCGGAAGGAAATAGCTATTTTTGTTGTAAGATGATGAAATATCTTATGCTTGGGTACCTACCTAAATTAACTTATGTGAAGTACTTACGTACTTTAATTAGATATTTAATTCTAAACTACGAGATATACAAACATTTTCGTAATAAGAAGGTACACATATGTAATTGAATTTAATACAGCAAACTTACAAGATAAAAACGGTATCTACATAACTACTGTTATTATTACTCGTACGCATCCATGACGTACAATTACGGATTAAGCAATAAATAATAGCCGAGTTCAGTAAAAGCACGGTCGTTATATTATAGAGACAAATCCGAGGTCTCCAGCAATACCTTATCAGACTTTACCTACCCTCCCTGGAGGAAACATTATCTAATGTCCCGTATTACTACCACCCGATCTGATTCTAACGTTCTATTACAGTATTCACAACACAATAACATTTCTGTTTCGCATTGGCCACGTTCCAATTTGGTTTGTTGTATTTAATTTGAGCTTGGCTCTATCGTTGATTATGACTCTCTTTGCCGTAAATAGCCTTTTGCCAGCACGACAATTAGCTAACATTTACTTTTAAAAAGCTTTGAGAAAATTGTTACAAAGGAAACAGGTTCGTTGCAAGCCCGCTAAAAGTGTGATGCATTTCATTTGGGTACCTGTATTAAGGTTAGAGGAAGCAGCCAAAATGGTCTTCTTATGTCCAAATAAGGTAACTTATTTATCGGTAGATTAATTAACTAATTTATGGCTTGTAATTTAACGCGCTCATTTTTCTGCATTACTCATCTATCCCACATTCGCCGTGCCAGAGGTTGCAATAAATTTTCATATTGCAAGCGAACGCAATATTATGAGGTACGGTAAGTGCGTTATATATCATGTTTGCGGCACGCACCGCTGCCTACTTGTTAATACAGTTATTAAGTACTATTGAGAATATATTGCGGTGAATTCTGATACCAATATCGAGGAAAAATGAGGCCATAAAAGTTCAAAAAGATTTCATATCGAGCTGGTATATCCTAATTATTTCGCTATTAATTTTCACGATACATCGCTACGAAAGACAAAATAAGTTATATGAAATTCATAATTATTATGTATAATTATGAAGTATCTACTTATTTTATATGCTAGGGGAAACCTGGGCAATGCGCATAACCACGGTAAAGCGAATAACTCGATTTTCCAAGAAAATATAGCTGTAAGAGAATAAATGGTTATTTTTAGTACACAGGTTGATACCTAATTGAAATGACAATACAATTGAAATTAAAATGAAATTGAAATGACAATAGTTTTTTGGAGGGTCGAGCAAGGGAGGGTTTTGTACCTAATGTTGTTTTTGACTTTTTACTAAATATGTACAGAAAGCATTTGTTTTTATGTTAATATAAATTAATAGATAATTTAATACAAGGGCTAGTAATAAAACTTGTTACCAAATAACATCTTCCAACATTTTTTAATCTCCCTTAGCTTACCCATGCTGACCGCACTTCCCTTGCTTTGATTAATGGTTTCTCTATTCACAAAGAGCTTCAACGTTACCGTTTATGTTTTGGTATCAAGTTGCGTCTTCTAATTAATAGAGATGGCTATAAATTTTCATATGGGAGCCGCGGGTCTCCTTGGAAACTATTATAGCGTTTTGAGAGCCGGAAGCAATGTCAAGATATAATTTGATAAGCGCGGGCCCGCTTCCTCTAATAGCTTGGTTTGTAGTGCGGTTACATGTCGGCGTTTAATTTTATTACTGGCTAGAAATACCATAGAACGTATCTGTTTAATGCATGCTTAACTCATAAATGTATATTACAAACACATTTGATACTTATTGAAAGTTTATAACGGGACTTATCGCATACGTACCTTTTTAATTTTTCCGACGTTGACAAATCGTGTTAACAAAACGCGAAAGTTTATCAAATACTATTACATATTTTAATTAATCTAGTAGGTAGGTACCTAGCTAGGCATTATGCTAGCGTCTTCTCTTAAAGTTGGTAAATTCTTTTCAAAATTAAGATAGCAGTAAAACGAGCATACGTTTATAGTTATTATTTAATAAATATTATTTTATTAGTATGCAGACTCACTGGAAGCATAAATGTACTCGTAGCACTATGATAACATCAATAAATAAGGCGATAGCAATTAAAATTGTTCGATTAAGTCCTATTTACTTATTATTTTTAACGACCTTCAGGGTATCCGCTTTGCGCACCCTCCCCTGCCTAAAACAATTCTGAATTTTTCCATTCAATATGAGTGAGTGAAACAAAGAGTCATATCACAAATAACTTGCAGTCGTAGTCAGTTTGAGTGAGAGACTGACATATTTCTCAGTTCTTCCAAGCGACTTCCAGAATATTGATCAGCGGAATCTCTCATACCGCAACGCCAGATGCTACTCTCAAAATTACTTTCAAATAAATCCACTGAACTTGTTACTACATCATCTTGCGCGATCATCGTGATAAAAAACAACTTTATTGCGATGGTATAGAGCTTAAATTATAAAAATAGTTATTATTGTGAGAGACATGATACACTGCAGTCGTGGAGATTGAGGTGAATGACGATAGAGTAGGTATTTTAGCTAGCTTGTTAGCTAGTAATGCTTACCAAGTTGCCACCAGTTCAGATGTCGTATTGTCTGTCTTCTTTGTGACTGCCTCTATGTGTGCGTGTGCCTTTCTTATCTTTGATTAACTTCCCACTTTTTAAATCGTTAATTACCATAAGTGTTTACTAATAAGATACTTTTTGTTATAACGAGCGAGAACCTAGTGTTTAGACAAACTTATTCCAAGTTCAAAAACACTTTATTTTAATAACAATATTTTTGTAAATAAATAAAAAAATAGCTCCTATATTAATTGTAATAATAATGATACAGCTTCCATTATAATAATTTAGTAATCTTTTCCTCTACCTATGAACATTGTCTACACAAGAGTAGATTACTTTTTATGTAGGCACCTCGTAGTGCAGTAACTAATTTTATAATGGTAGATATAACTTTGACACCCCAGTTCTTTTTAAGGGTCTTCCTGAAATACATGTCCATTTATTTGCATTTACAGTATCCGAACCAAGTTTCAAGCAAACCGCCACCATTTGATGAAATATGAATTGTTGTAGCCCTCTACGAAAAGCGTACTGTCTACGAAGCTACGAACTGTGAACATGTCTCCGAAAAAGTTAAATTTTGAGTGGCAATCCATTAGTAAATTCTTATGCATTATGTTGGTATTCATAGTTTTGCTGTATTTATAATTTACTTTTTATAATTCCTATAATCCGTGCACGGTTCCTTATATTGAACTAGCGGACAACGGATGCTAAATGGGTTAACATTATCTACTAATAAAGGCCCTGTATGTTTTGTCAAAAAGAATAACGTTGCTATGGTGATCTTCCATTCGTTGTCCACATAATTTAACATGCATAGGGAAAATAAACTTGGTCAGACGAAGTGATGGCAGGTTGAATGAGGCCTTGACCGAGTGGTACCCTAGAAACAGATACAGAAGTTTAGTAGGTAGAGGTTGTCCAGCTGGGGCGACGACATCAAAAACCGGTCAACGACATCAAGAACCGAAGTGTTCCGTACCATCGTACAGGTACATAATGTTTCTTGTATGGGGCCCTCTTTTATTTTATTTGTTGTTGTAGCGGCAATAGAAATACACACTGTGAAATTTTCAAGTCTCTACCTATTATGGTTATTATGGTTCATGATATACAGCCCGCTGACAGACGGGACGGACGGACGGACGAACAGCGGACGAACCCTAAAAATGGCCATAGTTTTTGGATGCGTAAGTCACAGGACCATAGCGAATGGCGGAAACAGAGGCCTACTCCCAGCTGTGGGATACCATGGGCTGTGGATGATGATGAGGGAAAATAAAAGACTTCTGTATATTTATTGTCTTGGTTACATACATTTTCTTTTATTTTTAATGTCATAAAATGATATTAACTTCTTAATTAACATTGATAAATATTCACTTTACCCTACAATAATGTAAACTGTTCTTGAATACATATTTACAAAGTATCAAAGTATCGTGATTGTCGTATTATTGTCATTGGTTACTTGTGTCCAATAATGCAGACGTTATTTTTATACAGATTAGTCAATAAGCTACACTTGAATGTTACAAACAATAGGTAGTGGTCAGTTAAAAAAACTCTGATTTATGTTTATAGATTTTAAATAAATAAAAATTGGATGGTTTACCCATATTCTACATATTTAAATATGGTACGATTGGATTATTAGTTACTGATATTCTTAAAAGTGCCCTTACAACAGAATATAAAATTTGTTACAGTAATCATGATAGCTACATTTTTTTATGTAATTTTACTTGTGTATTTAATCTTTATCAAAACGTTTACTTTACTTCGATACTCTATTTTCCTCTACAGTAAATTCTTTGTTTACTTACACAATCCACTACAAGTCCAAAAGGAACTTCATCTACTATTAACCCATGAACATAATGAGCCATGAAGTTATATTAACACTCTAGCCGGAAGACATATATTTTTTTATTATATTTATAGTCTAATACGATTTTAATATTACAAACATGATACCAATTTTATGAAATTGTTTTCATACGGTGGGAGGTTCCATTCCAAATTAACGTTAGAAATCGAAATTACATGAATTTTTGCTAGTAATTATTATAACTAAAATAAGTGTAAAACATGGCGATCGAATATATAATAACAATGATAGATGAATGAAAAATTTCAATTACAAAATATGATGAATTGCTCGATAAGATGATTCATACAACAACATCTCACTAAAAACGGTAGGTTCTCAAATAATTACAACTTCCTATTGTATTGTCTAATTAATGTAAGACAAAATGAAATTCGGGCGATTACCTTTATTTTCTCCTGACAAAAGAAAGTGCTGTCAACGCAAATTTATGTAAAATGATCCGAACATCATCATCATCATCTTCTTGCCCTTATCCCACTCTATATGGGGTCGGCACATTGGCTAAGTAGTTTTATGACCGGCCGCCTGCCTGATTTCAACCCTCCTTGAGAATACTTGCTTATTTTATCTCAAATGACCCGAACATATTTGAAACAATTACTCCTGATCTGGATCAGGTGAGCGATCTATAGACCGTTTGCAACGTTCTTTAGATAGCCCGACTGTTATTTTTGTATTTTATAAATTATATTTGTAAATACCTACACTCGTATTAGTTGTTCTTACTATTACTCCTTATTCCAGTTTGGCATTCATCCAGATAAAATAACACTACAATAGAAGAGTTTTTGGAAGCCAAGTTAGCGAATATCTATTTATATTAGAAGTTTCATAAAATATATAAAGCATAAACAAAAGCAAAAAATGCTACAATATTTTTGTGCGTATTGCGGCAATGCTGTATATAAAAAACTTAATTAATTCTTAATTAAGAAAATTGATTATATTCTAACACGTTATCTGTATAAAAGTATATGTTAAACTGGTCATGATAATTATTCGTTGCTATTAAATGTTTGACACTATTTATTATTGTTTTTTCACTTGTCTACGATACTGAAATAATTTATAGAGAAAATTAATTATTTTAAACTACGATACATGATTTTTGAATTATTCTTAAAACATATCTTATTCTATTACTTTAATAGTTATATAAATACTTAAAATAAATAAAAAAATGGAATGTCTAATTTTACAATAAAATATTACATTTTCTCTTGAATAATCTAGCCATTCATATTTTTGGTCTCTATCTTAATTCTACTTTTATATTGTCTTAATTTATAGATATTGTCATATTTTTTATTAATAATTTACATACTAGACGTTATTACCATTATTGATCTTAACTACAAACTTACAACGGTATTTGAATATAATTAAATGTAAAAAATTAGATATTTTTATACAACTTGCAGGCTTAAATTATATAATACGCATATTGATAAAAGGATGTTTGATATGACATCATTGATATAATTTGTAAGATAATGTAATACAAGCAGTGTTAATAATATTACAAAACTAAATGATTCATCTATTTTTCAGACAAGTGATGGATATTATTAATGTTTTTGACTTATTGTATAATTATTACTATAATTTAATTGTAGGTATTATTGAGATAATCGTCTCATAATTATAGAATAACTGTCCAAATTTTTAAGGTATACGAATAACTTTAAATATTTAAAATTATTGTCTCTTAATATAAGTTTATTGTCGAATTTACATAAAGGCTGAATCCATAACAGTTACATCCAACATTAACATCGTTTATCTAAAAACAACAACCTCGAATACGTAACTTACAAAAAATTCAACAGCCATCTTTTATCACTACAATCTTTTAATATTTTCTTACAATAACTTCAGAAATCTAATTTCTGCTCTATACAAATGTTTTTTGGCTCATCACGGTTCACGTCGAGTTTTTACGTAAAACGAGAGACGAACAAGTGGTTTTTGGCTTCTTTCTCTGAAGTACGTTAGAAAATAACTAAATTAAAAAAAAAAACATTTAGCAAACTACTGAATTTGGAATTTGTTTCTATAAAATCAAGGCTTTCTTCTCACGGTTCATTATTAAGGTCGTGTTGAACGTAAACGTTCATTTGATTTCAGAAATTCTTTTAAAAATATAATTTACTGATTGAGTTGATTAATTAATTCAACGGGAAGTTATCAACTGCTTCATTGGTTATATCAACAAAAAACACAAGGGTTGCTATTCGCACGATATACTTAAATTCAGTAAATACAAAAACTTGGCTGACACACAGCCTTGTGTCTGGAATTGAAGCACGTCAATCTTTATTAAACTTTTATGCCACTCATACTTTTGTATGCCACTAGAACAGCTAAGGCCGCGTTAACACAAAGACGCGAGCCTATGTTATACTCCGTGTACGTAAATACAAAACTCAACCGTGCCAATCATTCATTTAGAATTTTGTATGCCACTAGAACAGTTAAGACCACGCCCAGGAACGCGGGCCTGCTTTATTATATTCTGTGTACGCAATCATTTATACATAGTTTTGTATGCCACTCATACTGTAAGCCACTAGAACAGCTAAGGCCATGTTCATACTAAGACGCGAGCCTGTATTGTTATACTCCGTGTTATACTCCGCAATCATTCATACATAGTTTTGTATGCCATTAGAACAGACAACGCCGCATTCACACCGAGACGCGAACTTACAAAATTATACTTTTGTATGCCACTAGAACAGCTAAGGCCACGTTCATACTGAAACGCGAGCCTGTGTTGTTATACTCCGTGTACACTATCATTCATACATAATTTTGTATGCCAGTCATACCGTATGCCACTAGAACAGCCGACGCCGCATTTACACCTAGACGCGAACTTACAAAATTATACTTTTGTATGCCACTAGAACAGCTAAGGCTGCGTTCACACTGAGACGTGAACCTTCGTTGTTATACTCCGTGTACTGTCTTGGAGAAACAGTGGGTTTCACTTTATGCCTTTCGGTGCGTTGCGAGTTGTTTGTTTGAAACGCGCTGTTGTAGAAGTTGAGTGCGTTGTTGAGGTCGACTTGTCGTAGCTCGTTGTCGAGGGCGTTCTGGCTGGCGTGTTGCTTCGGCTTGTGCCGTTTTGGAGGACGAGTGGTTGTGGTAGAAGTGGTGGTGGTAGAAGTGGTAGTAGTCGTCGTGGTACTCGTTGTCGTCCGCTGCGGTGTTTCTGGAGACAGGTGGAAGAGCTTTGTCACTTTCAAATATTTTATATTTAAATCCGTGTTGTAAATGTTATCCATATTTTATTATAAATGCGAAAGTAACTCTGTCTGTCTGTTTGTAACCTTTTCACGTCTAAACTGTTGAACAGATTTTAATGAAATTTGGCAAGGAAATAGATTCCATCCAGGGGAAGGACATAGACCACTTTTTATCCTGTAAAACGATCCCAAAATGGAAAAAGGATAACGTATGAATACTTCTTAGACATTAATTTATGACAAGACAGTTAATTTGACATTTATAAAATGTTGATAATTGATAATGTCATTCATATCAATCGGGTCGTTAGCAGCTCTCTTTTTCTTGCAGAGCTGTGTGTAACGGCCTTTAGCTGGACCAATTTTAAGATTTTTTATTTGTTGTATAATAAGTAGGTACCTAATAGAACATTTGAAAATTTGCATTATTAATTCTAAGGCGGTACGAAGTTCGCGGGGTCAACTATTATTTTATAAAACGTAGATGGATGGGACAAAGTAAATACACCTTTATTACAATATTTTATGTTTGAATTGTTATGGGATTTTGTAAAGGCACCTTTATAAGACTGGTTTCCACTCGCGGCTTCGCTCGTGATGTTATCGAATAAAAGGTAAATTACTATTGGTTACATCAGGTCAAAATGTCTGTCCTAGGTTTCATTAAGTTTGATTAAAAAAACTTAAAAACTTTCGAATTTATGGTAATGGTACATGGTAGGATTTCTAACTAGCAAAAACAAAATTTCAGTGCAGACAAATAAACAAAACATTTCTCAATCTATCCAGTCGGGTCACTAGTTCTTTCGAACCAGTGTGGTGAAAGGAGTTAAAGTGCGCCTTTCATGCAATTTCTCTGAAATGAAGAGAGTACAAAGCTCATGAAAAACTCTCACTTATTGGACAAATAATACAGCAAAGAAGTCAAAAACTAAAAAAGACAGAACGTAATAAAAAAATGCTTACCTTTCAAAATGATTGTGCCATTCGATTTTCCATATTTATTCATAGCCGAGCATGAGTACTCTCCAAAATCACCCTTCTTCAATCGATTGACGGTCAAGTTCATCCGCATCGCGTATTCGCCCGCCAGTTCCTCTGATATAATGTATTTTGAGCTGTTTAGTAGCTTCCCACCTGGTAAAAATATTTATTTACTTTGAGAATACTCACTTACACTCATATTATATATTAATATTAGTAATACATTGCGTCAAATGCCTTAAAGGAGCCTATTTATGGTGCACTTTACTCCTTTCAAAAAACCTAACTAGACGTGTCAGTAGTTCTTTCGAACCAAGGGGCGTCTAAAACTAAGGGGCTTAAGAGCTGCCATCTTTAAACACGAAGTTAGACAACAAAGTTTAAAGTACAGTACAAATGGGTACTCTAAAATGACACTGGTTTGAAAAACGCTCTTGCTATCATCATCACAATTTACTAAATTTAGAAGTGATATCTTTTAAACAAATATAGGTCTATCGGATAATTGAAGAGGCTCCTTAGGTAATAGAGGGGTGCGGGAGGTTGGTTTTCGTTACGTCAATTGAAGTGATATTTAAGTCAATCTTTGTCATCAACACGACATGTTAGTTGAACAAAACGTACCTACCTAAAGAGCCTACTCAATTAAGCGCTATGTAGTAGTAGTCAAAAGCACTGGTGGTCTAGTTGGTAGTGACCCCACCTTCCGATTCTAAGGTCGTGGGTTCAAACTCGGCCGTATACCAATGGATTCTCCTATGCGAAAAAATTATGTGCACTATAACAGTACTCTCAAACGATGAAGGAAAACATCGTGAGAAAACCTCCCGGCTTAGTTAGCTTCGCACGTATTGACCATGTCTTTCCTTTGGACAAGGATGACTAAACTAAGAGGATGGAATAGGTGCTGGGCAAGCCTACTCCATCTTAATTCGTCCCGGGCACTACAGCGTCCCTTTTGCGAAGGTGAAAGTTGCCTCCTAATACTGTATAAATCATTTACTATAGATTGTAAAAGGCCTCAGTATATATTATTATTATTATCAGCCCGTATTGCCCTTAGGCGAAGGCCTCCCTCCCCTTTTTCCATTTATATCTTTCTTGAACTAATATCGGCCAGTAGTAATAGTTTAATTGTAGATTAAAAATCGAAATAGAAAATAAACTATTCAAAACGAAACCAACATTTTATGTGTGTTAGAACGTACCAGATGTGACTAAGGCCTTAGTAGTAGCAGTTTAATTGAAGATTAAAAATCGAAATAGAAAATAAACTATTCGAACGGAACTAACATTTTATTTGTGTTAGAACGTACCAGATTGTGACTTGCCCCGTTGCCACGCCATCTGCGCCCTGGGCGAGGCTTCGACGATGCACTGCAGGGTGACTTGCATGTCGACAGAGCGCAGTACTACCGGACTACTCATTTTCACCACCGGCTCAACTGGACAATAAGTAACTTTTTAGGTAGACTTTCGAAATGAAGTTTTCACAATTTTTATTATTTATATTTTTAGAATTTTAAGGAAACTTACAAATACATATATAATACATAAATTATCACGCCCATATACCTAATGGGGTAGGCCACAAGTAAAAATAAGAAAACTTGCAGCCGCTTCTGATTTAAAATCCTGGAAATCGTGAACAATGGTGACAGATGATCAGCCCATCGCCCATATAGGTGCCCCATCATTTTGGAGAGGATACTATCCCTTAGTCGTCTTTTACGACATGCTCGGAGAGAGAAGCAACTGGACGCATTCTATGCTTTTTCTTTACTCCCAGTCCAGCAGAGAAGTAAACTTATAACTAGACATACAAAATAAAATTAGACGAAATAGGGGACTTAATGTCTAGCGACACGTGTCGCAAGAGATGTCGGGGGAAGTCGAACCAAAGCGCTCGACATCGCATGGTATGATTTTCTAGGCGGCTGTCAGCGAATGGCCGTCAACTTAATACGTCTAAAGCCTGGGGCAATAATTTTCAATCATTCTCATTAGGAACTGAAATTGAATAGGTAAAATAGTACCTATACTAAAACTTTGAGTACCTGAACTTAAAGGTTTATAGTTAAGACTCTAAGTTTTCATAAAAGGGGGTAAAATTAAACTCTGAAAATTAGCACAGTGGCCGCCCGTGTCAGATACGAGTACTTCTTGCTTGAATATAAGCTGATAACATTTGATCAAAGTAAACTGACTCAGGCATCTCTAGAAAGATGAATGACAATCACACTTACAAATACAAATCAATTTGATTTTCAAGCTGACACAATAAATATAACAACAGTCAAATGTTACGAAGTATCACAATCAAGTATTGCTCTTTGCTTCTATTTGCAATTGATTACTTCATACAAAATGCTATGGGAATATGACTCACAGTGCACGGCGACGTCATAGCGGCGGCTCTTGGTGGGCGGGATGCCGTTGGCTGCGATGCACAGATACGTGCCCATGTCCGCCCGCCGGAGGTTCTTCAGCGCAAGAGTCGAACCCACGAAACTATCCACAACTGCATAAAAAACTATTATTATCTTCAGAACTTTTTAACAAGCTGGTGTTAAAAAGCCAAGTAAAAAAGTAAGTTCGTATAAGCTAGTGGCCAACTCTTGTGACGGAGTTTTTAGGCCGCCTAAAGGCCTCCGTCATGGCTTAACGACTTAAAACCCAGATACAAAGCATAAGATGGTAATTTCATGAAAACTTGGCAAAGTAAATGGTACTCTAAAGTAACGAATATTGACATCCATTCGTAAATTGTATTGAGTGGTGTATTTATTTACCTAAGTAACTAGGATCAGTGTTCAAAACTGACCTAGTTCTGATGAGCGGGAAGAGAAGGATTCCGTGAACAGTTTTCGATTTAGGCGAGTAAATCCTCCATGTATTTGGATTTCAATTCAAAGAGCTCTGCCTGGTATACCCAACAATAAGTAGGTATACATTTATATTTCTATGTGATTTACTCGACAAAGTATCGGAAAATATTGAGCATATTCTTAAGTGGCATTACCCAGAGCTCTATCGAAAGTTATTGAAAAAGGATTTTGAGAAAACCCCATGAGATGGAAGAAATGCGCTGTTCAAGATAATGGACTCAATAACATTTAGCTTTAATGCTACTGCATTTATACAGCGCGCCTCGAAGTGTGTCGAAATAAAATGAATCAAATAATAACCTTAAATAGAATATTTTCAAACATTCGTTATTATAATAAGTAAAATAAACGAAACTACACGGGGTCTACATCTCTGTGCAGCTTCATTTTAACTCTGTCAAAAGCTAAATTAGCTGCTGAAATTTATTAGCTTATGAAAAGATGATCATTATTTTATGATAAATAAATACAAGAACCGTGAAATACTTCATTTCAATAGTATAATTATGTGCCACATAGTGTACCACCATGTTTTGACATTGCGCTACGAGTAGTTTCCACATTTCATACGAATAGTTTAATCAAACAGAACAAAGCGCGAGCATTTCGCCATATAACGACTTGTGTCAAATTAAATTTAAATGGAAATAATTTATCGCTTTATTATGGCACACGACCCCCTGCTCCTAAATTGTGAGCGCGGACATAAAATACTGGCTGTACGTTAGGCCTACGATACACATGAGTGTTTCTGGCACGAAGCGTACCAGTAACTCAAGTTATGTGTCACTGCTACTCGCATGAACATAAACGCACATTAAACCTACTACCCCTGACAGGTTTATTTAAATATCTAAAACACTTATGAAGCCTGACTGACAATCAACGCACAGCCTAAAGCCAAAAATCTTTATCCAAGCATGAATCTTGGCGGGTATCTTCCATTTTGGGATACACTCTGAAATGGATTTTGGGAATTCTAACCATAAGAGAGTGAAAAGTGATGAAACTTTTATACGGTAAAACGTAGGTACTAGGCCTGTGAAACCGCGGGGATCGGCTAGTGAGCATATAAAACAAACAAATTAGTTGCCTAAAATATAAGCAAAACAAATGTACTTTCTTATCATTTTCAAACTTCAATCCAAATATGCATTTATTCCAGAACTGATGACTTCTACATTTAGTTTTCTTATGCTCGGTACACTATATTGTAAACACTCCTTTACGTCTATAGCCTGAAGCAGGCCTTGTATGAAACTGAGTTTTATGATCGGGTTATAAAGTCGTAGACATGTTCGGAACTTGTTACTCCAGACGTCGTCGGCACGACTCGGCAATCCCCAGTTATTATTGCGAACAGTATAATTGTTTTCCGATTAATACTCCAGCCGACATTTTCCGCCACTAAACACATTTTAATAGTCAAAATTGCCTAATTTCTTAGCAACAATACGAGTTTAATTATGCTTTAGTAGAAGTTTAGTTTCTAAATTAGGGTTCCATTGACTTAGGTATCTTGAACCCTAAAGTTTTTGTTTCAAACTGCTACAGTCAATACCTAGACATAGGGTAAAATTAACCTACATGCCCTCTGGGCAGTGTCCATTGTGTTTAAATTGCTATACAATAGGCATAATCATATTACGTAGCTTGAATTGAGTACACAGCCAGCACATAGATAATACAACGAAACTGAGTCAATGTAGCAACATAATTAATTAATTGGTTTTCCACTATTTAGACTTGAACTAATGCCGAATTGATAAAAAGTTCATTTTACGCAAACCAACAAAACAAAACGTCAGATGTTGTTCATAGAATTTTAATATTATATTCCAATTCGTTGATTTCTTCAACAGAATTTATTTTCTACAGACTAAGTACTGCATTATCTCCACAAGAAAGAAAAGAAAGAGGAAAATTAAAAAGAAAACGGGAATAGCCATTTCGAAAGCAATTCTTACATATTAAGCGAAGCGTGTTTAACATGTCCAATTAATACAAAGGCAGAGACGGCTCCACCACTCTGTTAACTATTACAACCTCCCTCCGTTTACTGAGGGCCGCCAGTCTTTTGTTTACGCTTAATGGCTTAAATAAAACGGGTCAAATTCGTAAAACACTGCACCAAAAAGGTTTTAAGCTTACCACTGGGGACCGGCAATTTTGTACCTAATACATTTTATACTAAGGTATAAATTAGATTACCGGATTACACACCATTAAGCAGTGTGTATGTGTTTAAACGAGTAGCCTCATAATTGCTTTAAACTGTCCGTCTTTTCACCTAGTGTTTGGGCTGAACTGTGAAGGGCATGTCATTATAACTATGAGAGATAACAACCTTTTGTCAGGCTCCCAGTAAGCCGTTCGTTTAATTTCCTGGCCGAAACCAGAATCGCTGCAATATTTTGTTAAGTTGTAATTGAGTTCTTTGAACACGTTTTTTCCGCGGAAATGAATTTCTACCGTTTTCTCTTGGTCCCTCTTTGTTTTATAAACTTTGATGGGTACATTACAAAAATGAATTATTAGAATTGTAAATTCAAACAACTTTTAGTTATTATTTTGGAATTACGTGAGTTTCTTTCTAAAATTACTCACGTATTTTGGTTTGAGACAATTTAACACCTATGACGTCTCTCGCTTTTATGGTTACCATTTTATGTGAAATTGAATTGTCGTCTTCCAATATCTTACGGCAATATCTTAATAAATCCCATAAAACTCCAATGTTTTAACCGCGCGAACACCTGCGCCCGCTTCAAGCGGGCTTTGAATGCAAAATTAGTCTTGTTTCTTTTTTACCACTTAGTCGGATCTCACTGATGCGAATAAAATTCAACGAGGAAATTGACGGTCTATTTTTCACTTTTATGGCTGTGACATTTCCTTTTGAGATATTTTTCTGTGACTTTTTAAATAGAATTGTAAATCTCCTTCCCGGAGTTAGCCCAGTGAAATTTTCTTGGTTTTTACAAATTAACAAAGGCCAAATCTACTTTTAAAGATACTGATCGTTACTGTGAATGTTTAATTTTTTATCATTACCAAATATACCTATAGGCCTAATTCTGTTAATCTTTGTAGATAAAAAAAAATAGATAATAGATAATGAATCCGTTTCGAAACACAGAAACTATTCCAAACTGGTGTCACAAATGATGTTTGTCATAAAAGCACATCCTAGAACATCATTATTGATACACTTTGCTATACACTAGGTACACGATCATACCTGCATAAAACATGTTGACTCATTTTTTGAACAATAAACATAATCGTAGAATAAAAGAAGCATTATAAAGAAACCTATTCATTCTCAGCTAAGATTCACCCCCGGGAGATCGCTTCGCAGATAGTTGGAATCCTGTTATTTAGTGCTAAGTTAATGGTTATCTGTTCAACATTGTTGAACTCAGTTTATTGAATCTACTCGAAGGTATTTACGTCGCATTACAAGGAATAAATTAGGTGGACAAAATTTTAAAGTACAAATATTTTATTTTGCTGAGTTTCTAAATAAACTAGTGTACTCATTTGTACACTAGTGCAAATTTGACAACTAATGAAAAAAGAAAAACATAGGGACACGATGAATATCCTTCTTCCTTCTTTATGAAATATCTTTTAAATTGATTTAATATTGGAGGAGGAAATAGGCGAGAGCCAAACCTCGAATTATGAATTTTTACTTAGGCTATTTAGTCAAACCTGCAGTTGTCCTTATCGCACGGCCCGACGCCAAACGTTCGCAGAGCGACAGCGACAGTATCATGAAATACCTAATTTTCAAAAGTCTCTGCGCCCACATTTTCTCTTAAACTCTATCGTTACTGAGTGACTGACAATCAAGGCACAGCCTAAACGCCTAAGTTCTAGAAGCTGATGGCACTTGGAGGGTGTATTCTCCTCATGGTGTAGAGGTGAATTAAGAAAGGAATTCCCGATATACAACTCCTGGGGGATGGAGCGGGAAGATGAAGTTTGTGTGAAAAAAAAACCCAACGCGGATATAGACACGAGACGATCAACTAGTTTGTTTTATAAATGACAACCGGCTGCATGCATAAACGATGAAAGCGAATAACGTCCAATAATGTCCATTTATCATCCACAGTCAACACGTTGAATCACATAACCGTTGAAAGCATTCGGTGAAACCGTAACATCGCTCAATCAATCTCTGACGCTTCTAAACGAAACGTTAATTATACTGAAAAACTAGACAAGTAAGAAATGTCCACCAATAACGATGGTTCTGTAACTAACGCATATCAACAAAATTATTATTTATCAAAACCTCCAAATATTTGTTACTATTTACGAAGCCAGGGTCGTATACAGCATACTATTGTAGATTGAGTACCTGAGCTGTTTTTGTATACTACACCTGCTTGGAAAGTCAGTTCATATTTCTCCAATAATAGTGGAGAATATAAATATCATTACTGTCATACAAATATGCGAGAGGGAAAAATATATGAATTTCCATTTCTAACGCGGAACATCTAATCTAACAACTGTAACTGCCAGCGGGCAGAAAAGTTGTATGAAAATCCATTGTTAACGTGTGGTTTTTTTTTAATAAAAAACTTAAAACTCCCTTTATCGGTAACCTATTTTAATATTATAATGATCAAAAACAAAAACTTTCTACGGCAAAATTATACTGGCCACAAGCTTTTTCTAAACTAATAACTATTTTAAAAGTTAGATTGAGTTTTAATAACCGTAAGAATTTGAATATAAACTTTAGTAAATTATTTCTTACATGTGTACGTGTAGTATGAAATACTCGAAAGAAAGTGCGACTCTTAACTCGTGTGGCCCTCGGCTGATAGTCGGCCACTTTCTCCCCTCGGTGAACAATTTACATCAGTGCACTAAATAATGATTTCTGTTCAAAGTCTTATAAATAAACACATTTAATGATAAGTCATTTGTTTGCTTTGGAAAATTGTTAGCTTGTCTTATTTCGGTGCATTCATGTAAAAGATGTTACCTTTCCCTTCCATGCCGTTTTCATCGCGAAACACGATGTTCTTCCCTCCAGTCCGCTTCCACGAAATGGTCGGCTCGGGCACGCCAGTCGCTGAACAATGCAGCTCCACCGAGCCGCCTTCTCGGGCGCTGGCCTCGGAGCCGTCCTCGTCCGCGATGTCTGGCGGGATCACCACTGAGAGGTGGCCCATCTGGAACAAAATACTGGCTTGAAATTACCTAACAAAAGCTTTCTTCGACCTATCGACCAAGCTTCATGCAGATCGGATCAACTACGTTTCGAAAGTTATGCTCGAACAAACATACATAAAACATAAACTTTATATAACCGTATAATTAATAATCATTTATAGAAAAATAAATAGTTGTTGAGCGCAAATGAAACTAGCATTTTCAATCATTTAAATTAGAATTTCAACCCAAAGTCACACTGATTGGCGCGACTACGCGCTACGCGTCGAATCTCGTCCAAAGCTACAATGTGTTCGCTACAATAACGCTACGAGGTTCGTAGCATCACGAACTGCAACATGCTCTCAATTTGTCGGAGACGATTAAACACCAGCGGTAATGCACTGAAGGCATGTAGGTACGTTGAACTTGCACGCAACTTTCAGGCAATATTAATCGCCAACATTACGTGCAAATGCTTTAACACAAACAAAGCAAACACGGCCATTACATCGAGTTCCCACGAGAAAACAACCGGCGACAAAGAAATTAATTAGACTTTTTAGGTATGAAAATAAATCATTTTACGAGAAAGTTCATCAGTTTGGGTTTCCCCAAATACCGTCGGACGATCGGAATCTCATAGTTTATATAGGTTGGGTGTTCCTCATTGTAATAATGTAAGGGCAGAGGTCCGTGAATGTTGCATGAAGACGTATTGTCCCCATTCCGGGGTCGGGAGCGGGGCTTTAACAAAATTCCGGGACTCGTGGAGTGACGGGATGCCCTCGGTATTTGTCGGTTGTCCGTCTCAGGTACAACAAAATTGCTACGTAGATTTGAGGTAAGCGGGTTATTTATTTTAGCTAAGGTTGGTTTCATGTGATTTAAATAAAGTTCCATAGTGCGCTCATTCTTTTCTCTCAAATATTTTAATGTAGGTTGTTATACGACATGAAATAATATTGTTATAAACTCAATATTACTTTTTTGCTAAAGTTATGAACTCTAACTTCGATAAAATCTCAGGCACATAACTCAGATTGAATGGACAGCATTGCATACCATGCAAAAATTTTCAGCTCGTCCATTACATACTTTGTAGATTCAGACACGAAAAAAATACCTACGAGTATATGAATTTGCTATAAAATACATATGTAGGTACATTGAAGTGCGCCTCAAACATTCTTATTTATTGCAGTTGACACACAATGTGAATTTATTGCAGTGTACAACATGCGAGTATTCTCACAATGTTTTCGTTCGATTAAGAGTACGTACTCTAGGTACGTACCTACTAGTATGCTACTCGTACATATTTTAAACAGAATAATCCATTGGTGCACGTCGGATTCGAACCCTTTTGTTAGTAACAAACAAAGAACACATTTTATTGGTAAGTACACAAAACAAAATATACCGTTGCGCTGTCTTTCTCCCTGTTTATTACTTGAATAAGAAATAACAAGGAGAACAATGGGTACGATTTCACTAATATTGAACATTTTGTAAGTCCAATACTACTTATGTGCCCAGTCTTGTAGTCCGTTAGTATAACGCAAGCAGCCCAACACGTGTTTCAAATAACGAGTGGTATCACAAGCAAGAATTATTTACCCGAAAAATAACATCCCAAAACCCATCCAAACCCGAAATGTACTAACAGCGAAAAAGCTGATATAAAGCTCTCATATCTACGAATTTTCCTGTAGGAATATGATAAAGTGTGGCGTTTTCTATATTCTCGTTTCGCTGCAGTGTAAATTCTTGGAGACGGCTTCGTGTCACATGAATTATGCAAATACGCGGTGCACAGAGAGTCGAGTACGTCGCAGATTTACACTGGGTACGACCTTACTGTGTAAATAAATATATAAGTGCGCGTTATACCATTGTCAGCGAGATGGGTAACTGTACTTGTGTGTGATGTACTGGCGCAGCGACGTCCCATTATTTGTAAACTTTGTACAACTCTTTGTAAGAACAAGAAATTACAATACAATACAATACAATATAACTTTATTGTAAACACAAATTATAGAAATAAACAAAAAAATAAATTAAAATAAGTATGAATATGCGTCATACAATGGGCGGCCTTATCGCTGACAGCGATCTCTTCCAGGCAACCTTTGGATGGACAGGACAAAACTTTAAAAAGAGAAGGACGGCAGATACATATTGGAAAAATATTTTGAGAAATACCTACAATAAATATTATACATACAAATGATAAATCTACATATAAATATTATATTATATATATATATATATAATGTATAGTAAATAAAATAATATACTAAATATACTAATGAATAAAAACATGATAAATGAAAGAATAAAGTTACGATGATGTTGACAATGAAAGGAAATGTTGGACAACTAAGTTTTTAAAGATGGGAAGGGATTTCGCATGTCGGATTGATGCGGGCAGTGCATTCCACAGCTTAACAGCTTGCAGCGTGAACGACTTTCCGTAAAAATCCGACGTGTGTATGGGAGTTTTTAACTGGAGGGATTCAGAAGAGCGAAGGGTACGGGGATTGGATAGGTGAAGGAACTCAAAGCGTTCCTTGAGATAGGAAGGAGTGGAGCGAAGAAAGAGGATATTGTATAGGAGAGAAAGGATATGCAAATTACGGCGAGAACGGATAGGTAACCATTTAAGTCTGGTACGAAACTCAGATACGTGATCGTACTTGCGCAAGCCAAATATAAATCTAATAGAAAAGTTCTGAAGACGTTCCAACTTATTAAGTTGGTCTTCAGTAAGGTCAAGGTAGCAAGAGTCAGCATAGTCGAGAATAGGAAGCAACAAAGATTGTGCAAGCGCAATTTTGGTGGAAGTAGGAAGGAAATTACGCAGACGTCTGAGGGAGGCACCTGCAGCAAAAGTCTTTCTACTCACTGCGGCAAGCTGAGACCCCCAAGATAAACGCCTATCCATCAACACGCCTAAGTTTTTAACCACCTCGCTGATTTGAAGTATTGATCCATCAAAAACTACTTGCGGGAGGTTGGGCCAGTCAATCAGAGATAACATTCTTGAACTGCCTATTACTATGACTTGGGTTTTATCAGGATTAACTTTAAGTCCGTAAGATGTGCTCCATTTAAGGATCTTGCCTAGATCGTTATTGTTGCTGATTATGGCTTCACTTAACCACTCGACTGGAGCTTGGGTATATATTTGCAAATCATCTGCATAGAGGTGGTAGGAAGAAGAGAGTTGTGTAGAGATAGAATTTATAAATATTGCAAAAAGAAGTGGAGATAGAACGCCGCCCTGAGGTACACCAGCCGTCAACAGACACCAAGATGAATATCTATCATCAATACAGATGCGTTGCCGGCGACCGTACAGGTAACTATGAAACCAGTCAATTACTGTTGGAGATATGTTAAGAGAGCGAAGAAGAGCTAGGAGAATGTCATGATCGACGTTATTGAAAGCGCTACTGAAATCCAGAAGGGATAAGACAGTTAGTAGTCCGTTTTCCATTCCATGCCTTATGTCATCGGTGATTTTGATAAGAGCCGAAACAGTGCTATGGCCTTGGCGAAAACCGGACTGGAAAGGATTGAGAAGGTTGTTAATGTTAAGAAAGAGGCTAAGTTGTTGGTGCACGAGACGCTCTAGGACTTTGGATAGGAATGAAAGGATAGAAATAGGGCGATACTCGGTAAAGTAGCCAAAAGCTGTTGCTTAGTCTGTAGAGTAATTTCAGTTATATTTTAGAGGCAAGTAGAGTTAGATAAGAGTGGTAAAATAAATGTTGTAGAATCCATCAGTAATTTTCGGTTTGTTATTTTATTAGCTCGAGCATTTTCGTAAGTCAAGTTACAACTCAATAAACATTATTTCGTAAGCTTTATTCTTTTTAGTCTAAGCTTCACTCACTGAGACGATACACAAAGAGATTAACTCCGTAAACTAAATTAAATGAAGTAGGTAAGGTAAGCGAAGAATGAAACGAAGCTTTTTATATTCGGCATTCATAAACCGAGACTGAGAATACTGAGAAGTTTATTTACTTCATATTTTATCGTAAAATAGGACAGGACTATAAAACTGTAACAAGGCCCGATTCAATTCATCGCATGAGTTGAATACAAAATTATAATAACAAAAAATACTTGTCGTAGTGAAGCAAGTCACGTTTCAATTTGTTCGTTTCGTTATAGATCGGAAGGTTCCACTCTGTCGAGTAGGCATCAACAGGTAAGTGAGTCGTTTGTTTCCCGAGTGAAGCATTCCTCTGCAGAAAGGTCATGACGTGGGCCACGCTGCTATTTGGGTGACGAACTGGAGAGCCGAGCGTGCAGCAACGACACCATTTATACTTGTAATTTGGACCTTCCGGGATGACGGATTTGTAATTTGGACCTTCCGGTTTGTTTAGAATATTGAAACATTGATCAAAAGTTTCTTTTGTTTATGTTATTTTTGACATTTATTTGAAGAAATGTTTAGTATAACAAAATATTTATCCGCTAATTCGAAACACGGTTTTTAACACTTTTCACAAATTCATAATTCAAGGAACTTAAAAACATTTCATGCATAGCCTTTTAAATAAGTTTCATAATTATTGTTGTGTACGTTAGTCTAGTAAGGTATTTATTTTATATGGAGCGAAATGTGTATTTTTGTACTCATTTAATGTAGTCTGAAATAAAGCTTATTATTATAGCATTTATACCTAAGAAACGAAATACAGGCAGAAAAACTAAACGTTCAGTACGGAGGGGAGCAATGCGGGCATTTGAAATGTAGGCTGTTTTTCCGGCAATGATGATTAGTTTCACGTTACGTCCGACCAATTATTTCGGGGTTTGCCAGCGCTCTGTCAGTCGGGGCGCGCGCCCTAATGGACGATGGCCTTCCTCAGTTTACTGTCAATTTTTTCACCCTCTAGCTCCTAAATGTTGGTTTCACGCATAACTATACTCGTATTGCGAAATGTCGCTCTGTAAAAACTTTGACCGTATAATAATTGCAAGGGTACGGAAAACAAACAACAAACAAAAACCATCACGGAGGATATTTTACAAAGAAATGGAACAAGACACACCAAAATACACTTAAATGCATGTTACAATGTCGGAACGGTATTTATGAAAAAGTTAATACTATGCCGCAGCACGCACCTGTAGCCCAATACAACAAAAGAATGCTGAGTAACGCTTGCCGATTTTTCAGCTAAGAAATGATTCACTTGTTGATTCCACTCAAGTCCGCACTGACATTATTTTTATGTATTATTTATTTCGATTCCAACAAACAAGCTTTGGCACGTTACATAAAAACTCAGTGACGAAATTCAAAATTTATTTCACAAGCTTACATTCTTGCCTAGGTAGCTTAGGTAGGTTTAGGTAACTAAAATAATTTATATCCTGTTTAGAAGCAAGGGGTTCAAAATAACATAGGTAATATTCGAGCTAGCTTATTTCTAATCCTACGAGTATCGTAAATCCAGTATAGGAAGTTAAGCTACACCACAATATTTAGACGCGCCTGGGTTCTAGACGTGGCTTTAAATTATTAAATGGAGGTAAAATAATTATTTAACAGGGTGGCTGGTATATGTAGGCAAGTTCGTTTAAAGGCCCGAGGTAGATTCCTCAGAGCAGTGTAGCAAATTCCTCGGGAGGCGTGCTAAGTGTTTGTAACGGCAGCCTTAGTTGCGACATCACGGGGCAACTATGTGTCGAAGAATGTGTTTATGGTGCCAAGAATGAAGCTTCTTAGCTGAGGGGGATTCTCCCCTACGCTTTGTGACTGCCTAGCGAACTAACAACTCAATTTTGTTGACTACATTCTATACAGTACGGTATTTGTTACGTGGTGTGCCGAATTGGATAGCCGTTATAGTTTGCTTGTGCACTTTAATAATTCAACGTATTTCATTATAATACGCGAAGTAATATTTCCCGATATGCTCCCTGAATCCGACGTAATTCCGCCGCTGACCTTTACAAATACCTGAAAGCCTTTTGCCTGCCTGTTAAATTGCAAAGCTTTCGTTATGAAAATTCTTCAAATGTTTTTACAAGTTAATAAAATGATTTATCATAAACTTTAGAACTCCGCAAATTCTAAAGCAAGGAATTACTCTAAGAAAGTTTATCTCATTTTAAGTAATTTTATAATTATGTAAAATATTTATGTAGACTTTCTAAGGAAATGTCTTATTTATTTATCTGAAACATTTACTTAGTGCGCTATGTCACAGTGATCCATTAAAACATCCAAAGCATAACCGTCCATAGCAGGCTGTAAACATTTCACAAACGGGACTTTAATCCGACCCATAAAAGTAATCCGCTCATAAAGTTACGCGACGATGGACAACGTAAGGGTAAGGATTTTCTCGCACAAAGATTTCGAAGTAATTAAGATAAAATGCCGGCGAGTTTTTGTATGTAACTGGAGCCATAGTAGCTGCTCACTCGTTTTTCAACGCTCATATGCCGAGTTAATCCTGGAGTATGCAATAAAGCTGCTAAAGTATTTGTGTTCCAAGCGAAATTACCCATATTGAAAATACCCTTCGGCGCTAACAGCCGGCTGAAGGCTTATTTATACCGTGCATTATGTAGACTTACCCCGCTATAGGCACGTAAAAATGCGCCTAAAGAGAGTTACACTTAAAGCCTTTCGAAACCATTAATACTTTAATTTAATACACTTGGAAAGGCTTACGAATTGTTCCGTATTGATTTGCAATTATAAGATTGCTTTGTTTTAAGTCATGCTAAGTATTCGCTAATAAAGCCGATTTAAATAAGGATTTGGAATTACTTGAAATTCTGGAAGTTTGAAAGTTAGGCTCATAAATATATTCTGTACTTTAATAAAACGTTTTTACGACGTTCTTGACTGTATCGAAATATGATTTTGGTGAAAGGGCAAAAGGATTAGGGTAACAAAAAACCTGGTCGTCCATCAACGCCTCTGTCAACGAAGCACGCCATCAATGCCGCAAAAACAATTAGTAGGCCAATATTTATTTGATTGCCCAAACCCGAGCCATGAATGATGGCTGACTGTATCCCTGCTTCATGTTTATTTTAGAACTGCGTGTAACGTCAACAAAGTCTAATGGATATTTTGTAGCTATATTAGTTTTTAAAAACTTATAAAATAAAAAATAAACAAACCATGTCTGATCGAATATCGTTTGCATTGAACGCTCAGAATGTCTCACTGAAGCTGTTTCCACTAATGTTACTACAAATATTTAAAGAAAATACATCCCTGACTGAACAAGTTTACCTCAAGTAGGTACTTAAGTAAAACAGCTCCTAAGCAAATACGGTTCGGGAATTAGTGAACAATCTCCTTTTGGGTCAGTCTGTTGTTATTTGTCCTGAGCAAATAAATTATGCAATTATGCCTAACAAAGCGAGGTCTGAAAGAGCAACAATAGTGTCTTGATTACAGAATAATAAAACCGGTCAAGTGCGAGTCAGATTTGCACACTAAGGGTTCCGTACCTTTGTACATGTACACAAATATATATTTATTGTATGGGGCCCCCTTTTATTCTTTATTTACACGGACAGACGGACTGACAGACAGACGGACCGACAGCAGAGGCTTAGTAATAGGGTGCTGTTGGCAACCCTTATTTGCAAAAATTTTATAATAAGCGCCAGTAAAATAAAATCAGTCAAGTGCGAGTCGATTTCGTACACGAAGGGTTCCGTGCTATGCTAATACTGGCGTGGGTGGCTGGCTGATTCGAATCCCATCTAAGAATGATTTTTTTGTATAAGATTTTATTCATTTGAGTCATTCAAGCATAACATGTTGATATTGTAGCCTGCATTGCAGCTTTAAATTTGAACTTTAGGGGAGATGCCAGGTGATGAGGCTTTCTGTACATAAAAAATGTTTAATGTATGGGGGCCCCGTCCGGACGGACGGACGGACAGCGGAGGCTTAGTAATAGGGCCTCGTTGGCACCCTTCGGGTACGGAACCCTAAAAATTAAATACTCGCTCAACTTATCTCTTTTATAAAATATAAGTTGTAGAGTAGACAATTCTCAAAGCAGGATAACGAGCTATAGAGAAATTTCAAGTTAAACTGTAATTAACAAAGTGACCAGGCGAACAGAACCTGAATACATAAATGCTTAAAAAAATAGAACGAGACATTTTATCGTAGACCTCTATAAACTTTGCAAGTGGGAAGTTTTTACAATTTAATTTTATACAACTTCTACAAAGAACTAGAACAGCTACAGACCGGGTACAGACTATTTCTGAATGAAACTATAGTTATGAGGTTTAATAACTGCGCTACTTTCTAGGAAAATGTTTATTTTTGTTTAAGTTTTGGATTTATAATGCATGTATGTTGCAGAAAATTTTAATAATATTAGAAAAGTATTTACAAAAATTTATTGAAATAGTAAATTAAAAAACCCAAATGTCTTCGTAAATTAAACATGATGTGAAATATTTTAGACGTGCTAAAACCTACGATGATTTTACAACCGAAACTACCAAAAAACACTTTTGTAAAACGTTTCAGAAGAATAATGTACATAACGATATTTCGCGACGGGTCGTTCACTCTGCCACGTGCTTTGAAATCGATTTACTTACCAGAAGAAGCGGCAAATGAATATTTAATTACATGTAACAAACTTTAACTCTAGCGATAAAAATAATATAAAGCGTAGTACATTTTGTAAATTAGGTATGGTTTGTAAGCATAGGGGTGGGCAAAAGGCGAAAGGCTCCGGTGTGCAAACCCTCCCAGGTATAATGTAATGTAAACAGAGTCCGTCGAGCGTTTGGAAAGTCGTCTCTGCCACATGAAGATGTCGCGGTGACATTCCGCCTCCGCCGCTCTTTACCAAGCGCGAATTCCGTGACTTGACAAAATTCCCTGCAACGCTTTCGAGTCTGTTCTCCACCGCAAAGGTATACAACGGGCACAATACGTGCTTTTAGAATTATAAACGCGTCAGTTAAATTAAATACTATTGTTGTTGTAATATCTCAGTCTTATAATAATTTTGTTAGAATCTATTATTCATTTATTTATACAGACCATTCAATGTTTCCTCTACATAACGGTTAATGTCGTTTCCTAAATAAATAATTAGGTCAAGAAAATAATACATCAAGTCCAACCAATCTTTTCTATAGCAAAAATGTAATCGTATCTTGATCGGACCTTACATTGTTATGTATACATTCTGAGGAAAAGTACCTTACTATCAAAGGTTATACAATTTGGATAGTTCGTACTGTTTGTGTCCGTTTTCGGGGTTGTTTGACTGAGCAGTTGTCGGGAGCGCGACCTTCCTTGACATGTTGTTATTACGATATATTTTATTGTGTACGCCTAGTTCGAAATTTAATTTCCCATTTTAGACACCTGCCATTTCAAAACTCGCCTGAAGAATACTAGTAGCTGGCAGATAGAAGTTCCTATAGTAATAACTTTCTCATCTTTTTATGTTACAAAATTAATTGTCTGGCAGATGTCGCACTATTATGCACCAATTTATGTAGCATTGTAAAGTCACAAAAAATATTAGATTAAGTATAAGTATAAATAAGGTATAGGGTCCTCTCCAATATGATGGACCATCTATATGGCTGTGGGGCTGATCATGGGCTAGCCCATCCACTTTATCAAATTGTTAAAAAAGAAATGTCGATGAATATACCTACATCTTAGGACTTTGAATCAGGAGTGCCACAAGTTTGTTAGAAATACTTGTGGTTCTGCCTACCCCATCAGGGATTCGGGCGTGATAATATGTATGTACTCGTATGGTATGAATATATAAAAAAATTAAACTAAAAGAACAGAGACGGATCTCTGAGCCAAGTTCGCTTAAATCCGTAATACGTTTCTTTTTGAACAATCTGATAAAGCGGAAAATTCGAGACAAGAGAGTTGCGATATCATCTGTCCTGGTGAAACGTTTGGCACGTGACTCTGTCGGTGCAGATACAGGGATGCAAGCTGGCGATCCCGATCGATTACATAAATTTTAATATTAGCCATGGCTTCCGCGTAGGGGAGAGGAGGTTTCACCCTCAGACGGAAACTGATTGTAATTACTGGCCATTATTGATAAGCACCGACCCATAATTAAATGGAGATATAGTGCAAATGATTAACTGTTATGGCTATTGAATTGTGTAAACGTTACGTGATATATTGCTATCAAATGACAATGTGATTGCGCCGGTATATCGAGCCTTTATGATCTCATTTCGGATAATTGATACGTCCTGTTGGTCGAGATAATTGATTTTATTTGTCGCAGTGAAAGATCAACGGACGCAAATACTGCTTTCGTATCCGCAGTTCCCAACATTTGACGGTTACAAAACAGACTCACTATAAGGTGGCAGTTCAAGTTAGCTCTTCATCGATGTGTCAAAGAAACTAAGTAGGTAAGTATTAGGTATTAGAATTTCAGGCACACTGAACAAGTCAAGAGCTCATGAGCTGGAACGTTTGTACTTAAAAAGTTCTAACGATTCAATAAGTTGCTATGTAAAAATATTTCTTACCTGGCTCATCATAGGGTCTGTGTTTATCTGGCACATGTAAGTTCCAGAATCCTTTGGCTCCACGTTACTGATGTAAAGCTTCCAAGTATTGTGCCCATTGTGTGTGACTGACAGCCGTGGATTCAAAGTGACCATGTGCGTGTGAATAGCCAGGATTGTCTTCGTATCTGACTTTATCCACGCAACCTGTAAAATGTTCCTTTTTTATAAACTATCGCTTCATTTCCACACCAAAAAGTAGGCATTTGTTCTCTTTGTAATAGTACCTACAAGAGGTTTTATATATATAGCTATGTTGGTCGAGCAAAATAACTAGGTCGATTTTTCGCTAGGAATATCACAGCTATACCAATTTCTCTTTGTTATCTTAAGGCAAAATCAGAGGCTTAGGCTTCATTTTCCTAACTACCAGACACTTCGATCCACCTAGGTCTCATTCGGATGTTTCCGTGACCTTTAAATTGTCTAAGATGGCAATGTCGGAACCAAGAATTCGGCGCGGTTACATAACAAACTCGTTGTATAACAATGTACTGCTCTTTCGAACCAGTGTGGTGAAAGGGTAAAAGTGTTCCTTTTTTTAAAATTGACTGTGGATTCAATATCTTTGATAGAACTCTAGTGTACTTTCAAAGAGGGTTAAATATTAGTATCACATATTTTTACATAATATGATTTAAGATGCGTAACTTATAAAACTAGAACACCGAAAAAAGATTTTCAAATGAACTGTTTGAATCGTCTAAGAGAGGCTACAATATTTCGAAGGTTTCTATTGGTTCTTCAATGACTTACCTTGTAGGTTCCAAGATGGTTGACAGTGCAAGTGAAGTGCACATCTCTGCCTTGCGCCAGCGTGACGTTCTCAAGCGGAGACAAGAACTCGGGCTCCGGCTCGCCATAGCCTTGCAGCTGACCTGTCAACCACAAACTGATTTAAAATTTTTGCATACAATCAAGATCATCTTTACATCTGAGGGCATGTTCCAAAAATAAATACCACGTCCATCTTATACATTATAAATGCGAAAGTTTGTGAGGATGTTTGGATGTTTGTCACGGATTCGAATGAAACTTGAAATATACATAGTACATGTACTGGATTAACATATAGGCTATTTTTCATACGGGTACCACGCGAGCGAAGCTCCGAGAGGCATCTACTATATTATAAATGCGAAAGTTTGTGAGGATGTTTGGATGTTTGTGCCTCAATCAAACCTGAACGGCTGAACGGACTCGAATAAAATTTGGATAGAATAAAAAATATAATATAACATAGTACTGCTGAATGTGCTGGATTAACATATAGGCTATTTTTTATCCAGGCACCACGCGAGCGAAGCCGCAGGCGGCAGCTAATATGTAATAACTGGATGGCCACATCTCATCAAAGAACCGATGTCACTATTCATTCACTGGACTCCGTCAGCTTCTAGACTCAGTTCAAGAGCTGTCCCAGCTAACACTTTTCATACAATTGTTATTTAACTGTTTAGAGCTAAACAACGTTCATCGGTTTCAACGAGATCTGCCCTTAGCTATACCGAATTAATTTTTATTAAGTTTGGGAAGGGTTAATAATAGCCTACTTGGACGTTATAGTGTTCATCCTAAAAGCCGATAGAGTATGGTATAAAAAGTACTAAGACAATGCTTTTTTGTCGTCTTTTAAAAACAAGATTTGTATAAAGAAACTAAGCAACGAAACAGACATTTCACTAATAATGTTAGATCTTATGCTATCTTATGTATGACTTGTGTTAGTATTATAAGTTTATACATACCTATATATATACTTGCGCGGTTTGACTATCATTAAGAAGCTTAGAGTATTAGCGCTGAGTTACTACGGTCGGGTAGGGTAGGAAACAACTATGCTTTCTGATCCGAATGGTGGGCTCCTAGACCGGTTAAGGTAGCTAGATATCTCTTATCTACGTAGTATGCTCAGCAAACGAAGTCGCGTGCGAATGCTTGTACTTTGCTCACAACGTCTACGGCACTAATACATAGTAAGTATCCGATACATTGCTCAAAGCTCGTATTTTTATATAACAGTGAATAAATTATCTGCTTATACCGAGCCTGCTGATGTCGCACCGCTGCTGCACCGACTAATCAAAAAAGGGCCTTTAGGCCCTCAGGCCCGGCGCAAATAATTTCATTACTTAAAAGTAATGAAATTATTTTATTCGCCAGGCCGAGCTAATGGCAAATTCTGGTGACTGAAATTTTAGGCCATTAGATTTATATCATAACATTATTACCGGGACTATGCACACTATAGAATAGCTAGACCAGTTACGCCGTACTTTTCTAATACGAAACCAAGTCAAGTGTTTGAGCAAATTGCAAAAATCGAAAAAAATACTCACATGGATAAAACAAATAATCCCGAGATATCAATTACCAAGGTTTGCTCGATAAGGTTGTTCAATCAACAATACCTTTAAAATAAACAGTTGAATCAGCTTTATTTTCAATGGTATACCAAACACAATCAGAAGGAGTACAGGTTGAATTGACCTTTCAAATTGGTTTAAATTGGGTCAGGCTTGCACAAACAAAAGTGGGGAATTGGCGATGCTGCCGTTTTCTATGGCTATTGATCTATCTACTTTTATTGAATTCAATATTTGCATCAAAGGTGTCTTAGTTCTAAAGTTTAGTTCATTTATTGCCACTGAATCAGGATATTGTTTTTAGTTCTTGGTTTACTTCAAGAGATTCAAAAGGGATTTGTGCTTGATCAACTATCTCATACAATTTATCTTAAGAAATAAACAGTTAAGTACAAAAAATAATCCTGAAGCTTTAATCTTTTCAATATTTTTTTATATAATTTGCCATGAAATAGAATCCGAAAGAGTCATACTAGCTGGATTTAAAAGATTTATATGCTCATAATTCACGCCAGCAAGAATAATAGACTGGGATTGGAAAAATGTAATATGTTTTATTATAATTGTCTAAGTTTAAGTTAGTCATAAAGTTTTTCTGTTGCGGTCTGCTAATAATTGCAAATTCTGTTCGTTTGCACCGATAATGTTCTGCATCCGAGATAAGTTGTAGCTAGTCCGCCGCGTCGTTGCTATGCCAGCCTATTTATTTATTGTACTGGATAACCATAACATTTCCGCTTAGAATGTATTATCTGTCACCACTTGGGATTGTACGCAGTTTGACTGTCGCCATTCGACGTTCGGCATTCAGCGATTAGGGACATGAATCCGAGGATGGTCGGCGCATAAAAAGGGTCACACTAAATGTCCCATACTGTGACATCAAAACGATTAATGGTAGCTCGCGGGATTTCGGAACGCCGAATATTTTCGTTCAATTCGACTAATGCCGGACTTGGATTAAATAAAATTTTCACTCTTTTATACCATTGACCTGAAAGTGAAACGTTGTGGAAGAATTTAAATTGCACATCATCCTTCATTTTACACAGCAAGTACAAAAACAGTCTATTTTTTGTTAATTGTATTACCTATTTTAGCCATCAAAAAAATGAGTATTTTTTTTTTCCTAAGATACTAAATTAATTATAAAACATTTTATAAATAAAAAGCTTTTCAAAATCTCAACGTACCAAACAATTACGTAATTTGTTTATCTGTCAAATAATAAACTTATGATGTTCTACAACGTTGCGAAGCAAATTGAAATAATCTTGTTATCTACCACTAAATAGATAACTTAAGTTTTCGAGTATATAAGCCGTACCTAGCTAACTTTTTAATACAAATTACAAAACAAACGTTACAATGATAAAATAGAAGTATAGTAATACTTACAACTATGTAGCTAAATTGATTTATGTTAATACTACACCGTCAGAAATCACAACCGTCACCGTTTAAACACAATTTTATGGGTTATGGTTAATATATACTTAAGTGTGTTTTATATAATTATCAGGTATCCTGTAGGATATGTACGAATAATGGAATTCTGGGTCATTGGTCAATTACATGCCCTTGTTAATAAAAATGAAGGATATGAAGATAGAGGTTTCCGTATCAAAAACGAATGTACAGAATTTTAATCATGACCATTATTGTATATTACGGCTTACGCCATTCATATTAATACAACGCGTCACTTCACACATTTACAGGAGACGATTCATAAACAAGGGCCTTGGTCACCAGTCTTAAGAGCCGTGGAATCATATGATTAACTGAACACGGATGCAGCAGCTATTGTAAGATACACACTTACCAAACATAGACCAATCATATCCTACCTACAACTACAACCAATAAATACCTACAACCAAATTTATTTTCCAGACAACATTTTCTTAAAAATCTTGCAAAATTCAGGTTGATTTTTAGAGGGATTATCAATGTGGGCGCAACGTAGCTAGTTCACGTCAATGAGCTGAATGCTTGAGTTTGTCCAATTGGCTTTATAGAAATGATAAATATTCAAATAGGCATATTTAGACGACCTTGGTGGCGTGGCGAGCGAGTGCTCGGTTGAAACGCAAGACGCGGTTTCTATTCCAGCTGCGGGAGATATGTTTGCATATTCTGCAAATAATTCTTCCGAGTCTGGGTGTTGTAATATTATGTATTACGAGTATAAGAGCACAGAAGGAGGAGCACTTTAAATCTTTTCATCACACTGGTTGGAAAATACTCTATTTCTATTCTATAGTAGTAAAAGTAGTAGGAAATAGTATGCAGGTATTTACAAAAAAAAGGTATAAGTATAAGTATTAGCCATTTGGTTCCCATAGTACAACTTCGTACCTAAGTGGTGCCCTTGCGCTAGTTGCCACAAAAACCTTTTTCTTGGTGTCGCGCCCTCTGCGCTAACCAAAGCCCGGTAATGCTGCCAGCGGTCATCTGCTACCCACAGAATAAATTAATATCCGTCCGAAAAAAAACATAGTACGTACATGCGTTGCTTAGTTTGGCGGCTAGATGGCGCTATGTAAAATGTCCGGCACTCTTTATTTATTTCCAAAATATAACGATAGCCTACTAGAGCTATTTGATGTTTGGTTGAATGTGCCTACATTCAACATAAAATGGCTCTAGCCTATTCAAGTTGAACTAACGTATTGACGTTGGTTTGGGTCTATAAATAAAACGTACGAAGGCCTATACAGGCTCGGTACCTATGTCTTCCATCCATGTCATTGTCACTACGGCACAGAGCACAGCGTTTCAAGCCGACTGTATCAAATGAAAACAAATGATTCTCGTATCGACAAAAGAAGAATAATGTTGCATTTTGTCTTTAATACATAAGAACACTTCTTGTATTCACATTCCACATAATTTCATTCCAGAAAAGATTTGTATCAAGTGTTTTCACCTAAGGTTAGCCATACGAGCTTATAAGCGCCAAAAAGCGCTCAGACTATTCATTTTACTTTATCATCTATAAGAAAGTCTATAGCTGACAAAGATGGTCGGCCTCAAATGAATTGCTAGCTGATGTTCACAGCTATAAACGGGGGTTTTATCTGAATCAAATGAAAATTAATAACTTCAGGGCAAGCGAGACGCTATGAACTTTACCGTCCATTGACCCCGCCCGGCATATCTATTACACAAAGAATGGATATTATAGCACCCATGCTCCATAATAAAAAGAAAATGAAAAAGGTATAAACGGTGCAGTGCTACCGCCCCTACTTGCCGACTTCAGTCACGTCATGGTCAATGCTGGCTGCATTGCGTTAGTGGTTATTCTACTCCAGGGAAATTCGTACCTAGAATGTTGCAAACGTTTTAATGAAATGGTGAACCTACATATTTCTCCAAGCACATCATGGCATCTGAATTAATTGTCTTAGGTATAATTAATTTGAATTGGACCGAGAACGTCACAGCTGTAGAACATGAGGCAACTTTTGTCATGACATGAACTGAGTGCCATTCCAATAACTCCGACTAATCACTTGTTACTTCTCTTTATTTTAATTTTAATATTCATGATGTATTTAAATAAATAACACCCAACAGTCACATACATAGTCCTGACCCCACACTAGGATTCCCTGTGTCGTGGATATCACAAACTACAAGTACCATGGTACCACAACACCCAGACCCGGAAGAAATATTTGCAGAACATGCAAATATTTCTTCCGCAGCTTCTTTTGCGTCTCCGCCGAGCAATCACCCACCACGCCACCGAGGCCGTCAAAAATTTATCTGGTACCTACTTTACTAGGGCTACCTTGCTAATTTTATTATTTTGACCACTATAATCGTTATATTAATTAACATTATGCAAGATAAGTAAGAATAACAACCGTAATGTGGTCATTCGTTTATATCAAAAAATCTAAGTTCGATAACCCGATTACTACTCTGGTAGAACGGCGTTGGTGGAGTATCAGGTTCCTATAAGTTATACTACATATAAACTGTTTAAGCCATACGGGGAAAGGGAAAAAGGCAATGTCGAGAGCTGGGAACTAAGTTTACCACACGTTTGAACCCCGCTCACATTCTGTATTTCACGGTAAAGACCTTAAACCTTTAGGTACTGTGTCCCGTACATGTGTATCGATGTGTGGGGATTTTAACATACTTGACCAGTAGGTAATGTTCGATACGTTTGTTACAGATTAATAACATATGCTTGCTTGCGTTGCTGAAACTGGAAGGCATTATCGCGCTGGCTCCAGACTCCATTAAGCACATTTTTTACCTACAGTATGAGTTAGAACTTGCTGCTGTAGGAAGCTTTAAAACAATTTAATTTAAGTACCTATGTAATATACCTACTACAAGATAAAAATATATATTTTACAACACTTTCAAGTGCTTACTTTGATATTCACGTATTAACTGCAGCCTGGCGCTAAAGATAATCGAAATAAATAACACGATTGTCATATTATATGAATGTGCGGCACCGCATTTCATCGGTCGAGCCCTCCGTATCCGATTACGTGTTCAAATTATTCAGTATTTCACGCACATCGACGTCTATAATTACATTCTGATAGAATTGAGTTAAATTCACCGCGCGTACGATCACTAATTTCCATACAATTAATCCAATGATTAGCCGTAATTCGCTGTGGGTTTTAACTCGTATCGTTTGGGTAAAACACAAATATCTATGTTTATTTAAATGCTTGCTGCGTTTTCATCCGCGGCATAATACGGCACGTGCCTGGCATGAGGTGAATGAAGGCTTTGGACAATTAAAAAAGGGTATTAAAGCTTTTCAATTAAAGTTGTTGTACAGTAGGGTTCGGTGAGGATTGCATCTGTGCGCGACGTGAAAGTATCTGGGTGTGGACTGCGGAGTCTGAGCAGCGCTCCTTCTCGCTCTGCGGTCGAAACTCGTTAAAAATGAAACAGTTTAACAGGTCACATGAACGGTTTTAACTTATATTCTCATCGAAATGACAAGTACTTACTACTACTGTGTAGTACATGAAATAAATTGTGTTCCATCCTTTGTTACCCAGCGTAAACATCTAAATATCAAATATAGGAACACGATAAACCTAGAATACTTTTTTACGATACTACGAGAGCGCAGAAAAGAAAATACTAATTTTAGTTAAATTACAAAAAAACGTCGGCCAAATCTATCTAGGAAACATTTTCGTGCTCGCATTAGACTATTCAAAAGCAGGAAGAGAAAATTAGTGCTTTCAAAGAGATGTCCGACAGAATATTAAGCTTTTCATCAACCGCCATTAGGAGCGGTACGTGTTTAGTGAGGCACTGTCCAATAGTTCACTCTCTAAGCCTAATTTGTCTACTTTATGGTTAATGCTATGCATTTAAATTAACATACTACATTTAAGTCTGGCTTTATACTTACAAAAGCATCCATTTGCAGATTTATGGAAATTAACTATATCTATTTGGTCTCTGAATTTAGTGCTTACTAAGTGTAGTGTAAATAGCAAATGAGGTGAGGTACAATTTATAAAGTAACAAGAAGTAAAAAAAAGATAAGTTCAAAGCTTTTTTTACCAGACTGCGGGGGGTAATGTGATTGGGGTGTATGGTTTGCGGGTATGTATTTATGTGCATTCCTTTGGCTGAAGCTGCAGTCCAAACGGCTAAAAGAATTTTGACAAATGAGGTGTCGTTGGATTCGTCTGGATGACGAGTGTCATACTCGTAGCCTATGACACTTTTTGACACTAAAGTATAAAAAATGCATATGGCAACTTTAAGGAGCCATAGACTAAAATGGTACAAATTCACCACCATCATCAGCATCATCATGTGTCACAAAATCAAAAATGTCAAACCTACGTTACCTAAATTCTACGTAATCGAATTTTTTGTTCTTTTAAATAAATACTTGTTTTATTTAAAAGAAAAGTGTGGGAAAGAGTGCTCATTTTACGAAGTGGTCACAAAAGAAATATACCATATTGTGATCTCATTTTTCACTGTTTTCGTTTGTTATTATGATGAATAAAATACTTTAAGAAAAATATTAATTTGAAAAGCCCCCTTTCTCATCTTAATATTCTTGCCTCAGGTTCGTTTAAACAATTGGCGTCGTCCTTATCATTTCAATACCGCGGGCTAATGAATTTATTAAGGAAGTTTAAAAAATGTAATTCTAAAGTTAAAACTTGGTCATCATCATATCCCTGCCCTTATCCCACTAACGTGAGTGAGTCGGCACATGTATTTTTCTTCCACTCTCCTCTATCAGCCGTCATCTCAGTATTCACTCCTTTCTTAAAGTTAAAACTGGATACAAAACATATAAAACCACACTTACCTGCTACAATGGTGAGTAGTGCAAATGTTGATACCAACGGCAGCCCACCGGTTTCCATCGAGATTGACCTCGAACGTCGAGACGACTCCACAATCATTTTTATAAAAAATCTATATCAAATCGTATAGGCTCACATTGCCCCACTAGTATCAAAGTTATTCCTCTTCAGTTTCATGTAAAATAGTCGCAATGCTCAAAATACCCATTTGTATAAATAATACCATCTTTATCTCATATGAAACAATGTCTTATGTTTATTGTCTTTGTTGAGTTTATAATAATTATTGGCATATTATTTCAAACGCTTCTCCAGCGGATTATCTGAAACAAAGTTAGATCTTATTAATAGACGTACTGAGTAAACATTCCAATTGGCATCTCAAGTTTAATTAAAGATATGTCTCGCCGACTTTCTGCAAACAGTAAGCCATGAGTCAACCGCATGCTCAGAACTAACGCTCCTAAGCTCACAAGACTGTATTTACGTATGACAGAAGTTTTGACCGCGTGAATTCTAAATTGGATTTTACATAAGGTAACTCGGTTAATTTCTGATACCTGGCTAGGTATAACATTGATTAATTTCTACCCGTGGTAATTAACTCTTGCCGCCTTCTATTAGTGCTCACAGCAAAAAGGGTCCTGTAAGTTCACTATCTTTCATCACAGACCTTGTACTTGAACATGCACATGAGTTATTACTTAATTTGCGTTTATTTTCAAGATACATGGACAATATTTTTGCAGCAGGTCACTACAGGTCGGCATAACGTATGTACCTACTGGTTGTATTGTAAGTTCGTAACGAACACAGTACAAAAACATAGTAGTTTTTTATTAGAGCTGTTTTCGGCGCGGCGTGCGCAAACTGAGATAAAACAGGAATGATTGCCGCTCTGTCGCGATATTGTTTCAAGTGTTTTGTTCCATTCTGCTGGCTCTTCGTCGTTTTTTATTCATCCACACCCGAACGACGAACTGCCGCGTAAAAACCAACGGACTGACTAAGCGCTCCTTTCCTATAAAATATTCAGAATACGCATGGATTTAACTAAACTTGGTTTGAGTAATTTTGTAGACATAAAATAAAACCCCCATAAAATCTTCTACGTGTGTTCTTTGAATTCATACAAATAAGATGTAATGAGATTTAAATATTTCTAAAAAAGTGATATTACGTGCGAAGAAAAGAAATTTAACAATGTATATATTCACATTTCCAATTTTCAGCTTCAAAGGGTGCGAAAATCTGTCATGCGCCGAGAAAGCCAATTTTTTCTGCAGAAGGTTAACCATTATAGATTTTATTGTACGCCTGGAAACAAAAAGTTTAAATTTTTGGAAGTTTGGTAAAGGACACTTTAAATGCGGACGAGTAAAGAAAGAAAAAAAGAAGAGAAAATACTCGAATATAATTATTTACGCTCAACACTACGACATACACAATAATCTAAAAAAACTATGTGTACTATGCTAGGTGACGTATTTTTTGTGCGTAGCAGTCTAGCGCAAATGTGGCCTCACTCAGCATTGTGCTGGGTGGCTATCCTTCGTGGACAGGAATATAATAGTACTCTCCGGGGACCGTTCGACTCCATCAATTGAAACATGCTCACGGCGACGGCGGTGGCGGCGCGGCGTCTTTGCCAAACGAACGAGCGTAGCGACAATAAACAATACAAACAACCCTGGTCTGCGTTTGACACCAGCCCGTTCGAAGTGGATTAGAGCGCTCTACAGAGAGTTCGGTAGCATTTAGGGAACGTAATAGCCTTCCACCGTGACCTGTTTTAGTTGCGACAAATAGAGATTTACTGGATCGCCATTACAGGATTTCAAAGAGACTGTTCCCCTTAATAAAATTGAATGGTGTTTACTGTGCGGCCGCCCGACTAAAGAACTTCGCACTTTTGAGATCCAATATTGGTGAACTCATAATGTCGCCGTCATCCGACTGACAATCGATCCTAGCCTCGCATTCGGCAGGCGCGACAAAGTTTCCAACAATTTAATCCCGCTTCAAATATTCACGAAAAATTTGATCAACGTTAAAATGAAAAGAGTGCCATTTGCAATGGTTTTAAAATTACGTGATTGTTTTTAGTAAGTATATAACATAAGATTACTTCGCGAAGCCCGGTCATTTCAGATAAACCAAGTGGGTAAACTTACCTACCTAATTAGGCGTTTGTATAGCTGGTCCGGAATTAGATGAGGTTAATCGTAACAGAGCTCTCGTAGAGAGCCTACAACCCTCGATATCGCAAAGGCAGAGTTCTATTCATAGCATTCCGTTGCTTAATAATTTTACATTTGTCCACAAAGACGTGGCGCAGTGTTATCTCACGAGTGGCACGCCGCCGATACGAGTTCCAACCAGCCCCTTCCTCTTGCTTCTATTGTCATGTTTACATTGTCTATGCTCATTCATGAATTCCGATTAACGCAAAGCTAAAATCACTTGTGTATAACATAGTATAATGGGCCACATTCCAAGTTACTTGTTTTCGTATGAGTAAACGTATCTAAACGAAGAACACTTTCTATTTGGTTTCATATTTTCGATATATCGTTCGAACATACAAAGTGATTACTTACAACATACAGTTAATCATAGGGTTGTACCACTAAAGGGTTGTACCTAAAGAATTATTTTTTATTCTGATAAGTACCCAACATTGAACAGTTTTTGTGCAACATTAAATTAAACTGCCTCGGCGGTACAGCAACTGAATACCGTCTTGACAATTAATTTCACAGGCCATGTTCAACCTTTGCACTCCCCAGTTTCTTAATTCGCAATTAAAAAGTTAAATTGTCCGGTTAATTGCTGCCATTGTGGTGGACGACGTCTACTTATTATTCAGAATTGCTCTCGGGAAAATTTGATGAAAAATCTGGTAAGAACCGGTTGGTAAATCACAATAAGTAATTAGCTTATCTGTCCGCGTCACGGCGCCAGTTGTGATGGGCCGAGCTGGCGGGCGAGGGGTTCACGTCTTACGTTAAGCTTGCAGCATTAATCTCGCCTCTGCTTCATAAACGTGCGTAAAGAACTTGGATTAAATAAATCACACGACGCAAATTTTGTGGCAGACTCGTTGACATTTGAGCCTGAAATCGGCAGTATGTTACGCAGCCACTGGCCATAACTACGTACCGTTTGACATTGGGCGATCGCAAGTCGCTTTTACGACCTATGATAAATGTCGAACGCTGACCGCAATCCGAAAGCGTTCGATTTATTTTACGCACCTGCTATTACCTATCAACTTTCATTGGATGCATCAAATGCAAGAACACATTTTAGTTCATCATCATCATCATCCTCAGCTCAACCTTCCTTACATATTATATATACATGGGCTTCATAAGATTTTAGCTACCTAACCTAATTAATTCCTTGTTTTACAAACGAAACTTTTATAAGATCCATACATTTGGTGGTCTCTCTATATAGACTCCTTTGGATGGCTTTAGACTGTTTAAAAACTGTGTTAGATACTATCAAAGCTGGGACGAGCTTAAAAAGTTGTCGATTAATTACATTCATTGTGGCCAAAAACTTTCCTCGTTACCGGCGATTCTCTTAAATCCATGTTTAATTAAGCAGCAAATCCCTTTAGAAACTTTTTCAAAAGAAATATCTACCTACCTATTGATCTGTCACAGACACGGCTTACGATTAGTTTAAAATTCAAAAGATGATAAGCGTTTTTTATTCTTCAAAAATTCATCAATGTTTGATTTTATCAACCTGAAATCAGAAAAACAAGAGAAATAACATACTCGTAACTACATAAATCTAATCTTACAATGTTTTCAGTATATGATGTATCCCACATCTCAAAAAACTCTTGTGCGCTCAAAATAATGGCAAGTATCTAGAGTCTTTCTCTATATATGCATGTCAAATTACAACTCATTTAATACTAGGAAAACACATGACCGAAACTCATTGATATCAAAATCTGATCCATCAATCGGACAAGAGTGTTCTCCAAATATTGGAGCATCGCTTGATCCCGGATGTGATCTAGATCCACGATGTAGCTTTTGCTCGCTGCCTGACTAGTGTCCAAAGTTCTCTATTTTTTGTAAAATTCTCTGTTAAGTACTTTAAATTTAAAGACATGTATTCTGACACAAACATAATACTCATTATACAATGAGATATAATATACTTTATGTAAAGCTGTTACGCTCATACTAAAAACAAATTGTGGAGCTATAAGAGTAAAGAGTAACGAGGTGGTTTACTATCATTACTGAATAATGATTAATAAGCTATTTTTTATATTAAAACTCATGGCACCCGCATGGTTTTACTCGCATATTGGTGTTTTTTTTGTTTTATATCCCTACAAACTTTCACATCCCCTTATAGGATGTGAAATCCCACCCTGTTGAGTCAGTAAATTAGAAAGGTAAGTTATTTTTTTATAAAACACAATTAATTGTCCCAACAAAATATATGCAAAATATTCTTATTTAAGTGTAGTCTCCTAGATCCTAGTTAGATATTCAATTTATAACAAAGAGAAGAGCGTTGTTATTATGAACGTCTAAGACCTTCAATTGAGTCAATTGTGTTTTATTACTCTTGTTATTGCAATCTTTCAATCAGAAATAGTGACCAATTTGCCTAACAAAAAGCCACTACATTGAACATCTAAACGAGTATCAAAATCTACTCTTAACGTTATAAAGAGGAAAGATTTTTCTGTTTTTTTTTTTGTTTGTAACGAATAGGCTCCGAAACTACTGAACAGATTTCAAAAGTTCTTTCACCAATAGAAAGCTACATTATCAGGAAACAGTATAGGCTATAATATATTTTCAAAAAAATTAAGGATTCGTAAGAAAATTGCAATATTGTAACCCAAGTTAGAAAACCCAAAATAGTTTTTTTGCGAGCGCTGCGATAACTATTGATTATAGAACAAAATAACGTATTACAGGTTTATAGGTCTCATTAATGTTTACAAAAAAACCGCGAGACAACATATCCATCTATTATAGTTAAGTCACAATAACAGCTTTTATGAATTAATTACAATAGGAACAAAGGTTGGTTCCATTTTGACTCTGTAGAGTGGGAGTGGGTGTTACCGAGGTGCGGAAGGGGTTAGGTATATACAAAATAAATAACTCGTGTTTCAGGATTTTTCAAAACAACCTTTAAAAAGGGGTGTAATGGGGTGTCAAAGTTTGTATGGGAACTTTTTAACGGGCGGTGCGAATGGTTTGAAACTCGGTTTGAAATCTAACGCGTACGAAGTCGCGGGCAACAGCTAGTATAGGTATACATACATACATATTATCACGCCCGTATCCCTAACGGGGTGGGCAGAACCACAAGTAATCATAAGAAAACTTGCAGCCACTTCTGATCCAAGACTCCTAAGATGGGTATAGGTATAATTAAATCAATAAATAAAATGTTGAGTAAATGCTGAAGGAAATATGATATTGATAACATCGTCTGTTAATAGTCATCTACAGAGCCAGGGTCTTATTGGATAAAGGGTTTACGTAGTATCGATTACAGATTGAAACTTCAGGAGTGGTCTTGCCCTTGCCTTGCTGTCCACGCAAATTTTACGTTAACTTGTTTATATTCATACCATTTAATTTTTAAGCTTATCTACTGAACTTGGCACTACTCACTGTTTGCTCTGCGCTGAAATTATTCGTCTATATCCGTTCAGAAAGTCAACTTGCCATCAATATCTTTTTGCATGGTTGGTAAAATGACGTGTCGTTTTATTTTGTGGACAGAAATAATGTCTTGTCAGCTTCAGTGCATAATTTAAATGTCAAACTATGTTGTTGGCAGTCGGCAGTCGCTTTTATGGCAGAGGTCGTTAAAATGGCGTTTAGTAAAGGCATACATTACGAAACTGCTACCTGTTTGAAACCTTACCGATTTGAAGTAGGAATATGTAGGACAGCAAAATACAAAATATAAAAAATGTAACCGTAAAACAGCTACCTTGGTAGCTTGGTACATATTATTTCTACCTATTTGGTAGGTGTATTTTGTTTCATAATAGGCACAAAAAAGCTAAAACATGTGAAACCTAGAATTCTTTCAAAACAACTTTTACAAAGCATGTAAAAATATATATTCAATAAAATCCTTACCCTTAATTATATTAGGTAAGCACTACTCTTGGAAAAGAGGTATGGTAGCTATAGTTCCTGTGTGCCCACTGCCCAGTTGTTTATTTTTATCTATTTGTAGGTAGGTATCATACTAATTTTCATTCCTCAGAGAAAAATGTGTGGATACAATACCGTCCGGTTAAAACCTTAGCGTTTTGCTCAAATCGAAGGGCATAACAGGCATTCCTCTGTATCTGTTTATGCTCCACGACGCGCGGGCCGTCAGGAGTGTCACTGATTTCCTTAGAGACAATGAGATTTCCCGAATTTCCCAAGTTGTTTATAGCTTTTGTGGCTATTTCCTTGGGGTTTATCTATTATTTTCTTTTCGATTTTTAAGGAGCCATACTTATATAAAAAAAAATTTTGACAGAATCACAAATAAGTCAAAGATTATGGCGTCAAGAAAAACCAGAATAGGCACAACGCCACACGAATAGTACTGACCCCACACTGAAATTCCCTTTGAGAATTATGAAAACATTTTGTACTCAGCGGGAATCGAACCCGCATCTCTAGAGTCTCAGCCCGGGTTGTCTAAAACTTTAAATGGAAAATCTTAAATGGTACGAGTATAAGCAAATAAATGCTAATTCCATTTGCAGGCTTATTTATTTAAATGCTGTGTCGAACTGTTTACCGTTACTGACTGATAAAAACAAAAGAATACTCGCATAAAACCAAAAGCTCAGGTGGTACCTATACGAAATAGGTATACGTACAGACAGCGAAGTTGGTTAAACTATGTTTTAGGGAAATAATGAGTTAATTTGATTGAGGTTACAGAGAAATTTGTGGAATTCTTCAAGGGATCAAGTACCGAGCCGCTCACCAACGGGATCTAAGACAAATTCCTTGAAATGCTTCCGTTTGCTATCTACACACACAGATATGAAACCGCTTCCAACGATTACACAGGATTTGCTCAAAGTCAAATCCTTTGAAGACGCTGTTCCAATTTACGTGTTTGCATTAAGGGGTGTTATTTGTCTATGTTATGTTTTTACAAACGAACTACGTATACCTATATTCTTCTGACGATGTTGATCTATATTCATTTAGTTCCCTACTCTATCTCTGCATAAGTAATCTCTAAAGATTCTGTTAATTTACGATTTTGCATAGCAAAATTTCATGAAACATTTGGCTTGCTCAGATCTTGTCGGCTCCTATTCGCAAACAATATCTATAGCAGCAACATCCTTTCCTTATACAGGTTCGATTTATATAGATCCTTATACATTTAGAGGCTCTGTGTTATTGGGTTCGCGCGGGTATCGGCCAGCTCTTCGTTTATTATCTGTTGACGCTGTATTTGTTCTCCGACACAACGAACTAAATTATTGTACCTACTCTCGTTTGTCAAAATCCCGTTTTATGTATTACCGACGTCCGTTAAGGCGAATTTACTTTACACCGATTTGTTTTTATGATTTTAAGTAATTCACATTGTTATCTCAAAAGTTTACGAGTTTAGTATAAGATGAAAAGCCGAATCATCTAACCACAAGAGTGTGGTCGTTAGTTGTTTATGGAAGATCCTGATCTTGAGTTCAAATCAGGTTGTGCACCAATGGATTTTTCTGTTCTAAAAATTTATATGTGCTATACCAGCACTCTCAAACGGTGAAAGAAAACATCGTGACGAAACTGGCATGTCGTAGAACCTAATGTTTGAAAATATGTATCAAGTACATGAAAGGAGCTTTTGAAGCACACTTCCAACCCTTTCACCACACTAGTTCGAAAGAACATATGACTAGATATATAAAAAAAATATGAAGTAATATCATGTTCAGTTAAGGAAGAAAGAAAGCCGATATATGACTATGGTTATTTACCTAAATAAATTCTTTTTAATTTGAATGTAAAATGATTCCAAAATGTGTAATATCCCATAAGCTGGAAGTGGCTCTCGGGCGGCCCCCGCACGACTCTTGTTGCGACAGAGGGCTCTTATTGAAAACACGTATTGGAAAATCTTTATGTTATTATTTACGCGAACTGGATTTTCGACGCGCTAATACCCGTCGCGTGGTACATTTTATTGAAGTTTTTATTAAAAATACCATTCAAACTCAATAGGTACCTGTCGTTTGAGAGAATTCGATTGATATCTTACCTATCATACCTACCTTACGAGATAAATATTTTTCTGCCCTCTTTTCTAATGAATGTTTGCTATATATAATTTCCATTAAAATATCATGTTCAACTCAAATCTTCAATAGAATTCTTTGAGCAATTATAATTTGATACCATACCGTACACTAAGTCGGTAGTGCATTGCCAAACAGCGAGGTGTGTACGAATATACCGACTTTGATAGTTTTCTGCAGGCCAAAAACTTTTAGGATTTGGCTGTAATTTTGAATTTAAAATTTAATTTTAATTTTTATATTCAAAATAAATAAATCCGCCTGCGGCCTAGCTCGAGTTGTATCCGGATAAAAAGTAGCCTATAGGTTTTTCCAGCATACGTATTATATATATTCCAAGTTTCATTCAAATCCATTCAACCGTTTGGGCGTGATTGAGGCACAAACATACATCGTCACATCCACACATCCTGACATCCTCACATACTCACAAACTTTCGCATTTATAATATTAGTAGGATTTGTTTAATGTTTGTACGAGATACCTTGTAGTCACAAGACAAATAAATATTTCAATGTATTTATTCTAAGGTTACCACTAAGTAGATAACTTTAGTTCTGGTGAGTTGACTTGTGATTTTGATAGGTGTGACACTACTAGAAACAAAAGTCAAGGCGGCGGCGTCTAGGCGAGGGTGCTCATAAGTTCTTGAATCTACGTCGACGTGCGTTTCACTAACACGCCGAAGGCAAAATGTATTCAAATATATAACTATAGGTAAAAGCCGTTCTGATATGATATTTCAGCTTTTTGCAATCATGTCAGTCCATTGCCGCCGCAATCGGAAATTGTGCTGCGTTTTATCTAAATATTTCCGAAGCGCGCTCATACCATGTTTGCATCTGTGCCGCCACCGCTGCATGTTATTTAGCTACGCCTCGTTTATCTTTGATCTGTTTCGTATATCAATAAGCCTTTGGTCAGTGTGGCGGCTATGTAGTCACAAGTAATCGGGCTGACGCGTAACTTTTGTACATATGTGGAGTCGGACTAACACTAATAATTTTACGTACTAATACTTTAAAGTGCAATTATACGAGTATATTCAGTATGTGGAAAACTGACGTTTATAATTTACCTACTCCTCGAAAGATAGAAGATCTATAGGGATGAATATGCTCTCTTATCATCCCTAGAGTCAGTTTCATATAAAAAACGACGGATGTTTTATTTTAAGGTATCATCATCAGCACCCTGAAGTAGTGCTGGACGAAAGGCGCATAGATTCCCAGAGTCAACTATTTTAAGCGTTTTCCTCTCACTGATTTTCAGTGACCATCAGAATAATGTCGGCTATCCAGGAAAATCACCAACGCGGAGGAAAATCATCAACGCAGAGAAAAACCGATCGAGCAACAATTGAGTACTTATTTATAGTTACCAAGGAAAGGCAGACACCGAATCTTATGTAAGAAGCAAATAGGTCCACATAAACCCATATGACCTAAGAAGATAGGATTTATCCAACGTACCTCGTTGAAAGCTTACGTGGCTGTGCAACAGAAGCACAATATAGTAGTGTCATTTTGTGCAGGACATGCCTGGACAATAATACTGGGTATTTACAACTCTTATGAAATTGCACAGAGCTATTTTTAAGCTTGGAAAAGAATTCTATTTTTATGATTTTACTCATTACCAAAAATATATATACTTTTTCTGCTATTATGACAATGTTTATTTATGTGGGTGTTATTATTAGGTATATCCAATCTTTGTAACGGCTTTAAGAGTTTTCGATAAAATCATGAAATTGTAGCGAAGCTGAATGAACGTTGGTTTTTGTATTATTGTAAGAATTTCGTCAGTATTCCTATATAACTAGTTATAAGGTTTAGTTAATAGACGTAATGATCTTATAGGCAACGGAGAAGGTACCTACACATCCTCCTCAATCAGCTTATCGTCAAAATAATCAATTTACTTTTGTAACTTGGAAAAGCCATCAAATCTTATCTTTATGACCGTACCAATTTATTTAAAAGCTTAGAATCATCCACTGTCAGAGTTCTTCAACTTCCAAGAACTTTAGTCGTCCTTTGAATTTTGAATTTCGGTTTGAATTTCAACATAAAATAATTGTGCGTAGAACTCATCATCATTAAATACGGTTGATTGGAAACCTTTTTCTTCATTAACCTACTGCAGAAAAAGTGAAAATGAAAATGTGAGGTCATCTACCTACCTAACAATGAATATTCTCATTACTAAGGAGATAATGAGCTTGAAACCTGTCACGTGTGGAATGCTAACATGTTACATGATAATTTGCAAGTAAGTAGGTAAGTAGTACCTACTTGATTTTGACTACCCGCCCTAACTCTTCGTTCTTGCACATTCAATATTATTAATTTCATAAGATACCTAACAAAAATGGCATAATATCTAATTACCCATGTTATTGAATTTATATAACTGGAAAACAGCCTATAAAAAGTCTAAACGTTTTTTATTGTCATATTTTAGTGTCACTGCAGACTATGCATTGTTTCTGCATACGCTCTTATTTTAGAAGTTAAGGCGTAAATGCAACAGTTGACATCCATCTGCCACTATTACCATGCTACATATATCTACAAGATTGGTAATCAAATACACGGACCAGCTTATTAGCTTGTATACACGTGAACCGTCAAAACTGATACTAAATCAAACAAATTGATTCGCGTTGTCATGCTTTAAAATGTGCGCGCTATTGACAATTTGTAATCAAACGCGAATTAGCAAACTGAAGTGGCAGTGGGCTGGTCATATCTGCCGAAGAACCAACAACCGTTGGGGTAAACGAGTTCTTCGAGTGGAGACCGCGACTCGGCAAACGTAGTGTAGGACGCCCTCCGGCTAGGTGGAGTGACGATCTGCGAAAGGCTGCTGGCAGATACTGGATGCGTCAAGCCAAAGATAGGGCGCGATGGGGGGCGCTCATTAGGGGAGGCCTATGTCCAGCAGTGGACTGCTATAAGCTGATGATGAATCAAACGCGAATGTGCGCGCTTTCCACATGAGCTTACGAAAACGCCCAGTCGGAATGACTCTTAAATGACACACTGCAAATAATAATATAGTTTGAGACTAAGACTTTAAATATCGCCGATTTAAAGTTATGGAACTAATTTTATTATTATTTTTTCAAAATATATGAATTACTTTACAGAACCGTGATATATTATGTTGCTATCAAACTTTTGTAAATAATTTGCTATCAGAACCACCGAAAAAGAAGTGGCATTTCGTTGTTCTTACGTCGTTATTGAGTGAAATATTGACAGATCCATTGTAAGCACCAACAATGGATGAGGCATTCACGAACTGTCTGCCACAAATTCAAATTATCTAACATTATTTTGTTTTATTTTAGACGAAAATAAAATAATGTATTAGGTATGAGCTCATATTATGAAGATATAACATTAAGTTTTCATTCACAAAGAAAGATAAGTTCACAAATTACCTAAGCTTTCTTGTAACTAGGTACCTAACCTTTCTAGTATATTTGAATCAAAATATATATAGAAATCTATGTGATTTCTGTGGTTACAACTACAGTTCGAACGAATAATACCTACGTCGATACCACTGCAGTTCTTTGGTACACACACAAAGAATAATCAAGGTGTTGAAATAATAAAAACATAACCTATCTATTAGAATATGATATTGTAAACAAAGCCACGTGGGTACAATACATGGATACATACTTACCTTCTTGTTTCAGATTCTAAAGAAATAAATTGAAGACTCTTAGTTTACACAGCCTTACTACAGCTTTATGAACTAAGAAAAACATGAAAAAGCAAAGCATAAGGTAATTACATAACATAGTTAAAAATATATTTTAAAATTAATTATTTTTTTGCTAGTAACTAAACCACATAGTTACGCATATTTTGCAGTTAAAAAGGTAATAAATAGTAGTTAGAAGTTTAACTGAATATGTGCATAATGAATACAATAGTAAAGCTTCAGATTTAAACATCGTCGAGCTAAATAACACTTGCAAAACAATAAAAACAAACTTTTATTGAAGAATCTTACCTCGTGAATTTCGGACCCCATCAGCCGCGGATTTGTTTTAGCAACACGAGAGGGCGCGAGAGAGGCGGCAAAATGCTGAACTTTTTGAAGGAAGCACTCGGAAGGGCGAGCGCAACGCGATCCGCGGGTACCGGCGTTTCATTAGGAACGAGCGTGGAAGCTGCGTCGGCCTGCCCCGCGCGCGCGCTCTCTCCCCCGGCCGGCCAGCTCGCATGCGCGCCGAGCGCCCTCCAATCGCGGCTCCTGTTGCTTCTGACGGCTCTGACGGCCGCGCAACTTCAAAACGTAAACGTTATGAATACGTTTAATCGCCGCTGAATCTCACGACAATCGCGATCATTTACGTTTAGATTAGGGGCAACTTTAGCGGGGCCGACGCATTGTTTGCGCGGGGATCTCTCGGCTGCACGAGACGTTTCGTCTTCGAGACTCTTTTGTTCTTAGTTTAAATCTTAAACGATGTTAGGGATTTAAATAACGCGAAATGTTAAGCGGTGCTTCTTTTAACCATAGTCCACTGGAATCATTAACATTTAGAACCTTCGAACTTAGAATCTACCATAAAACAACCACTTATAACTTTGGAATATGAATTGAATCCTCTTAAGCTTTCAATTTATTGTATCGTCTATTTTTATTTATCATTTACCATAAAAAATCAATACAACTAAAATTAAATTCAAGTAACCAGTGTTTTGGATTATGTCACAATCTTTATGGGTTCCGTAACTCAATAGGAAAAAACTTAAACCTTTTAGGTTTACTTTATTTTCCGTTTATACGTCTATACCTGTTTTAGTTTTAATTTTATTTTTGTACCAAATAAAAATATATTTATATTTATATTTATGTATATTTATTTATGTATACCTACCAGGAATGGACAAATGACGGGTGTCGAGTTGAAATCAAAATCAAATACTAAGATCTACGGCCCTTTGGTGGTATAACAATTCAAGCTTATAAGTCTACGCAATCATAGGGTACAGTCATCTATGTTTCATATAATCATGAAATTCAGTAAGGGTCACAGCAAAAGGAATGTAATATATCGGGTGTTGTATACATAGGGCGTTGTGGTGCCATGGAACTCGTAGTTCCTTTACCCACCACAACATAGCAATTCCAAGTGTGGGGTCAGAATTATTAATGTATATGACCATTATATTATGAAATAATAACATCCAACAGTAATATATAAACTAAATATAACTCTAAATAAACTAATTTTGAATTAGTATCATTACTTATTCAAAATTGTTTAATTTAAAGTTATATTATTATAGCTTTTTATATTAACCTGCGTCCCATTGTTGGGCAAAGGCTTCAAGGATTTTCACGCATCCCTGTCCTGAGCTCTTCCCCACCACCCTTTCTTTCAAAGGAATCGAGCTCGTTCCAACGCATCTTCGGCCAACCCCGACGCCCCGCCCTCCCTCAGGAGTCCAGGCTGTGGTAATGGTCACCCACGCATTTTTTTCCACCTAGAGAAAAACCAGTTATAAAATATCTTGCCGGTATCTATAACGAAAAGAGACAAAAAACGTCGATTCTCGACTACCGACTAATAAGTTTAACAATATCTCTCCAAAATAAAATATAATCATTTGTACCGAACTCTGAGTGCACGAGTCATACTCGCACTCTTGTCCGGTTTTTATTTTGAATTCGGAATGTCTACTTATCGGTAGATACTTTAAAACATGAAATCCTCTTCGTCCGTACCTAACTCTCACCCGCTCAACCTATGTCAGAGCCGAACAAGCTAAATCTAAATCCCTTAAATACGTCGCCAGATATTTATGGCAGGGCTAATAGCAGCAGTTAAGCCTACGACCTGATGTAACAAACAATTTTAAATTATCTACTCAGAAATAAACAAAACCCGCAACAAAGACCATCCAACCAAAATGTGTATTATTAGGTTTCACTTTATTTAGCACTAAATTATGAATCTCAATGTTTTGTAAGACTAAATCATATTTGCTTTAAATTAATTTATTAAAATAAAAACGCAAAATATAAAAAAGCATTATACTTATTCAAGTTCTTAAGTTTCTTTAAAAGAAAATATAATCAAATTAAAAACCTTTAAGAACTCCAGCTTCGTCTTTTGAGAAAGATTTCTAAGTTAAGAAAAATATGTTAGCGAAAAGATACCACAAAACAAAACGAATCAAATGAATTCTTTGTAAATTATTTTTTAATAGGAGCCACGCTGCTTTCATCCTTTGCATCAGACAGACACCATTGAAGGTTTATTCAAACAAAATAAAGAATTATGAAATATTTTCATAAATGTTAATGATCCAACCTTTCGTTACTTTGACGTAGGTACCTAGAGTTTTTAACGACCAATCAAATTAAATGTATCCACACCGTTCGGCACACAGAACGAATTACACTTCTGTAGAAGCAGTAAAACTAACTTTACTATTAAAACACTGTAGTAAAATGAATTCATCCCAAATTAATTGTTATTTTGCAACATAAATAACAGATAGAACATTCAGTCTTGAGCGAATGAACCGAACTAAGACATTAAAAGGGTCGGCTATAAGCACAGGTGTGTAAAATAAAATAGACGCGTAAATAACTATTGGCCCGAAACATTTACTTAATCCTCGATGCTTAATGAGCACGCATAAAGCAATTATAAAATTCGAATGTTAGTCTTTGGTTTGTATTTATAGCTGGGAATTATGGACTTCACAATCAATCAATTGTAATGTGTAGTGCGCGTGTGACTCTATAGGCCTAGCGCTTAACTGAGAAGGCTCCTTAGGGGTATAGGAGGGGTGTTCGTCACGTCAACTGACATGAGACTTCTGTCAAGCGTCAGAATCGCTGTAATCAACATGACGTGTTAGTTGAATAAAACGTACACGAGATTTGCCGAGATATGTCCTTAGATTAGGCCTCAAACTAATCAAGTAATTTATGAAGTGTATAAATATTATAAGGAATCAAAATCTGATCCCAATTTTGCTAACAATAAGTGCCTAACTCACAGGAAAAAGTAACTCATTTTATTGAAGAATGTTTATACGAAGTATTTTTATCTATCTTTACTATTCATCACCGTGTAGAGCGCGATATTTTTGTTGACATGACATGACATCTCCTACACCCCTCTACTACCTAAGATGCCTCCTCAGTTAAGGGCTAGGCTTGTAACTAGGTACTCTTTCATCAAGGAATTTGAGTCTGTGCACTTATTCAAAATAAGAGATGTGTATCGAATTAATTGTCAGAAATATCCAAAAACACTTAGGTACGTTATAAACTTTAACATGTTTCTTGTTTTGTGTTACTTCATTTTATACTATAACAGTAAAACAAATCTTATTTAGAGTTGTAATTTTATCGATCAAACCAAGGTAGGTACTCAATCCATACCAGTTTAATTACGAGTTCATTTAAATCTTCGACCAGTCCAATTAAACAATAGACTGTAGATGGTTTACGCCTAATTCATTCGTCTAATTCATTTTCCTATTGTAGCGTAGGGTCATAACTACTCTTTAACTCAACTTTAGAAAAAACTGATAGTGCTTGCTTACAGAAGTTCTACTTTCTTAACGCACCATTCAACTAAAAGTACTTTCCATTAGAAAGACGTTCGATAAAGCCCACTGTAAGTATACAATTTAGGAAATACGGGACTGGAACTCGTAAACGTAAATTCGTTCCAAAGCGACTGAATGCTTTAGAGTGAGCACTGTATGCCTCCTCACGCAAAGCGCCCAGCTTCATCTAGACACAAAGCCATCGCCATGCTCGGCCACTGAACCATTTCACTTCTATGTGAACTAATTTGAACTTCGGGAAACGAACCTGCCACAAAACCATTACTTAAACTTATCCTTGATATAATCTTCACTGTATTTTATACTATCATGTAACAACTGTTTTTTAATTTGATCTGATGTGTTAAATTCATCAGAATCAGAATAAAATGCAATAGCAATAAATGTTAGGGAGCTGAAAACTTGCAGATATCATTTTATTCGGAGTCAAGAAAGAGGACATTGAAAAGGGACCAATAAAATATGCAGATTTGACTGCGGCCGTATTTTTCTCGGTGTAATCTGCATTATTCAGGCTTAGTCACGAACTTCGACAGTTTAACAGCGTTTATCTCTCGCCTTGCAAATTGAGCTACGACTTTAAGACAAACGGGAGTCACTTTCATTATCATAATGGACCTCGGCCGATTCTTTGTTGGTGAGCCGAGGATGGATTCTGGCTCACATTTTTACTACAGACAGATCTCTTCTTAGACTCGCCTTCTAAATACTAAACGTTAGAAACCTAACAGTTGCGAAAGAAATGGCCCTGATAAAAGGTAATGTCGATAGCTTGTTGCCAGTTAAATGTGGAGAAAAGTTAGAAATCTACCCGATGTAAGCAGTAATTTATCCATGAACAAGCTTCCTGCTCTAACGGCAAGGAGAGCGGGTGTCCACTAGACCAAAACTAATCGCTGATAGAGTGGTACGCGCTTGCCAACGATTGGACTATTGATTTGCAACTAAGCTCTCCACATACAAAATGGGATATGAATTGAAATCCACAGCTTTTATGATAAACATAAAGCTGTACCTAACCTACTTTATCTTTTTCCTAAAATAGATTCTCATTTATAATGTTATTATTGGCGAGATGTCGTCGCGCGTAGGTTACATTCAAGCTGAGCAATGAGCCTATAGGAATTATAGTTAATTTGCTGTTCTGAAGCAATGAGCACTGACTTTGACATTTATACAAATAACGTTATATTATTCTGACAGTTGATTATTAATTTATTACCAGTGGGCAACACAAGAGAACCAGCTTATTCGCTATATATCCTCATGTGTAGCATAACACGAACAGCATGAATAGTATTCGTCATCGTCCGAGCAATATTGTGGAGGTCGGTCAACCATCATTCTGCCATAGTCTGGAGTAATCGTTGATGGAGCGAGCAGCGGCACGCATCTCGGCCGATTTATGACGTCTGTGGCTGCCCTTCGAATGCAGCCGAGCTTGAGTGCCCGCATTTACATCGCATTCCTGTCGTATTGGGCTTGATCTAGAATTCGATTGCAATCTTGTTGACGTACCATCTGATTAAATTAATTGAAGTGGCTGAAAATTATACCCGACCATTACCGTATGCCTTTTGTTTCAATTTACTAGTTTAAAATCCATCAGTTAAGTAAGGTAATTCAGGTATCTTTTAGATTAGAGCACTAAAAACGTCTCAAAAGTTAAAGTTCTCTCAATGTTAACGTTCTCACATAATGGAAGACTTAATGAAAAGAAACGGGTGGCGTGCTAAAGTGACTAAAAAACTTTGAATCTCGGATTTGTAGCAAAAAATGTGACAAGTCATCAAATCTACATATTTTATTAGACTCTCCCCTCGCCAGCCAACTCCGGCCCTCTGTTGGTCGGGACGATAATAGGGTTGTCGACACATTTTCTTTGAGTTAAGCTATCGATATTTAGTTTTTTTTATACATGCAACATAGTAGGTATTGTTCTTTTACAATTTCTTCTACCTAGCAATGTGAAAGATTGGTTATATATAATAAAGTTAGCAACTCAACCGAACATTCGTGGTCAAGCGTAGATCATTATACCGTACCGTTAAGCGTATACCTTTAGAAATTTTCCGGTTAGCGCGTGAGCGAATGGAAGCTATAATCAAATATATCTACTTGATTTCTGGTATGACGTTAAATTAATATTTATGCAATGAAATTAAAAATAATGTTTTGTATCAAACAACACCCGTAAGAGACTTTAATGTTATTTCTCGTTCAAACTGGGTTTCTAATAGAAAAGTCGATATCCAATAAAATATCGACACTGGTATTGCATGCGACAGTTGGACAGCCCAGTCCAATATTACAGGACTTTCAAATAGGTATCAACGGCAGGCGGGCCTCTGCGGCGACACTTCATAAAGAATACTTATATACTCAAGTCTTTATTTATGCCCCTTCACATCTTGGACTTCGTTTTATTGTTCGACCGGACAGGCCACACATTATTGAATTTTCAATTAAATCAGTCGATAGCATCCATGCGTTTCGAAAGGCAGTCCAATCGGATATAGAATACAATTCCAGTAAGTAGCCATAAAGCTTCAATAGCAAGTATTCAGAAAGCTTCAAAAGAAAAAGCCAGTCATTTAAACAATCGAGTAGGTCTGAGCGTGATATACTGCAGTGAATTAAAGAGTTGCTATATATTATTCAAATCCATTCTGGTGCGGGTCTTTTTACTGTGAAGTAGCGGTTGCGGGTACATCGCTCCGCACTTCAGGACGTGACCGAGCGCCTGCCCGGAATCACATTGCGACGTCACTTTGGCCTGGATGCGACACTTTAATCTAGCAAAAGATATAAAGATTAGACGAACAACTGTTTGTTCAGAATAAAAATTAATTTTCATTGTTTTTTTTTTTTTAATGAACGGCTTCTCCGTTATTAGCGCACGTCCAAATATTTTTAAATCTGCAATGAGATTTTCTTTATCTTTCAGCATGATTTTCATGTTTGTACTAAGCAATTAGACGATGACGTGGCAGACGAGTGTTTGGCTGAGATGAAAAGGCGCGGGTTCGATTTCCGCTGCGGGAGAAATGTTTGCATATTCTGCGAATATTTATTTCGGGTCTGGGTATTGTAATATTATGTATTTAAAAGGTATATAAGCATTCTATCAGCCATCTGATTCCCATAGTACAAGCTTTGCTTAGTTTGGATCTAGATGGCGCTGTGTAAAATGTCCACAAATATTTATCAAAATGAAAATGCAAAATTATGTACACAGCATCAACGTATTGAAATGTCTCTTCCATAATTTCTATTTCGGAAATGAAATGTTTTATTCTAGCCAGTGAAAATGCCACGAATGGCTCGGGGCCGAATTACTTGCTCGCAAAAATTGTAAGGTCGGTTCGTTGGATATAATGGTCATTCGATACACACCGGCAGCAAGATGAAACAAAGCGTGGAAATGGTATTTTATTTGAGGTTGACGTAAAATATTCTATAGAGCTTTATAAAAGCTATCTTTGTTGAGTTCTGAATATGCTTCGCACTGAAAAGGTGGAATGGTCATTCTTTGGCAAAAACTTTTTTTTCTATTGTTTGAATATCATGGACTAGCCATCATTGTTAAAACCAACGAAAGCATCAATAGAAGTACCTATTATAGGATGGGGAAGCACAATATCAAAAGTATTATAGGAAGTATCAAAGAGAGCAGTTATCTATAAAATACACCTGCGGTCCATAAAAAATCCAGATATTGGGGAAAATTGCTTCGCAGTTCATTGCTTGTTTCATAACTAGCCAAGGGAGGCATTTATAAGGAGATTCGATGTTAGGTTATAACAATGTTCTGTATGAAACAGTAGAAGAAAGTTATTTAGTTGTTTGAAAGACTCGAAAACAACTTTATTAGTTGATCCGATGAGTATAGCCTGAATGGTGTCCTCAATAGGTATCGGGATTGACCTTCCTCGGAGCTGTAAACAAGCGGTCGGTAAGTTCGTCCGGGAGAAGTTCGCAAGTTGTACCCTATTGCGGAAACTAAGATGAACCCCACGGGCGCAGCGGCACCAAGTTTGGCACGTATATTGAGAGTAGAATGGATGTTTGATGAATACGAGATGTGATCGCGGTGTCGACAATTTGCTGCGACATTTGCGGACACTTTGGGCAACTTCGACATTTAATTTGAAACTATCCCCAGAAGTTTATGGACTTTTCATTATGCGAATTCATTAACAATTCATCGAATTGAATTCAGAATTTTATCGAACTGTGGACGAGAGCAGTTTGTTGGAAATGTAACTAAAAGTTGCACGGCAACGCTTTTTTTTCTTTATTTATCTGAATGGGTTTTTTTAATCTGATATTTTTAGTCGTATGTTTTACTAAAACTCGTGCAGAGCTATTCAACCTATCAGGACTGTTAAAAGTTTCAAACATTTTTTCATCACAAAATCTACCTATGGTTTGAAAACCTAGCCGGTTTTATTACGTGCCGGAATGTTTTCAAATAAACACATAAATCATACATAAATCTTCGAGTTCGAATTTATCAACAACTGAATCCCTACGAATAGCAGCACATTAACTTCTTTGCAACGGCTGATTGAGCAAATACCTATGGTGTCCGTAATATCTTGGCTTTCAGCTCTGGAGCACTCTACGCATTTGGTACAAATCCTGGTGAGCAGCGGAGCACGGCGACACTCGACAGTCATCTGACAGGTAGCGCCGAGCAGCCATTAACGCGCCTTCCGCGCCACGGCCCCGGCTGCGCCACGACTTAGCCCTGTTTCACTTCTACGCCATAGTTAACAATTAAAAAACGTGAGGTTCACTAAAATAAGAATTCTGTATATCAGCGTCAAACTCACATAACACGTAAGAACTAGTAAACAGATACACCCACGAGTATTTGTACCATCAACATATAAGTGGAATAGGCCTGACAGCTTGCCTACTCCGACAAATGGACAGCTCAATGAAACACTTTTCACTGTCAACTGATGAACACTCCAGTCCACTAATGAGGAAGTTAACGGCCTGTTCCAGTATTTTACTTCGGCTTCTTTCGAACCCTTCAAAATAATCTGTCCGTCTTCAAAATAATAATGTGTCTGTCACGTTTTGTGTCCAATATTGTGTAAGTAACTTTTTCCATGAATTTATTATCAACTCATGAAACTTCATTATTACTTCTATGTTATTAAGATCGACACTATTGCGTTTGAAAACAATGCACAGATAGGTTCAAATATATGTGGCTAGTGTCAGAAAATTAGGCTTTTGCCTAATTTTCTGACACTAGCCACACTAGCCACTGTTGGAAGGCAATAGCCTTCCAACAGTCCAAAACAATATATCATGTCACCAAACATACACAAACACGACCAGCAACTGCAATATAACTTCACGCCTAAATAATACAGTACGTGCAGCTCTAACAAGTGGTGAATGGTGACGGACACTAATGAAAATAGTTAGAGAGAGCCTAGCACCCCGCAACGGACATCGCATACTAGAGTGGAAAGCTACCATGTGTACAAGTCAATATTCTAGCTAGCTTACTTGTGTTGAGTTTTAAATTAAACTAAATAATATGTTTTAAAAATTAAAAACAAAACCGACTTCGATAAAAAAATAAGTTGAAACTCTAGTGCCGTCTTATAGAAACTAACAATGTCAATATGTCAGTGGCCAACAACACTCTTTCGAATAAAAAACAAAGTAATATAATATTTCTAGAGGAACGCCCCGTGACTTTGCTCGCGTTGTGTTTTTTATACAAAATTTATCTTCTCGCTGCGTTCCCAAGGAGTTGAATTTCGGGAATTCCAAAGTCGGTTAAAAAGCTAGTAAACCGGTTCTATTTCGGCAATTACAATCGAATACTTCGGGAGATAGCTAAGTAAGTCACCGGTTCTATTTCGGCATTTACAATCGAATACTTCAGTAGATAGCTAAGTAAGTCACCAGAAAAAGGACTATGTTATTATCTTTGATTCCAGATTTATTTATTTTTTGCTGGAAACCACAAAATAAGGTTTATCGTATATAATAATTTCGCGTATCAATGGAGAAATATTACTGATTTGAAATATTATAATAATTATGTGGCAAAAGGTTCTTCTTTGTGACAAATTCTCTGAATCTATAAGGGAAAGGATATTTTTTTCGTTACTCATACATATATATGCCTCGTCTAGATAAAGTTTTCATCAGTCCCGACATAATATCTAACGTTCCTTAACATAATTGTTCTGTTATAACACAATTACTCATGAAACTTTTGTAAAAATGTTCACTGAATAATTAGGGTAACAAACAAAACGAAGTAAGTTAACAAGAAAATTCAAAAAGCTGAACAAAAAATCACGAGCGAGATTTGTAAGTAAAACACAAAGCCAAATACGAATCCGTAGAATAGAAGCGCCGCTGCTCTCACAGCGCAGGAAATTGAAACAAACATTGCAATCCCTCCGATCGAACGCCCCATATGTACACATTAAAAGATATTCGGAAAGCTGGGTACATGGGATCACGTGGTTTTTAAAATACCATTCACATTTCTATAACATTTTTGTTTGAGCGACGAAAACTTTTGAGCATTATGCATTAATGATGAACTCTACTTAGAACGGTTAAACCTAGGTACTGTAAAATAAATCAATGGTTTGAAAAACATATAACACTACATGGATATAGTAAAGTAAAGTAACAAAGTGCTATTACAAAGCAAATTTATTTACAAATTTATTGGATATTACAGAATTGAGTTTAGGTATACATAGAATAAGAATCGTTTGGCTGCTACCACTTTAAAACGGAATAGAAGAAAACAAACAACAAGGCATTTTAATCGTATGCATTACAGTGTAGATACTCTGGCAGAGAGATGCGTTGTTGCACCGCGAAAGTTTCGAGATATATCGGCGACACTAGCAAACAAAGCAGCACTGCCACAATAGGTACCACTTGTACAACAACTGCCACGTTACGTTCCCGTCCTCGGCTCAAAATCCACGCAATAGTGAACTCTATGCCCACGCAATAATGCAAATAGTATCCGACGCGGAAGTTCGGAAGAGTAAAGTTCGCGTGGTATACTCCACACTCACACGCGCCGCTCCCGAGAGATAAGAACACGTCATAAAAGAGGCACCCGCCGAAACTTTGCCTTAATTTCTGTATTTTCCATTCCGTAATCGCGAGGAAACGCTTTGAACATTAAATGGCTAAGGTTGAATGCATTAGAGATATTATACTTACTCGTGCCTACTTTCCCAACGGTGGAAACTTTCCTTCCAGTTTCGTGGAAGGTTTACGTAGTAAACTCAAAGTTACAGTCATAGGAAAAAAAATAAACTTCGTGGAGTTAAATGTATTTTGGGCAGTTCTAAAAACTCTATTTGTCAAATCAAAAGGATACCCGTTCAGGCTATGCCTGATCGTAACAGGGCCGGCACAGTCACAGAATTTTATGTCTGTACACCGTTTGATACCCATATGAAACGCGGTTTTGGCCCGTATGGTATCCGCTCTGCCATCAGCAGGGTGCTGACATGACTGACGTTATCTTTCAAGGCAAGTTAGTATATTTTGAATTATATTTCCGCGACACTAAAGTCCTCGCGTACAAAACGCGACCATGCAGGAATGCGAATGCAACATGGTATAAACAGCGAAAACAATATTGCGGGCCACCACTTGCAAGCATCGTTTCGTCTCCAGACCTGGACATCGCGTGCCATGCATTGCCTTAGCTGGCCAGTCAAAGAACGGTACGGTGTTTTCAACTTGTAGTATTTCATATATTTTTCTGAACCGGGGCGGCAACGGCGGAACGGTTTACGGGGCGGACACCATTAGCCGTTAGTAAAATAGTGGAATAAGAAATCTAAAGAAACAGGCAACCTTTCAGCTACTTGTCTTTATATTAACTATGTACACAGTAAGTACAAAACAAGAGGATCTAACCGCGAGTGGTTAAATACGAAAGAGCGTATTGCTGTTCTCTGGGAAGTTTAACCGCGGGCGCCCGACGAGAGTACCTAAGTATTGCTTCCCGACGCATATACCGACTGTTTGCTAACGGAGATTGCAATATTATGTACCAATTTCCAGCCTTTTCCAACAGACGGGAACGTGCGCTCCTAACGATAGGAAATATTATTGAGCTTTACACATCTTGCATCGTAAGCCAACAGAGGTAGTGAACACGTTTTACAATCACTGATTGATCTCGAGTCTCCGCTTAGTGCGTTCTGACGGTAACTAACTATCTATATTGTGTAGGCTCATACTTCAGACTAAGGAGCTGATACGTATATTGTGCATCAGAAACTGTTAACATGCAACAGAAAAAGGTCTGTTACATGTCACTATCAATACTATTGGTGCGTCACGGCTTCATGAAGTCGCAATGAGAAGCTTAGTAAACAATTCTAAGTAGTCAACTCGCTAAAGCTATTTGGTTTCAAATTGAAAAACTCATTAGTGAGTTTAACTAAAGGAGAAACGTTAAAGTGCTGAGTGTATTTTATGCATATTAAAATATAACGTCGGCTAAGCTCGGAGTTTGAAGCTATTTTTGAAAGCTGCAAAAGCGGGATCAGGCGACTGTTGCCTTAGGATAAACTTCGTTTAGTTAAAAGCAGGCTTTGTAGTGCGGTGTGAATGAATGACAAAAGTTAACTCCGCTGGAGTAGTTTTTTCGGTGTTGGTAGAGCCAAGCAACTGGTCTAATTAGAAAGCTTTTCTTTAATAGGAGTTGTTTTCATTGTTTTGCAAATACAAAAAGCATAACTTGAATGCAAAGATTCATATTTTTTTTGCATACCTTTATAAATTAGGACAACAATAATCGGAAAAGGAACTGATTTATTGGGAACGTCAAAAGTAAAGTTGTTACGCCGCTTTCATCATTTTTAAAGCTTGTAGCTTTTTGTAAGCCGCAGCATTGATAAATTGTCATTCTCATCACACACGACATAAGCAGCGCAGGGCATGAGCGACGGTGGGCGACATGACAAACGGTCGCGCGCCCGAGCGGTAGTGAAGATTTAGTAGCGCGCTGTGTTGCGATAACTACCCTCTGTTTACACTACATTTAACTTGTGCCAAGTGCCTCGATGCTGGGATCGAGCCTGCCGAGTGCGAAGCCGACTTGCGACTTCTTCGAACGGGATATTAGTTATGCTTGGATTACCCGATGATTCGGTTTTGGTCGCTGTTCGGATACCTACACGATTTCGCTTCGATAGTCATGCTCACTGACTATCTAAGCCCACAGAATAGTAAATTATAAAATCAGGATTTGAATTGTTGTTCTACTTTCTTCTGATTTCTGTTTCGTTCTTAGATAAGTGGTTCATATTTATCATCATTTCCGCTCATCAAGTAGACGAACAGAGTCATACGCAAGCATAAATTATGTAAGCAATGCAACATGAGTACATTATCTCTGGCCGTGCATACGGCGCGCGAAACGTCATTATTTAGTGGCATCTATTTGATTGTGGGCGCACCTTCTAGCTTACAAAGCTTTGTCCGTCCAGACAAACAAGCCGTGGACGCAATAAGCCCGCAATTTCGGATGGACGCTCGACAAATTTACCAACTGGAATGAAGTCTCAACTATGGTGCAACGGCTCGGTGTCAACAAGCCACGTTTTATTACCTACTATTGAATTTCGCTGTTCCGTTTTCGTGTCCGAGCGATTGCGAGACCTGCCGGCTTGGAGCTGATTTGCTGCACTTTCAATTATGTTCATTTAAACAATACACAGGTACAATAAAGTCCATGTATTCAATGGGTTTTTAATCACAGCTTAGGCTATGTTTTCTCGGTAGACATACTTCATACTTAAAGAGCATTCGTTCAAAATAAAGAGAAATAATTAAATAGACATATCAAGCCGTACATCAACTTTATGTATACAATAACTTTGTTTGCAAAGTAATACAAAAACATAAACTGAATCACCGTGCGAATACTAAATGTTATGTTGTAAAGTTTCATCGAGTTTGTTTATATTATCAAGTTTTCTATATTACCTTACTACGTGAGGATTCGTACATCGCAAAGTTAAATTATACTCGTAATACTTAAGTTTAATGGAAGCTTTCATTCCAAGTTACGAGCGAGCTCAAAACTCGTAAAATCGAGTGCTTAATCTTAAAATACTCAACAATATGACCGTAAATATAGGATAGTTTGAAAGCGAGCAACGCAAATAGTTTGATATCCGGAATTTTACCATAACCGGGCTCGTCCGGGTCCGGCCGTGTTCAGACAAACATTAATTGCCCGGGGGCGGAAGTGAACCCGCTGCCTTTTACGTAACTAAAGTGTATTCTTTTAAAATAGCAAACATATTTTGTAGTTAACTTTGCGTACCGTACCTACTCTGTACATAGAATCGGGTCTACAACGTAGCACATAGCATGTTTTGCTCTCCATAATTTATTGGTAACGTTGTGACGATTCGGAATTCTTACATACCTACATACATATTATCACGCCTGTATCCCTAACAGAGTGGGCAGAACCATAAGTAATCATAAGAAAACTTGCAGCCACTTCTGATCCAAGACTCCCAAGATGTATATGGTGAACCATGGTGACAGGTGATCAGCCAATCGCCCATATAGGCCCATCAAGTTGGAGAATATAAAAAGTGATATAATATATATAAGTTGGAGTCGGAATTCTTATATAATGACAAAATGCAAAACTAAATTGCTGTGAAACTATATTTTCAAGAAGCTGTGGGTTTTACGGATCGTAATAAACGCTCAAACTTGCCTTGAATACTATGATATTTTAACAACTACTACTACTACTACTGGTGTGTCAAGTTCCTTCGAGTCACTAACTGCGGAAGTGTGATCAATGTGTCAAAGCTACTTTTTACCCAACTGCGGTGGAGCTAAAAAGGAGGGTTATGTGTTCGGCGTGTATGTATGTATCTGTCTGTACCTACCTAGGTTCCCTCGTAACTGCTAAATGGCTTAACCGATTTTGATGAATGAGCTGTCGTTAGGAGTGTCACTGGGTATATTAAAACTATAAAGACCAAAATAGCGGATTTTTGATAAAATGTATGTTTAAAAAAACAAACTCCCAATCCTGTCGAGCGACAAACAGTCAAACGTACAAACAGTCTGTACATTATAATCAGGTGCAGTCGGGCATAATTAACAACAATATAGACTTGAGTGTAATAGTCATAAATGCGTGGGTTAAAATTAACCCACATATTTTCATCTACCCACACATAAAAGCCTACATGAAGAGAATTACATATTGCTGCTCGACTAATCGAAGTTCCCTCGACAGATGGCACGCTCTAAGATATGTACCGCGCCGTTTGTGAAATAAATCGTTTATAATCAAGTGTCGTGACGTCATCAACAACTGTCTACGGGCCGACATGTAATTTCCCGACGTCAATTATCAAGAAGCTCTCGCGGTCGAGGGCCTACAGCCAAGACACTTGATAACACCTTATTATAAAGCCTGTCAACGTTGCATTCGATTTATTGTCTTGAATGAGTGAGGCAACATTCTTTAGAAACGTTAAATATATTTACTGCATCGACTTTCTATCTGCTATCGTACATCCCTTGCCTATCAGATCAGAATTTTAAGTAATTTACAAAAAAAAACACAAATAAATAACCTCTTTTATCAAAATTGCTTTTACCGATCTAGCCAACGCAAGCGGGAATATAAAATTATAAACGCTGAATTAATAAGCAAAGATTTATTTACGGTCAAAGCCGTGTCCCGGCTTGCCGGGTAACTACCGGATAATCAATTAACCGTTGACCGGGTGCATCCGGCTGCACCGGAACTATGATGAGACATCAGATGAATGGACCGGAAGTCTGGCTCTCACCAAATACTCAACACAAGGGTAGGTAAGCAAACAAGACATGAATTTGTATGTGTGTGCTTTCTTGTTGTGTCAAAAAATAACTTTTTATAGAAGTGAAAGAAAATATAAAAATACACTTTCATAAAGTGTAATTTTCAACTGTACAGAAGGCCATCAACGTCTATTTAGTCTAAGGATGCACGACGTATTTTCTCTGAAGTTTTAGCACACTCGCATTGTTTCATGATGTAGGCAGCTCTTTGAGGAATTCCACTGTCGTCTATTTCTAGAAGCGTCAATGTTGCCAACAATTCCAACAACTAAAATTTCATGCATAATTTTATAAACATTTTATTTACACTATTTTTTTTAGTAAGACCTTGTTAGTCGAAGTTAAACGAATAAACGTAATATCGTTAGGCCATGTTAATAGAATTGTCTCCGGGGAGCCGGTGTCGCGAACTCTCCGATAGAAAGTCTCTCGACCGAGACATGACATGACCAACAAATCTGTTAGCCCTTATCTTTGAATCCGTGCTCGGAGTAAGTTAACCCGAATGATTTCCGAGTCATTAACCCACTCGTGCCCGTCCTAAGCAAGACAGACAACATCTGACTTAGATCCGTATCGTGCGAACCCACGGCTCTGATTAACCGCCACTGATCCCGCAGTTTACAGTATCTGAGTTATCGACCGCGGACGCGAAGAGTCGTGCTATCTCCCAGCAACTAAGGCTTAACCGACTCCAATCAAACTAAACAAACCCTACTAATCGTATTTCTATCCTCTATCTGGATCTGCGGAGGTTCGTGAACGCAGGGATTATGTGTATCCAGACAAGGCGGAGTTATGGTCTCGTTACCTCGAACGACTGCGGGTGAAGTGGCGTTTTAAGATCACTGTCTCTAGTTACGCCGCGGAGCGACATTGATTTACCCATTACAATGTTCTGATAATGTCTAGAGCTGTGCTTACCTTCAAATCCCTTTTTAATTGCGGTTGAGGAGATTTCTTATTCAGGGACTCGAACAATTGGCTGGGATGGCAGTCAGACATAAGGATTAGGACTCTTGTGTTTGGAGCTTACTGGCAGCGGCTTATCGTCTGAAAAGTTAGTTAAACGTTAGCAAATTAATCATGTCAATTAATAGCGTAATCCTAATGTTGTGAATTCGAATCTGATCCTGCACCAATGGATTGTTTTCTGTTCGAAAAATGTGTGATATGAGTGTATAATATTGGTAATGATTGTTCTGTTCGATACCAATTTTATTATGACGGAAATATTTCATCATATTAGTATGACAGCGAAGAAGCAGTCTAATGGACAGTCGCTGTTTGCATCAAGATGACGTAATGAATGGAGAGAGCCGGCACAATTAATTGCTGTTAAGGAATGTGCCCAGTCGCAGCGGTGCACTGATAACGCGAGTGCAAGATAGATAGTTTCCGTGTTGCTTTATTAACTCACGTACTGCCCAACACAATGCACACCCGGTATTCGAATTACAATATGCTTTAAGTTATATGTATAATTAAAGTTTGTACAAATAGACGAACATAGGTACTTCTACTGCTCGTGTCACAATTTTTGTGCATATTAATGTACGACGAGCGAGTTTTTTTTATTAATAAAAACTAGACAGAGCACGTAGAACAGATAACTCCTTTTGCCATAATATTATTGCATTAGCTTAGAAACTCTTAAAAAATATCAGATATACATCTTGTTGTATGTACAATGCCAACATTGTAGACCGCCTATTGTGCACGCCGTCCCATTAAATTATAAGTTAGTTAAATTACCGAGACGAGTTTGAAGAAGCTCTACACATTAATTATCTCGCTGGCATCTTCTAAACCAACACAAGCTTAACAAATATCGGAAGCGGCCAAACAAGGCTTCTTAACTTCGAAAATGCTTAGTCAGCCGCTCTTGAACAAAAGAGATTATTTCCCGAAATACACGAACGCGCACAGCAAACTGCAAATAGATAGGTGAAATTAATAGCTGTACGGAACTAGTTGGTACGAAGATATTTTGCTGTTCTGTGAAGACTGACTAACCTTCGAAGTTCGGAGTCAACTTAAATTGAATCCTCAACCCTTGTAGCTATTGTAGGATAATGCATGAAACACTTTCGCTACAATATCTGTAAGGTTTAGTGAAATCAGCCTTTTTTTTTTAATTCAGTATAATAATATTGACATGCGTAGCGTTGAACATATTTCTTTCCGTGTTTGTTTCTGTTTAAGTTCCATCATCATCAAAGAATTACTGCGTATTATCATACACTTTTTATTCACTTTGCTTGATTTGTAAGAAGAATGTTAATAATAGCAATGTAATGGTTACAAAAATTACAGTAACAGTACATTTCAAAAGCTTTTATTTCACTTGTACATGTATTTATAATGTAGATAATATGTTTGTTCGGGTCAAATCTTGCAACTGAATTTTAAAGCAGTTATTCTCAACCAATTGAGCTGAAATTTAGTATGGATAACAATGCGTGATTATTTAGGCAACGTCATTCAAAATCCAATATGGCGGACTCTCAAAGATGGCGGACTATGGTTTTTTAGTCACCCACATGACATGGTTATGAAAAGAAAGGGCTTACTGAGTAAAAGCTTAATTTTTTCAGTTAATATTCACTAAAAAAATAAAAATAAATTAATATTAAAAAATATCTTGAAACAAGCTTTTATTTAAATGCTCTAAAAAGAAGAAAAGCTTTTATATCATATAAGTTGTGTAATGTAATAAAAAAGTGATGGATTTGATTTAATTTAAAGTTTATTTTCTTCTTAAGAGCATTTAAATAACACCTTGTTTTTAAATATGTTTTTACTATTAATTTATTTTTATATTTTAAAACCTAGCTAAAAACTTAAGTCTTTGAAATTCCATGAATCAAAAGACACTTGTCTTAGGTACTCAACCAAAATGTTCAAGTAAACTGACCCAGTAGCAAGAAAGCGAGCCAAACAACGAGACCCAGTCACAGTTGTAAGCTCTTCTCGAACTCGAACCACGGATCAAACTTTCCTGGTGAGACATGAAACTTGCCTCGAATGATAAGATTAAAATATTACGTTAGCTTCGCAACTCACTCAGATATTATTCCACGAGTTGAATAACTGCAGTAATTATAATTATAATGTTAACACCATTCTCAACTGCGATAATGTAACGAGGTTAATGCTAAGAAGACCTACGAGTGTGTAAGTTCCGGGGGTTCTGTAGGCACAATAAATTTTAAAGTCATATTATAACTTTAGTGCGCCGTAAATTTTAACGTTGAGTAAGTATAGCACTTTTACTCCAAAGTAGCTCATTGAACTCTTATCTGTTTTCGTGAAAGCAGTCCTTAGTACGTATTATTAGAAATGTTACTTAAAGTAGAAGTTTTAAAGGAATCTAACCCGAATTTGGGGCTTTTATAGGCAAGAATAGATTCGCTATTTTTACTTTTCCTGAGTATAATTAACATACGAGTACATATGAATTCGTTACCCTCACTCATACTTAATATATGTTGCCATAGTGCTTATTATACCTAATTAGCCTACTATAAAAGTCACTTTAACAAAGTTCATTAAGGCGACTTCGAATTCACGAGAACTAAGTACGAGTAGTTAAGGAAGTTCAAACTAGAAGAAATGCTGAATTTAATTCGTTACTATTCATCATTCGACTTCAAAACTTTATAGTCTCCAAGATTAACCTGACCGAATCAAAGTTGTTTTTTCATAAAGAATTTCAACATAAAGTGTGGCAATGTATAAGGTAGGGAGCATGCGGCTCGGTCGGCCCGGGGCGTTCATCTAATGAGCATCCTGCCTCTCACAATGTACTGAGATGATATTCCGCGGTGCCCCGACGACTATTATTATATTTCGCCTAGAGCCGCGGGCGCGCCGTGCAAGCCTTTTCAAAATAACTATGTTTCACTATATCTGCCACTACTAAAGCACCCTCTAATTCTAAACGCGAGGGTTATTTCCTTTTTATGAAATGTTCTCATAGAAATATGTATGAACTAGGTAGGATACATAAAACATTTACGGGACGGCCTCGGTGACGTGGCGGGCGATTACTCAGCAAAGACGCAAGAGGCACGGGTTTGATTCCCGCTGCGGAAGAAATGTTTGCATGTTCTGTAAATATTTCTTCCGGGTCTGGGTGTTGTGGTACCATGTTACTCGAAGTTTCTGATACCCACGACATAGGGAATCCTAGTGTGGGGTCAGGACTATGTATGTGACTGTCGGGTGTTATATTATTAATTTATACTTGAGATAGTTAAGAAATTTTGACAAAAATAGTATATCTAATCTAATACAATCACGAGGTATGGCTAGTCTACAAGGCTAAGATATAATTGTACCAGGATTATCTCGAACTAGGTATATAGTTAAATAAACAAGATAAAAAGTACCGTACGAGGCAAGCGCAGGGCTCAAGATTATAGAGCTAAAGAGCGCAAAATCCTCGGAACAAAGTTAGCTAATGAATCTGACAAGTTAATAAGAAATAAGGTAGTTTTCAGACGTTGTACGTACGTCTTCAATATAACTGGTTCGGTGGCAAGGTTCGACTCAATCCAGCCTAATCTGGGCTTATGAGAGATCACAGGAACGTTACCGCTGCCGTGATAACGTTTTCCATTTGCTTCGAATTTCATACAATACGTAATATGGAATTTTCATGAAGAAATATTAATTTAGGAGTTTTTAAAAGTCCCGTATAATGCGAAAGCTATATTAGTATGATAAGCCCCGTTATAACCAATCTTCTTTCCAAGATCTCATATACGTTAGATATACTTGGCTTTATGCACAACCTTTGTTGTAGGTACGTCGTCCTTTTTTATCGAATGAAAAACTTTTTCTCGTCGTGCTTCCTTGAACAATAAACTGATACCTATAAAACTAGCGGACAATAATAAACTGAAGCCAGCTGAATTACAAAAGCTCTTCATATAGAGACATTCCTATTTTGTTATCAATGATATAAATAAAATTAAGAGCAAAGGATCAAGCAAATTGAATAGGGACTAAAGTCAAGACTCGTTATTCATTTACACCAATTTATACCCAATAAAAGCAAATGAACAAAAACCGCATGAAATATTGGTAGGTTGTCGGATTTGGCCTTTATGTTGAGCCGACACGAGGCACTGGGTTTTTGTTACGGATTTATTGAACCAATATTCCACTGAAGTCGGAAAGAGTGTTGTACACGCCATAATATCTCGCATAACCAACGTGACAACTTGATTTTAGTAAGAAAACCAATCAGAAAATTTTATACTACTAGGTAAAAAATACTCGTTATTCCAATTTATTGGAAGAATCAGCAATGTACAATACTGTTTTTCTCAAATGAACTTAGCGACGACCAAGTTGGTATCATCTGTTTTAAATCAATTTTGGTTTTCATTGGCACTAGACGAAGTTTCTGCGGAGGAAGCCAATAGAGGAAGAAAATAAAAATACGCTCTGAACTTTGTCTTAAGTATCAAATAAAGTTCAACAATCGTGACGACACTTAAGTTAAAACAACCTCTCATACAATATATCGCTTTTAAAGCGATTGATCTATTTTTGCGACTTTAGGCTCAGATAAAAGTTTCCCTATCTCTTTCATAAATGCTACGGCGTAGACGTGCTACGATTACCGTAGCACTCTTCAAAAAGCTATTAGGTACTTAACGAAACCACAGAAACTAGTTAAAATAATAGAACGTTGGTCGTCGAATCGTCAAACGTCTGCTGGTAACCCAGATAGACAGAGACACCTCAGATCCAACTGACACTTGATTGTGCCGGCGAGTGGCTGGCGGCAAACAGATCGCCTGCAGCTTTCACGCTGGAGTGTCGCTAAGCCTGGTCTTCCTATAAAACGGTGACCGAAATTTTATTGCCACAACATAGAAGATATACAATAAGGCTTGCTTCACACATTGAACGTCTCGTCTAACGAGTGCGACTGTAAGATAAATTGGAAACAATCTGACTAGAAAATAGTCTTTACATAATTATCATAGGATCTAGGATCAAACACGTTAACAAAAAATGAGCCTGTTTCAGTACAAAGTAAGATAATCGCGTAGGCAACGTATCGTTACAATGAAAACGCTGAAGATGTCATCATCGCATTGACTTCTTTTGTTTTTTCATTGTTTTGGTATACCTTATAGCTACTATACATATATCGGTCACCATCTTTGGAAAAACCTGGGCTTAAGCGCGACCATTCCATGAAGTAATCCGCACTCGGAGAGGCATTAGCGGATCCACCCCACCCGCCTTTCACGCTGCATTGTGACCGTCTGCTCTTATTGTCATACTTTACTTATCATAAACGTACGCTTTTTGGAAATATAAAAGTAGATAGACTCACTGCTAATCCTCTTGGTAGACATTCAAAGATCCAAGTGCTCCAAATACTTTGAAGATTTCTAAGCGCGTAGATGAGACTAATGAGACTAACTCCGTAGGTTTTTTAATTTTTAGTGACTAAACGGATATTTTGGAGACTTGTTTATGAAGCGCTAATTTTATTTGTAGTTAGGAACGAATGGATGGTACATATACCCACATGCAACACCAGTTACTGGAGTACAAGAAGTTGGACTGGAGTTCAGGCGTGCAAAAATAGTTTGCCTAATTTTAATAATCGTAGTCCACAATAATAGTGTCTGAATGCGCATTTCAAGGTGCTCGAGTCTCGACAGTAAACTGTTTCAAGCATAATCTTCAGGGATTATGCTCAAGAGGCACCGCGGACCCACCGCATTGTGTCAGAGTGTTTGCATTTTGACGTCTTCTTTATGCAGTTGACAGCTCAAAATAAGTATCAGCCAAGATTATAGAGCCTGTGTACTGTGTACACCTCGTGAGTTTTCGCAAGGGTCACACATTCTGAGGTCACACATGACTTTGAAAATTAGAACGCGACTAGCCACGATTAGAATTTTACTAAGGGTTTATGAAAAGAATGGCTATCGTCAGAGGCATCGTTCACCAGATCTCGTGGTATATCTATTCCAAGTTTCATGCAAATCGGTTCAGCCGTTTTATCGTGATTGAAACACAAATCTACAAATATCCAAGCTCTTGCTTGCTTTGCTTTTTACTGCTCGGCGCTTTTTTATATTATGAGCAGGATAGGATTAATGTGAAAGATTTTTTATGAAGCTAAAACGAATGATTGGCTGATCGTTGTGATGGTACAAAATGACCCAAAACACTTTACAAATGGGACATCGTCCTATTTCAACTCGTTCGTTGACCTTTACTCACGTAAAGGTAGGTACACGTTACGACTGGTTTCGCAGTCATTTTAGTAAAAGCTGCCCATTGTCTCTTTGGATATTTCCCAAATATCGTCCGGAATGGCCAATGAAGACAAAAAGCCACTAGATATTGATGGCAGCAGTATTGAAAATAAACGGGCAAAAAGTAGGTACTAATGTTTTGTTCAAACAACAGATGGACAAGAATATCGCCAGCGTACGAGACAAAAGCTTTTTTGCCCTTCTATGAAACGCTAAGTACCTACACACACATAATGTGAACAGTTTCTCCTTTTTAAGTCTAGACTCTTATCTACTGAGATTACTCACATATTTTATAAGTAAACCGAATGCCACGTAGCAAGACGAATATTCCAGAACGTGACTAGAAACTGCAGATAGATTTTAATAATACAATTTAATATGAGTTTTAAAGGGGTGTAGACCGATGTTTTTCTATTATAATCAAAAGATGTTCAGATGGAGTTTTAAAATTGGGAGCTAAGTTGAGTAGGACTTAATTGAGGTCCATTCAACTGAGATATTGGTAAACGGTCAGCCGCGCTTGGCGCTTGATTGAACTTTCTTTCTGGTATTGTAAGCGTGATTACAGTTTTTGACGTTACTACTCCGTTTAATTCGAATAAAAAACATTTAGTTTTTTAGTATAAATAAAGAAATACATACATACATAAAATCACGCCTGTTTCCCATAGGGGTAGGCAGAGATCACGAATCGCCATTTGCTACGATCCCGACATACTTATTTCGCTTCATTCACTCTCATTACATTCAATAAATAAATATTTGTGGACATTTCACAAAGCGCCCTCTAGCCCCAAACTAAGCAAAGTTTAAGTATACCAGATGGCTGATAGAATACTTATATACTTTTTTTGTAAATACATACTTATATAATACATAATACTTTGTAGTATACAGACCCGGAAGAAATATTTGCAAAACATACAAACATTTTCCAGTAGCGGGAATCGAACCTGCGCCTCTTGCGTCTCAGCCGAGCTCTCGCCCGCCACGCCAATAAGGTCGTCAAGTATATTTTATAAAATTTTCGATTATAAACCCGAAATTGCATGACACTCAGCCTATTTCAATATCAGCCAGAAAATAATGCTATGTTTACTCGGATACAGACAAGTTTTGCAGCAGGTGCTTTGAATGCCCTCCCCGCATCAGGTATGAACACATCGCGGCGTCTCAAACCCAAAAGCTGCGTGAAAAGAGCACGATTTGCGGTCTTACAGAACATTAAGGGCTCACAATGGAGCCAATCAGCCGCTTCCAACTCCAAGACCTCTTGAGGCACGTCTTCACACTTCCGACTTACGAATACTTCTCGGATTCAGAGGAAAAAATCCTCAATCAATCCAATGATGCCAACGTTAATGTTATCGGATAACCTAATTTATTCGACTCGATCGTTGGAAGTTTTTCCAATGATTTAGTTATGGATTTAGAAGTTTGTTAGTTCATCGATCGGTCCTCGTGGGAATAGTGTACAGAAAGTTTTTCAACAAAAATGTTTGAGAAAAGTTTAACATAATTAGGTACTAAAATAGAAGCCGATGCATATTTCCGTAATGATAGAGACCTTTGCATACGATTTGACTTCAAAAGTTCGCCTTAACCAAGTTAGCTGACAATCTTGAAACTGCAGCGTATCGAGTAAATCCATCAGATAGCGGGCTCTCGGTAAAGTTACGAGTACTAGAGCAGGTAACACAGCGGTACACAACACAATCCTCCACTGTGCAGTAAATAGGTCGGTGAGAAGTTGTTCCTCTCCGCGCGTGTCGAACGAACTTTACAGATTCCTAGCACAGACAGATATTTCACTTCAATACTCCCAGATAAGTATAATAAGTACTACTTCATGCTTATATTTAATAATTTTCTAGATTTTTTTTTATTATTTTGTTTATTTCATGATGGACTATCTATATGGGCGATGGGCTGATCATCTGTCACCATGGTTCACCATATCCATCTTAGGACTAAATCAGAAGTGGCTGCAAGTTTTCTTATGTTTACTTGTGGATCTGCCCACCCCATTAGGGATACGAGCGTGATAATATGTATGTTTGTATTTTTATAAATACCCAAAGATAATTAAAAAATATTCTGGATAATTTGTTTTACCACCATTGTTAACAAAAAACTAACGAAAAACACTATTCGTGCTGTTAATGAATTAAACAAGAGTAAGAGGTAAGACTTATTTTAGTTAAAAGGGACCCAGAATATTCTGTAAACTGCTAATCCCTAAGATTTTCCTTTACCTTACCTTACCCATTCACCCACTTACCTACAACGTTCAAAACGAGAATAAGATTAGCAACTTCTCGGTAAATGCGCAGTCATATCAAAGCCGATGTAATCGAATACGCTCCGATTCATAACCGTATTAAGTCGGGTTCCGTTCGATTATAACGTGTAGATACACATACTGAGGGCAGAACCGATAGCCAAATAAACTAGCAAACCACATCGATTACCTGTCATTGGCAGCCGAGAGCCGAGTGACCGCGCCACTGGACCCCGCACACCGTCTACGTCGAGCTTCGCCCGACTAGCGGAAGCGACAGCAGAAGCGGAGCAGCGGAGAAGCACCTTTGAAATAAACCACATCATACTAATATTATAAAGAGGAAAGATGTTTTTGAAAGAGAAACTACTGGACCGATTTCAAAAATTATTTCACCAATAGAAAGCTACATTATCAGGGTCCAGTAATAGGCTATTATAAATTTTCAAAAAAATTAGGGAACCGTAAGAAAATTGCAATATTGTTACGCAAGGTAGAAACCCCGAAATAGTTTTTAGCGAGCGCTGCGAAAACTATTGATTATAGAACAAAATAATGTACTACACGCGTACGAAGTCGCGGGCAACAGCTAGTTCTTTATAAACTGTAGAAAACTGCTAAGTGGTTAGATATACTGAAAGCTATTTTATGCTGTTAACACAGTACGTACCTGAACAAACAAGCACCTATGAAATAAACCACACCCTTTTTTAAACTGTACAAAACTGTCATGGAATTTGGTAAGATATACTGAAAGCTATTTTATGCTACTAACACAGTACGACAAACAGCTGCTAATTAATCTAAAAAAAGAAAGATGTACTAGGTGTTTATAACTGCTAAGCTAACCATCTTATTCATGTGAAAACATAAAGTAGAGTTTCAAGGAGCTTACTTGATCGTCGACGGCACTAACTTTATTTTTATTTTAGGCACTTCGATAAACATAGCTAACATCCCGCTATCCGCTACCGCGCCCGCTTCCGCTGCTCACATAAACTCATTTTACCAACTATGGACCCATCCACGTTTTAATATTATTTACTTAAGTACCTACCTACATAGGAAAGTAAATAGAGTAGAGCCATACAAAAGCTTCGGTGAGCGTGCGTCGGTCGATTTTGATACATCTATTACCGATGGTTATCAATCAACGGACTCTTTTCTCTTGAAGGTATTTTAGCTGTGAAATACCGCGGTTGCTACGGCGTAGCACAATACAAAAAACTTTGTCGTAGAACTTTTAATAAGAAGCCCATTAATCGCATACTTTTCTTTAGTGGTAAAGTGGGAAAGAAGGGAAAAGGCTTTATCGCTGTGGCCCGTGACACCAGAAAATTGAAAGCGCCAGTCATGCCCGGGATCTTACGGATAGGGTGACTTGGCTTTTACTTAATTAATTGACGTATAAGCGGGCGTACGGTGGACACGTCGGATAAGCAATCAGTTACGAAACACTTTATCAAAGTCTAGAGCTCTTGGGTGTCTGAGAAAACAACGACAAAGCAAATTCAAGCGACTTATGTACGTGTGTTATAAGTAGATGTATTATGCAAGTTAGATCTATAAAGTACCTACTTAGGTAAATATTTTTGTGAGCAAAAAATATCAAACTTTTCGCGCGGATTCATCGCCGGCGGCGGCGGCGATTTGTCCGCCAGGGCGTACGAGCGAGCATGTTTTTCATATTTCACTAGAATAGGCATCTACCTACCTAACTATAGGTTAGCTAGCGATGTATTTTATGAATTTTAGAGAACCTAGTAATACGTATTAATTCCGTGGAAATACCTATTGGGTGTCGCAACCGCAACAGCCAGTGACATCCTTGGCGGCGACACTAACCGCCTGCAAAGATTATTAGATTATTGATCGAGCGAGCGAAGCGAGCGTAGATCTCTGGGGCAACTTGATGCTAATTTTGCGTTGTAGGTATGTTTGTATGTATATGGATATGTTTGTTAGAGCATAACTTGCGAGCCATTAATCCAATCTGTATGAAACTTGGTTGGTAGGCCAATAATTGTACTATGAAGATTTGCTAGGAAGCATTATTGAGCTTAATCGGTGAAAGGGTTGTAAAGATATTGGGTTCCCAAGACGGTAAGAAAAATAAAAGTTTTACAAAATGTATCGAGTGGGGTGTAGAGATGGGCGGGTGGGTAAAAATTCGGGTGGGTAAAATAGGAAGGAAAGGGTAAAATAGGTAAAAATTAAAAAATACCCATTTATACCGGGTATTTTTTATTAATACCGGGTAAAAATTCGACCTGTATTTTAAATTTTTTTTTAACCGATTGCCTAGATCCACCTACCCGTCCGTAACCGTACCGTAACAAAAACGATTTTTCACTCACCTTTTGTTTTGTTTATACAGAAATTCACAATTCAAAGACTATTATAAAGCTGCAGTGTTTGTTTGTTTGTTTGTTTGTTTGTTTGAACGCGCTAATCTCTGGAACTACTGGTCCGATTTGAATGATTCTTTCAGTGTTGGGTAGTCCATTTATCGAGGAAGGCTATAGGCTATGTTTTTTTTTTCAAAATTAGGGATCCGTAATAAAACTGCTATTTTGTAACACAAGGTGCAAAATCGAAAACCTATTTTTGCGTGCGCTGCAAAAACTATTGACGATAGAAAAAAATGATGTACTACGGGTTTGTAGATCCCATTAAGACCTACAAAAAAGTCCGCGAGAACATATATCTAGCTATCATGGTTTAATCACAATAACCGATTTTGTGTTCAAAATAATTATTAAATCGTCTGAAGAAAAAAAACTACGTTAAATATGTATCGTAATATTGATCTTTATCGAAATTAAGCATTATGTTATCAAGAGTATTTATGAAGAAGTAAAAAACTTTATGTTTCATCTCAATCGGATATTTCGTTTAAAAGTTATCACGTGTGTAAGATGTTAAGAGTTGGTACCTATTAATGAGTTATGGGCCATAGTCTATTTATTGAGGGAGGCTATAATATAGGCAATATTTTATCTCGGTATTTCCACGGAAACGAGAAAAACGCGGGTGAAACCGCGGGGCACAGCTAGTAAACAAATAAAATAATAAATAAATAGTGGCGGACATTCTAACACAGCAACATCTAGCCCCAAACTAAGAAAAACTTGTAATATGGGAACCAGATGACTTCTTCTTCTTCTCGTGTCGATGCTTCGTTAAATGTTTTTAGAGTAAAAGGTGGCCACTTCAATCGCGCTATCTGTAGCGGCATTGAGGTCATCCCTTGTGCAGGTGGTCGGACACAGGGGGCACACCAGCAGGTGCGGCATGGTTTGCGCCGGAGCACCGCAGTTGCATTGTGCCAAACTAGGCTCCCTAAATCCCCATTCGCACATGTTGAATCTGCAACGACCAACTTGGATGCGGAGCCGATTTAACGACTTCCAGACTAGCCATGGCAGAGCGTGTCCTGGTGGTAATTTTTCCTGCGGGGTGATAAAATTAGGAGGTTTTTTCTCCTTCCAAAGCTTATACTTTGCGGAAGCCGGATGGTCATTTGAAGCCTGTGTGAAACGCTGAAACGGCTTTTGAGACGAGCTTCAGGTATTTCGTGCCCATACAAAGGATGTCGGTTATCACTCTCTTGCTTGGATTTCTCCATTGAACTAGCTACATCCCGTCACACGCATGGTGGTGTGATACCTGCTAAAGAATATAGCATGTTGAGAGGAGTTGGCTTGAGACACCCAGTAATTATGCGACACATTTCGTCGAGCGCTACTTCAACGAGTTTGGCATGTGCAGACATGTGCCACTCTGGGCACCAGCGGAGAAGCACAGCGCCATACCAGTATAACGTAAAACGTCTGGCGCTGCTCCCCACTTGGTAGATGTTAGATGCCGTAGTAGACTGTTGCGAGAGCCGACTTTCATCTTTGTCTTTTGACAGTGTGGTTTGTAACACAATTATTTGTCCAGTGTTACGCCAAGATACTTTAGATAGCGCTCACATTGGATGGTAACTCCTTGCCACGTGATGTTGAGAGACCGATCAGCCTGGTGGCTGCGCAAGTGGAAAGCGCAGGCTTGAGTTTTTGATGGATTGGGTTTTAGACCATTTGCATCGTAGTAGGCTCCTAGTTCTTCAAGGGCGACGGTCAGGTTCTCTTCCGCCTCTTCAAAGGTTTTTGTCTGGGTGGTCAAAGCTAGGTCGTCCGCGTATAAGAAACGGGTTGTATTTGGGCTGCTAGGTTGATCGTTCGTATACAAATTGAACAGGGTTAGTGCAAGGACACTCCCTTGGGGAAGTCCGTTTTTGACGCTGCGCCATCTACTTTTTTACGTAAGAAGGTGAAATTGAAAGCGGTGGTTACGAAGCAGTTCACCAAGTATTTGAACAAACCCAAGATCGTTGGTCAAATCTTCAACTTTTCCTAGGAGTTTTCGGATGTTTACGGTATCATAAGCAGCAGTTAGGTCAACTAAAACCATGCCTGTTATATTATTCGTCTCAAAGCCGTCCTCGATATGTTGGGTGAGTCTAAGAGTCTGCCCACAACAGACTTTTCCGGGTCTAAATCCTGCTTGTTCGTGGATCAGTTTTGAATCCACAAGTGGTGTGAGGCGGTTGAGGAGGAGTCTCTCAAACAGTTGGTACAGGTGACACAACAATGAAATGGGCCTGTAGCTTTTAGGGTCATCGTGAAACTTCCCAGGCTTTAAAAGTGCCACATCCTTTGCTCTTCTCCACATTTTTTCCACCAGATGACTGATAAAATACTTATATACTTTTTGTTTGTAAATACGTTAGAACACCCAGACACATGTTACGCAAGGCTGACCCACTCAAACCGCTGCGCTAGCTCGACCAGTATATGTAGCAAGACCTTACACGTGTTGCAGTGTCAGCGGAATGTGGCCATTGACGTCAATCGAGCGCTTTATGGAATTTACCTAGATTTAAGTTTGCTATTCTTTGTTCCTACTTCGAACGGGATTCACCTTTTAGAGTAATTATAATTGTAACCTTTATTTCTGATTAAATCTAGAGTCAAATAAAAGTATTTTTTTAAAAAGCTACCCTGAGCAGCGGCCTACGTATTTGGCGCAGCCGGTAGGATACTTGTTCTCAATCTCAATCTCTCGAGACGAATCTCGTCAAGTAAAAAGAACCTACTAGTGCGGTTGTTCAGGGTGAATCTAGCAATCGATTCCGCTGAGTTCCAGACGACGTGAAATGCTGTAAGTCCTTGAATCTTTCAAGTCCTTGCTTATTCCTAACTCTAATCCTTTCTTTAGTGCATTTATATTATTTTATGTGTATTTCTTTTTGTGTGTTAGTTTAAACTTCCAAGATTTTTCATCCTAGAGAATCACGGAAAATTAGGTTAGGTAGTGATAGATTATCTAGAATATCTAGTAGTAGACTCAGTGCTTTAGACGAACATAGAAATATCGACGAGAAAATGGCTCAGCCTAACTCGATCGAAACTATTTACAAGTCCCTCAGACTTGTGCCGGAATTCGATGGAAATCCGCACATCCTTACTAGATTTATTAATCTATGTGACCAGCTTGTCTTGACCTACTTCTCAACTGAACCAGGTAGAGAACTTGAGAATTTAGCTCTTGTCAATGGGATCTTAAATAAGGTTTCGGGTTCCGCCGCTAGGTTGATCAATTCGAATGGGATACCCGAAACGTGGCAGGGTATTAGGAGTGCGTTAATTAATAATTTCGCAGACCATCGCGACGAGACCGCTCTTTATAGTGATCTTTCTTTAGAGACCCAAGGATCAAGTACCCCGCAAGAGTTTTATGAGCGATGCCAAAACTTATTTAGCACCATAATGACGTATGTCTCACTTCATGAGACATTGGGCACTACTATCGAGGCAAAGCGAGCCCTTTACCAAAAGTTGACCCTTCAGGCCTATTTACGAGGTCTCAAGGACCCACTAGGATCCAGGATACGCTGTATGCGACCTGAGTCAATGGAAAAAGCCCTGGAATTCGTTCAGGAGGAGCTCAACACGCTTTACATGCAAGAGCGTAGTGGTGGTTCATCTATTAGTAAGAAAGATTGGGCACAGCCGACCTCTAGTACATCTAAGTTCAATCTTCCTCTCAGTAGCTTCGTCCCTAGATTGACGAATGGATTTGGACAAGGACCGACAAGACAGACTAACTTCAACATGCCTGGTCCTTCAAGACCAAACCCTATGCAGGTTCAGTCTAATCAAGGTTGGAGACCCAATCCCCAATTTCAACCACCAAGGGGTCCTACTCGCACCCAACAAATATTCCGCGCCGCTCCACCGAACTATAATTCTCAGAATAATGGGTTTAGAATGCCGTTTAGACCGCAACCTCCTACATTTGGGCATGCTCCGCGCCCTACACCTATGAGTGGTGTTAGTAACTATGTAGAGAGACGGTTACCATTGACAGGACATGACTGGAAAAAGCACGGAAATCCACCTCCGTCTAACTATTTCAAGACGCGTGAAGTTAACTTCAACGAATTTGACGGATACGACTACTACGATAATGACTATGACAGTTACCCCGAGTACTATCAGGACTATTATCCTTACGAGCAGTATCAGGACTATTACACAAGTGATCAGGATTATCATTCTGAGCCACCAGTAGTAGAGGAAGTACCAAACGACCAAAATTTTCAGAAGGAGTCGAAGTCAGAAAAGCCAAAATAGAAGTTAATCTTCACATTCAAAGGCAACTAGGGTACATTCAGATAGCTAATCCACCCCTAAAGTTTTTAATCGATACGGGAGCTAATCAATCCTTTATCAGTCCTGATGCCGTAGATAAATATTTCCGCCATATTCCTTTGAATTACGATCCTTTCGAAGTGACAAACGTACATGCGACTAGTAAAAATGACTATTCGATTACGTTACCTTGCTTTCAAGAATTTAACGACTCTAACGACATTACACTATACATCTATAAGTTCCATAACTACTTTGACGGACTTTTGGGCCTTGACTTACTGGACATGTGGGATTCGAACATTGACCTGAAGAATAAATTACTGAAGACCCGTAGTACCTATATCCCTATCCAAATGTATGACTCGAGGAATGTTAATTTATATGAAGACATTATTCCAGCTCATTCAACTAAGATAGTTAGAGTGCCAGTAAATTCATGTGACGGCGAAGTCATGGTAGAAAATCAGACGATTTGTAATTGCCTTATTTCAGACTGTTTAACAACGGTCCATAAGAATAGAGGCTGGGTAGAGATTACTAACCCAACATCTAATGATGTAATTTTCTCCATGGACCGCCCCGTGGAAGCTGAGATATTTAATATTGAATGTGACAGTACTGAAATTTTATCAGACCGCGCGAAAAATGTTCTCTCCCGTCTTCGGACAGAACATCTCAATCCAGAAGAACTCGCGAATTTGAAACGTCTATGTGCTAACTACGCGGATGTGTTTTATCTTGAGGGCGAACCTTTAACATTCACCAACAAGATCAAACATAAGATTAGGACAACTGATGAAGTTCCAGTACATACTAAGAGTTACCGCTATCCTTACGTTCACAGACAAGAGGTCAGAGATCAGATAAATAAGATGCTTGACCAACATATTATAAGACCTTCCGAATCTGCATGGAGCTCTCCGATTTGGATTGTACCCAAAAAGGCAGATGCTTCCGGGAAAGTCAAATGGCGTCTTGTCGTGGATTTTAGGAAAGTAAATGAGAAAACGATTGATGATAAATACCCAATCCCGAATATAACTGACGTACTAGACAAACTAGGTAAATGCCAATATTTTACGACCCTTGATTTAGCTAGTGGATTTTATCAGGTTGAGATGGATCCCTCAGATATCCACAAAACGGGATTCAATGTAGAAAATGGGCATTATGAGTTTTTAAGAATGCCAATGGGACTTAAAAACTCACCATCCACCTTCCAGCGAGTGATGGATAATGTTTTAAGAGGTCTACAGAATGAGATCTGCCTAGTTTATCTCGATGACATTATTGTTTTCAGTACCTCCCTTCAGGAGCATATTGTAAATCTAGAGAAGGTTTTTAGTAGACTGAGAGAATCTAATTTCAAGATTCAAATGGATAAATCTGAGTTCTTGAAGCTAGAAACTGAGTTTCTAGGACACATAATCTGTAGAGAGGGTGTTAAACCTAATCCTAATAAAATTAAAGCTATTCAGAATTACCCCCTTCCAAAAACATCCACTGAAATCAAACGTTTTCTCGGATTACTCGGATATTATAGAAAATTTATTCCAGATTTTGCACGCATAACTAAGCCACTAACTCAGTGTTTAAAAAAAGGTTCAAAAATCAAATTAGATCAGAACTACATAAACTGTTTCGAACATTGTAAGACACTCTTAACAAATGATCCTATCTTACAATACCCAGACTTTACTCGAGAATTCATCTTAACTACGGACGCATCTAACGTAGCTATCGGTGCCGTTTTATCTCAAGGTACCAAAACTTCAAATAAGCCTATCGCGTATGCATCGAGAACTCTCAATAGTAGTGAACTGAATTACAGCACAATCGAGAAGGAGCTTTTGGCTATTGTTTGGGCAACCAAATACTTTAGACCGTACCTCTATGGCCGAAAATTCCTAATCCTTACAGATCATAGGCCCCTGCAGTGGGTAGTCAACCTTAAAGATCCTAGTTCACGGCTTACAAGATGGCGCTTGAAGTTGAGCGAGTATGACTATAGAGTAGATTACGTACAGGGCAAGTGCAATACTAATGCCGATGCACTATCACGTATCGAAATTAATAATGAAGAGCTTATGTCAATCGCGGTAAATCCATCTGAAACTGATCCCTTGTTAGATGAATCTAGAACCATTACAGCTACGAGATCTGTGGCCGAGTCTAGAACTGCTACTGTTCATACTAATGAGGAGAGCCCTATCTTAGAAGTTCCGATTACAGATGACCCATTAAACCGATTCACTAAACAGTTAGTTTTTAATGTCGTCGGTGACATTAAAGGCCGCCCAGTAGTCACTAAGCCTTTTGAGACGCACACGAAAACATCTATCCAGATATCCGAATCTAATATCGAAGAAGATGTTATTTCCGCTATCAAAGAGTATGTCCACCCTAAGATCAAGACTGGACTACTAATACATCCTTATTCGGCTATGTACACTATTATACCTATTATACAGAAAACCTTTAAAAATTCGGCTATGAACTTAAAATTAACTAAAACGGAATTGGAAAACGTTAACGAGTACTTACGCCAACAAGAAATTATCAGTAAGTACCATGATGGTAAAACCAATCATCGTGGCATCAATGAATGTTACTTAGCGTTATCTAATAAATATTACTGGCCTAAAATGAGAGAACATATCACTAAGTTTATAAACGAGTGTACTATCTGCGGACAGGCGAAATATGATCGCAATCCAATCCAACAATATCTAAAGGTAGTACCGCCCGCTAGCAAGCCCTTTGAATTAGTTCATTTAGACTTGTTGACCATTCAAAGCGAGAAATTCCTAACTATAGTAGATTCATTCTCTAAGTACGCTCAAGCATATCACCTGAGAGATGGCACAGCTGTTAGTGTAGTACAAGCCTTATTGAACTTTTGCACTCATCACGGTATACCTATTACTTTAGTGACTGATAACGGAACCGAATTCACAAATCAGCTTGTTTCAGAGTTTGTAAAAATGCATAAGATTCAGCATCATAGAGTTGCTCCTCACACACCTAATGAGAACGGAATAGTTGAGAGATTCCACTCTACAATACTCGAACATCTCCGTATTCTTAAATTGGGACAGAAATCTGAATCTGTTATTAATTTGATGCCCTATGCCCTTTTGGCTTATAATAGTAGTATTCATAGTTTTACAAGATGCAAGCCTATAGAAGTAGTTACAGGACATTACGATCCTCGCGATCCTTTTGACGTTGACCTCTCAGCTCACCTACTACAGCAATACATGACTAACCATAAGGAGAAGATGACTACAGCCTATAACGCGATTCATGACTTGTGTACTGAGACTCGTAAAGACCTTACTGACAACCGAAATAAGGAACGGGAACCAGAGGCTGAATACTCTCCCGAGCAACAGATTTTCGTGAAAAATCCGTTCGCTTCCCGACAGAAATTAGCCCCTCGTTATGCTCATGATGTTGTAATGGCGGACCTCCCAATTCATATTTATACTAAGAAGAAGCGAGGCCCCATTGCTAAATCTAGGCTGAAACGTCTTCCTAAAAGTGCACAATTGTTACAGGACCCTTCTGATAGTTCACCTGCTCCTGGCACCAGTTCTAGCACAGGAGATAAAACTTGAAAATCTTGATGATGGGCCGGGAATCTTACCTTTTAAGCTAGGTTCAGCTAAACTTGTCTCTCATTACCATACCTTTCTACAGAACGTTAATCTCCAAGATTTGCATGGTAAAATCATTTCTTTAAATAACCAGATAGATAGTTTTAGACCTCAATTAAATAACAAAACTAATTCATTATTTGAACCTCACTTAGATTATTTAAATAAAAAGCTTGCAAGTGTACTAGATCAACTAGAGACATTCGAAATAAATCGTGTGAAAAGAGGACTCGTGGATGGTCTCGGATCAGTAGTTAAAAGTATCACGGGTAACCTTGACTATACGGACGCTTTACGTTATAATCAAGCTATCAAATCTTTAGAAGAAAACGAGAACAAACTAGTTGTCGAATTTAATAATCATGTTAGTTTATCTAAAAATTGGACTTTGCAATATTCAAAGATTTTAGACAGTATTGTAGATAACCAAAATAAGATCGAAATTTTAGTGAACAAAATTAACCAGGTCTACGATGTTACTAGGGATTATGATTTAGTAAAGTACGCGCATTTAGTTCAGATTCTTAGGATTTTAACAGATAACGTTGATCTTGTTTCTCAAGAGCTCCTAAAGTTACAAGATGTCCTTGCTTTTATCAGAGCTAATGCGACGCATCATTCGGTCTTGAATTTGTATTCGATTCGCGATATTATTCGTAAATTGAAATTACTATATGGCAGTGAAAAAGTAGTAGATTTAGATATTAGGGAATATTTCGATATAATTAGATTAGGGTCATATTATGTAGGAAATGAGATAGTTATAGTATATAAATTCCCAATTGTGCTCCCTTCCACCTATGATATGTATAAATTGTCCATCATTCCCAACAAAAACCACGAAATCCTTACTCCTCCTTTCCCATACCTAGCTATCCATAAGAAAGATTTCAAGTACATTGAGGCAGAATGCCCGAAGACCAGTCAATGGTATCTCTGCGAGGAGAAGAACAATTTACAAGGCCAATCGTCAGATGACTGCATCCAGCATCTCATCTCTACACAGCAGCGGAACAAGATGTGCAGCCCTACAACCGTTACACTATCAAAACCAGCATACGAAGAACTTGATGAGAAACACTACAGCATCAGTTTCCCTGTCTCTACGAAAGTACATCTCTACTGCGGACAAGATCTATACAAAGCTCTCCAGGGTAGTTATCTGGCTATCATCCCGAAGTCATGTTACTTGGAAACACCGGAATTTAAGATCACCAATACTAACGATCGCCTAAAAGGACAAATATTGAAGATCATGGACCTTCCCAAAAACGACACCGTGACCTCAGCTCCAGCTCCAGCATTCAAATTGAACTCTATCAACTTGGACCATCTCCATGCTACCAATAAGAGGATTTCACTACAATCGCCGCTAGAACTCGATAAATATTCCGATTACAGTTTGTACCACACAACAATACCTATGTACGTGGTAATAACCGGTGCATGTGCACTCGCGATTGGATTACTTTACAGAAAGTATAAGTTCAATGGAAAACGAAACCTACAAGTTACAGAGCAGAGCCAAGCTGATCTACAGGGAGTCTATGCCATCCCTATGAAGACAAGGGTTGATCTCAATCAACCCCCAGCTCAATTTACAGCAAGCTTCAATAGTCGCTGTTCTTCGGGGGGAGGTGTTACGCAAGGCTGACCCACTCAAACCGCTGCGCTAGCTCGACCAGTATATGTAGCAAGACCTTACACGTGTTGCAGTGTCAGCGGAATGTGGCCATTGACGTCAATCGAGCGCTTTATGGAATTTACCTAGATTTAAGTTTGCTATTCTTTGTTCCTACTTCGAACGGGATTCACCTTTTAGAGTAATTATAATTGTAACCTTTATTTCTGATTAAATCTAGAGTCAAATAAAAGTATTTTTTTAAAAAGCTACCCTGAGCAGCGGCCTACGTATTTCACAGAACAAACATCTATTATTCATCACACAAATATTTTTTCTGGGTGGGGATCGCAGCCACAACCTTCAGCGCAAAGGAAGAGCTACTACCAAGTGAGCTGTGAGGCCAGTCAAATCATTATAGCTAATTAGGAATAAAAACTAACAAATAAAAGCATATATAATTAGTTGTACCTCAAAAAAAGATGCATTGAATTTTTACCCGGTATTAATTCGAAATGGGAAGGTAAAAATGGGTATAAATGGGTAAAAACCCAAAGGTCGGGTTTTTACCGGGTAAGCGCCCATCTCTGGTGGGGTGTCTTCGTAGTTTAGGTTAGACTGGATTATCACGCAGGAATAAGCGCGCGGTCGCTCATCGTATCTCAGTTCGGGGCGAACTAGTAACTACATAGTTAAATTCGTGTTTGCTTTCACAGGCACCTATTTACTTATCATGGAAATACTCACTATTATGTTCGTAGGTTCACTTTTTAAGTAGGTTAGGTAGGTACTTACTATTTTTTTTAAAAGTAGCCTGCTGTTTTCACTTTATGTTGGTAAGTTTGGCATTATATTTTTGGGTGCATTTTCCAAGGTGCATTTTTATTGGTTTTGTTTGATTTTTTTTTATTAATTCAAACCTTTCAAACAGCATCAAATAGTGTTTGATTTTTGATTGAATTGTTTATTTTTTTATGTAAGCTCTCAGATAAAAAAATACCTACATCTAAAAAATACTCTCTGTGCTGGTGGCATTTACATGAATAAATCAAATAAAACTAAATAAATAAAATAGTTGGCCACCAACTATTTTATTCTATCTAAGAACCTGCTGGTAAATAGTCTATATTATAGACTATTTACCAGCAGGTTCTTAGATTTTCTCAAAATGGCTATTTACTCAGAATTAAACAAACAATTTATTTCAGGACATAATCGACTAACAGTTGATTGATAAGTTGCATTTTGCGCAGTGTACAAGGGACATCACTAAAAATGGTGAGACCATAGACAAAGTTTTTTTCAGGCAAGCAAACGAAACGTCATATCCTATTATTCATTCATTCATACTCATTCATTCATCTCAACAACAATCAAACCGAAAAAAAATATATTTTCTCTGTGACAATAAGGCAAGCGAAGCGAAGCGAGCTTTAATACAAAATATTTACTAACTTATTTCGCCAAATCTTACTATAAATTGTAAGATTTCTTTAAAACTATACATGTGGGTGTGTTCTTTGTAGTTTCAACTGTTGTTTTATGGATTTCACTTTTCAGATGCAAAGCTGTAGTGATTAGAAATGGACCAACAATTCTCATTGTCCTGGAACAATTTTCACGGCAACCTTACCAAAGGATTCGCCGGTTTATTAGGAAATGGCGAATTTGTCGACGTTACAATCGCTGTTGAAGGTCATTTGCTTCAGGCACACAAAGTTATACTATCAATATGCTCGCCCTATTTCAAGAAAATGTTCCAAATGAATCCATGTCAGCATCCAATAAGTAAGTTTTTTCCAGTCCAATTGAATTTGATTTATTACCCTTTTAACAGATAGTACTCAGTTAAACTATTTAATTACCGTTTGCTTCTGATAAATTGACAAACATACTCTTATAAATAATTTTCAGTTGTGATCCGAGACGTTTCACATAAGGCAATGAAGGATTTGCTTCAATTCATGTACCATGGAGAAGTTAGTGTGAAGCGTGAAGACCTTACTAGCTTTATAGGAACCGCAGAAGTCTTGCAAATCAAGGGATTAACCAATCAAGGAATTAACCAAGAGGAAGTATGTTTTCAAATAAATTCGTTGCTCAGTATCTATTCTACTTTATTAAAATAAATAAGGTTGTCTATAACTCACTACTTGGAACTGCTCTGGCATATTATGTATCAATATATTGCTTTGGACTCAATTAAAAGCTCACTCTTCATTGCCGAATAATCATTTATCCTGTTATTATGAATAATGTGATGGCATTTATGCACAGACAGCTTGTAAGGAAGTTGGAAAGTACCTTAATTCAGCAGTAGAATAATGATATTATTATCTTTATTAAAAAAAATTAAGTCGCAAGAGTTGGTCACTAGCTCATACGAACTTACTATTATATTTATATGATGGCAATCATTTATTATGTTACAGACTGATGAAGATGATAATGAAAGAGAACAAGAACTGCCTAAGCATCCAACAGAGAATCAAATCATCACACCTGAACCAGAATCATGCAATTCTGATCCCTATGACACCAATGTAAATGATGAGACTGCCCAAAGCAATGACATTGATTTGCTCAAACAGAAGCAGTTCATTGAAAAACTACAAAGGCTCAGTCATCTAAAGAGGAAATCCGAAGAATTCCTGCAAAAAAACTATTTTACAGAGCTTTTAAATCCAGAGAAGAAACTTAAAAAGGACAGGCCACTATTTACTCAAAACAACCACATGCCCATATGCAACTATGAAAGTACTAAATCTGTTTACAATGAGAGTCCAATTGATATCACCACTAAGTACAACTCTCACATGCACAGATCAAACAGCATCCAAGACTCAAATGATAGTAAAGACCAGTCTCCACAGGACAACTCTCTTGAACTGAAAACTGAATGTGATGATAGTGATATTATAATAACTGACCCAGCTGTGTGCAGCCCTCCAAAGAGCTATGATGGCAATAGAGATGGGAAAAAAGACCAATCTATCCCTCTGGAATACCAATCACCTCAAGACAGTAAGTTTTGTTTCTTTCATTTTATTTTCACACAATAGTTTTAAGCTGTGCAATTTTTTCCTACTTACGCTTGTTTGGTTTTAATTTAAACTGTATTAGAGATTGTGTTGAAAATGCAATCACATTAGTTTTCATTGGATTTATTTATACTTTTGCTGAGCTTCACCTTGAAAACATGATGGCATTTTCAACAAGACATAATTGAAAATCTTACAACTTTATTTATATTTGTACTGTAAATAAAATGGCCATCATGTTTTCAGGTACCACTTGCCTCAACTCATTGTTCATCGATCTCAAAAACTTAGTTAACGGGAAGGTCACTAACATGGGGAGGACTAACACTGAAGAATATACAAGGAATCCTGTTGAACACCGTCTTGTAACTATTCCACAAAAAGAGGATGGTAAAAAAAAGTATCCACAGAGATCTTGCAGACTTTGCTGGAAGATTGGCAGGAGACGGGACACTAGATTCATGTGTAGTGCCTGTGAACAACCTTTCTGCAAGGCACCTTGCTTTGGAATCCACTACAATGACATACTTAAAGTCTTCCAACTTCAAGGAGATTATTATGCTACATAATTTGTAGTTTTAGGATTATAAATCATATATTTGTATACAGCATATTTTAAATGAAAGAAATGTAAACATTACAATATTTTATTTAGGTGTTAAAATATTCTGCTTTTAACATTATAGCTTATTAAATCATGTGAATCATAGATTCATGAGAAGATTAGGGATGGGACCAAACCATTTGGCTATTTACCTAAATCAAAAATAATATTGAAATGATATAAAAAATAAAAGACTTTCTAAGGCTGACAAACAGTTACTTAATCAGACTAACAGATAATCTTGTAAAGCACATTAAATTAGTTAGCTACTGTGATAGTGGAATTAATGCTCATGTGCCAACTTTACAAAAATATTTTGTTTTCCAAACTTGGTACAGAACACTAGAAATTAAACACTTAGAATGTGCCATTTATGTTCTGCCATAAATCAAAAGACTATACTTTAGCTCATATTCTAGTCTTTTTATGTATTAACATAAGTTCTTTGCACTAATTTTTAAATTGTAGGTATTGATTGTGTTGAATTTAAGACAAGTACCTATCATTAATATTTTTGGGATAAAATAATGAATTCTTAATTTCTTATGATCTCTGTAAGAGCTACTTTATTTTATTTAGGTGAACCAGAATGAGATTTACATTCCTGATTTTTTTGTGATGTTTATACATTTTGCTTTTTAAGTGTAAGCTGTGCTAGGTTTATATTGCGGCGATAATTATAATACTAAAAGTGTGTATAATAATAAGAAATGTATTTTTGTATCCATTTAAAAATAAATGATATTTTAACTATAATCCATTTTGTAGTATTTATCCCATTTACAGCATACATAACAAACTTTCTAAAGACATTCAGGATGTGTTGATCATCATTCAGTATAGAGATTTGTGGTGTCATGTTAACAAAAATATTTTGTATTGTTCTTGCAGGTGCCCTCTCGTTAGTTGTAAACGAATGCAGCGATAATACGCAGCTACCCACTCGCTACAAATACATCTATAGTCGCAAAGGACACAAGCAGTTAGTGCACAGAAACTTTGTTTACACAAAACATTCAACCACTCATGGAAAGACGTCGTGGAGATGTGTTCAATACTTCTCTCTCAACCGGTGTCCGGCGACCGTAGAGACCATAGACTCCATGATATATGCCGTGAACCATCAACACAACCACGAAGATTGCCTCGAGAAATTAGCGAGAAACAGCATTTATGAAATGAATGCTTCGCCAAAATAATAATGTACATAGTACAATTAAGATCTTTGAAACTAAGTTCCTAGGTACTCTTAACCAACTTCGTCTGCTGCCAACTTCTTGGTGTAATATTTTTCGTAAATACCTTCAGTATCCTCTAGTCAGAAGAGAAGATTTGTTCATATATTTTTACTCATAATTAAGATTGTAAACCCTTGTAAAGTTAGGTATCTATTCTAATGGCTATAAAGAAAATAACTTCTATAAAACATTCATTTTATTTATAGCTTTACTTATCCATATTTTGTACACAACACATGTGTTGCAAGTTAGATACCTACTTACATAGTTTTAAAGTCTACAACTTGATGTGTTTGCTTCCATTATCTGTCGCAAGCAAGGCTGCTATTCTTTTTCGTGGTCTATGCTTTTTGCTGAATCCTATTCCTAAAAAACAATGAATACTTAGGTAGAGGTAATTAATAAAGAGCCTATTTCACCATTCAATCTGAACGGCGTTTATCGTCTTAACTGAGTTCCTGTCACTGCTGAGTTTTCATATAATTAGACAGGTCTTGAACTTGGTTTAAACCTAAATGCCGCCATTTAGCTTGAACGGTGAAATTGACACTAAGTAGACAGTATGTCATATACATAAATGCAGCTTCTGGTTTTTAATCTTGTTTTGTCCTCCAAAATATCTTCTACTTACGGACATCAACATCTGGTGTCTCTTTTAGTCCGAAAGATCTGGCCACTGCATCCACATCCATAGTTATCAGATTAAAAATCTGCTTCTGCTTTCTAACTTCCATTGCTCTCATATAGCCCTCAAAGGCTTCCACAGCAAGATTGTGGAACTCGGGATTCTCGATGGCTGCATCTAGCTGCAAAATAATGCATTTTACATATTCAAATTTCATATAACATCAGCAAAATTATTTAACTTCACACTGATTATGTTGTTTTAAATTTGATGAAACATAGAACCTTTGTTTTCAAATTGTAGAAAGTATTCCATGACTCATATTTGTCTAAATAAATTTTGGATTCTTGTAATTCTTCTACAAATTCTCGTTCTTCCGGGCGGAGCAGTAAAACTGCGTTTCCCGCTGCACCCACGCCTCGAGCCGTCCTGCCAACTCTATGAATGTATTCCTGCAAGAAAAGTATGTATGTTGTAGCTTAGCTTCGGGCTATGCTATACGGTTGTTTTCCCACCGCGTTCGTCGGGCGAACCGCCCTACAACATAAAGCGAGAAAATACCAAGGCGACAAAATTGATATGTACTCATACATTAGCATCTGCTGGGGGATCAAACTGGATAATCCAATCCACAGCAGGTATATCCAAACCTCTGGCTGCTAAATCAGTACAGAATAGGGCCACTTTCTCTGCATTGTAGAAATTAGTTATTGCAGCAGTTCTGTCTGCTTGATTCATTTTTCCCTGAAAAACATTTAATGATGTCATTTATTTATCTTAGTAAACATGGACGAGGCTAGCAACATACCATGGAGAATGGCACTCAAAGGGAGGCCTATACCCAGCAGGTGGGTAGTCAGGTTGCGAATGATGATAATGATGATGATGATGATCTTAGTAAAAGGTGTTGTCTTAGCAAGAGGTCACTCTACCTTACTGTCACCTTTACCTACCAGCAGCTTTAGCAACTAGGAATAAAAAATCTTTTATATCCTACTAATATCATAAATGCGAAAGTATGCGTGGATGTGATAATGTATGTTTGTGCCTCAATCACGCCGCAACGGCTGAACGGATTTGAATGAAACTTGGAATATACTTAGTATTTGTTCTGGAATAACATATAGGCTACTTTTTGTCCGGATATCACATGAGCGAAGCCGCGGGTGAAAGCTAGTACTTATACCATAAATGAGTCTACTTACATGTATACAAAGTACTGATGCTTGGCAGTAGGTATTGAAGAATTCATGGTGGAATATTACAGATTTACAACTAGAGAAAAAAACCATAACTTTATAGTTTTTTGTTTTCTTTAGTATTTTGTGGAGCCACCATAATCTGTATTCAGTTTCACAAATTGAATACCTAGAAAAAAAAACAGTGTTGCAAGTAAATAACAATAAATAAATATTTCTGGACATTAATAATTTTACATTTTCCTTTTCTAGTATAAGTAGATAAGTTTTTTTTTCGAACAACCATGACTACAATACAATGTATTACAGTAGTGTTATTACCCTTGTTTGAGTCCATCAACAGTTGCTCTAATATTATCTTCATCAGTGTTTATGTTCTGTAAATCATTCTCCCTCATAGCAGATTTTACTAATGCATCAGTTCTTTCCGATTGAGTGGCACTGAATAACATAGTTTGTCTATTTTCTGAAATTATATCAAGGAAAGTTTAAACATAAAAATTATAGATTTTGTCACTACATCAAATAAAGAAACTTAAGTAAAAAGAAACAGATTACTTACTTGGTAGCCTACTGACAATTTGTTTTAAGTCTTCTTCAAAGCCATACTGAAATATTTTATCTGCTTCATCTAACACGAGGCAACTAACATGGGAATAATCAAATTCCTTTGTCCTCATATGATCAAATAGGCGTCCAGGTGTTGAAACCACAATATGGACACCTGAAAAAAATAGTAATCAGCTATTCACATTTAAATAGATACTTATTTCAGTAAAACTGTTTTCAGTCAATTATTTGCTTTCTTATCCCTTGCTATGTTCTTAATTAATTTGTACAAGGATCCCATGCATAACACAGCAGATATTTTTTTACAAATCTGAAGATCTATACCTGAACAAATACAAGCACAAACTTATTTGATAGAACTTCGAAAGACTACTCGTACCTCTTGATAGTTCATCACTTTGTTTCCATCTGTTTTCACCTCCAATAACTAATGCAGATGTGATGTTTTCATGGCAAGAGGCAAGATCTTGCAGTACAGAGTATGTCTGAATTGCAAGCTCCCTTGTCGGCGATATGATGATGCTGCATGTTCCTGAAAATTCATAGGAAAAGAAAGAACTTAACTCATTTCAGGGCTATGCAAATGTGGGACATCCGGGCAGACAAATTAGACAAGATTTTGGGCCTTATATGGATTAGGTATGCACAAGTCAGTGTTGGATGGTACAAGCTAAGGGAGACCTATGCCGCAGGGAAAAGACAAACCGTGGATGATTACAATGATGATGATAGTTGTAAATTAAACTTATGTGAATTAAATCTCGGGGTATGCATTTTCTACTTACCATGTACTTCCTTTGCTATATTTTTTAGAACCACTTCAATAACAGGCATAAGAAAAGCCAAGGTTTTACCGGAGCCAGTCTTTGCAGTGGCTACTATGTCAGTTCCACTCAGTGCTTTAGGCAGAACTTCGCTCTGGATCTCTGTCATACGCTTAAAACCCATCAACTTAATCGCTTCCAGGGTTTTTTCCGAGACCTGGTTCAAAACCTTGAATTTCGGAAGTTTATCTTCCTTCATGGTTAGAAGAATGCAGATAGGTGTGGTTCAATAAATGTACGTTTTGTGCTATTGGATGATTTTGTTGTGGTGCCCAATGCTGACCCTCATTCGTCACCTCTATCTGTCTTTATCTCTATCTTAACTTGATTGTAACATTTTTATTTACACATTTTCGTTAGATTTATTTATTTCTATTTATTTACTCTGTCTTGTCAGTCAAGCAAATCTCCATCAGTGTTGCCAGGGCCATTGAATCGTAAGTTGCGTTTCGTTCCATAAGTTACATTTTTGTAAAGTCATAAAATGATTGTTGAATTCGATTACTTATTCGACCAAATTTTTGTCCTTAGTACAAAACAAATCAAGCATTGAACGATTCACGCAATTCATCCCATCCCATCCATAAAAAACCCTAAAAAACCAATAGCTAGGGTTAGAGTCTTTCGTTTATTCAATATTAAAACCTGAGATTAAAACAATCAACACATGCGTGGGGAAGTTAGTGTTGTCAGCACTACTTAACTTACTTGTCAAAACTTTTGATTTCACGAAATTCCATGTGATAACTATTTTTATAATTTCACGATGCCTACGCCAGATAAAATCCTAATGCGAAAAATAAAGAAACGTGAAAGGAAGAAAATAAAGTTAATAAACAAAAAAGCTAGTGAAGAAAACGAGACTCAGGACACTACTGGTAATATAACCTCTAAAATGTTATTACGATCGTGTTTTACAAATTATTTTAAAATCAACATACATATTAATCTGTAATTAAAATAAGTGCTTCACCCGGTACCAATTCAGGTAATAGAATTGTTTAAGTATAATGAATATAACTTAAAATATAGTGAATCATCCATTCAGAGTCAGAGTCAGTCATGGCCTGTAACATCTACAAAAGCAACGTTTGAGATCAATAGGCACCTACGTTCGTGACTTGTAAGGCCTATACGGAGCGACTACAAACTACGACCGCATTTTGCGGTACCCCGCCTTTTCCTCCCACAAGCCAACAGGTCTCTTGGCAGGCTGAAGCTACGATTTAGAGACAGTGCAAAGCGTAACGTGAACTTGAAATATAACTAAAACATTAAATACACAATATTATCCATGGGTATAAAGAATAGAAGTTCTATTCTATTCTTCACATGTAGAAGATCTATTCTTTATACTCATGGATAAAATTGGATAATACCTTATGGTTTCGAACCATTGATACAATAAAACCCTTATGGTGTAACTTGTCCGTCCGTCAATCTCCATCAGTAATTGGGCTTATTATTTCAGCAACTATTGAAGTTATCAACTGGAAATTTGGTGTACCTAGTTTTTAACCTTGGCCAGTCATATTGCAAGAGAAAAATGTAAAATGTTATGCTCTTATAGCAGGGTTGAAATAATAATTGGGGGTTAAATTTTCAAACTAATTTTGATCTCCTATTTTGTAATACATTTCAAACCCTCTATTCTGAACTTGGCAAAGCACAAAATCGTGTGGATCAGATCCCTTGGTGAAAAATTCACTATTAGATCCATTCTTGTTTTTATGTTTCAGAAACAGAAGTTGAAGCAAAGAAAAGGCCTCTTGAAAGCAGTAGGGTTAGTGAAGCACCAAGTGATCCTAAAAGTAAGTTGTCACATTAAATTATTAAATAAAGACATCACAATTATTTTATCGTGCATAACTAAAACAAACTTGCAGAAAAGAAGAAGAAAAACAAATCACAAGTGAAAGAAGAGCCTGTAGTCTCAGTAAAAGAAGAAGAACCTGAAATCAAATCTGAAGACAGTGATTCTCAAAATGACACGGAAACTGCTGAAAAATCTACTGAAGATAGCCAATGTGAGTTTGTGAATGCTGATTGCACGAGAAAAGATAACATTTAATAGCTATACATTATAAAGTAATATTTGGTTTGTTCTTGACTTACATTACTTTTTCTTTGGGTGTCTATTATTATCTAATTTTTAGGAAGTGTACTGATTTATTATTTTTTCTTTCAGTGCCAGGCTCCAGCTTATGTCTCGGCATTTTGTCAGACCAGAAATTCACTGCCTTGGAAGGAAAAGTGTGTGAACCAACCCTAATGGGAATAAAAGAAATGGGGTTCACAACTATGACTGAAATTCAGGCTAAAGCTATTCCACCATTACTAGAGGGAAGGGATCTAGTCGGAGCAGCCAGAACTGGCTCTGGAAAGACCTTAGCTTTCCTAATACCAGCTATCGACTTGATTTACAAGTTGCAATTCAAGCCAAGAAATGGTAAGATTTCTTAATTTTTATGTTCATCTTGTATCCACAACCAGCTGGGTTGAAGTGCAAGTGATGTGTTGGGTCTGACTTATTTGCTCTTATTCCTTTTATATTTTCAATGATGAGGATGAATAACCTTTTCAACTGCTTTATGATGCGGGTTTCCAAAAGAGCTCTCGCATGGGGATTTGTGTAGTTTTCTAAGTAGTTTACGTAGCACCCCTATAGATTTGATCTCTTCACTATTGGGACCTACTTCTATGGGAAACAAGCATGATATTATTTATGTATCTAAATGACGGCTGTTACAATAATTAATATCTTCAAGTGATGACAAAAAGGCGAATCTGAAAATGACCTCCATATTGGCTGTATATAGACAATCAACAATGTATTGAGTCTCCAGTGAAAGCTGTTGAGGCACATTTGTTGATGACTATACACATTTAAGTTGAATGTTGATGGTCTTTTATGAAAACAGAATGGATATCTGACTTATTTTAATAGTTTTAATTGCCCAATATAATTTTAAATTAAGAAGACTTATGCAAGTTTTGTTATAGGTACGGGTGTTATTATCCTATCTCCAACAAGAGAGTTATCGATGCAAACTTTTGGAGTTTTGATGGAACTGATGAAGTACCACCATCATACTTACGGGTTGGTTATGGGTGGAGCCAATAGAAGCACCGAGGCGCAGAAGCTTTCAAAAGGTGAGAAACCAGTTCATACTAATTTTTGTTAAATTATGTTGACCATTTAAGATGTAAGAAGTTTTGTTGTGTTGTTCTGTTAGTCATCTTTATATAATTTTGCCAGACCCTTATAACCAACTAGAGGAACGCCCCGCGACTTTGTTTGTGTTGAATTGTTTTTTATTTGTGCAATCTTCATCTCCTCGCTGCATCCTCTAGGAGAGGAGTTTCGGGAATTATTCCTTTTTAATACAACTCAAACCATAAGAGGAAACTACCCTCCAAGATTCATGCTTCTAGGACTTATGGTTTAAGCTGTGTATAGATTGACAGTTGGTCAGGCAGTAACTATATTTTTAGATTTAATTAAGTTTTTGCAGAAATTGCAATCACCATCATCATCCCATTTAAGTTGGGTCGGCACAACCTTTTTTCTTCTTCAATTCCCCTCTATCAGCCGACATCTTAGTAGAAAGTGCAATATTAAACATAATGTACCCACAGGTATTAACATACTAGTAGCAACCCCTGGTCGATTGCTGGACCATCTGCAGAACACCCCAGACTTCTTATACAAGAACTTGCAGTGTCTCGTCATTGACGAAGCTGACAGAATCCTAGAGATTGGTTTTGAAGAAGAAGTCAAACAAATCATCAAGCTGCTCCCCAGTAAGTTTTAGATATATATTCAAACTTTAAAAAGTAGCTAGTTTCATCAGAATCCATTCAGCCATTGTGTAGTGTTAGAGGCATAAACATCGTCAACAAACTTGCAGATATAATATATTATCAAAAATATATTTTTCCTTCTACCATTGCAGAATTTTGAAAAATGCAAAACAAACTAACCTTTGCAATTGTTCCCATTATCATGTCAAAGACTAGGTATTACAATCCATTAAATATCAGTCACTTAATGCATTCTGAATAAATGTATGTATGTATGTTCGTATGAGCTAGTGGCCAACTCTAGTGACGGAGTGAATTCTAATGAATGAATTCATTATAATCAAAAATTCTAATGAATTCATCCGAAAGAGATTTCACCTAGTGTTAGTTTCACTATGGTAGACCATCGCTTTAGCATGTCTCGCTCTGCCATTGAAAAAGCTGAGTGGTGGCCTTTTTTGTCACCTTATACTGGAACAATATTGTGCCTTTATGTGTTTAGGTAACAGAATCAATATTTTTCTATTTTATTCTACAGAGCGCCGTCAAACGATGATGTTCAGTGCCACTCAAACGAAGAAGATTGAAGCCCTGACAGCGCTCGCCGTCAAACATGAGCCAGTCTACGTCGGCGTGGACGACCACAGGGAACAGGCCACTGTTGACTCTTTAGAACAGGGGTAAGTAAATATTAAACCATTACATGTGCCATTGTAATACTACTACTAGTAGTCGTGCCAATAGTTTTTTCAAACAAGTGTGGTAAATAAATTTATATTTATCATTCCTAAAATGTAATGTTCTTTTTTTCACTTTTTAGATACATCGTGTGCCCTTCAGAGAAGCGTATGATGGTGCTATTCACATTCCTAAAGAAGAACAGGAAGAAAAAGGTCATGGTTTTCTTCTCGACTTGCATGGCGGTCAAATACCACCATGAGCTCTTCAACTACATTGACCTACCTGTCATGTCTATTCACGTAAGTTTATAGATAAATGCGAAAATTTGTGAGGATTAGGATCTGTTCTCAATCACGTCTACACCGATTTCAATAAAACTTTGAAATAGGAGCAGTTTGTAATCTGGAATAGCATAATAACAAGCTTTATCTCTTCTATAAGCTAGTATTATTATTATTTTATTTTTCTCTTCTTCTTCTACTATCTTATATGGTTTTTCGCAATTATTGTGACAAGATTTCAGAATAATCTTGAATTCCAATCGTATAGCTACGTATTGACTGACCAAGCAGCGTCACGTGGCAAGTGCTCGCTTAGTCAGTACGTAGCAATGGCGAATCTTCGGCCCATGCTTAAGCTGCGGTTCCACTTGAGCCAACCTACGTTGCTAAGGATATGTCTAATTTACACCAATAGGATTGCTTTATTTTCAAAGCTTATCTTAGCATAGCTCTAGTGGAACAGGGTTCAACGAAGCTAAGCTTTTTTTTCCTTAAGGTGCTTGCTATGAATGTGTGCTAAGGATGTGCGCATAGCTCGCGTCCTAAATCTTCATAGCATATTTTACTCGCACAGCCATGTAGCTTATCTCTATGAGTCAAATAGTTTCGTACCTTAGTTTCATAGCTTAGCTATCTCAAACATCTCTAGTGGAACCGCACCCTTATTCCTCTCTCATATTCCTACCTTTTCAGGGAAAGCAACAGCAAACGAAGCGTACGACAACGTTCTTCCAGTTCTGCAACGCCGAGTCTGGCATCCTGCTGTGTACGGACGTGGCGGCGCGAGGCCTCGACATCCCTGCAGTCGACTGGATCGTACAATACGACCCGCCCGATGACCCAAAGGTAAACCAAAGATACTATACTTACATACATACTATCACGTCCGTATCCCTAATGGGGTGGGTAGAGCCACAAGCAATCTCAAGAAAACTTGCAGCCACTCCTAATTCAAAGTACCAAGATGATATTATGGCTACTTTTTAGTCATGACTGAGTCAGTTTGCAACAAAATGTAGGTACTACGTAGGTAATAGTACTTACCTGCTACTTACTGCGATAATTTTAATAACTACTGCAGTTATATACTTTACGGCGGTTTTGATGTATCCAATCCACACATCCTAACATACTAAACTTGACCTTACTGTGTTCACGCAAAAACCAACACGGAGTGTGTAAGGCGAGCGCGAACGTAATAAATTCACAAAGTATCTACCTACGGTTGTTGGGCGAACTGGACGATCTATCTTTAGAAGCCCACGAGTAATAAAAGTGGCTCTTTTTAAGTGGCTAGCTGAGAAGACCATGAGTAGTCTTCTCAGCTAGCCACTTAAAAAAGAGCCATAATTGTTTGAAGTTAAGAGTACACTTTTCCTGTGTCTTTTCTGGTTTCCCCATAATGTAAAAACACTATATCCATAGGTATCAAAAACAATTTTAATTGTGTAATTTTCAGGAATACATCCATCGAGTGGGCAGAACCGCAAGGGGACTCGGAACCAGCGGACATGCGCTGTTGTTCCTGCGCCCAGAAGAACTAGGATTCCTGCGATTCCTCAAGCAATCCAAAGTCACTCTCAACGAGTTCGAATTCTCGTGGAACAAGGTCGCCGATATTCAGCTGCAACTCGAAAAACTCATTTCAAGGAATTACTTCTTGAACCAATCCGCGAAGGAGGCATTCAAGAGTTACCTAAGAGCATATGACTCGCACCATTTGAAGACGATATTCGATATTGATACGATTGATATGGCGAAAGTTTCGAAATCCTTTGGGTTTACCGTCCCACCTGCTGTTGAGCTGAAGGTGACAAGCAAAGGACCAACTCAGAAGAGGAAAGGAGGCGGTGGCTTCGGCTATTTCAAGTCTCTCAATGCCCCACAGAGCCACAAAAACAAGGCAGAGAAAACTAAAATTTACAGGCAGAAGGGTAACAATCACAAGCGCAGGAGTTGATAGGGTTATTCAATAAAATGTCATATTAAATATACAAATGTTTTATTTATCTTATAACCGTCAACATTGTTGCAAATATTAATAATAATTTTCCTTATTGAGTGCAATGACATTGATAAAATAGGAATTATGATCTTAGGCTACATACCCTAGAAATTATAGTGACATAGGTCTGTCTTAGCAATCTATTTTAATTCTGGACATACTACAAAAACACGGTGGTCCAAAACAACACTTGAGCGTTCCTACGCCCAAGTGTTGCTTCGTACAATAAGTACGGGCTGCGAATTCGTTTCGCGCCGAATCGAAGTTTTGTGTTTTGGCCCTATGAATGCTTTATAATGAGATTTCTGAGATGCAAAGACGCATCGCAGTTTGAAGGGGTCAGTGCTCAAGATCCGTGTTAGTATCTGTAATGTGATTGTCTTGAACATGCATGGAAGCGAAAACTGTTTTGGAAGTTGCTTCTTGCTGGTTTCTGCGTCCCTTCAATGCAGTTATCAAAGATTTCACTCAAGTTTTTTCATCTTATCCACAAGCTCTCCACTGCTTATCATACTGATTGTTCAGATAAGGAAATGCAATGCGTGTAAGGTAATAGGCATGTTATGTATAGAGATAAACCACTATCATGACATTGTGCAGGCTTTGTTTCCATAGACTTATCTATGGAAACACAAAACACTCTTATGTCACAGTGAACGAAAGTGTTTTTCTGCTTTGATAAAGTAGACACACCTGCTTCATAACAAAAGTGAACTTGTAACTTTTAAAAACACATATTTTATTATCACGTCCGTGGCTTGATGTGGCTCTGCCCTAAATAGCCCTGATAGGGATACCCCTATGGGGTGGGCAGAGCCACATCACGGTAATCATAAAAAAACTTGCAGTCACTCTTCATTTAAGGTCCTAAGATGGATATGGTGAACCATGGTGACAGGTGATCAGCCCTTTGCCCATCTATACGGGCCATTTAGATAGTCCATCATGTTGGAGAGGGTACTATCCCTAAGTCGACTTTTAGGACATCATGCTCGGGCAGAAGAAGCTGAGAAGTGGAATTTTAAAAAGGATACTAAAATCAATGTCAGGCTGTTTCCTAAACCCGAAAGCTCTGGCCGTTGCCTTCAAATCCAAAGTCTTTATGTTGAATATTTCTTTCATAGGATGTTTTTGGTAGCACCTTAGAAATGTCAGGAACGCCTTTCTGGCTAGCGTTTTCATAACTCCATCGTTTTCTATCATATCTTCAAACTGTAAAACATCAAAATGGTAAATCTTACTTATCAGATATAAATACCAACTTAGATATTTTATGTATGTTAGGTAGTTATATCGTACTAGGAGTATTAGTGTTCTGTGTAGGTGACTCATTCAACTAAAATGTATTTGAAAAGTAACAAGCTCAAAAAAATTAGGTAGGTAGGTAGTACGAAAAAAAATCGACTATTTCAAAGCAGTCAATAATATTGCTGAAATAATGTACATCCACACATACATTATCACGCCCTTATCCTTAATGGGGTGGGCAGAACCACAAGTAAACATAAGAAAACTTGCAGCCACTTCTGATTTAATAAGATGGATAATGTTGAACCATGGTGACAGGTGATCAGCCCATCGCCCATATAGGTGGTCCATCGTGTTGGAGAGGATACTATGAAATAAAGTAGTAATTCTTACTAATCACAGATCTGTATTTACTAATACTATAAATGTGAAAGTTTGGATAAGTATATTGTGTTTGAATCACCCCCAAACTACTAAATGGATTTTGATGTTTACACATAGCCCATAGCATAATTATAGGTACTACGTTCGCGATCGAAATGCATATTTATATCTTTTTTTTTCATGTAGGTTTGTCTTTGTACCACACAAGCTGATTCGCGGAGGAAGTTAGTGAACAGTATTTACAATGTACCTATGAATTAGGTAAGTAAGTAAGTACCTGTTCTTGCAACTCCGGTGAGGGGTCGCCAAAATTGTATTTGTCCAAATAAACCTTCTCCATTCTCAGGAACTGTATAAAAACCTCTTCCTCCGGCCTGAGTAAAATGACAGCGTTTCCTGATGTGTTCAAACCTCTAGCCGTGCGACCTACCCTGTGAATGTATTCCTGAAAACATTCAAAGAAATAATAAAAAATATAGCTGGATAGTTTTGAAAAAGTTTATGTTTTGTGATGTTTTATGTGTAAGGGGTGCACTAAGAAAGGAATTCCTGAAATCCAACTCCTAGGGGACGCAGAAGAAAGATGAAGGTAATGTGAAAAAAAATTCAACGCGGACAAAGTCGCAGGGCGTTCCATTAGTACTAAACAAAAACCATGACTGGTTTTACCTTAGGATCAGTAGGCGGGTCATATTGAACTATCCAATCAACAGCGGGTATATCCAGTCCTCTAGCAGCAACATCTGTGCAGAACAACACACCTTTCTTCGCCTGCACGAACTTTAGATACGCCAGTTTCCTTTGCGCTTGGCTTAGACGACCCTGAAAGGAAATTAGCTAAAACTACACGAATAAAAATAAAGTAGTAGTTAGCCCCGAACTTAGATCTCACGCGCTTGTTTTCTGCGTGATATACAATACATAGATACCGACGACCTCGGTGGCGTGGCAGACTAGTGCGCGGCTGAGACGCAAGAGGTGTGGGTTCGATTCCCGCTACGGGAGAAATATTTGTATGTTCTGCAAATATTTCTTCCGGGTCTGGGTGTTTAGTATTATAAGTAGGTATGTATTTACAAAAAAGTATATAAGTATTTTATCAGCCATCTAGTGCCCATAGTACAAGCTTTGCTTAGTTTGGGGCTAGATGGCGCTGTGTCAAAATATCTACGAACATTTATTATTATAGATCAGTAGGTTCCTTACCTACTTAGATCTAATGGTTTATTCTATAAAAAGTTAGAGTAGATTATAACTTCTTGATTACAGTACAAAATCAAGATTTTATGTGGACTCTTTATGAGACGTAGCAAACACAACTACTGCGATACCGCATAAATCACAATGATAGCGCTATCCAGCTATTGTCCAGTCTAACCTAAACTACAAAGACATGGTAACTCTAACAAAAGGGAGCTCAGGATACAACGGTTTTTTATATTTTACTTTTTTAGTTTTATTTCAAAAAGTATGTAAAATATCCTAGAATATAAATACAAACCATTTTGGAATACTTTTTACTTTACTTTAAAGCCTTTCATTGGGTACCCTACCCTACTCGACAAATTTGATATTTTTTTATCTTGGGAAAATCTTTACAATCTCTTCATCGATAAAGCTCAAGCTTCCCAGCAAATCATCATAGTCCAATCTATTTGACCTACCAAGTTTCATACAGATTGAATTAACAAACATACAACACCAAATCGCTCAAGTTGCCACTGAGATATTCACTTGTTTCGCTCGCTCGATCAATAACAATTTATTTTTAGTAAGTATAAACTTAGGACACTCTGTACATAGCAACAGTCACTTATCGGACAGTTAATTTGCTGTGTATAATAAGAGCGTAAGTAAACACGGTTGGCAGAGATACACCAAAATTCGCTATAACTCGATAAGTGGTGGTAGAGCAAAGATAACCGACCATCCCACTCACATACAAATAAACACACATTATTACACATGTTGTGACAACTCACATGGACCGCCCAAAATCAACTCTTTTGTGTGTTGCTTTAGTATATACTTTCATAAAACCTACCCTCAACGGGGTCAAGACCCTCCCAAATCAGAATCCTGGATCCGCTACTGGGTTCGGGCAATCGAATCTCCGCGTCTCAGCCGACTGCCGACTCAGTCCACTGCACCTCAGATGCAAAATCCAAATACTAAATTAAAAATAGTTGTGAGACTTACGTGAATACTAATGACTGAAGCTTTCCACCTTCTGAAGATCTCATAATGGAAGTCGACGGATTTGCATGAAGAGAAGAATACCATTACTTTCTTCTTTTTACTCCTCTTCAGCACCATTATTAGCCATTGCAATCTTTGTTCTACTGGACAGATGCAGTACCTATGCATAGCAAAATGTACTAGATTTTTGGGGCGCTAATTGTGTACATTTCTCTTATGGTATAGGGGAGTACTTAGCACTTTCCCGAAATTCAACACCATATAGGGGACACCACAACACAGAAGCGGGAAGATGAAGTTGTTGCGACTTTATTTATGTTAAGTTTTTTTTTCAAAATTAACATACAAAGTCGCAAGATGTTCCAACAGTAATTCTATCCTATCCTATTAATATTATAAATGCGAAAGTTTGTGAGGATGTGACGATGTTTGTGCCTTAATCACGGCTAAACGGATTTGAATTAAACTTGGAATATACTTAGTACATGTGCTGGATTAACATATAGGCTATTTTTTTATCCGGCTACCAGGCCCGCGAAGCCGCGGGCGGCAGCTAGTTTACTATAAAACAAGTTACCCTTGTTGGAGACCAAAAACAGTGGATTGTTTCTCATCTGCTATCATCAGGTGGACTGGATCTGATCGCAATGCAAGCCTGGCTAAATTCTCCACCTGGCTGTCTATAGTGGCGCTGAATAAAATTGTTTGTCTATTCTCTGTAAATACACACAAGAGCTATATGACCAGCTTATTCAACTTTAAAATTAACCACTATATTCATCATCATCCATGAAATTGAAAATTACTTTATTCCTTCAAATTGCCAAGATCATTTGGACACCTCTTAAATTCATGGTGAAATAACACCTGTTCATAACACGCCAAGTGTGGAAGAGACTGGCGGGAAACCATGGAAGGCTATTTTTTGGAAAAATATCACTTTACAATAACAGCCCGTTTTTCCCAATGCTGGGCATGCCTCTTTGTGCCATCCTGAAGGATCGAGCACAGAACCATAATTGGTTCTGTACTAGTCTTTATCTATCCACAACAGACCATTTTAAGGTCTCCAAAAGTTACATGAGTAATGTCGGTATGATACTGACTTGGTAATAATTTAATAATGCCAGTGATGTGCTTCTCGAAGCCAGCTTCCAGGAGTTTGTCTGCCTCATCCACCACCAGACACTTAAGGTTTCTGCAGTTGAAGTTTTTAGTGTTTTGCAGGTGATCTAACAATCTGCCTGGAGTACTTACAACAATATTCACACCTGGGAAAGAAATACAATTAGTAACTGATACAATTACTACTATCCTCATCATCATCATTGGCATTTACACACCTATTGCACACTAATAATCCTAAAAAGTCCATCACAAGAGTTGGCCACTAGCTCGTATGAACTTGTTTTTTTTTATCCTGCCAATATTATAAATGCAATGGTTGCTGAATAACACCATATCTTTCAACAGATTTATGTGTGTAGGTCTATCATATAGACTTCTTTTTACTGGGTGCATATGAGCGAAGCTGTAGGCAAGAGTTAGTTCAATTACAAAATATTTGTATACTTGATTATTATATGTTATTGTTATACTGACTAAGCTGAGAGGATGGAATAGGTGCTGGGCAAGCCTACTCCATCTTAATTCGTCCCGGGCACTACAGCGTCCCATTAGTAAAGGAAAAAGTTGCCTCATGACACTGACAATCATCTACTAGATGGTAAAAGGCCTTTATTTTTATATTATTGTTATGGTTTTATGAAGTTTTTTGGTGAGGATATTTAATTTTTTTATAGATGTTTTCATGGAAGATTGTAGAAGTCATAGAATAGTGCATTAAAGTTTTTGTCTAGATACTATTCAAACACTTACCTTTCTGTAATTTTATAACATCTTTGTACTTCTTTTCTCCTCCAACTATCAAGCAATGAGATAAATCAATTTCTGCTAACAACTTCTTCAGCACCTCAAATGTCTGAAGCGCTAGTTCTCTTGTTGGAGAAAGAATAATTGATCCTGTGCCTAAATGAAATGTTTCATTAGTAGATAAGCAAGTCTCCAAATATTGTTTTATTTACCAATTTAATTTATGACCTCTGTGGTGAGGCGGGCGAGTGCTCGCCTGAGACGCAAGAGGCCCGGGTTTGATTCCTGCTGTGGGAGAAATGTTTGTATGCTCTGCAAATATTTCTTCCGGGTCTGGGTATTATAAGTATGGTACAAAAAAAAGTATTATAAGTATTCTATCAGTCATTTGGTTCCCATACTACAAGCTTTGCTTAGTTTGGGGCTAGATGGTGCTGTGTGATATGTCCTCAAATATTAATTATTATATTTATTTATTATTTATATTCTTATAATCAACCACAACCTCAACACCTTCGATGATACTGTAACACCTATCTGCCAATATCCTAAAGTCCTCTGGTAGGTACTTTTGGGTTGGCTGTTCCCCCAACAATAATTAGAATTATATTCTCATAAAACATACACTTACCATACCCACTCGTAATCCCCAACTGAATCATATTATTTATAATTGGAATGAGAAAAGCCAATGTCTTCCCACTACCAGTTTTTGCTGCTCCTATCAAATCTTTCTGCTGAAGTAAATAAGGCAGAGATTCAGCCTGTACCCTTGTCGGTTTCTCAAACCCCATGTTTTTTAGAGACCTTAGAATCCGTTCATCTATCTTGCCTTTCAACATGGAGAAGGAAGACTGAGCTATAATATCGTCGACATTCATTTTGAGACAGATCCCGGTTTCCCGTAGTCTTCTGGTTTTAAAGTCACAGTAGGAGTAGGAGCTAGAAAGTATAATACTGCAAAAGGAAATAAACAAGCTGTTAGGAGCTATGCAGTTTGCAGTTTCAGTTTATCACTCACAAATACCTTGGAAGAATAAAACACAAACTACAACGTTCAAATAGTGATTATTTGCTCAGTGGTCAGTGGTTCAATCACAGGGTTCAATCAATCAATGTTACGATTGTTTCTTTTTTTTCCTGGTTTATTTACCAGATTTACCCACATGGTGCCCAAAACAAAATAGTCCGGGACGGTGTTTCCAGCACTCCAGCAGAAATCGTCAGAACGAAAAGATTTTTTTACCGAAGTTATAGTGGTCAAGCAAGGCGGCTGGCTGGTTTAGCGTTTATGCAACCTCATTCTGGAATTTTGGTATTCTGGTTAATAAAATTAGTTTAATGAAGTTTAAAGAAATTCATTTAAAATAAATTGCAATCACCTCCTCCTAGGTCTATCTAGTCGTGTCACTAGCTTTTTCAAACCAGGGCCAGCGCGCCTTTAGGGCTCTTTCGTTTCCACCTATATTTCAGCCAAAGTGAAGATACAATTTTTGTACATATAAACCGTCCATACTTACCTACTTTTTCATTGCATGTTAATGGAACTTTTAAGTAATAGGCACTAACATTTAAATTAAGGTGTAAAAACGTATGTTGTGAGGTTGATTTAGACTTAAATGATTTCATCGTAATAACGAAAAATTCGCGACGGTGTCTTGACATTAAATTGTATCTACAGTTTGGCTGAAGTATAGATGACGTTTTACCTTATTTGAGAGCAAAGCAAACGATTATAAGATTTTTCTAACTGTACAGATGCAAATAATGTAATACCTAGTAATAAGGTTTATTAGTCTACGGTTTATCAGTCTAGTGCCTACGGGATACATCCTAGATAGAACCATCTAGGATGCAATTATGGAAATATATTTTCATTATGTTCCCTAATACCTACCTACCTAGGCTAGATCTAGCATGTAAGGACAAGAGTTGGCAACATTTTTAGCCGACTGCTAAGGAGGGTAATGCGTTTGGGGTGTATGTATGTATGTAGGTACCTATGTGCATTCCTTTGGCTGAAGCTGTAGTCCAATACAAAAATTAATTGAAATTAAATAAAACAAACTATTTACATAGATAACAATTTATTTATTGATCACATACAATATTTTGTTCACATCATTTAAATTTTTCTATTTGAACTAAAACAGCCTTGAGTTTTAGGAATGTGTGAAACTTAATTACATATTGATGTTTTCAGTCTTTATTGAAAACTGTTTGGTAATGGTGCCAAATTAAGCTACAAAAAATATTTCTGAACCATTAAAACTACAATTACTACAACATTCACTTATGAATAAAACAAAATTTACCTAGCAAATGCAATCTACTTATCTTTTATGTGATTCCGTGGAACTGAAAATATAAATAAGACCTAAACAAATTCATTCCTACAACTCTGTTGACACATTAAACTTAGATGAATCTCTATGACTGATTTACATATCTTAGGTGTTAAACACAATCACAAGGTGTGAGAAGATTCACACTGGAATTAATTAAAGTTCATCGTGCGATGAGTGATGCTGTGCTGCATTGGCTTCATCACAGGCAGCTGGTGTAGTCAGCTCTATCTTGTATTCACAGCGATAAGGCTCCGTGACTGATAAGAGTTTTGTTTCCAGCCCACAACTGATACTAACCAAGGTTGTCCTCTGAGGACCGTTCCAACATGACATTCCGTTAGTGTACTTCATTGCTGAGTATTTATTATTGTCTCTATTCTCTCCACCTGCCCATTCTCCCCAGTTGCCCAATCCTACTTCAGCACCACCATTCTTTGATTTCTGTGTCACTTTCTGGAACATACATAGGGTGTAAATGTACTCCTTGTCTTCATATTCAAAACACTGTCCATCTAAAGTGGCAAACTCCTGATGGGCACCATAGTCTTTCTCTAGATTTTGTTGGATATTTCTTATGGTGGATTCTATTTCTCGGACAGTTCTCTCAGCTTCGGTTAATTGATTCCTAGCAGCGGTGGCTTCATCAACTAGTTTCTGAGTTTCAGCATCATAAGTTGTAGACCTGTCAGGTTCTGGGTCATGCTCCTCCCCTTCATCTTGAGGCAAATCCAAATCACTGTTATCATCATCGTTACCAGCATACTCAGCATCTGCATCTGTATCAGCATCACCAATCTCATCAGCATCAGCTTCAATGTCTTCAGCCTGCTCTGCATCTTCTGAAGGACGGAACATACCCTGCTCCATCATGAGCAATGGTTTGAGCAAAGGCCAAACTGACATTCCAAAATCTTCCTTATCTACACTTTCTTTTTCACCAAAGAAATATTGAAACTCTTCATCATCTACTTCACCATTTTTGTCTTTATCAAACACATTTGCAACATTTATTTCATCTCTAGTCAGTTGCCCATCGGCATTTGAATCTAATTTTTCAAATTGGTCACCAGATTCTTTCAATACTGTTGCTTTCTCTTGTTCATCTTTCTTTTGCCTTTCTAGAGCCTCTGCTTCCCTGTAAACTTTCAGAGCTTCATTTTCTTTGGCTTCTATTTCATTTTTGTAAGCTTCTCTTTCAGCTTTGATGGCCTCAGCTTCAACTTTATCCTTCTCTAACTGCTCAAGTTGTTCTGCCATCTCATTACGTTTTTTTAGACCCTTTTCTACGAAGTCCTGTCGCAAATGACTACCTGCTTTGTAGAGCTCCACTATCCTCTGCGCCTCAGCCTTGGCTTCTTTGCCAAGATCTTCACATATATTGGGGCAGGTATCCGGAGACGCGTACTCGTCGGAGCCATCACAACAGTCACAAACACCATCGTTGATTCTGGAACTTGGTATGTTCAGCGGTCGATGACCGGCGTTTGTGCAGTGGAATACGCCGTTCAAACACGCCGACGTACCAGGCTCGTCGCTGCCGTCAAAGCAATCGCAGTAGTCGTCGTTAACATAATTGAAAGGTATCGTTATAGTTCCATCGAAACAAGTAAAATCTTTTGTTGGCGTGTATAGGGAAGCCTTAGCTAAAGATACGCCGCGAGGCCTCGGCACATCCGATTGTGCGTATATGATAAAAGAACATATTACAAAAAATAACGAATTTACACGCGTGTTCCATGTATTTGTCACCATGGTTTCAATTGCTAAACAGTAATTTTATTTGATGCCGGCCCAAAAAATGCAATAAAAGGTAGCGTAAATACATGAACGTGTAGAAAATGATACCGACCAAAGAGAATATCAACACTACAACTGACAGACACCACGGATCGGAACGGGGCGCTGACGCTAGCCAATCACAAAAGAGCACAAAAGAAAGACAGCTGGCATGTTGGCATTTACATTACAGGTAAAAAATAATCGACTAAACTTAGCTTGCTATTCGATTTGAGTTCGGTAGGTAGTAACCTTTTCGACTGCTCTATCGAGTTCTCAGACCAAATAAAAATAACAGACGCCTTACCGCGAACAATAGTGAAGCAACACAAAACTGCTCCTGCAACTAAATATACACGCTCACGCTTGGAGACTCCAAGGAATATCGCAAGACCGTATGCTACTAAGGCATTTCGTTTAGTAAATAAGGAATTTAGTTTTACCATCTGAAATAGATGATTTATACAGCGTCAGGAGGCAACTTTTACCTTTACAAACGGGACGCTGTAGTGCCCGGGACGAATTAAGATGGATTAGGTTTACCCAGCCCCTATTCCATCCTCTCAGATTAGTCGGAGCGGACTAAGCCGCGGGTTTCCTCACGATGTTTTCTTTCACCGTTTGAGAGTAATGGTAGGTATAGCGCACATAAATTTTTCGCACAGAAAAATCCATTGATACACGATCGGGTTTGAACCCACTCAACTACTCCCAGTTCACTGTCAACTACCCCCAGTTCTTGTCTTCTGCTAATCTAGTTACGCACAGTTACGTACCTACCTTTTTTCGTCGTCTAGTATTTCTTTTTAGAAATGAGTTGCAAGGACTAATTTAACCGAATTTAATTCATTCCGAGAAACGTCCATTTTCAATGCCAAATAATGAGCATGTTATTTACGCGACGTGCTAGAAAGAAGCAAGCTTACTTAGACTATCATAGAGCACGCTACTTAGCAGTGAACAAGCATGCTCTTTTATAAATCTTTGCTTTTCTATTACTGTTTTTATGCTTCCTGATCAGAACAAGCAATCAATAGCAAACATAGAATAGAATAGAATAGAATTTTATTAACACACAACACGAAAAAGGTTTAGTAACAACAGATAGGTAAAGGTACTTAAAATTAAATAATAAATGAAAATATGAAAAAAAAGAAAAACCAATTGAGTAGGCAGTTCAGAGTAGGTAGGTACCCACCTACTAGAGAGATGCGAGTGAGCAGAGCAGACTCAGAACAATAAATGTTCTTTCTGAGAGAGCAGAGCAGGCACAGGCAACTATTTTATCAAGCAGCGGGCGGCGGCCCAGCCAGCAGCGCGGCGAGAAGCGTTCAAAGAGCATTTAAACTAGTACCTATTTTATATCGTAATCGTAGGTGAAGTGATTGTATGCTCTGTGGAATGCTCTTTTTTTATTGAATTAAACTTGTTTTGTTGGTAGATACTAGATAGTGTTGCGTCCAAGTTGCGTCGCTAAAAATTGTTTTGAATTCTGGGTTGGTTGGATTGTAATTGGATGATGATTGTAATTAATTGATAGATACTGTATCCAAGCTCAGCACAAGAAATTGGAGGTAAAAATCAATAAGTGCAGGCTGTGGCAAATCAAGGATCCTAACCTGCAAAGATGGAAACAATCTTGGAACAGCAAAGAAGTTACCATGAAGAAAGGGAGAGGACCATGGATGCCATGGTGAAAGAAATACTGCACAAAAAAACAGGCGTAAGTTGCTCTTCATGAATCAGAATGATGTTTTGTTAGAAATTGTTGGTAGAAATGCCAATTCCTAGTATGATGATTTTGCTGTGGGCATTGTAGAAAATAGCAAAATGTATTTTTTTTTTCAATTTAAATCATTGTTAAAACCGGTAATAAGTTTTTGAGCTTTTTCTAATGTGTATATTCTGTATTTCAGCATCGTGAAACCATCAATGGTGACCATCGCTTGAAAATGCTACATGATGTGAGTTGTACAAATCTAATCATTTAATTTGTACTTTCTGAGAGTACATATTTTAAGGAGATGGTATTTCCATTTCAGAGATACATAGAAAGCACAATGAGACTCAAAGACCTTTATGAAGACAAAGACGGTCTTAGAAAAGAAGAAATAGCAGCCCTTTCAGGCCCCAATGAGTTTCAAGAGTTTTATGCCAGACTGAAACAAATAAAAGAATTCCATAGGAAACATCCAAATGAGGTAATTATTATCTAATAATGTTAAAACAGAAACCGAAAAAAAATCAAAGAAGATTTAGTGATGAGGATTGAAAAAGGTATGTTAAGATGGTTTGGTCATATAGAGAAGATGAATGAAAGAAGATTAAAGAAACAGGTGTATAAGGTGAGTGTGAATGGTACCGTCGGAAAGGGAAGACCTTGGCGCATGTACCTGGACCAATCAGCGATGTTTTGGATAAGGGCCAGGTCAAGAGTACCCTAAACCGACGAGCATGCATGAATGAGAATGATTGAAGCGAAAGAAAGGATAATAGCAAATGGAGATTTGTGATCTCTAGTGATCTCTAGAGGGTAGGCCATGGGTAGGCACCCATGGCCTACCCCTATGGTAAACAGGCATGACTTTATGTTTGTATGTCTAAACAGACTTTTGTTAGATCTTAAGAGTACAATATTGCCATCTTTTTCAGATATGTGTGCCAATGTCTGTAGAGTTTGAAGAGCTGGCAAAGTTACGAGAAAACCCAGCAGAAGATTACACAAGTAAGATATTTTGGTACTGATATTTACCTAATGTTCCATCTTGAAATATCTTGCATTTGCATGGATATTATATAATAGTATTAATTACTTCTCTGCTGGACTGGGAGTAAAAAAAATATAGAATGCTTCCAACTGCTTCTCTCTCCGAGCATGTCGTAAAAGTCGACTTAGGGATTGTATCCACTCCAACATGTTGGACCATCTATTTGGGCGATGGGCTGAACATCTGTCACCATGGTTCACCATATCCATCCTAGAAGTAAATCAGATGTGGCTGCAAGTTTTCTTAGCTTGTGGTTCTGCCCACCCCATTAGGGATATGGGCGTAAATGTGGCATAATAAGTGTAATTCTAGTAGGTTAACATCTAAGGACATTGTTGTAGCATTTGTTTTAGGTATATAACAGTTCATTTTGTTTCAGCACCGGTGGAGTTTACTGATGAAGAAGGCTATGGGAAATATCTTGACTTGCATGAATGCTATGAGAAGTATATCAACTTGAAGGGTATTGAGGTAATTTATTTTAATTTGATATTCTTTTTATTTGTGACTCATAATCCATTGGTACATGACTGGATTTGAACCCACGCCCTTTGCTCTCACACAAAAATTTCTTTATTTATTATTCATATGCTAATAATCTTTTCTTCTACAAACATTATGTTAATAACAACTTTTTGAATTTCAGAAAGTGGACTACATCACCTACTTGAGTATCTTTGATCATCTGTTTGACATTCCACGTGAAAGGAAGAACAATGAATACAGGAACTACATCAGAGCCCTACTGACTTATCTGAAGGACTTTGTGAATAGAACTAAGCCATTGTTGGATCAAGCCCAAGAGATGGCTGCAGCTCATCAGGAGTTTGTGAAGCAGTGGGAGGCGGGAACATTTCCTGGCTGGCCGGTATATCATTCTAATTCTAATTAGTGGTGGGGTACAAGATCTGCACTGGCGTTTTGCAAATGGGGTGCATTGTGCATTGACATAAAGAAATATTAACTTTAAGAATAGAATCAAGTTTTTTGTGCTTCAATAGTGGCTGACAATGTGAAAAAACTGTTGTGAAGGTCTTTTTTAACCTTAGGAAAGATCTTTTCTTGCAAACAAGAGCTAATGTACGATGTTACTTTTTAATTTCAGAAAGAAACTGGTGGAGCTCTGACTAATGTTGGCGCACATTTGGATCTGTCTGCATTCTCTTCATGGGAGGAATTGGCTTCTCTTGGTTTGGATAGATTGAAGTCTGCCCTCATGGCTTTGGGACTAAAGTGTGGAGGGACATTGGAAGAGAGAGCCCAAAGGTGAATTGCTTTTCATGAGAATATTTGATACTGGTGGAATGCCTAGTGACTTTGTCAGCATTGAGTTATTTTTTTACACAAACTTCATCTTTCCGCTGCATCCTCTAGTCTAGGAGTTGAATTTCCTGAATTCCTTTCTTAGACTACCTCTACATGGAGGAATGTACCGACTCTCCAAGTTTCATGCTTCTAGGACTTACGGTTTAGGCTGTGCCTTGATTTGTCAGTCAGTAGATTTTTCGTTATGTTAAAGTATACATGGCGTTCTTTTATACTCAGCTACTCACCCATATGAACTATGTTTTGAGTATGATATAATGAGTAAAATCTAATAGAAAATCTATTTTTATTTCAGACTGTTCAGCACCAAAGGACAAACAGCTTTGGACAAGTCACTTGTTGCCAAAAAGGGCGGGAACAAAGCGAAGGCTTCAACACAACAGAGGCACAAGGATATTGCTGCTATTGAGGCACAAGTTTACAGGTACAAATACAAATACAAATATTTTATTCTACAAGGTAATTTTATAAGTTTCAAAAATATGTACAAAACAATTATGTGAATATGTGGTATATGACTATGAGAAAAGTAACTTATAGATTGTACAAGCATCCCACCGCGGCTCCGCTCGCCTGGTACCTACCCGAATACAGAGACCTTAGGTGTATTTTTTTTTGCAAACACACAAACTTTGCATTTTAATATTAGTGTGATGTTAGTGAGAGCACTTGTGGTCTAGTGTGACCCCGCCTTCCGATCGTAGACCAAAAAACTTGTGTCAAGTGCAGGAAAGGAGCATCGTTGAGGTGCAATTCAATACTTTCACCAAACTATTGAAACTAGAAAGAACTAGTGATAGGTACATTCGTACCCATCACCTGCTCCAGCAGTAGTGTGATTGATACTGGTTTATTGTCATAGGTTTGCGAGCATAGTAAGCGGGACACGCTCCGCTACCATAGAGAACGTGACGCGCCGCGCGGCGAGGGCGGCCGGCGAGCGCAGAGACGATAGCGGCGACGAAAGCGACGCCTCAGCCGCTCCGGACATCGACTCTGACGATGACGAGGTTCCATACAACCCAAAGAACTTGCCTCTTGGCTGGGATGGAAAGGTAAATATTGCATTTATCAAACATCAACATCACTGATCTGACTGAGCACCCACATAATATCTGTTTCTGAAAGGTCAACTTCGTGGTTAATTGCATGTTGTTTAAACTTTTAAAGTGATTTTGAGAAAGATTTTTACTTGTAGTGAAACCCAAGCTCTTTCTCAGGAATCATAAATTTTGTAACAGTATGCTTTAAGTATTTGATACAGTAACAGGGCAGTTTGTAAATTTTTGACGCCTAATTTCTTATAAATTGTTCCAAAAGACTTAAATGTTCTGTTTACAGCCAATCCCCTACTGGCTGTACAAACTGCACGGTCTAAACATAAGTTACACGTGCGAGATCTGCGGTAACTTTACTTACAAGGGGCCCAAGGCGTTCCAACGGCACTTCGCGGAGTGGAGGCACGCCCACGGCATGCGCTGTCTCGGAATCCCCAACACGGCACATTTCGCTAATGTTACCCAGATCGAAGACGCGCTCGCACGTGAGTATTAGCCTTACATCGATATAGAGCACTTCAAGTGCACAAAAGGGGCCTTTGAGGACTTTAAATCCTTTTACCATACTGATTCGAAATAACTAGTGACACGCAAGTAGTAGAGCCTATGCTCACTTTTCGATCACAAGCAATGAGCAGTGTGTTGCATTTTAATTTCTATTGATCTTGATTGGCGCGGCTCGGGTGAATGTATCTATGATAGTCTAGTCATAATGTGGGGTTCACTTCGGAATGAGAGAAGAGAAGCTTCCAGCTTATTATTCCGGTTTTTGTGACCTTGAATAACTTACGTAAAATATCGGGTCTGTGTAGACACGATATTTTATGAAGACTTTTAGAATGACAAAATGTAGTACCATATTATTAAATTCAACCATCATAGGGCGGGGTGATTTGCCTCTTGGCCGTTCACATATACCTTGTAGTTTTCCTCCTAATTACATATTATGTTTTCTGTTTTTGCAGTGTGGGAGAAAATCAAGCACCAAAAGGAGACTGAGAGGTTTGTGGCTGAAAATGATGAAGAATTTGAAGATTCTCTTGGAAATGTTGTCAATAGGAAAACCTATGAAGATTTGAAAAGACAAGGACTTTTGTAATAAGATTTGCTGTAATTTATTAAAAATAACAATGAATGTATGTTTGGTAACAATGGCATGGAGGTACATAATATTATTACTTAAGTATGTATTTGAATAAAAAATATTGAATTTAGAATATTTTATCATACTTAGTATTTTATGCAGTAGTCGTAGGTATTGTACCTGCGTTGCGTAGTAATGGTGTCAACATACGAGTTGCCAGTAGGGGCCAAAACTAGACAGATAGATAGAATCTCTGTTAGAGGGAAAAAGGCAATAGCAATGAGGTGGGCTCATGTTTCCTGAACTCATCGAATGTTGTGTAATTTTTATGGATGGGTTCTGTACCCGTAGGGTGTAGTATTACTATGTCCATCCGTCTGTCCCTCAGAACAATGTATTTATTGTTCTGAGGTCTGTCCCTCCGTCAGCGGGCTGTATCTCATGAACCGTAATAGGTAAGAGTTGAAATTTTCAGAGTAGGTAAGTATTTCTATTGCCGCTCTAACCAATAATAAAAATAAATTCGAAAATTGTGTCAGTTGCCAGACACAATCCATACACAGCTAGGGTCGTATAAGTGAGCTGCGAGTGAATGGAGCCCTTGTAGATTCAGAGCTTGGTCCGTAGCTGCATACTCGAAGAAAAGACGGTATTTGGACCAATGAATGCTCCACCTGCGCATTCATGTTTATTGACCTGTCGAAGTGGACGCCTGGAGCCTCAGGCCTCGGCCAAACTGGAGATACAATTTATATGAACAAACCGTCGAGTTTTTTTTTTACGATGAAATTACTTTAGTAAATTATCCTCTCAACCTAACTTATGTTTTTTAAAAGTACCTAACTATCTGAACGTAGTGTTTCTATACTCTTTGCTGCTCATAGTTAATACTGTATTTATCTCGTATTTATTCTTCCAAGATAATAATACACTTTAAGTTCTTGATGACTGATGACAATGACAGGAAGTGAGTTTGTAGTGACGTAACAGATGACACTGACACTCCGACAATGGAATGGACGGACAGGACAATAACATAACAAGCATAGCATGTGAATTTGTAGAAGGTAAAACAATTTATCTTTTAAAATCTTGTACAAATTAAAGAAGTGGTACCATTTATTTCTAATTTTAACTGGTTTCCGTGCTATGTAGTGATAGACTGAGTTAATAAAAATGCCTGAGAAATCAACTAGCCGTATATTTGCCGGTGCTAGAGTTTTAGGTTATGTGAGTACACATGTGCCTTTAGTGGCTAGATTTATTAAAAGGCGCGGCGAAACTTTGCTGTGTACGAGTGTTGGGAAATGGTTTCACACGTACGGCTGCGACAAGTTTCGTTTGTTGAGCGTAAGCGGGGAACATCCCGGGCCAATAACATGTATGAGTGGAGACAACTATCACGTCTACACCGCCAGTGCTAACAACATCTACGCCTGGAGACGTGGTTGTGAGTTGAAACACGTCTACAAGGGGCATAACGCACCTGTTCGTTTTTTATTCCCGTTCGGTGTCCACCTCGTTTCAATAGACGAAGACAATGTCTTAAAAATATTCGACATCAAAGAAGAGACTGAGTTTTTGGAACTGAAGTTTGGCAAGAATTTCTCAATTAGTGCACTGTGTCACCCTCCCACGTACTTGAATAAAATCTTGCTTGGAAGCCAGCAGGGTAAACTGCAGATATGGAATTTGCGCACTTCGAAATTGGTTTACACTTTCAAGGGATGGAAGTATTCCGTGCTGCTGCTCGAGCCGGCTCCCGCAGTGGATGTCGTCGCAGTAGTTTTGAACAAAGGCAAGATAATACTCCACAACTTGAAATTCGACAAGATTGTGATGGAGTTTATTCATGACTGGGGGATATGTACAAGTCTATCATTCAGGCTGGATGGGGCTCCTGTTATGGTAACTGGGAGTCACACTGGGAATATAGTGTTATGGGATTTAGAGGAGCAGAGGGTGATGTCTCAGGTGCAACAGGCTCACTCTGCTGCCATTACCGGCATGCAATGCCTGATGTCTGAGCCAGTGATGGTGACAAATTCCGAAGACAACTCATTGAAATTGTGGATCTTTGACTTGCCTGATGGTGGTGCCAGGTTGTTACGAATAAGGTAAGAATTTTAGATGTATTTTTGAGAAGTAGTTATGTGCAAATTAAATGGACTTTAAATTTTCACTTTTTATTGCAGAGAGGGACATTCTCTACCTCCACACTTGGTGCGCTATTGTGAACCAAGTGGCACCAACATCTTGACAGCCGGAGGAGACAGTAGAATGCGTATAATGAATACAATATCTGAAACATTTAACAAAAGCCTTGGGAAAGCTTCATATAGTAGGAAAAAGTCGAAAAGGAAAAGTAAGTGTTTAGATGAATTGAAATACTTATGGCCCGTATTGGCCAGCTGCATGAGCCAGATTCTTTCAAACTCAAAAATGGTTTAAAAGTTATTTTGAAAACAATATGTTACTATTGGTTTCAGCAAGGTTACAGCATGACAAATTGATTCTACCGCCGATCGCAAGCCTAAGCTCTTGCATGCAACGAGACAAGCAGTGGGCCAGCATAGCAGCACTCCACAAAGGCTTGTATGTGGTGACTACATGGTCATACAACAGGATGTGTATGGGCGAACATAAGCTCACACCTAAGGGTGATGTTGACAAGGGTGTTGTTGCCACTTGCTTGACTGTTACCCATTGTGGTAATTTTGTTCTTATTGGTAAGTGAAAATCTTGTGTAACCTTGGGAAACAACTTTTAAACTAAAACATTAAGGCCAGGAAAGCTGCCAGAGGTTATCTGCAGTCCACAGAATCTTAGACTGAAAAAAAAAGAACTAGAACATTACCAGGAAAGTGTTTTCACACATCAGCTATTAAAAATTCTATAAGAGTTGACAGGAGTTGACATATTGATTGACCTATACATTCTTATACATAGTTTAAATAATGTATTTTGAATTCTCAAAAATTACATGAGTAAGACAGTAGCGTGTTGAAATGACAGAGAAATGGAAGAATACATCATGTGCTGTCTGACCAACCCCAAGTAAAGAAAAGGCAGGGATGTGATACTATTATTTCTTTTTAAAGCTTTACCTTCCTACAGGCTACTCAAATGGGCAGGTACATAAATTCAACATGCAGTCAGGGCTACACAGAGGGAGTTACGGCAGTCAGAAGTCGGTGGCTCATACTGGGGCGGTGCGGGGTGTTGAGACTGATCTGTGCAACCAACGGGTATTCACTGCCGGTGCTGATGAGACGCTGAGGTTCTGGCATTTTAAAGACCAGAGTGAGTGTTATTATTGTTTTTAATGCACAGGCTGAAGAAATCTATGATGTCACTGTGGTGTATTGCGAATCTAGAGACTCTTGAATGTGTGTAATAGCGACAGTTCATAGACAATGACAGTGACATTATGTGTGTGTTTTGGCGGCAATTTGCGTGTCAAGTAGTGGAAGAAATTGCTGATCTAGCTGTCTTGTACAACCAAGTAAGTTCATAACAGTGGCGAAGGAGAAAAAATTGAGAAATATTGTGAAAAACCAGTGCAATTGTTATTAAATACGTGTGGTTATTATGGCGGACATTAGATTTGAAAGTTTTGACATAAATAATGGTGATTGGGAGTCGTATAAAGAAAGATTTGGATATTTTCTTTGTGCACATGGCGTCACCGACGAAATCAAACGAAAAGCCATATTTTTTGCATCTTGTGGCAGTGATCTATACAATTTAACAAAATCGTTAGTGTTTCCCCAGACTGTGAGTCAAGTTACGTTGCAAGAAGTAGAATCAATACTGAATGATCATTTTAATCCACGTCCAAACGAAATAGTAGAATCTTTCAAGTTCCATAATAGAAAACAAGGTAAAAATGAGTCGATGCAGGACTACATAGCAGATCTTAGAAAAATGTGCAAGTTTTGCAACTTTGTTGATTTGGAGAGGACTTTGAGAGATAGACTAGTTTGCGGCGTGAATGATACAAAATTGCAAGAAAGTTTATTGAAAAAGGCCAACCTCACTTACACGACTGCAGTTCAGTTGGCTTTGCAGGCTGAAAAATGTGGAAAAGACCTGAAAGTACTCAACATACCAGACATTGGAGGATTATCAAACAACCCAGTGAGCGAGAGCAGGGAGTCAGAACCAATGGAGGTAAATGCAGTGGATGAAGGTGGCAAGAAGAAATTGTACTGTTACAGATGTGGGGGTAACCACATGTATCATAAATGTAAGTTCGTTTCTGCTAAATGTAACGCGTGCAACAAAACAGGCCATATAGCAAAAATGTGCAGGAATAAAACTACTGGTGATGTCAAAGAGATTCATGAGGGTAAAGAATTTATGAATGGATTATATTGTATGGGAGATACAATGCGTGAACCTGCAATATGGACGGAGATTCAACTGAATAAAAAGATGGTTAAGTTTGAAGTTGATTCGGGCTGCTCATATACCATCATGTCTAGGGAACAAGCAGACAAAATCTGGCCCAATGGACTGCAATTACAGGAATGCAATCTGAAATTGCACACCTGGACTGATGCAAAAGTGCAGGTGCATGGCAGAACCAAAGTTTTCATTGAATATAAAAATTTTAAAGGTTATCTGCAAGTAATTATTGGACAGGGGCGAGGTAATCTTCTTGGTAGGAATTGGTTCAAGCCTCTGGGGATTTCAGTTGAAGGGATAAATTCTATAATAAATGAAAATAAAGGATCTTTGACAGATATATTGAAAAAATATGAAGACATATTTGAAGGACTTGGTGAGTACAAAGGACCGGAGGTGGTGATAAGTTGCAAGAAAGATGTACAGCCGAAATTTATGAGAAGCAGACCAGTGCCATTTGCGATTCGTGACAGAGTGTGTGAAGAAATAGACAGGCTGGTGAGTGATGGAGTGCTAGAACCAATAGCATATTCCAACTGGGCTACACCTGTGGTGCCAGTGGTGAAAAGAAATGGAAGTATTAGACTCTGTGGAGATTACCGATTGACTGTTAATTCGGCAACAGAGACTGATACATACCCCCAGCCAACAATCAATGAAGCACTATCTGAAGTGGCAGGTGGTGTTATATTTACCAAATTGGATTTAAAAGAGGCTTACACCCAACTAAGAGTGTCAGAAGAAACAGGTATGCTCCTGACAATTAATACGCTGAAAGGATTGTATAAAATGAAGCGGCTACCATATGGTTTGAAAGCATGTCCGGGAATATTTCAACGGGTCATGTCTACAACTTTGGCAGGTATTAAAGGAGTAACTGTTCTGTTGGATGACATATTGATTAGTGGAAATGAGCAACAACATAATGAAAGACTGGAAAAAGTATTGTCATGTCTCAAAGAAGTGGGACTTAAGCTTAATCGCAAGAAATGTGAGATTGCAACAGATAAAGTAGAGTTTTTAGGTTATGTGGTGGATAAAAATGGTATCCATCCAAGTGAACAGAAGGTTAACTTGATTAAAAATGCGAAAAGTCCAACAAATGTCAAGGAACTTCAAGCTTTTCTGGGATTATTAAATTTTTACGAAAGGTTTTTAAAGGACAAAGCAACTCTACTGGAACCATTACACAGGCTCTTAGATAAGGATGCTGAATGGAAATGGAGAAAGGAAGAAGAAGAAACTTTCAGTAATGCTAAATCTGCATTGTCTAGTGAGGACACCCTAGTACATTTCGACAATAATAGGAAGATAACATTGACATGTGATGCTTCAGAATATGGGGTTGGTGCAGTATTGTCTCATATTATGGATGATGGTTCAGAGAAACCTATTGCCATGGGATCAAGAACTTTATCTAAACCAGAAAGAAACTATGCACAAATTGACAAGGAAGCAGCGGCAATCATGTTTGGTCTAGATAAATTTAATCAATATCTTTATGGGAGACATGTAGTTATTTACACTGACCATAAGCCCTTGCTGGGGATATTTAGTCCCAATAAAGCAATACCAAAAGTACTGTCCCCCAGAATGATGCGATGGGCATTAAAGTTGAATTCACATGACTATGAATTGAAGTATAAATGTGGGACTAGTATTGGTAATGCTGATGCTCTAAGTAGATGGCCAATTGAAGCTGAAAATTGGAAACCAAACACTGAGGATATTGAGGATATCCTGTTGCTATCAGAGACTCCGAGTGCGGTCCAATATTCAGCGAAGGATATTGCTGATCAAACTGAGTGTGATGAAGTTTTGTCAAAGGTGAAGTTTTGGATACTACATGGCTGGCCTGACACTGTGAGTGATTGCAACCTTAAAATTTACTGGTTGAAGAGGAATGAGCTTTCCATTTCCAATGATTGCTTAATATGGGGCTCCAGAGTGATCATACCGCCACCAATGCGAGAACACATGCTTCAGGCTTTACATGAAACACATGATGGCATAGTAATATCGAAATCAATTGCTCGAAGCTACTTCTGGTGGCCAGGTCTAGATCACGACATTGAAGCACTTGTATCAAACTGTGATAGCTGCCAAGTAAACAGGAATATGCCAGCAAGTACGGCGCACTCCTGGGTCACTCCGTCTAACCCATGGCAGCGACTACACATAGATTTTGCAGGTCCAGTCGACAGAAGAATTTATTTAATTGTGGTCGACCCACATTCTAAGTGGCCAGAAGTAAAGATAGTAAAGACGACGTCAAGTGAATGTGCGATTAAGGCATTAAGGGAAATTTTTGCCGAGCAAGGATTGCCAGAAGTGGTAGTATCGGATAATGGAACAGCATTTACATCAGAAGAGTTTAGGAGTTTCATGAAATGCAATGGAATTAGACACATATTGACGCCGCCATATAGTCCGGCCTCAAATGGTCAAGCGGAAAGATTTGTGCAAACAGTCAAAAGTAAATTGCGCAGTTTGGCAGGACATGACATGGATATTAAACTGCCACGTCTTTTGTTTGGTCTAAGAGTGTCTCCAAGTTCGGTGACTGGAAAGTCACCTGCAGAAATGTTGAATAAACGTAGATTCAGGACGCGTTTTGATATCATACATCCTTTCTCTACAAAACCGGTTGCTGAAAGACAGATTGAAAGAAACATAGAAGTGCCGGTGAGAGAATTTGGACTGAAAGATAAGGTGTGGCTGCGCAACTATGCAAGAGGAGAGAAGTGGGTTAAAGGAGAAATATTAAGAGTCAAAGGACCTGTGCGGTTCTTGGTAAAGATGCAGAAGGGACCTATCGTAATCAGACATGTAAATCAGCTTAGACGACGGGACTCTGAGGATGAACCAGGTCCTAGTGATGCAACACGGGATATTCTCGGCATACCGAGTCAAGCAGTAGTAACATGCCAAGGAGACATGTTACAGAACAATTAGAGCAATAGATTTGTTTGTGTAAATATATAAATAATAAATTGATTTGAACTGTTAAATGTGAATAACAAGTGACTGTGGGGGAAGGTATGTGGTGTATTGCGAATCTAGAGACTCTTGAATGTGTGTAATAGCGACAGTTCATAGACAATGACAGTGACATTATGTGTGTGTTTTGGCGGCAATTTGCGTGTCAAGTAGTGGAAGAAATTGCTGATCTAGCTGTCTTGTACAACCAAGTAAGTTCATAACAGTCACACAGCGTGTTGGGTCGACGACATTAAAAAAATCGCAGGCAAACCTCTGGATAAAACGACATGACAGAGAGGACCGAGGCCTATAACCCAGCAAAATGATATATTTTAAACTAAATAGGATTACAATCTTCTCCAAGCATGGCAGATATTCTCTTCAGGTACTCAAGATTCTTGGGCAGGCAGAGATACTATGACAAATAGTCAGGGAGCCCTAATGTAGAAGTGTTGTGAACGATGATGAATTATGTAATTTGTCTAGAATAGATACAGAATAGATATAGAAACTACAGTTTTAAATTTCTTTTTTTCTAGTAAACACTCCTTACCATGTCCTAAGGCTATCAGAAGCAGTGTCAATGACGAAATGCCACAGAGAGAGCGCGTTACTAGCTCTGGCCAATGAAGACTTCTCTATCACACTCGTGGATGTCGACACTATGAAAGTTGTGAGGAAGTTTGATGGACACATTAGCAAGATAAATGATATTGATTTCGATCCACAAAGCAGGTGAGCCATAATATTTTATTCTTATAATTTTTCGATTTTTTATAACTTGCCCAACAGCCTTGTAAATACATCTATGTCGTAGGTATTAGAAACTGTAAGTACCACGGTACAACCCCTAGACCCGGAAGAAATATTTACAAAAAACGGAAATATTTCTATCGCCGCGGTAATCCAACCCTTCGCGTCTCAAACAACCCGCCCGCCACGTCTTTCGTCAAAATAAATGCAATGGGGCATAATAGTTTTGTTTGTTTCAACAAAATGGCAAATGTAATGTGGCACTTTACAATAGAACCCGTAATTTCAGTTAATCCCCAATTATAGTGGGCAATATTTCAGTCATATACTTCTTCTAACGCAGATGGCTGATCAGTTCTTCAATGGATTGCACAATATGTACGTGGGACATACCTAGCGCACAGCTTGTGGATATCTATTCGGTAAGTTTTTTTTTAAATACTTGGAATATTATCCTGCAGTGTTATTATTATTTTCTCATTTAATTCGGATTGTATCCATTTATACATAATTAATATGATAAATTTATGTATCACTAGCTCCGCGGCTTCGCTCGCGTGTTATCCGGATAAAAAATAGCCTATATAGCACATGTACTATGTATATTCTAAGTTTCATTCAAATCCGTTCAGCCGTTTTGGCATGAAAAAGTAACAAACATCCATACTTAAAAAACTTTCGCGTTCATAATGTTAGTAGGATATCTAAATCTAATCTAATAAATTTCATTCAAATCCGTTCAGCCGTTTTGGCATGAAAAAGTAACAAACATCCATACATCCATACTTAAAAAACTTTCGCGTTCATAATGTTAGTAGGATATCTAAATCTAATCTAATAAAATACTGTAATGTGTGGCGTCGCTGGATATTATCAATTTAATTTGAGCGCGCCATTTACAGGTAGACGAGCCTTGCACTTCGCTAACGATGTCTCCGACCGGCGACTATTTGGCGACCACTCACGTCGGCGAAATTGGAGTGTTCCTTTGGGCCAACAAACTGTTGTACGAGAGAGTATTCCTCAAGCCAATCGATAGGAGCGCTGTTGATGTGCCCAGACTGAGTAAGTGCATCTATATATTTGTATCATGTTTTACTAGTTACATTTTGTAGATACCAGTCTAAAATAGCCAACTATGCGACCAACTTCTTTCTTTCTGTTTGCGCGCAAATAATTTGGCCGCTACTCGAAAGTGGATACTCTAATGTAAAACATAATGACACAAACCCGAACGCATTAAATAAAAAACACAATAATTTTGATTAAATAATAGTTTAAAATGTTATGTTTTACTTTGGCATTTAAATACATCTTTGTCGGAATAAAAGCTTTGCTATTTTTATAAACCACGTTGCATGATGTGTGTTTGTTGTTTTTTTGAATAAAATATTGATATCTTCTCAAAGAAGCAAGTAAGAAGAACTAAATATTTTCAGCGCTTCCAAGCACGGCTCCTGAAAAACCGGATATCGAAGACATAGCTGCCGTAGACCTAGGCGAAGAGCCAGAGTACAAGTCACCTGAACAAATCAGCCACGAGCTAATCACACTGTCTGACCAACCCACATCAAGATGGCTGAATCTACTCAACTTGGATATCGTCAAAAGACGGAATAAACCGAAAACCCCACTCACAGTCCCTAAATCTGCGCCGTTCTTCCTCCCAACCATACCCAGTCTCGAGCTAGAATTCGATATCGATAAAGACAAAACTAGCGGTGAATCAAAAATGTTGATACCAGATGAGCTATCCACCCTTTCGGTATTTGCGAAGAAAGTCTCGAACTGTGAAACAGAAGAAAGTTTCGACTCATGTATTCTAAAACTGAAGAGTCTCGCGCCCGCCGCGATTGAGGCAGAGGTATCGAGTATGGCGCCCGAAGTGGGGGGCTCAGAAAAAGTCATGAACCAATTCCTTCTTATGTTAGACGTTATGCTCAAAAGTAATAGAGATTTCGAATTGGCCCAATCCTACTTGAGTATATTTTTGAAGACGCATACGAAAGTGCTAGCACAAAGTGAAGATCTTAGAAAAACTTTAGCATCGGTCGAAGAAACGGCTACTCAGGCGTGGTCTAAATTACAAAGCAGTTTGCTGTATAATATTTGTGTTGTAAAAGCATTAAAAGATATGTGATAAATAAGGTAAAATTAATTTTGTTTTTATTGTACCTCATGACTAGTGAAACTCAACCCCCAAAAACATAAAATCTTACGCAAAATAATTCTATCAATGAGTAGGTAAAGAAAAACCGTAACGCCTGTTCCCATTCGGACAAGGAGCACTCAACAAAAGAACATAATAGATGATTCTTCCTTATTGTGAGCGCTGAGTAGCAGGATTGTATGAAAGTCTACACGAATAATCTCCCTTGCGAAATTTCAGTCAGAAAAAACCCCTGTAGAGATTTCATACTCTTTGATAGTATGGAATCATCGAGCATTTAACTGAATAGAGGGGTAATGTTATTCGTTTTGTTCGAAAAATAATTCCGCCAAAACAGATCAGAACAGTGGGCCCGCCCCTGCGCTCTGATTGGCCGACTCAATGTCAAGTATTGAACTAGAGCTGTGCAATAAAATATTCATATCGATATCTATTCTAATCGATTTTAAAAATAAAAAATAAAAAAATATCGATAGCAATGTTTGTTTAGTGGAATACAAATAAGTTTAAATGTATTATGTTTATGTGTGTGTTTGTGCGTGTGTGTACGAAATAATAACTAGAAACTTTATAAAATGGAACTTCCATACTTAAAAAAAATATAGTAATAAATGAAATAAATTCGATAATCAAAGGAATCTTAAATATATATAAATATTTGTGGACAATTCACACAGCGCCATCTAGCCCCCTAAATAATACTAACTTTATTTATTAAGGAAATATAAGGTATAGCCTATCTATACTTTCTATACTAATATTATAGAGGAACGATTTTTTGTTTTTTTGTTTGTAACGAATAGGCTCCGAAACTACTGGACCGATTTCAAAAATTCTTTCACCAGTACAAAGCTACATTATCAGGGTCCAGTATAGACTATAATAAATTTTCAAAAAAATTAGGGATCCGTAAGAAAATTGCAATATTGTAACCCAAGGTAGAAAACCAAAAATAGTTTTTGGCGTGTGGCTCCGAAACTACTGGACCGATTTCAAACATTCTTTCACCAATAGAAAGCTACATTATCAGGGTCCAGTATAGGTTATAATAAATTTTCAAAAAAATTAGGGATCCGTAAGAAAATTGCAATATTGTAACCCAAGGTAGAAAACCAAAAATAGTTTTTAGCGTGTGGCTCCGAAACTACTGGACCGATTTCAAAAACTCTTTCATCAGTAGAAAGCTACATTATCAGGGTCCAGTATAGACTATAATAAATTTAAAAAAAAATTAGGGATCCGTAAGAAAATTGCAATATTGTAACCCAAGGTAGAAAACCAAAAATAGTTTTTGGCGTGTGGCTCCGAAACTACTGGACCGATTTCAAAAATTCTTTCACCAATAGAAAGCTACATTATCAGGGTCCAGAATAGGTTATAATAAATTTTCAAAAAAATTAGGGATCCGTAAGAAAATTGCAATATTGTAACCCAAGGTAGAAAACCAAAAATAGTTTGTGGCGTGTGGCTCCGAAACTACTAGACCGATTTCAAAAATTCTTTCACCAGTAGAAAGCTACATTATCAGGGTCCAGTATAGGCTATAATAAATTTTCAAAAAAATTAGGGATCCGTAAGAAAATTGCAATATTGTAACCCAAGGTAGAAAACCAAAAATAGTTTTTGGCGTGTGGCTCCGAAACTACTGGACCGATTTCAAAAATTCTTTCACCAATAGAAAGCTACATTATCAGGGTCCAGTATAGGTTATAATAAATTTTCAAAAAAATTAGGGATCCGTAAGAAAATTGCAATATTGTAACCCAAGGTAGATAACCAAAAGTAGTTTTTGACGTGTGGCTCCGAAACTACTGGACCGATTTCAAAAATTCTTTCACCAATAGAAAGCTACATTATCAGGGTCCAGTATAAGCTATAATAAATTTTCAAAAAAAATAGGGATCAGTAAGAAAATTGCAATATTGTAACCCAAGGTAGAAAACCAAAAATAGTTTTTGGCGTGTGGCTCCGAAACTACTGGACCGATTTCAAAAATTCTTTCACCAATAGAAAGCTACATTATCAGGGTCTAGAATAGGTTATAATAAATTTTCAAAAAAATTAGGGATCCGTAATAAAATTGCAATATTGTAACCCAAGGTAGAAAACCAAAAATAGTTTGTGGCGTGTGGCTCCGAAACTACTAGACCGATTTCAAAAATTCTTTCACCAGTAGAAAGCTACATTATCAGGGTCCAGTATAGGCTATAATAAATTTTCAAAAAAATTAGGGATCCGTAAGAAAATTGCAATATTGTAACCCAAGGTAGAAAACCAAAAATAGTTTGTGGCGTGTGGCTCCGAAACTACTGGACCGATTTCAAAAATTCTTTCACCAGTAGAAAGCTACATTATCAGGGTCCAGTATAGGCTATAATAAATTTTCAAAAAAATTAGGGATCCGTAAGAAAATTGCAATATTGTAACCCAAGGTAGAAAACCAAAAGTAGTTTTTGACGTGTGGCTCCGAAACTACTGGACCGATTTCAAAGGCAAAGGCTAGTGTGTTATAATTAATGAAATAAAGCTTTTTTTATATTAAGGAAAATAAAGGAAAAACTTGCAAAAATTTTCTGGAAGTTTATTGTAAAACAGTTCAGTAATTCCCCATAATATCTTACTGTGTTACTGTTACTGGTTTTTAAAGTGAATTAATTTCGTATAAATTCTTCTCACTGCTTGTTTCTCGTCATATTTAATAAAAGGTGAAAAATAATTCAGGTTTCTTTATTACAAATATGTCTTCCAGGTCTGGGTGTTATAATATGGTGTATAAGTATAAGTACCTACCTAGTACCTACCTAGTATATAAGCATTCTATCAGCCACCTGATTCCCATAGTACAAGTTTTGCTTAGTTTGGGGCTAGATGGTTCTGTGTGATATATCCTCAAATATTTATTATTTATTTATTGAATTACAGTCATTAATAGAACAACCATTATAAATTTTAATTCAAGTAGCTGACTGAAATTATATTAATACTAGCTGTTGCCCGCGACTTCGTACGCGTGTAGTAGGTACATTATTTTGTTCTATAATCAATAGTTTTCACAGCGCACGCCGAAAACTATTTTGGATTTTCTACCTTGGGTTACACTATTGCAATTTTCTTACGGATCCCTAACTTTTTGAAAATTTATTATAACCTATACTGGACCCTGATAATGTAGCTTTCCACTGGTGAAAGAATTTTTGAAATCGGTCCAGTAGTTTCGGAGCCACACGCCACAAACTATTTTGGATTTTCTACCTTGGGTTACAATATTGCAATTTTCTTACGGATCCCTAATTTTTTGAAAATATTTTATAGCCTATACTGGACCCTGATAATATAGCTTTCTATTGGTGAAAGAATTTTTGAAATCGGTCCAGCAGTTTCGGAGCCACACGCCAAAAACTATTTTTGGTTTTCTACCTTGGGTTACAATATTGCAATTTTCTTACGGATCCCTAATTTTTTGAAAATTTATTATAGCCTATACTGGACCCTGATAATGTAGCTTTCCACTGGTGAAAGAATTTTTGAAATCGGTCCAGTAGTTTCGGAGCCACACGCCAAAAACTATTTTGGATTTTCTACCTAGGGTTACAATATTGCAATTTTCTTACGGATCCCTAATTTTTTGAAAATATTTTATAGCCTATACTGGACCCTGATAATATAGCTTTCTATTGGTGAAAGAATTTTTGAAATCGGTCCAGCAGTTTCGGAGCCACACGCCAAAAACTATTTTTGGTTTTCTACCTTGGGTTACAATATTGCAATTTTCTTACGGATCCCTAACTTTTTGAAAATTTATTATAGCCTATACTGGACCCTGATAATGTAGCTTTCTATTGGTGGAAGAATTTTTGAAATCGGTCCTGTAGTTTCTGAGCCGCACGCCAAAGACTATTTTGGATTTTCTACCTTGGGTTACAATATTGCAATTTTCTTACGGATCCCTAATTTTTTGAAAATATTTTATAGCCTATACTGGACCCTGATAATATAGCTTTCTATTGGTGAAAGAATTTTTGAAATCGGTCCAGCAGTTTCGGAGCCACACGCCAAAAACTATTTTTGGTTTTCTACCTTGGGTTACAATATTGCAATTTTCTTACGGATCCCTAACTTTTTGAAAATTTATTATAACCTATACTGGACCCTGATAATGTAGCTTTCCACTGGTGAAAGAATTTTTGAAATCGGTCCAGTAGTTTCGGAGCCACACGCCAAAAACTATTTTTCGTTTTATACCTTGGGTTACAATATTGCAATTTTCTTACGGATCCCTAATTTTTTGAAAATATATTATAGCCTATACTGGACCCTGATAATATAGCTTTCTATTGGTGAAAGAATTTTTGAAATCGGTCCAGTAGTTTCGGAGCCACACGCCAAAAACTATTTTTGGTTTTCTACCTTGGGTTACAATATTGCAATTTTCTTACGGATCCCTAATTTTTTGAAGATATTTATTATTGTCTATACTAGACCTTGATAAAGGGGCTTTCTATTGTTGAAAGAATTTTTGAAATCGGTCCAGTAACTTCGGAGCCACACGCCAAAAACTGTTTTGGATTTTCTACCTTGGGTTACAATATTGCAATTTTCTTACGGATCCCGGATTTCGTTACAAACAAAAAAACAAAAAATCTTAATTCCTATTTATAATATTAGTATAGATATAAACTAGAGGACGCCCCGTTCTTCAAATGTACTTATTCAATTTATTATATCTGGGTACTTATTTGTTTGTCATAAATAACCTTTTCTGATAAATATCGATACTAATTTTGATTATGACAGTGCAGCATCACTAGTAACACGTGTAATGAATAAAAAGGATGGCATAATATAGGTTACACCTAGGTAAGAGCAGGACGCATAGACAAGCGTCCATTGTTTCGTTTTATTTGACCAGTTTAACTTGAGCCGTGATAAATGGTTGTAAATTGAAATAAAATTATAGTTTATTGATGCTTACCGATGAAACGTGATTCCGTCTGTTTTAAAATTCGATGTCCTGCTGTTTTTTCCACACCACCGAATAGAACAATACGGCATTATGGGTTATAAAACCAAACTTTGAATATTTTCGAGTATCGGGAGACGGACACACACACAGATCACTTGTTGGTTTGGTACTGATTCAGTGCGAGCGTGAATTGTTATTATACAGGTGCATATCATCATATCAGTTGTGCAATTGGATGGCTCATTTTACTACTCTATTAGTTAAATGCTCGATGTATGGAATGGATAAAAGTTATCCGCAAAGGCATAAAAAGATGTCTGCGAAATGCGAGGTCATCACTCGTCCGAGGGACAGATCGCGTGAAGTTAGTACCTAATGCAAATGAAGCGCGACTATCTCTTTGATAAATTCACATTTTTCCAGTCGATGCAATTTTTATTCTCCATTTGATTTCGCCTGTTTGCCGGTACCGCGTGGCTCCGGCTTATTGAATATTTTTCGAAGGGAATTAAATAGAGGAGACCGGTTCACCAGAATCGGCGTTCATTAATAGCTCGCTTCATTTCAGCAATAAGTATTCATTTCTACCCCCGCCCGCGAGTCGGGGGTCTTCAATGAAAATCTGATTGTGCTTCCCTTCCTTTGCATTATGAATAGGTACCTATCTATCAAATTCCTTAGCGATTCCTTTATTGAAACGATCGAAAGCTAAGCAAATAGCGTGAAAGCGAAACGTTTCATTAATGTGTATCATTTTTCGGGTGGGAGTGGATTTCTCGGTAAATTCATGAGGAATGTAGATGTAACAAAGCCTTTGGAAAGTCATTTCAATGTATATGCCTTCATTTGCAAACGCTTTAGAAAATGTAATTTCCGGCAGGTATCTACGCTGTGAAAGCTCTGATACGTTGGTGTTTCCATAATGCTTAAGCAATTTCACGATGAAACGTTTAGTTACCCAGTTACGAGAGATTATCTAAAACCTATCCCACTTTTGGATTTCAATTAGGTAGGTGCGCTAACTCAGTCGTTAGGCAAAAACTTGCACAAAGACATCAGACCATATCAGATCTGAATAACGAACAAGGAAATGAGGATTGTCGTCCATTTTCTATTACCGATGCTTCATTCCAGGCCATTTAACTTTTTCGCTTGAAACTTCGGTGCTCGTAATGCGGAGAGAGATCGAGTGGCCACTTCGCGGTTCGCCATGTCCATAGGGTATTAAGTTCGTTATTAAAATGAGGTAACGTTCACCGTAATGTAAGAAATATTGCTTTTATAGGAAACACTTAATGGGTTTTAGTATGAACAAAGGAAATTTATTTTTGGCTTTTTATCGAAAAGTCAGACCTATTTTCAATAGGTACCTGTTTGTGTAGCGTCTAATAATAGCGACGATTCCGTCTATAAATATTTCTTTGTTACTTGTGCGATTAGTTGAAAAGCATCCACTGAAACGGTTAAAATACGTACCTAAGCCTCGCAGCCCCACTCATAAACTCCATTTTAAAATATTTTTACAATATGTATGTACCTAATTGTGATATTTGTTATAACCACAGAACAGTGTAATAAGTAGATATTCACAAAAGTAAATCCATTTAATCCGTGTTGCGCAGAACAAACAGCAGTAGGTACCTTCGTAAGTGCAGTAGTATAATAATTGTTTCATGAAAAGTGTATGGAGCATAGCGGAGTGTGGACAGATGGTTAATTAAAAGCAAACATTCGGGAGAGTTTGCTTTGGCCATCGAGCTCCTATCTCTGATATACATTTTCCTGCAACCAAACCTGATAGACGTGTGACATATATTGGGTTATCTGTGTAACCATCGAAAAAAGAACTAGTGGTTTTCTCTTTTATGTCTATCCATCTATTGATATCACAGCTAGTAGAGTTTTTAATTTTTATTCGACTGTTCTGGATGAATTTGGCTGCATTTTTTGAATTTTGATTTATTTAGTTTGTCACACGATATCTCTTTCAATAGTTACAGTATTTTTTTATGTATGGTCTTATCATTACCGTCCATCACCTTTCTTTGTCCACAGCTAGGCATAGGTCTCCCTTTGTGTCTTCCCTTCCAACATATTCGTCTGTTAACCAGTTGAATGTGACTATGTTCCCAGGACTAAGCATATACTTACGTGTTGGCCCAAGGGTTTTCAACTTAACCCCAAGTTCACCAACAAAAGGGCGAAAACCGGCTGTACCCGAGCCGTGGGCTATAAGCCGTGACGGACCTGTGGGAGCTCTCGAATTCTGATCCAGAGGTCTTGGGTATAAACGGTTCTGGGCTCTAATTAATTAATCTATGAGATCCGCTAAAATACTTTCGGAAGATAAAAATATACAATGTCACAGGGAGTGCCTCTTAAAAACTGGCCATATTCTAGTCTAGGTATTCTAGGTAGGAAATGAGAATAACAGGGTTACGACGCGCTTTGATCGTCTAATAGTGATTGTATGGAAATGTTATCATACTTGAGTGGTGATACTGCACTTATACTTTTTAACGCCAGGCTGATGCTAGCAGCATCAGAATCATTCTATGAAAGTACAGTAAAAAAAGTTTTTATGTATTTGTATATGACCTTTGAAGAAAATATTGATCAGTCAGGCCAGTCACCAGAGGAAGTTTGTGGATGGAGGTGGTCCAGAATAGTCCTTCGGGCGTTCAATTAATTTCGTCTTAATAATAAATGGGCCAATGTATTCTGTATACTTTTATCATTACCTAGGTGTACGGTTAAGGTAGGGGTACCCAATATTAACTGTATACGTAGGAAACCCCAACGATTAGTATGAAATCTCGCTTTCATAAAAACGAGAGATAATACGCGTTTCTTTTTTAAAAATGTTTGCAGATAAAACTTTGTAGCTTGCCTAGCGGTAGGTGAATGAAGTGGCTCCTCGCCGTGTGATAGCAAACGGAAACAAGCGGTTAGGTCTTGCGTTTATTAAGCACAAGATATAAATTACAAGCACAATAGCAAGAACTAGCAAGTGAAAGCAGATAGAGAAAGGCGCGTGTGGTCGCGAGCAGGAGGCGATGCGGTGTGTGTCGCCGGGGTGCCCACAGATTCCATGAAGCCGCGGGCGCACGGCGGTGCGGGGCGCAGGGCGACCCAGGTTAACGCCCTCGGCCGGTGCACCGTGACCGAAATGGCGGCAAACACGCGGCGACCCAGGTGAATGACCTCGGCACGTGTACCGCGGCGAAATGGCGGCAAACGCGCGGCGGCCCAGGTGAATGACCTCCGGCTCGGCTTGCCGCAATCCGAACGCGGCGACGCTCGAGCCGCAGAAGTGCTACGCTGCACATTCTGAAATAAAAACAACAACTGCGCGAGCAAACTGTGAGGAAACTATTTACCCCACATGACCCCCCTACGAATAACACGGAGTGTTAAATCGTACCGGCGCCTTTACTACTCGGCCCGATCTTGTTGTACGTGTCAGATTTGACGGCGCACTCTGATCTTCTCTCGGATCCGGGCTCGGTTTCTGAATAACATTTGAAGGGCAGGCAATATTCTGTGGCTTTTCGTTATCTTCTTGACTCATAAAAGCTGGTTTTACCCTGTCAATTGAAACTTTTACCGTTTTGTCTCCGATTTTCAGATCCACAGTTTTAGAAGTTCTAGTGACTACTTTGTAGGGACCTGCATAAGGTGGTTCTAGTGATCCACGAATAAGATCTTGCCGTAGAAACATATGAGACGTAGTTAATAGGTCCTTGTGAATGAAAACTCGATGCTGACCGTGATGGGCTGCCGGACTTGGACGCAGCTGTTTCATCTTCTGGCGCAAGTGACTCACAAAATCAGGGTACTCAACCTCGGTAGATGATGAGGTAAAGAACTCGCCAGGGACTCGTAGCTGCTCTCCAAACACCAGCTCTGCCGACGAAAACTGCAAGTCTTTTTTCCAGGCGGTTCGCAATCCTAAAAGAACTACAGGAAGGGAAGAAATCCAGTCCTTACCGCCATGAGTCATGATAGCTGCCTTCAAGGTACGGTGCATGCGCTCAATCATACCGTTGCATGCCGGGTGATAGGCCGTTGTTCTGGCTAGTTTGATTCCGCAAATCTTGGCTAGACTATGGAAAAGACGGGATTCAAACTGCTTGCCTTGGTCAGTCACGATCTTCTTCGGGCAGCCATAGCGGGAAATCCAATTTAATAGGAACGCCTGGGCGACTGATTCAGCTGTAATGTCAGTAAGGGGTACAACCTCCGGCCATCTAGTAAACCGGTCTATAGCAGTAAGGCAAAACCTGTATCCGGATGAGATTGGAAGTGGTCCTATCAAATCCAAGTGAACTTCGGAAAATCGTGCATCTGGCAGTCCATAATTGCCAACAGGAGCTATAGTATGCCTTGTTACCTTAGACTTCTGGCATGGTATACACTCTCTGACCCACACTCGAACATCCTTTTTGAGGCCCGGCCAAATAAATCGCTCACTCACCAGTCTAATTGAGGGTCTGGCACCGGGATGGCTCAGACTGTGTAAAGTTTCAAAGATCCGTCTTCTGTGGGCAGCTGTGACATAAGGTCTAGGCTTGGGCATAGATATATCACAGTAAATGGATACCTCTGAATACGGGATTTTCTTCAGTTGCAGAGAGGAATTACCCTTAAGAAGATAGAGTAGTTCAGGATCACCTTCCTGAGAGGCAGCGAGATCTTTGATGTCCACCGGCGAACTGACAGCCTCGATGCGGGACAAAGCGTCTGCGACCAGGTTTTCTTGTCCAGAGATGTGCTCCACATCTGTAGTGAACTGGGAAATGAAATAAAGTTGGTTAATCTGACGTGGAGAACCCTTCTGATCCTTCTGTTGGAAAGCAAATACCAGCGGTTTATGATCAGTGAATATCGTGAAGTGTCGACCCTCCAGCATATGTCTGAAGTGTTTTACAGACTCATATACTGCGAGAAGCTCCCGGTCATAAGCACTATATCGTTGTTGAGTAGGACTCATTTTCTTTGAAAAGAAAGCTAACGGTTGCCAGGCATCTCCGACTCGCTGTTGCAGGACCGATCCTAAAGAAGTATTGGATGCATCGGTGACAAGAGCCAATTTTGCTTCTGGGACTGGATGAACTAGCATTACCGCATCTGACAGACTCTGCTTGCAAAGCTCAAAGGTTTTAAGTAGGTCTGGAGTCCATGCCACGGGTTTAGAACCTTTCATGTCGTTCCCCATTAAAAGATTGTTGAGCGGTGCTTGTTGCTCCGCTGCATTCTTCAAGAAACGTCGATAAAAGTTGATCATTCCCAAAAATCTTCTCAAACCTTTAACAGTTTGCGGTGGTGGGAATTTTTGAATGGTATGTACCTTTTCTTCAAGTGGGCGAACTCCATCGCCTGAGACCGAGTAGCCTAGGAAGGTTACCTGAGGCTGGCCGAAGGTACACTTCTGTACGTTGACGACTACGCCGTACTCGTTCAGCCGTGAGAACAATGTCCGCAAGTGTTCTTCGTGTTCCTCCTTACTATTGGAGGCAACCAAAAGGTCGTCTATGTACGGGAAACAAAAATCCAGTCCACGTACTAGACTGTCAATGAACCTCTGGAAGGTTTGGGCTGCGTTTCTCAGACCGAATGACATGAAAGGAAATTCAAATAAACCAAACGGTGTCGTAATGGCGGTCTTCTCCACGTCATCGGGGCTTACCGGAATCTGTTGGTAGGCTTTGACCAAATCAATAACGGAGAAGATCGTACATCCGTATAACTGTTGAGAAAAATCTTCAATGTGACGTACCGGATATCTATCGGGAACCGTTCGCGCATTGAGAGCGCGGTAATCACCGCATGGTCGCCAGGATTGATCCTTCTTCGGAACAAGGTGAAGTGCCGATGCCCAAGATCCACTGGAGCAGCGAGCAGTTCCTTCTTTTAACATCGCCTCGAATTCGGCTTTAGCTATCTTCAAACGGTCTGGTGCAAGCCTACGAGGTCGGCAAAATACTGGTGGTCCCGGTGTCGTGTTAATAAAGTGCACAGTAGAATGCCGTACCTGTCTCGGTGCTCCTGATGGGCGAGTTATATCAGGGAACTCTTTCAGCAGCTCGTGGTACTCCGACGATCCAGACATAGCCTTAATACTGGGTATGCTTGACGTAGTGGATGCCGCAGCCACCGACATGTTGGTAACTCCATCAATCAGCTTACTGTTGCGACAATCGACCATGAGGTTATAAAATGACAAAAAATCATACCCAATGATTGGTTTGGACACGTCTGCAACCACGAATTTCCAGCTGAAGTCTCTCCGGAGTCCAAGGTTCAGCCGCAGGTGAAGGTAGCCATAGGTAGCTATGGTCGTACTATTCGCTGCGCAAAGATCGTAGTTGACTCTTGCTCGGCGCTCGCGTAAATAGCTACGCGGGTAGACGCACAAATCAGAGCCAGTATCTACCAAAAAATTCTTCTTGGAGTGAAGGTCAGTGACAAATAGACGGCTGGAAATACTGCAGCAATCGCTCGCCGTCGTTAGCGATTTGCTTTGGAGTTTTCCGCTTGCGATTGAGAGGGGTAGTCACAGGGCTGATCGCAACGGTGGGCATCCTTGCCATACCTAGAGTGATACCAACAGATGGGGCTATTGTTCTCCTTCCTATAGGGGCGGCTCCTAGACCTGCTACGCTTACGATATCGATTTCCGTTGCTGCTGCGGTTGCGACTCCCGTTGTATCCTCCTTGATTGCGATGGCCTTCATCCACTTTATTTGACAACTCGCTGACTTTCTGGGTGAGTGTAGCTATTTCTCTACGCATTACCTCGAAAACATCCGGTGGTGCCGATGAGCTGGCTACCTGTGCCATTGGATTAGCTGGGACGATCTCCATTACACGGTCAGCCAATCCCGCCACTGCCTCCAGGGAAGTGTCAGCTTGCGACGCCACGATCGCTTGCAGGTTGGCAGGCAATCGGCTGGTCCAGATGGTGCGCAGAAAATCCTCAGGGACGCCTGGGCCGGCCAAGCTCTGTAGATGGCGCATGAAAGCTGACGGCTTGCGATCACCTAGCTCCTCATGAACCAAAAGCTGGCGCACTTTCTTCTCCTGCGAAGCTGACAAACGTTTGATTAGTTCTTGCTTAAGTTTCTCATACCTGTTAGTGGCAGGGGGATTGCTGATTATGTCCTCCAGTTCGGCAATAATTGATGCTTCTAAATTACCAACTACCGTGTAATATTTCGTTGAATCGGTGGTAATTTTAGCTAATTCAAACTGGGCTTCAATTTGAGCGAACCATACTGCGGGTTTTTCACTCCAAAATGGCGGCACTTTTACACGTACTTTATTAACCTCCTTGCCTAAAGCTTCCAAAAGTGCATCCGTCAGGCTACTTGAGGAACCTGATTTCGCTTTGCTGCCTTTCTCTTCGAGTGACATTTCAATTTAAATAAAATAAAATAAAATTCTAAAACTTGCGATTTTTCCTTTGGGAGTTATTCCGCTGAGCCGTAAACTTCGATTCTCGATCTTTCTTGAGAGTGCGTCCGGGTTTCGGAAATATTCCAGAACGTTCAGACGATTTCTCCTTTGGCAGTTATACCGCTGAGCCGTAAACTTCGATTCTCGGAACTTTCTTGAGAATGCGTCCGGGTAAATGTTCCAGTTCGTACGGACGGAGTGCAAGCTTCTTTGTTCTCAAACAATCTTCAGTATCCGACGTCGCGTATTCTTTGTCGTGGGTCACCAATTTGTAGCTTGCCTAGCGGTAGGTGAATGAAGTGGCTCCTCGCCGTGTGATAGCAAACGGAAACAAGCGGTTAGGTCTTGCGTTTATTAAGCACAAGATATAAATTACAAGCACAATAGCAAGAACTAGCAAGTGAAAGCAGATAGAGAAAGGCGCGTGTGGTCGCGAGCAGGAGGCGATGCGGTGTGTGTCGCCGGGGTGCCCACAGATTCCATGAAGCCGCGGGCGCACGGCGGTGCGGGGCGCAGGGCGACCCAGGTTAACGCCCTCGGCCGGTGCACCGTGACCGAAATGGCGGCAAACACGCGGCGACCCAGGTGAATGACCTCCGGCTCGGCTTGCCGCAATCCGAACGCGGCGACGCTCGAGCCGCAGAAGTGCTACGCTGCACATTCTGAAATAAAAACAACAACTGCGCGAGCAAACTGTGAGGAAACTATTTACCCCACAACTTTAATTCTCGCAAATCGCAAAATAAAAGGCGGCGTCTGCTATATCCCTGTTAATTACAGGAAAAAATACAGCCCTTTTAACGACAAATCGCTTCTCTTTTACATTTTTAATTACTTACTCTCAATCTTTATAGATTGGATCGTTTTCACTAATGCAATCAAAAAAATGGTCCACAGTGTGTATAATTTATTGAGCCTGCAATTGTGTCTGCTGCAAAAATGTAAAGCGAGTACCAACTACTGCACATACACTAGTTATTTCTTGCCAAAGTAGTGAAAAAATTAAAGTGCGCCATAGTAATAAAAGTACATATAATTAAAATATCTGTTACCTATCTATAAAATACCTATGTATAATACATTATACATTGTATATGCTGCCCATTTCTCAACCTATCTCATAACATCTATACTACCTACGTATATTGTTTTATATCCAAAGGGACTTACAAATGTAGATCGAACCTATGTATAATACAGGTATATATATATGATCTGTAGTGCCCAGGACGGAAGTGTAATTTGCATGGTAATAAATTATGAAGATGACCGAACTGGCCAGCCTTCCGTTTGTTTACAAATTAGGTGCGAGTCTGACTGCGTCGGATTAATTGAATACAGAAACCATACACGGTTTATGTATGCCTTATGTTTTAGACATATCTTCTATGTAAATGTATGTAATTGAATAATTAATCGAGCGAGCGAAGCGAGTGAAGATCTCAGTGGCAATAATGATCTGAGACAGAGATATATGTGACAAATCTTGTTGCGTAGCATCGCTACGGCCGGCGTAGAGATTTTGTAGGCAGTTTTTGTACATGAAGGTTGCCAATGACGATTCCATTTGATTCAGGTCTTCCAAGTGTATGCAAACTAGAGAAGTCGATGGGATTTTAGATTGAGAAATTAGTTTCCTTGTTGTACCTAGCAAGGCTAACAGAATCTCTACGCCGTAAAAAAATCGTAGAGCCCAATAATTGCTCGCCAATCGAGTAAATCATAAAAACGATTGCTACAACGGTTGAATAAAGTTAAAATGGCACCATCTTCGTGGGCAAAACATAACAATTGCGAAGTGGTACATTGATTGCGAATATTAGCATGAACATTAGTTATGGGCGCGGTAATTGCGTGTATTTATTGCCGGGCGATCCCGAAGTAGCCGTATCGTACATTCGGAATCGGAATGTAATCGGGCGCCGGGTGTCGGCCGCCCCGCGCCCGGCGAACACGAAACAAGGATTTATTACCACTGCCGCTTCCGTACTATGCACTCCAAAAACTCAAAACAACATACAAACTTACTTCGCACTTACATTACCTTTTTATGACAAGCTCGCTGCGACGCTAACTTTCTACTTGCGTTTTTCTGCACTGGCTTTGCAGAAATGTAGATTGGAACTTTCTATTACTTGTTTCATAAGCGCTGTACGGAATTCTCGGTTTCTTTGTTCCTAATTAGGGTAATTATGGTTTAGATTATTATATACCTCTTACCTCGGTAGGTATGCGCTTGGCTTATGTGCATGAGTTAAGTAGAGGTTAGTATGCAAGTTAGTTTAGTGCACTTAGTTCCTTTGTGTGCAGATTCATAAACTACTTTAAATCATCGTTTGCTTAAAATGTCTGGTCTGCCTAGCAAATTGTAAAGTTATTGGTTTTGCACAATAAATCGGTATTGCTTCAGCCATAAACTTCATTACAGAACTTTAGAGAGTCCAATTTATGCGAGCGGCAAAGAGCCAAACAGAAGTCAACAAAAAATTAAGCTCCACAGTGAACAGGGCCGCCGTAGTCTTTGTTCTTCTAATCCCGACTTTCCTTTCAGATAGCGTTCAGTCAGCTCTTAAATTAAGAATTTATTTCAGATTTTCATACTTTCCTGTTCCCTTTGTGTTGCACCACAATGGAAATTATTATCAATTGGAAAACTTTCCGTTTCCACAACTTCTATAAAGGCTCACGTTTTATTTCCCACTTTTGGCTTTCTTTTGTTTCTGTAAGATGATCGCAAGGAAAGAAATCTTATTGTGCTTATCTATTTGCTGAAACTTTTTTAAAGAGTTCGCGGAATTGTCGCCAGCGCCATTTGCCTCTGAATATTTTTGAAACTCTGTCGCATTTATTATTTAGTAATATTTTTTAAAGCGTTTCGCAGGACGTTATCTCTTAAAAGGGTTTTCCGATGGAATATTCATGATACCCTGAGTTACATTAATGGTTGTTTTGAATTCCCTCGTGTGAAAAGAAACATAGTTACGTAGGATATGCTTTCCACGAGTTTATATTTGAAATTAGCTTAAAGCATTGCTAGGGTACGATGAATAATTTAAATGATGGTTTGAATAAATTTTGTATCACGGCAATGGAAGATGGTAGAATAAAGTAGCAATATGCCAAAACTATGTAATGGATCACCGTGTAATAACTCTGAACGAAGGATGCTGATTGATGGGTGCTTTTATATGCATTGTTTGTTGACATCAGTGGCCGTCAGATAGTATCGAATATTTATTTTAAATAAATTTTAAACTTTTTAGTAGGTACTTAAAATATTGCATGTACGTTTTATTTCATAGAAAAAGTTTCATAGTTAAATTATGGCTTGTAAATCAAAATCCCAGGCGCCAACCACCGCACCGCCCGATCAAACAACTTTGTTTTTGACACTTTATCGTTACAGTCCGAAATTAGAATTGTGTTCCGATAGGTCAAAACATCTGCTGTTAACAAGACAGGCTCGCAGTTCGCGACAACCGAGCCACTTCGGCTGAATGTAATCCACAGCGGTTAAAGTTCCCTTCAGAAACAATAACAATTCGTTCAGCGATATAATGTGACCGCACAATTTTCCCCCGGGGAAGTTTTAAGTGCAAAAGGCCTCACAAGTTTATGTGTTGAATGAATCTAGGAAACAGCGTAATGTAAAAGTTGTAATTTGATTTGCAACGGCAACCACTAGCCGGCGTTGTTTTCATTTACCACTTAGGTCTACCTTTAGTGGGACGGCGGCTTTATGTTTTTCCATAAACGAGTTACAGCGCTTTGAATGGAAAAGTGCTTTACATCAAAGTTTATTGTGTTATTTATTGTGATACAATTAAGGGGAGTGTATTTTTTATTGAGCGGGTTTTCCTAGTTTATATGGAACTATTTTTGGACTCATGCATGTTATTGTTTTATCAATATAGATAGTATATAATATAGCACTGCTTATGAGACATCTTTGTCCGTTTCTGTTTATTGTTTTTTTTATTTGCCGAGAACATCTACCCAACTTAATTAATAAACATTTGTAGACGTTGAAAGGCTTGTTGTTTTTAACTTTGAAGCTGTACAAAATATAAAATACAGTTGTGTTGTCTTAGCGAAAAGTTTAAAGTACAGTTGGAAGCATAAAATAAACAAAGTTCGCTTTAATTTTGTAATCAACTTCTGTGCGTGTATGAATCATAGATACTGCTCGCTATAATTTTCTACAATGTAGGTCGTGATGAAGCGTCGTAGACTCGTAGACGCGGGTCGGCGGAGAACCGACTGCTTCGGAAGTATCAGTCTCATTTACATGTGCTAGTTTTATCATAGCATTATGTATGAATGAAGAGACACCACATTATGCACTTGTCTATAGACCGTGAGCGCTGACGCGACACGTTTCTGTATACCTTTGTATACCTACCTGCCACTACAGTCGAGTTAAAATAATAGGTCCGATTTGACGTTTGTCATTTTGTTTGCCGCGATAACTTGTACGAACGTCTACACAAGAAATCAAAAAATCAACCATTTAATGCCAAATTATTATTTACTAGCTGCCGCCCGCGGCTTCGCTCGCGTGGTATCCGGTTAAAAATAGCCTATATGTTAATCCAGTACATGTACTATGTATATTCCAAATTTCATTCAAATCCGTTTAGTCGTTTAGGCGTGATTGAGGCACAAACATCCAAACTCACAAACTTTCGCATTTATAATATAAGTAAGAAGTAAGATTAAGTTTTCCATACACTATGACACTGAGTATAATTTATAAGCACCAAGTTACACTTTAAACTATTTCAATGTATTATAATGAAGTATAAATCTATGATATTCACTCGGGCAAGATGTGCAGTTAATTTTTTTATATCTATCTAATGTATAATGTACCATATCCTATGTGAATAAATATACTGAATACTATACAAATTACTAATTTAATCCTTGATCAATATTTCGCTGCGACGTTATTCAAATGTTGTGTTCACGAGTTCATTGCTGCAGTGACAGATAAAAGCTAAAACACTAGTTCTGCGACTAAAGGTACTAGGTTGCAACCGTTTTCAATCACTTCGGAAACAAACGTAATCGATTGTGATGAACAATCGAAACATTTATGAGACTTTAGATTTTATTTTAATAAAGGAGCGCATTATATATAATTTTAAAATTTAATAGTTTTATTTGGATAAGAAAATCAATAAATAAAAGTGAATGGAAATAATAGTAAGCGGACTTTTTTTGTTTTGTTGCTATCGTCATTATACCTTGTGCTAGTCAACTCAACAAATTTAATAAGTTATTCACCTTATCTTATCTTTCTAAGATAAAAATTAAGTCTGTTACATGTTGAATATCTAACCTATTATTAGTTTTGACTAACCTCAATATTTTTCTTAAAATGGAGACTGATATCTTTGTAGCCCAGGTAGTTCGATAATAATATAATATCTATTTAACCTAAGTCTTACTAAACGATTACAAACTCTATGTACAATCGATCGAAATGTCTCAAGAAAAGTTTTGTTTAGCAACCGATTCTTTGGTTCCCATCCCTGCTCGGAGTTTTTGAGAAAATGTCAAATCGGCCTTCTTATTTCGACCCGACTATATAGCAGTTTAGTGAGCGCCCACACCAAGGAGTAATAGTGTTCTGTGGCCCACACTTTAAAGTCGGTAACTCTAGTTAAGGTAGGGCTATTAGACATGATAGGTGTTTTCGAAAAGAGGATGATACTCACCTTATTATTACCATTAATTTGCTTGGTATTTCTACAAGCACTGTGCGTCCTGCAGAGTTCCCGGTATACGTAACAAAGGTAGGAAATTAATAATTGCTATGTTCCCAGAATCAGACTTTGAACTCTGTTATTATTTGCGTATTCGTGGAATGATAAAACCAATAACTGGTTAAAAATCAGTTTACCTTAGGTACAATTAAAACGACAATTTGAACTCTGAAATCTTGCCTAATAGAATCGTTATTTACTTACCTACGAGTATAAGTAAGTTCTTAAAGGATTAAGTTAGATCAATTGTTTGATTGCGGCTGAAACCTGCCAATAAAACAGATATCTAAGTTTTAGCTCCAATTGACCTGTTCTAATATTACAGTATCTTTAGGGGAAACCTTTTGTAGTATTGGTTTGTGTTTTAGTTTGTCAAGTAATATTTGAGTATTTGTGAAGAGAAGAGTGTTAGATATGAATGTGAAAGGATATGTGGGTAGAGTCTACTCTACCTCTAGATAGACCAAAGAAAAGATGGATAGACTGTGTGAAAGATGACATGAGTAAGAAAGGAGTGAGTGTTGAGATGACTTCTGACAGAAGGAAATGGAAGAAGAATACATGTTGTGCCGACCCCACATAAAGTGGAATAAGAGCAGGGAAATGATAAAATCATAATTTGAGTATTGTGCAGTCTTGTTACAAACTAAAACGTAACGTAAAGAGGTTTAGCTTTCTTTGTTGTGAAAAAAATATTTTTTTACGCAAATCTGCTTTAAGTCTCGTAAAAATGTAGTCGTTGACGGTGTTATCAACAATATCAGCATTTCTGGTAAGCCTATATCCGCCACTTAAGCTGAGTGGTTCCTTTGAACTGGGTTCATAAGGCCTATCGATTTGGCCACTCTATCGATCAATGGAGGTGTGAAGTGTAATCTCGGGTCAATGTGGATGCAGCGTTAATTGAATAGGTTCCTATCAGGATTGTTTGGTTACACTCGCCACGAAATACCATTTTCAGAACGTCCGATCCTCAAACCATTGCGTAAATACAGAATCTGATTATTATAATTATGTAGGTGCACTAAGATGTAACTGGTTTTGTCAAAGTTGGCGTTGAGATAAGTAGGTAGGTATATATGTATTACTCTAATACATTAACACAAAATACAATATGCCAACACGTGTTAGGTATAAATATACGTCACAACGTGGACTATTCCAACTGTACGCGATCTCGCTTCCCACATTTTTCACCTAACTACATAAAAAGAGTCATATGGAATCAGAAAAGGCCGGCTCTGGGAATGCTGTACGATTGTGGCAAAGCGCGGGGCAAGCGCGTGTGTTGGACCCGGCAAAGTAATAACCAGCTAGCTAATGGATTGAGCGTGTGAAGGTGTACGTTGTAACGTAGCTACTTTTTGTAGATGAATTTTACATAATATACCGGTTCTCTACTTTCTCGTAATTTGGACTCTGTTGCTGTTGCATATTTTCGTACTAACAGTATACATGAGAGGGTATTAAATTAATCATGTAAATATCTAAAGAAGTTTAATTAAGTCTGCAGTCAAAATAGTTGAAAAGTTGCAAATTGGTAAAGTAAAATAATAAAAGCTAAATAATGAACATTCATTAAAATTGTTTCGGCCTTTCAGACATTTTTTGATTTCATTATTTTTTTCACAGTTTGGTATATTTGACCCAGAAATTATGAAATAAGAAACGAGCGAGCCTATGCAAATGTTTGTAAGGTAAACAGGCGTGCCGAGTTGGCGAAAAGATAATAAGGTACCCAGATGAGCATAATATCCTTTGGAAAGTCGGATGCCCGTGAGACTGCTCTACAAAGGTTGAATTTTCGCAATACGGTCAACGTATGATAGCACTTACTGTGTTTAGGTTTTGTCCATGTTTTTATATTACCCTTACTTTCGTTGAACATTTTTACAGCATTGTTGCTTTTATCGACATGTTCAATTTTTTTAAATTAGTCTGTAGCTAGTGGCTAGTTTAACTCAATTTATATCAAATCAATTAAACAGTGAAATAGTAAGAAAGAAAGGTAAACATGTCGGAACTTATTATCTATATTTTAAAGTTGGAAATGTCACACATACCTAGTTTCGTAAATTTTTACACTAATTTGATTTACTAAATGCATTCTGAAAAATATTATTATTTACCTTTTTTCTTGCTATTTCACCGTTTAATTGATTTGATCATACTTATTTCGTAGACTATTTAAATAAATAAGCACTTCAATAAATTCAAGATCTGATCGAATAATTCTGCTGAGCTGGTATCTGATGAAACGGTTCATAAGCATTTGACTTACAGCACAATACAGAGGCGACAAAGAACGCCTAACGACCCCGAATTTATCGTGAACTTTCCACTAATACCGTCATTAAACAACCCTTTGTTTTCGTCTTTGATAAAAACACCTCGGAGTTCATAATTTTTATCTTTCGTTGCTTGAATAGAAACCTCAGGAACAAAAGCAAATACTTTTGTACAATGAAGAAGCTGTCTTTTGTTGAGTACTCTTTCCAAGCTGTTACTTACAGCAACTTAGTTACAGGTGACAAATCGTTGCTATTCCAATCCTCCTTACACGTAGTCGAATAGGGAATTAGCCAAACGCAATAAAACCGAGAGACTGAACTGAAAATTACAGACAAATCCCTACTCTGGTGTATGTCCATTTACGTGTCAAATACTGATCGGCATATTCAACTTCACCAACAGCTGCGTAATTAGTTTCTCATCTAGTTCCTCCTCAGTCTATTATCAGCCTCATCCAGGTTTCGCACATGCGGTTTGTGCGAAAAGTCTGAAGCCTTGCCAAATACTATTTAGCTTTGGATATATCACTTTACTAGGAAAGTCTTAACAAGTATCTACCCTAAGTAAATATATATTTTAGTGGTAGCCAACTTTGCAGTGTTTTCTAAGTGATACAGCACCTTTCAGAGCAAACATTTCCAAGGCTAAAGTAATTCTTTATCTTATTTTAACTTTGATATTGTGCTTATTGACTGATATCATGAAATTATAAAATGGAACTAAGTTATAGTAACTATTACTAAAAGCTTCTTTCACTGAATTATCATTCACAGAGTTTGAACTTATTATAAATTCACTTATTTCAGATAAAACAGAACGTATAAAATATAAACCAGGTTCATAGAAATGAATTCCGTGCTAGAAAATTACATTATGTTTCTGTGCAAAATCCGACGATTTCGTTGCCGACCCCTACCCGGCTGCATACAATTGAATTATTTAAGGGATTATGACATTAAATTGCCCGGGGCGAGTTTAGCGTTACACAACATGAATGCCCAACTCTACTACTGCTACCCTGAGACTACCTCGGACCTGCTTTAACTTCGTACGGATATTTGTGTACCAAATATTATGAAACCATCTGTAACGAAACTGACTACACAATTTCAATGTTTAATAATATATTAAACATAAGACTTACCTACCTTGAAACTTGATGTATCGAGTCTAAGGGAATACTAACCTAGGTACTTAGAATATTATCTACGTTCAGATATTTATAAGTAGGCGCTATTGCTCTACGTGCTAACCATTTCTCCATTTAACAGAAATTCTGCCGAAATTACAGACATTAAATTCCGATTTAGCGTTTTAGGTCGATGAATGGAATGCATTGTAGGTCGCCGCTAAAGTTCTGTATGTTTCCGACGTTATAATGGACAAGGCAACCTTCACTACCAGGTCGCCGTTTGCCAGTTCATTCGTAAAAACGATATCGATTTCCATTAAATTCATACTTCCATCTTTAATTCAGCTTTATGTTCAGGAATGAAATACGCTCAAAATTCACTTTTACGAAGTTTAAATATTTATATCGGAAAGCTACTACACGCTTTATTATTAGGCATGAGCTGAAAATATGCGCACAAATTACATCTTTCTTGATATCGTTTATTTTTGAGAGCATTACGATGCCATTTCACCTGAAAATATCGTAGCGGCAAATGTCTTACGGACGTTTAGTAAAGTTGGTTGAATGTAGGTATAACCCTCAGGAGGATATGTCAAGAGTCAAGACTATTCGAAGGGATCTCCCACAGGCCGAAACTTACATCTTAACTCTTCAAACTCATTGATGGAAGCACTTTGCCCGTAATATTCTCGTAAACAATGCCTACAAAAGGGCAACGTCCAACGATGACATTAATATAAAGGTAAATCCACCATTTAACAATACATAGAATAGTTTCATTCTGTCATTTAGACTATTTTCTAGTGGGTTGTAAAATTATTGCACATAGGCAGTCTCATTAAAAATTTCACGTTTTAACAGGATTTGTAAAACAAACTGGGAATCGCTATTAATTTCGAGTGTAGCACGGTGAAATTAACCCACTTATTCGAGCATAAGCGCAGTTAATTTACTAGATTACCGTTTGTGTGAGACAATTAGCAGTGAGCGAACTTTATGCGCAGCTCTTCGGACAAAAATATTACTAACGTAAAAACTGGAAGGAAAACTGCTAAGTACACTTCTATCGGGCGAGTGAAGCAGGGCAATTACGTTAGTCCTCCCGCCGCGCGCCGCTCAAACGCTCGCCCTTTTCTTTCATTTTCAATCACCATTATGTCGAGGATTCTTATTTTCCTGCTTATTGTAATTGAGATTGTATACGGTGGAGTCCATTTCTCTTTGATGAAAGTCTGATAACATTTTACAATAAAAATACCTAGATACATCTCGTATTTAACTGTCGCGATTTTTTAGGTTTGTAGGAAGGAGAAACAAAAAAGTTAACGATTTTGTACCTAAGTACCTATTGTTCATAAGCACCCTGCAATTTTACCTGAAAGGTATCTTAAATTGGCGAGGTAAGCTGATTCGCTTTCATGAGGGCTAGCCAAGCACTCCTAACACCTTTGCACAAATTGCACAATCCATGCGTTTTTGCATTCCGGGCACGTAAGCCCCGCAAACACAGCTCAGGAGAGAACTCTCGTTGGATGCGATAGGTCCCCGCTGTAATCTAACTGCTTTACATAGCTTTATTTTATACCTCTCGTTAGGCCATTCTATGGGTGCAATATGAGGATTCGGAAAATAGAACGTTTTATACCTACAGATTTTATTCTGATTGATTCAATTCAGAAGATTATATCTGTAAATTGAGATACATCGACTTTCGTTGCGAGGTTAGTGTGTTCGCACATTAAAATTTGGTGCGTTTACTTTTGCTCAAAACGACGATGGAAAACATCGTGAGGAAAACTGCGCATAGTCAGCTCGCTCCATACGCTTCCCGTGGATGAGACCGACTAAGCTGAGAGAGAGAACCAGATAATTTATAAGTAGGTACATCGGTTGCAGGCAACTTTTGTCTACACTAGTCACTTACAGATCGCTTTAGTGGCCTGAAAGATTTTTTAGATGGAGTAGGCTTGTCCAGAATATATACCTACCTTTTTGAATAATTCGTTTTATCTGCAAAAAGACATGCTCAGTATACTCCCTATACTGACCATGTCACGAAGTTACAAGCAAACCACCTAAGAAAATTTGTGCGTCTCCAGTTGTCTAGAGTTCACAACTTTGCAAGAATTATGTCGAACTAGATCGAGTTAATTGCAACTTGCTCCTGTTACGTTGATCACTTGATAATACGGATTTATGATGCTGCTTAATTGTGATACAAGTTGCTGGGTTTATGAGAAACGAGGCGTTAAGGGAGTACAATGTTGCTACTAGGTTTGTGCCAATGAATATTATTTTGGTGTGTATGTTTGCAAGTACGGATTTGTCATTAAAATGTTGATCATTAAAATCAAATAAAGGACAGGTTTCATTTTGGGTTTGCACTACATAAAAATATTGGGGAAAAATAGGAGAATATCAGATAGATAAGTTTCAACAAATAAAATATAAAGATTGTTTACGTTTTTTAAATTCAGAAGTTTTTATAATAGTATTACTATTTTTTATGGTAGACATGAATTATACGTTGAGAAGTAATTCAAAAACCACTGTCTATTGAGCTCTTGTTCGTTTTTTGTTATTGAAAAGGTGCCGTTCGGTTGTTATTATACAATTGTACGTTTGTTCCATGTCGACATAGAGTTTTTAAAATCACGGTCCACAATAATTAATATATCTATAAATCTATCTAGTCGTATCACTATTTCTTTCGAACAAGTGTGGTTAAAGGATTTAAAGTGATGAAATTAATAGAATAGAATATTATTTCGGCACATAACACCATATTTGATTAGAAGGTAAAATACTTGGCATATGTTAGTACCTATACTGAAACCTCTCCTTTACCTATTACCTATACACAACCTATTAATTTTAAAAGTAAAACGAAAGTAAAACGTGGACTTTACCTAACTAAAATAAATTGTTGAAAAAAAATAATATTTTTTTTCATTTGAAATACCTACCTAGTACCCTCTTACCGAGAAATGCGAATGCTATAATCTCTATTTCGCTTATTTTAATGATTTGCTAATAGCTCAGATATTTTAAAGATTTATGTCAAAATCTGAACAAAGTGTGCTAAACTCAGACAAACCCATTACAGAATAACTAGCTCACTTTAGTACGTCACGGTATACGGGGCGCGTTTCTTAAACTGAAAATTCACCTTTGTTATGTAAGAGTTAAAAGCTCTAATAAATACAGAAATATAGGTAGGTAAAAAGTTATGTTTAATATCTGTTGATCTGGCACAATGAACGATTTGAATTATTAAAAGTCTTGTTTGATAAATCTTTTGGAGATAGATTTGCTAGTTCTGTAATTGTATCGTAGTTTATACTTTAGTGAAATAAAGCAGTTACTCCACTTTAGCTGTGGCGCGAGAAGAGCAGATATAAAATTAGGTCTCTTGTTGGCTGAAGTTAATGAAATGCAAACAATTCGCGAGTAAATTCTGCTGATAACCATTTACAAGTCAACTAAGCGGTTATTTCTATCAGTGAAAATATTGTAAGCGCATGCCAGCTTAGTTGAGGTAGTCAGATTGAATTATTCAGTTACAAGGCATTGTGCTTAGTTTGTAGCTTGTCGTTGTGTGCATGCGACCTTACCTTACTACGTGAAATAAGTCTCACTTTTCTATTACGTAATGTTGTAGCGCAGGTTTTTCTCTATAAGCCCTTTAAATAAAAGTAATCCCTTCTTTTTGTTATCACTCATTTTTATTAGTGAATGTCCGTGTCCCGTGTAGTATTTTTCCTTTTTATTTAAGAAGCTAATTATCTCCCTTGGGAGATATCGTTGTCTGTTTTAATATTTGAGAAGGTGTTCGGATAAAAGGTAAAAAAATATTTGGAAATTTAAGACTGACCGCGATGACTTTTGGGAACCCTCGTGTATCGATAATTCAGCTTTCATAACTTACTGCAAGGGTGGATCCAGGGGGTATCCATTGGGGTCATATTGTCCCCTGGGATGGGTCTATGTCGGCTAGAGAGAGATTCGTTAGATTTATTATTGTAATCGAATTGAAACCTGTCTTGACTAGACCTCGACTATATGATTTAAAACCTGGATCCCCCCTCTTAGTACAGTCGCATTACCCACTCACGTACGCTAACTGAACGTGGTCGTTTGTCTGCGTAGGCCGTTTACTTTGTTAGCGGCCAGCGGCGCAACACAACACAACGCAAATTCGTTTCAGCAATCACGGACGTGTACGTTCAAAATCTGATTTACCGCTGATTTGTGGTCAGGTGCGGCTGCGTTCGTGTCACTACATACAATGCTACGCTACATCTACCTACTGACCTGCGTCCATGTAAATCACTGGGTTTGACATGGCGTTTTGTGATATTTTATGGGACCGTAGTCTGACAAGGAAACCAATCGATCGTTCTTCGGTTCGTCTCGCCTGTCTGCCCAGCGTCATACGTAGGCAATATTTACTATGCACTAAAACGTTTTATTTTGTATATTTTTAAAATGACGACCTCGCTGGCGTGACGGTCGAGTGCTTGGCTGAGACGCAAGAGGCGCAGGTTCGATTCCCGCTACGGGAGAAATGTTTGTATGTTCTGCAAATATTTCTTCCGGGTCTGGGTGTTGTAATATTAGGTATGTATTATAAGTATGTATTTACAAAAAAAAAAGTATATAAGTATTCTATCAGCCATCTGGTGAAATGTCCACAAATATTTATCATTTATTTAAAATGAATATTGAGATAAATTTTGATAAATATTTTCAGTTCATAAAAATATATTTATGTCTAGAACTACTTATATATGACACGATTCTTAGTCAAAATACGACATTGAGCATTGAACCTATTATTGTTATTATTATTATCATACCAAAACCATAACTTACGTGCAAGAATTAGGAACAAATAGATAAAATAATATCTAGACTATTACATTATACTAAGATACACAGGGAAACATTAGGTACTTATTGTTTAGTTACTGAGGAAGCGTTCCATCTTGAAAGCCACGTTTACAAAACTAATAAATTATGGTGTACCTACAGTGTGAAATGGACTCCTGAAAATATTATTCTTATCATTCAATGAACATTTCTTTGTTCCAGTAGTTACTGCAAACAGCTACCTTTCTCTAATTTCATCTAATCCATCACCGAAAACCGATTTCGGCCAAGTGTAAAAGAAAGACAGAATGTTCAGCACTATGAAGTGAGAAACGTGTTTCCTGTGCTAGTTAAAAAAACTGTGTTACGGCAAGGCAGCTCTTCCCTCCTTAGGCAGAGCAGACAGGATACATGGTACTAGATAAAAACAAAACTTAATTTTATATTGAAATCAAATAATTGTTAATTACAAGAAAACTACAAAATGAATAAAAAAAACTGGTTTCAATAACTAAAGAAATAATTATTACCTAACTATCAAAATGAAAATCATCTGAAAATATGGTAGGGTTTCCAAGATATAGATCAAAACATTGCTTTTTCAAGAATTTTTTTAATGTTTTTTTTTTTTCACTTTATGGAACCAAAGAAAATTTTCTTTTGGAATAAACTCTTTTTACGGACTTACAACAGAGTTCTACATTAATTTTGGTGAGCAAATCCGCGTTGAGGATGTAAATGTTTTGAACTTTGATTGAAACGAACAAGAATTGGCGTTTATATTTTACATTTCAGAACTTGATTTAATCATTAAAATTCCATGGATTATTGAAATGATCGTAATGATACAGCAAACTGGTGATTTATTAACCGCCAAGACAGTTCTAAGCTTGTTTTGTTCTGAGGCTGGAAGGTATGTTTGCAAACTGTCGAACCTGTTTCATTTGCAAGTAGTTCAAAGACTCAGTTTGGCAGGTGCTTTCAACGAGTCCTAGAGATCGTGTTCAGATCCTGACTCTGACTAGATACGAGCAAGTACTTACCCTCGGAGAGCAGTGAACTAAAACTGGAATGATGAATTGTGGTCAAGCGAAGTTATAGGTACTTGCATAATTTGAGATTAAACGAACTTACCTCAAATCAGCCGTAATATAATTATTTTGTTGAAGTTCGGAAAGTTTTTTATTACCTTCACGCAGATGTTTTTTGCTAGCAGCACTCTGAACTGAACCCATTTACGACAGACACTCTGGCCCTTTTACAATAAGTCCTTTTGTTATCGCCACCTTTGACCACAACGGACCACACGTAAAATACCCTGTTAGATCAACGATTGATAAAAAACCTGCGACTTGACGGCTGATATTTCTTATGTAAGTATCTAGGTTATATTTATCATATTCCTATTTAATATTAATGTCCAAAGTTCTAAATGCCAATCAGAAAATTTTCTGTATTTCTTTAGATGCGAAGTCGGCATTTTACTTAACTTTTTCTTCAACTATCTTGAACAAAAATAGAGCAATGAAAATAACTGGCTAACTTGCAAAAATCATTTACGTAAAAGATATTAAGGAACGATTATTGGTTATTGAGCTAAAGTTTCTTTGTTCGACTTATAATAACAAAGTTATGAACAAATCGTATTTTCACGAATGTTTTGCAGGTTTTGCCGTTATATTTTACTTTAGGTATGCTTGCCGTTATACCTTCTGGTATTCTAAAGGAAAATATGACGGCAAATTTAACTATTTTAGTTACCCAATCATTAGTGACCTACTCAGAAGTGTAGTAAAACTGTGAATTAAGGTTTACGTAAAAAATACTCTGCAAATATAATAGCTATATGAAAACTATTTTTCCTCTTGATTACCGAAAATAATCCTCGTAAACTTTCAAGGATTTCTTTAAAACGCCACAAAGTGGGTAGTTGTAAAGTGAAAGAAGTGGGACACGTGTAGTGCTTCTGCAAGTGTCCCGGGAATATCCTGGAGGAAATTCGAGTTACCCGTCAAACAGAGCCGGTACACAACAAAGCCATTACCACGAGCGAGGCCCAATCTTATTTCCTAAGTTTAGGAATCGAAAAGTCCGCTTGCACGAGTCAGGTACCTACAAAACTTTCCAAAACTTGCTAGGCTATTTATAGCGCTTTTTGTTTAATTTGGATTAGACATTTACTTATTATTTCCCGTGTCTTTCTATTAACATTCTGTGAACGTAGACTTGTGACAAAGTGTTACTTTTGAAAAGATGTGGTTAGTCCGTGATCCTCTAGAGAAATATAGGTGTTTATGATTCAAATAAATTGTAACCCGGTTACTAACCCAAAAGGAGGCCCTTGTAATTAAGGGACCCATTAAAATGAGAAAACTTTAATTGGAAGATAGGTAAAGTTACCTCTATGTTGGCCGGGTGACCGAAAATGAAAGGATCAGAAATTAATTTGGCTGAAAAGCCGTGCTTCAAAATGCCTGTCCGACGCCGGCCAGTGGAATCTGCCGTAGAAATTGCAAGTTAATTGTCATTCGACACCATAAGGTCACGATCGGCATTTTGATTGCGTCCACAAATGGATGCCCAAATCTGATTTACTGTGATTTGCGGCCGCAGCTCTCTAAATATGCATGTCACATATTATCATACTATCACGCTTTTCCGCTTATTTTGCTTTGTACTAGAGCCGGTAATTGAGAAAAGTTCTGGCTATGTTTTGATTTCGTTTCCTGTTTGTACCATACTCTTTACTCGTTTAAAGTTTATTTGTACTGAGTTTTGAGCAAATCAAACCAAGGAATAAAATTTTCCATTGAAACTTTACCAGCCTGATTAACTATTTCGAAAATCAGATTAGCCTATACTTACATATGTTATTTCAGAACCTAAACTATCTACAATCTAAATTTAATCTAAATCTGTTCAGTAGTTACGGAGATACGCGGTAACAAATATTTACACACACAAACTTTCGCATTTATAGCACTTATATTAGTAGGAAGTAGGATTGACATCGACCTGATAAAGAGTTTCAAACAAATCTTATAAAGTGCATGATGTTAGTCAGGTCCGAGGCATAGGTACTCGTAGATAATTTGATTGATTAGCTAACCTTCTTTTAGTTAGGTCCATCGATCAAGGCACAGGTCGGATCAATCTACGTAGATAAAGGCTGCCCGATGAATAAATCAATGGATCGAAAGGAGAGTAAAGGAGTCGATTGAATATATTATCTGTTGCCGTGAATGCGCTAATGTTGGAGAATTTAATCAAAGAAAGGCATAGAAGAAAGCTCTCTCTCGATTTATGAGCAAAAAGCTTCCGCTTTCGATGTTCACTTGATCATGCAGCGTTTTTGAACATATTATTCGTATTAATTTGTATAAAACTTATTCACCTATTTTAAGCATTGTGAGAATTCCATTAAATAAACAACACCTCTATATTTAAATAGGTCCTTAGAGATTTAAGCGGTTGCAATTAAAACAATTATACCTAGGTACTATAAGCTTAATCTACATTACAAGAGATTCTGTTCCAAGGCACCCCAAACAAATTGCGTGTGGCTTAAGTTTATGACGAGGCTTTCAGAGAGATCGCCCAATTTGCCTTTTAGATATTTAGGCTTCTCTCGCTCGAGCGATTATGGCTCATAATATCAGAGGGTCGTTGTTGTAGCTTACTAAAATTTAATTTGTGACAAAGAACGGGTACGGAGACCGCGGAGAGCGCTAGCTCGACCGACCGTGCAAAGTAATGATCACATGAAATCCCAGATCAAGAATTAAGAGCACTTTTGTTTTAGTAAACCGAGCGGAATAATAGCTGAAGTTTTGCGTCGCTATGCCGACAAATGATTTGATGGGCTTCATCAGCAATCGAGAGGGCTCGGGTAATGTTTCGTTTCGGCCTAATGAAATACTTGAATGAAAACGCCGAACCGATGTGGGTACTCTATTGAAATAACATTTTAGACTGTTTTCGTGAGGCAAGTCAGAAACAGCGCTGCAACCTTCTTATACCCTTTATGGGTTACATTTTGTCGGGTGAAGCCCTGAATAGGCGGCCAGTCTCTTTGATGGTATTGAAAGAAAATGCTTATCGCACCATCGCCCGTATATATGCCGAGTGGGTGTCGAATTTCTCTACACATGCTACGAAAACACACTTATCCTTTCTATTTAAACTGTTTTCACATAAGCTCCAGTACATTGAAACTGTTTGCCTGAATCTATGCCTTTTGAAGGCGCCGACAGGTATTTAATTTATTACGCGGCTGCCGTAAGTGTTATATTCTTTGTGGTATTCACTTATGTAGGTACCTACTTAACTATTCCATGAACTGATAATAAATCAAAGGTCCTTTAGCTTAGCTTAGGTGCCTTAGTTCAGCTGAAGTTCATAATTACAATTTACGTCTGAGTAGGACTGGTTAAAGATACTAAATCTTTCTGACTTATTAGAGAGGCAATAACGTCCTTGTTCTGTTATCATGGCACTTGACGCGAATCTTCGGATTAAAAAGTTAATGGTTTGGAAGAAGCCGACGGTTAAAATAAATCGGCGACGTTCCATTTCCTGCTGTAAAGTGATGCGACCTCATGAATCCGTTTTAAAATTGAATTCACGTTATCTAGTTTTTTGATATTAATATCTCCTAGAATGAATATTCATCGACTGATCACATAATTACCGACATAAACCTATATAGGTACTTCCATAATAATATAAGTAAGTTTTTTTTGAGTATAATAAAAAGTTTATAATCTACTTAGTCATGCTTAATGTTTTAATTTCAAGGTGCTTCTAATCATTAAGGTAGGTACTTAACTTACGAGTAAATACCAATTTACTGCGTATCTACTAGGATTGTAAATTATTTACACACGTTCACTGTGTGTGATCAATATTCTGATGGGGGAAGGTGTAATATTAATTAATAAATCTCTTGATAACAATTAACATTTAACAAGCGAAGTTTGGTGGCAACTCTAAATCTCGTGTTTCGACGTTATTTGGCAAATTAATTCTGAAACTTTATCTTCGAACACGCAAGAAAGATGTTTGCTATGGCTGAGTTTCGTACTTGATAATTTGTCGATTTGTGTAGATATGACAATTTCATAAAGTTAAGTAAACTTTTAATACAATTCAAAGAAAAATACCTAAAAATATTCGTTTGTAGACTTTAATCACTTTGCCAAAGTATAGGGAGAATTTAATATTAAAAAGTTTTATATGTATTTTTATCTATGAAAGACGAATCTCATTAGGATTGAGAACAGCAAGCTTATTCCGAATTACATTTCAAAAGTTGTAAACTGTATAGATGAATTGTATTGTTCTCCATAAAAAAAGAACTGGTTAGGTATGTAAAAGCGGCAGTACCTACGCTTGTTGCGCAATAGCACGCAGTTCCTACGAGCTCTAAACTCTACAAAACTGAACTATGAGCTATGACATGAAGACATTGTTACTCATATAGATTATTCTACAGTATAACTTCTGGCTTAAAAACTATTTTGATAAACATATCACAAAAACTCACATGTGGCTGCTATTTAATAAAACTTGATGGATGTTCGAGTAGCAATCGAGAGTACTTATACTCGTAGTGTGCTTCTATGTAGCTGACGTACTTTATTACGGAACCGAGTAAAGACAGTCTCAATCAATATCGACTTTTGACGAGGAGGTGAGTATTTTCACTATTCAGATGAAACTTGTTCTATAACTTATGCCAATGATTAGTTCAGTCATGGCCTGATTTACTTTATTAATGTATTTTCTTGAATAAGATAGCAAAGCGTAATTTTCAACTGCCTGGATCGGTTTTGGGCTAGGAAATTGAGATGAACACGGACTTTATTGCGAAAATAGATAGCATTGAAGTTTTAGGTTGTGCTGTCTTTCGTTTCTATGACCTACTAGTGGTCAACCGCGCCCGTAGGTCTTTATTAAGGCTCAGCGACTTTTGTATTCAGGGCATCAGTCCTATACTATTTAGCTTATCATACCTTTCAAAGTATTAAACCTCAGTTACAAAAGTAGTCACCTATACAAAATGTGCAATTCGCTTAACGGAGTCCAACCTAAAAGTTAATCTACTTTTGTCTGAACAGCTGAAAACCATCGTTCACATTTACTTACATAATATTTGTTGAGGGAAGAAGGTATCCCTTACTCAACAAAACTGGCCCAACCTTATCAAATCTTGTAGCCAAAAGTTCTTTTTATACCTTTTCTAATGTTATCACATCTTTCAGTAATACTGTGCCGCTGTTATCCCATATGAGAATGTTAAGTATCATAAATGTACACGATCTTTTCTAAGAGAGTTTGCGAAAATTTGCATTTTGCACGTTCCAGTAGGTACGCGTACCTACATAAGTATGCTACATTTATCCAGAGACAATAATGCCTTTCTTGTTATTGTATTTCATGCTCAGCTCAAACAAGCTATTGTATTGAAATCTTCGACTCGTCTGTCTGCCTCATTAAATGCTTCATGTTTTGACTTGGATTTGGCGTGACTGTGAGAGAACAAATGTTTTTTGAAGTATTTATACCATTCTCTTCGAATTGACCCGTAATCGTAGCATTTTACCCGACTACGCGCAAAAGGAGGGTTACTAATGTTTGAACTCTGACTTGTTTAAATGTGTGAGATTTGAAACTCTTTTCTTTATTATTAGTTTGCTATGCGTGTGGACTCGAGATAGTCCGTGTATAATTAGATTGAAAGCCGGCTATCTTCGCGCGTAGGGTAACAACCTATTGGCGCAATCTTTCGGCGACAAATTATTTATGAACTGGAGAAGTGTCTGTGAATCAAAATAGTTGAACAATCTTTTGAATTCATTTGCTAAATTATGACATTCGTATACAGTTCTTGAAATGGTAAAATAAAGTGAATGTTTGGACAATATGGAATACATAATATAATTAAAGGTATGTTATTTTTTTCCTCTTACATCACACCTATTCGCAAAAAATATTTGGTTTTAATAATTTGGTTTTTAAGGAGACGTAAAATCATTGCAAAGTACCAATAGATAACAATTTCGCATATAACGTAATTGTTGTTTAAACGATACGCAATTGAGTGTAAAATGTTTGTAAACAGCCCTTATAAAATGAAAATTAATAACATAGTAGGTAAATGTTTGTGAATTCCATTAAGTACCTACCTACTTGAACGTTTCGTTAAGAGTCGAGTGAATTGTAGGGAAAACCGAATAAAATTGTGTTTATTTAGTTAGGTGACCTCTGTTACACACCTGTTGTTATAATATAGATACTTACCTAAATTACTCAGATGACTTGTAGAGTATACAAATAAGTGTTTCAAGTAAGTACCGACTTAGGTACATAAACTGTAAACAATATCCTTACTAATAGGTATTACAAATGTGAAAGTCCTAATGCAGAAATCCGAAGACGTATCAAACCAAAGAACCTACAAGACGTTGGGAACCGCATTGTGGAACTCAAGTCGAGCTGGGCAGGACACATTGTGAGGCGTGGTGATGAACGGTGAAGTAAGACGTTAACTGAATAGTGGTTGAAGTGTGGTTATAAAAATGTGGATCGTCCTCCTATTTCATAATAGTTCATAATAGTTTAAAAACTTCTCCCTCTCTTTTTTCGTTTCTATTATGGTATTTAGGACACCTCTTTCTATTTTCTTGCCGATGGCCTTCTCTACGTCATACCTTTCCCTGCCGAATATTGGGCAATCCGTTAAGATGTGCAGGACATCTTCTTTGCTCGGATCGCAGGGGCACGCCGGGCTATCCTTGCAATTGAAGCGATTCAAGTAATGGGAGAACCCGCCGTGCCCCAAGGGAGTTTAGTTTGGCACAATGCGACTGCGGTGCTCTGTCGCAAACCATGCTGCACCTGCTGGTGTGCCCCCTCTGTCCAAGCACCTGCACTAGGGATGATCTCAACGCAGCTACAGATAGCGTGATTGAGGTGGCCACCTCTTTACTCTAAAAACATTTAAAGAACGAAGCATCGACACGAAAAGAAGAAGCACAGGACCGTGATGGATGGCACAAACAGATGGAGGTCTAAACCCTGTGGGCAAACTCATGCTGTGGATGATGGAGATGATGATGATGAAAGTGTGTTTATACGTTTGTTGTTCACCCATCGATCACCATGATTTTTAGAGATTGTCTATGGACGGACAGTGACAAAGGGTACTTGGGTACTACTACTAGCCGTGTCTTTTGAATCAATGTGGTGGAAGAATTTGAGTTATCACCTCAGCATAGCCGGTTGAGTTTTGTTATAAATAAATGATACTAATTTTTTGATTTCAGTTATTTAGCATGGCCTACAATGATAGTGTGGTCGTTTCTCACACCTGTGAAGCCGCCGTTAACAAGTAGGTATTTTTTAATATTTAACCTGTTTAATTAATTCACGGATAGTCTTTGTATTTTAAATACTTACTATTGTGATTTTGAGTCCCGTATCCCCATTAGGTATATGATATGAATAAATAAATATTTGTGGACATTTCACATAGCGCCATAATCTAGCCCCAAACTAAGCAAAGCTTGTACTATGGACACGATGGCTGATAGAATACTTATATACTTTTTTTTTGTAAATACATAGGTATTTATAATACATAGTTACAGCACCCAGACCTGGAAGAAATATTTGCAGAACATACAAACATTTCTCTCGCTGCGGGAATCGAACCCGCGCCTCTTGCGTCTCAGCCGAGCACTGATATTATATGTATGATTTTTAGATTCCAAATGTGGTTTCTAGGCAAAATTAAAAAACTAAAAGTACTAGTACTATTATTATGCTGTGACGATAAAAATAATTAAAAACTGCAGTTTCACGTTGCCTCCAGAGTATTATGTGCTTATTTTTAATAATTGAGTGCAATCAACAATTTTATTTACAAGAATCGTCTTCATTTATGTTATCACGGTGCAGTATCATGTTTATTGCTGATTTAATAACATTTTTATGTTTGTTTTATATAGCCTAATTATTTATGGAAGCCAGTTATAATAAAGCTGATAAACAAAGTCACTAGAGTAATAATACGAGCTATAGTCGAATATGAGAATGCTAGCGTCAATGAGTTTTATTCAGCTCGTCAGAACGCAATGATTTCCAATTATTATTACGCTGGGTTTCATTTATCATGTTTAAATACATGACAATCTTACTTAGGTATATTATAAATACGAAAGTTTGTGAGTTTGGATGTTTGTGCCTCAATCACGCCTAAACGGCTGAACGGATTTGAATGAAACTTGGAATATACATAGTACATGTACTGAATTAACATAATATAGGCTATTTTTTATCCGGGTACCAAGGGAGCGAAGCCGCGGGCGGCAGATAGTATAATAAAATTTAAAGGTTTCTTTATACCTCTTTTTCTCCACTAGTCACCGTAACATCTAAACGGATTTGGATGAAACTTAGAAAGATACCTTAGAATAAATATATAGGCAACTTTAAACGCATACAACGCGAGTAGAACCGCATGTGGATGCTACATTTTTTTTTGTTAAGAATATATAAGTTATAATTTTATTCATCATCATCATTTTCCTGCCCTTATCCCACTATATGTGGGGTCTGCACAGCATGTTCCTTGCATCATAAGTTATAATTTTATCATAAGTTGCATATTTCGTCAAAGGATTTCACGGCAATTTTTCTTGGAGTTCATCCTTTTGTCTACTTTCAGTTGATAACATCATTAGCATCAATGATATGCTTGATGTAACTCTAAGAGAAATCATAAACTTGAAACCCGGTTTTTGACTTCGCACAACACATACTTGTTATTTTGATGTGCCTACTTATTCAAATAAATTAATGATAGTTATGTTTGTGTCAGTCATAGCTCACTAATGTCATAACGTAGGCGATAACGAAAGCGAACAAAGTAGCAGTTCAAATGTAATAAACATTTGCTGTGCATTCATTCACTCTGATGGCTTTCAAAAGTACATGCATCCGTAGTAAATCGAAAACGTTATGTATTAATATTGCCGACTAAACCCCGTGTGAAGTGTGTTCCTCTTGATAATAACATGATGGAGTATGATTTTAGTGATATCGAGATGGATCGGAAAGGGATTAAGAGGGTACACGCTAGCAAATCATGGACGCCGTTTTTAAGACAAGTGAGTTCATTCTAGTGATATTTTTGCACATTGCTAGTTCCTAAAAAACACGATATTGTACGGCAAAAGATAAAAAAATATATATCTAAAAAATAAATAATAAAAATATATTAATATACTAAAAGGCAGTATATTTAGGTAATCCATTTTTCTGTGATTTTCGTGACCAATAAAACAGTTGTAAAACCATTATGCAATAAATATCTAGTGACTAATGAACATTGTTGTTCTGCCAGTGTTGTCATTTATTACTGCCAAGTGGTAACTCTAGACTTATTTGTAACCTCGTACCATTGGAATTTCTAGGTCTTTTCATATAATTTTTCAAAACTTTTCAGTTGTTCGTCTGCAGCGGAGCGTGGGTAATTTATTTTGTTCTGGGACTCTGTTTCGGCGCCCCTACCGTGTTTATACCACAAATAAGGAGAGAGGCAAATTCCAGTGAAATTATCAGCACTGAAATGGAATCCTGGCTAAGTAAGTGCACTCACATAGTATACTAGCTATTGCCCGCGACTCCATACGATTTAGATTACTTTTATAAGTACATACGTAGTGCAGTAGATAATTTTTTATATATTTTTTATGAATGAGGTAACAAGCTCCTTGACGGTGAGGGAGGGAAAAACTTGAAAACATATACTTATCCATTTATTTTGTATGTATCTACCTAGGTATTTAGAGTAGGTCTGCTATAGGTACCGAGTTTCAAGCAAATCGCACCACGCGTTAAATAGTTCCATATAATGGTTTTTACCCCTTTTCACCCCTTTATGGGCTGAATTAAAAAAAAATCGCTTTACCTTTCTAGCTTTAGCGGTTTCAGTTTGGCGATGATGAATCAGTCAGTCAGTCAGTCAGTCAGTCATGTTAAGCTCTTTTATTAGGTATAGATCGTGAAAGTGAATTAATAATAGTATCTATATAAACACAAAATTCTGCAGTTTTGTAAATAATTTAGAACCTCACAAACGCTCGTTGCTATTCTAAGAAAACCGGAGCACGATATAAAACTCACGAATGCCACATTAATTTTATAAATTCTTGTGTTTCAGCGTCGGTTCACGGCTACAGTGCGTTACCGTTCGTGGTTATGATACCGATATTCACGCAGTACGTGGGAAGGAGAATACCATTCTTGGTAGTGACTGCGAACACAATAGTGGCTTTCATTGTGTTCTACTGGAGCACTACCACGACGCACTTGCTGATCAGTGAGATACTGCAAGGCATGCTGCTCGCCAGCAACATGACGCTGCTTATTGTGATCGTCACGGAGTATTCCTCCCCGCGGTATAGAGGCGTGTTCACGACGATAGAGTCAAGCATTTTCTTCTACGGTGTTTGGGTCGCCAACGCCGTCGGAACTTGGTTCGACTGGAAGAACATCGGAGTAATCGCCTTTGTCGGCTGTGCATACTGCCTCTCTGCATTTTATTGGCCTGAATCACCTTCTTGGCTAGCTTTGAAAGGCCGCTTCGAAGAGTGCGCCGCCTCACACCACTGGTTGAAAGGTTATGACGTCGAGTCTGAAAAAGAACTGGAAAGTTTAATTACCTCTCAAAAAGAATATATTGTTTTCTGTGAAAGGCGAAGAGCGACAAGTTATAAAGATAAATTGAGAAGAGTGGTTGAGACGTTGACTACCAAAGGCTTCTATCAGCCTCTATTGCTTGGATTCGCCGTCATGTCTTTGTATCACTTCTCGGGTAAACTAGTTTGCACTATGTACGCTGTGGAGTTGATTCGTCAAATAACCCAAAGCGAACACACTGCATACATGGGCATGCTGATTTTGGAAGGATTCACTATTTTCGGTATGCAAGTAGGATGCGTTTTGTCAAAATATCTCAAAAGAAGAACACTGCTACTGTTGTTTTCTGCTATTGGCATCGCTTTTCTGTATTTAATATCTTTATACTTGTATTTGATAAAGATAGAAGTTGTGAATGAAAACAAGATTGTATCAATTTTGTTGATGATAATATTTTCTGTCTCTATCAGTATAGGACCGATGATAGTGCCGTCTTCTTTATTTGGAGAAATCATCTTCTTGCGGTATAAAAGTGCATCTCTTCTTATACTTACGTTATATTCAGAGCTGCTTATGGCCACTGTTTTAAAGATGTCACCGCATATTTTTAAGGTGTTCACTTTACACGGTGCCTTTTTCTTTTATGGTGTGTCCGCTTCTGTGTTTTCAATAGTTTTGTATAAGTATTTGCCAGAAACCAAAGATAAAACCCTGCAAGAAATAGAGAAATATTTTATTGAGCGACCAAAGCCAGACAAAGTTGCTAAAGAGTTAATTGAATGAAACGTGAGCTGGTAGAGATATCGCTTACAAATACATTATTAAAATTTAATTTACCTTCCTTCAGAATTATTGAGGGTTGATTATCTTGTTGAAAGAAGGTTTATTCACATCCAGCCCACCTGTCACTTGTAAATACCGTCTTTCCTACTTGTAGGTACCTCATTTACTTACACGGGTAGGTTTGGTACTGAAGTTAACATGTCATGCATTTTGTTTAAACTGCACAATTTGTTCCATCATAGTGTATTATGATAGTAGGAGATTAGATAGTAGTAGTATTATCATAATAGTTTTATTTTATAGTAATAATCAGCGAAAATCACGTAAAAGTTATAAAAGCTTAGGTAAACTATCTTTCTTAGCTTTACTTCACTAAGTATCTAAGTAGTTCTCTCTCACAACCATTAGGGTAAGTACATGCCAGCGACTCGGAAATCCTTTATCAACTGGTGTTCGGAGACAAGTGACAGATAAAATGCAGCTTCAGTTTGAGGCTCCGTTAGATTTATTGATGAGTTTGGGACGATATCGCGGAAGTTGGGCACTTACTTACCATACTGGTGGATTAGTTTTATCGATTGTGTTCTATGTTTAAAATATTGGTTTGTAGACCACGAAGTCGCAGCCTGAATTCGATTTTGCTAACTTTGAAACCATTAATTGAATAACTAAATAAGTACCTCCAATAAAATGTATTTTATTTTCCAACAATAACTTAAAATATGTTGAGGACGAAAACAAAAGGTACCTACCTACATAATTTTTTATTTTGTTTTTGTAGACATTGGCATAAAGCAATTTCACTGTGTTCGTTTCTGTATTAATTTTGTACTGCCAAAGAAATACCGGTTAACATATTTACTTCGATCACAAAGAGATGCATTCTCTCTCGAAAAACAAAAACCGATTCATCAACATGACCTTAATAAATTTAAATTCTCGATCATGGAAATATGCACAATCACTCCAATTCACTCTTTTATAGGTCGAGTCGAGAGGCGAAGAATAAAAATGTATACCTACGTGTTTCTAAAGGAAATTATTACAATAATTTGTTACAACAGTATTAGTTATACGAATATTTTTTTATAATGTTATTATGAATCAGAACATCTTACATACAAAACATTACATTAAGGTAGGTCACCTTTCGGCCGCTAGCTAAGAATGGATGCGAAGATGAGTTGTTAAAAGCAAGAAGAAATAACAATACCTAACCAATTTTAAAACAATTCCTAATTGACAGCTCTGATTAAGTACTAGTACATAATACAATTTGATGATAACAAGTGAAGGTCTATTAGAAGCCATTAATGAATACGTTTACTTTACTAATGTGCATAGGCATGCTCAGCAAATTAGTGTAAGTTTTAGTAGATAATTATTAGTTTTTAACAAGAGCAGATATTTTATCATCCTTACTAAATAATATGAATACCTACTGTTTTTTTAATTTTGATGTTACGTAATACATTGAATAACATATTTATTTATTAATAAATATGCTATGTCAACAAGCAGTGCCGTGTTCGCTAATAATGTATTAGATGTAGATCAAGTTACGTTTTTAGTTTATGTAACTAATAATAAATTGTGATGTCAGATATCCTTATTTGAATGAACAAATAAATAATTAAAATGTCAAAAACTGTCAAATGTCAATATTATATTAATTTCAGACGCTTATAGAATTAAAAAGTACCTGCCTAATTCTTATGTGACATGTGCGGTTGTTAAAACAATTTGAGGGCTAAAAAACATAAAACTGAATAATTCATCTTAGGGACGCCGCGGCTCGAGTCACCGCCGCGTTATTTTTGTTACTCACTCGTATTGTAACTCTAGTAATTTGAAAATCAGTAGAAAGCCTGTTTAGAAAGGGGAGCCCCGGTACCTAGGAAACATGAAAAACTAAAAGTTGTAATTGCTTGTTAATACAATAGCGGTCGAGCAAACGCAATAAAATTAAAAACCCAACAGCCGCAGCGAAAGCAGAAAAATATATTTGTACGAACTTGTAATAAAAGGGCGGATGTTTATTTTAATCACATTAATTAAAATTATGTTACAGGGAAATCTTTTGAGATTCTTCTTGAAAAGCAGGAAGTGCCCAAATTAATGTTCTGTTTGAGTAGGTAGGTTACCCGACTCGCAAAATTAAACCGATGGGTACATCAAACAAAACGATTGAAAAGTGTTTTTTTGGTCTATATTCCTTTTGGCGTTCGTTGGTGGTATATTGAATAGCATTTCTTAGATCAAGATCTTCTCAGCATGTTTCCTTACAGGCAAACATTGTCGGGACCTTAATTATTTAATAATATAAATAATAATTTCAGATTTAATTTATTGTGGGTATGTTCACAATAATGCTAATTCATTATGGACTCAGTTTTGGTGTTTTGGTACTTACCGATTCTACTTAGGTATATACCTATTTCTCTAATCGATTCTACTCTACATATATTAACTGGTATATTGTTGATATAAACAAACCCAATTTTTGACTAATGTGGAATAGGTGGTGGTTTTGAGTGGTTTTACAATTTGCATTTTTATAAATGTTTGTGAATTGCTGACAAAAGTTTGAACTTTAAAACTGTGGATAGCGAGCTGGCCATAAAATTAAATTTTTTACTTAATTTTGTCATATAAAACAGTATGGTGAATGTACGTTTGTTTAGGAAAGCATTGAGGTTTAAGTATAGTATTTTGAACTCTACCGTGCGGTCATAGAGTGGTAGAGTCATGTGTTATGGCTCACATATTTTTACTTAGAGAGCTACCACACAGTTTGCTGTACTGCGAGCGCATCCCAGGGTGAAACTTAATTTTCGCACGTCCGTCGTAACGGAACACTGCGTGTTTGTGAGTGGACAATAAAAACAACCTTTTATTGCGAGGGAACAAGCCAAACTGCGTTATTGGTCTACTACTTATTTATTGTTTGGACCGACGACGTGAGAAATTTCAGCGTAGGTACAATATTTAGGTAAATACGTGTTGAGTGTTCAGTGTAGATCTTTTGATAGACACCCACTTTTTGACGATTTTTGTTATACAACGTGTAACATAATGTCCCTATAAGCCCGAAACGGGGGTGTTCTATACGTCATTGCGAACAACGTTTGTTCAACGACTTTTAAAATTTCAAAGGTTTTCATTCATGAAATGTCTCTTAAACTTTGCTCCAATACGTAACTTGACACAACATGAGGCATCCCTACTTACAGCTGTTTTTTGACCTTTAAGTGTGAACTCTAGATGAAACAGGTAACAGAACAGACACCATTAGTAAAATGCCTACCTACTTACCTAATAACGAGGTGGCTTAATAAGTAATTTCTATTTTTTTTGAAGGCCTAGTGGTACCTTGGTATTTATTGGTAATTAAAATGTAAGGTCACATCACGACTAAAATCCCTAGGCACCGTAAACATCCTTTCAGATCTCTTTGTTAAGTACCTAGTATAGGAGATAGGTACCTTACCTACTCAATTTTGTATCTACCTACTCGGGCCTTAAAGGTATCCTCAGTGGGTGCCAAGGAGTATGAGAGGATGTCTACCGTGCCTGAGGATAAAGCCGTGATACCTACTCAATTTTGTACCTACCTACTCGGGCCTTAAAAGCATCTTGAGTAGGTAACAAGAAGTATGAGAAGAGGTCTACCGTGCCTGAGGATAAAGCCGTGACCCTATTCCACTTTAGTTTTTCCAACGATGTATTATTCCAATATTCATTGGAGCATTTTTCAATGCAATTTTGTACCTACCTACTTGGGCACTAAAGTCAAAGGTTGTGACTTATCTGTCTTACTAATCTTCATTTTCATCGTGAACAGCCTATTTGTCATTGGTTGCATTGAAACAACAACAACAACTAGTGGGATGGCACCTCGCCCTAATTGGCTGTCGGTGCCTTTGCTAAATTCAAAATCCGCAACCGTCAACCGACACCGCACCGCAAGCGTTTGTTTAATAAAATCAAATTGGTTCCGTAGGTTTATTTGTTTTTTACTTTTCTTGATTGAACTACGTAATTGTTGGTAGGTTATTATGTAAGTAGGTAGGTACCTAGTAGCAAATGGGGATGGAGCACATGGTAGCATATTGGTATGAACCCCGCCTTCCCATCCTTAAGTCGTGAGTTCGAATCTATGGATTTTTCGATTCGAAATTTATGTGTGCAATATCAATGCTCTCAAACGGTGAAGGAAAACCTCGTGAGGAAACCAGGCATGTCATAGACGTGTGTCAAAGTGTACGAAAGGAACCTTCAAGGTGCACTCTAATCCTTCCACCACACTGGTTCAAAAGAGCTAGCGACACGGACACGACGACAGTAGTAGTAGTAGTAGTAGTAGATCTATGGTGAAGTTTTTTTCCTTTTTTTTCCCAATCGGTATTTAGTGGGTTACCCCAGACAAGGAACCCTAAAAATTCGGCTTTCGGCAATAGGTACCTACTTTTGGTCGCAAAACAGATCGGTTTTTATCAGTCGCAATTAGCATTCGTTCCTTGCAACAACTGCAACAAGTAATCTCTCGGTTCGCGTAACTAATTAACGATACGATGTCGGCTTTGTACTCAAACGGTGAGTATTATGATATGGTGTTGTGTGTGTGTGTTGGAGTGGAGCAGCACCAAATAATTAATAGCTTAGTAGCGGCGCGTCAGCTCTACAGAGAGCGTTATCCAGGGCGGCCATTGCCATCTTACGGGCTATTTTCTGGGATTGGTGAACCGTCTTCTCTCGGCGGGATCTTTCCACCGGCGCACCAGTGAGGGAAGACCGGGAATTCGGTGGTGTGTTGTACCTACTTCCCTTTGATGGATACCGAGTACCTACTGTGTGTGTCAACAGTGATAAAATTCAGTGATAGGTAGGTATGATGATAGGTACCTAACCTATCACCCTACCTAGTAGGTACCCCATTAGTACCTAGCTTACTAATAAAAAATGACAAAAATAATTTTGTGATTGTGAATGTGAATGTGTACCAGTAATACCAACCTAGGTAGGTACCTACATACCTACCTAATACCTACCATGTCAATTAGCCGTGTTCCGAGCCAACCAAGAAGAAGGGAGAAAAGGTATTGTACCTAGGTCCTTAGGTAACTACCTAGGTAGATGTAGGTAGGTAGTTGTTTTTTTATGTGTGAAAGATATCGTGATTTTAATCTTCGACTTTAATTTCTACGTAGAATTAAAAAAATTGCAAATTCTTACGAAAACTTTGGTGATTACACCTAGGTACTTTTGAAACTTGCCGCGCGTTCAATTGTCTGCGTATGTGTGGGTCCGACGCGATAGGAGGGTGCGCGTGTGTTTGTTACCTACGCAAATGGTAAACAAACACATAGGGTTGTCACAAATTTCTCATGAAATAATTTGTTTTTAATTGTATTGGAATTTCAAATATGATGTATTGAACTTTTGCACACGTCAATGTATTCAAGTGCTCGGTCTGAATACACCCCTTTCGGGCTTATAGGGACATTATGTTACACGTTGTATATTGATCTAGTTTTAAACAGGTAACAACTTACCTAAATACAAAAGAAAGTTCCTTTAGTAAAACCGATGAAGAGAATTTAGAATGCTTTGTAAAATTGGAGAACAATAATGTTGCAAACATAATACTAGGCCTGCAACAATTTATCGTCCACTGAAAAGGTAGGTTTTCTTTATAAGGTTGAGATAGATACCACTTACTGTTATTTATCATAAAAACACTCCGATGGGGGTCATAATAAAGATATAAAAGTGATTTGGTTAAAAGCCGTAAGCTCACGGGTGCTGAGTGCTGGGTTCATGTTATAATTAACGCACGGCAGCTAATGTTAATAAAAGCCAATATCCCCACAGCCGGCTGAAGCCGAAGCTGAAGCCGCCATCCAAATGAAAGAGGGCTTTGATACATGTATTCCTGTAACTGCACTGCGGCATCGGTCTATGGCAAAAAAATCTAGCAACGCGAGAGCCCACTGTTTTCCATTACCGTAATGGAGTTACTTTTCTGTTACATTTTAGTCGCCATATTTTAGGCAAATAGTTTTTTGATAAAGCACATACAAAGCATCAAAATCGGTGATTTAAAAAATAAATTATCCCAGCACAAAGGGAATTCCGGTGAAATATTTCATATAACTTTATCATATTTCCACAACATATATCGCCTCTTCCCTGCGAGGTGTCGGAAAACTAAGCGAAACAATGATTTAGATGGAATGATGGCGGAGGTGGGAAGTAAAAGCTATAAATTTAGACCTAATTACTGCCAGGTGTCAGAGGCAAAGCCGCCATGCCAGTTCTGTCGGTACAACTTTACGCCATAAGTCAACCCCGATAGAGATGAGCGCCACGTAATTATAACACTCACATAGCACACGCAATCTAAACTACACTTCGCGACAACTTTGCTTCTTGAATAGCATCTCAGCATCCATCACTTGAACAACCTCAGAAACCGCGTAGTTTCATGAACTGCGTGAATCTATTTGGTATTTATTTCATTCCACTGTCGAGCAAAGGTCTCCTTCATGGATTTCTAAACATGCTATCCTGAACTTCCTCCCGCCGCTATCGTATTTTAAAGGTATCGTACTTATTCCACTGTTTAGGTAGGTATCTATAAATAACGAAAATCTTTAATCGAGTCGTTAGGTAAAACCTACATTCTAATTCAGTCAAATTATAGAGTCAGCGTATTCATTGGTAGTTGCTATTAACTTCTCTAATGCAAAAGTAGCGTAAATCATTCTGTCAGACTTGATTAAAGCTGAAATACGAGGCTCTGCGGCATCTATTGAGACAAGCAAATAAATAGCCGGCGTCAAAGTTGTCGCAATGTGCTAATAGGCCAAATATATCTTTGACTGGAACCAAAAGCGTACCCACCTTCGAAACAAAAGAAATACAAACGACCGTCCTGGCGTGAAATTAATTCAAAGCGATGGGTCGACTAAAATGTATACAAAGGTAAGCGAAAAATAAAACGAAAGAGCTCAACTAATTTCCAAGGTCCTTTTTAGATAAAGGCCGCAATTGCTGCCCCCAGTTATCCGCGCTGTATCTACAAAGTCTCAGGCTGCACCCTCATTATTTCAAACTTTTTCAAAAATTACGAAATACTTCTTAATGTTCGGATTATGCTGTCCTGGAATCGTTTTGACTTTCCGCTCAAAATTTTATGGCTCATAAAATTTGTAGGTTGATGGCTCGAAGATAAAATATTATAGATATTGTGTTCTGACACGTTAAAGTCGACTGCGTATTTACCGTTCTGAGTGTCTGTCGATGATATAAATGTTGATAACCGGGAGTTAAATCGGCCTATTATAGAAATGAAAATAAAACGTAATGGGTCATTAGGAGTCGGTATTGCCCGGCCGGCGGAGCGGACAAAGCGCCACCTTGTTTCGTTCTCACGCACTTTTCTCCAACTTTACGCGTTTGTGGAAGCGTAAGACCCTTTTCCTTGAACCCTTCATGTGCAACTGAAAAAATAAATGATTATTATTTTTTCCGACATATTGTATCTACTTTCGCCTTTCATCAAAGCCGAAGTTAACTCACGCTTAAACTGGTTTGAAATGAACGACATTCATTTCAAATGATACATATATTTTTATTTAATTACATAGGTACATTTAAATAGTAAATCTGATAGAGCTTTTACTTAACGCAATGCTGGTCAATTTTACAAGCTTTATTTATTTTTATTAATGTTTTCAACAAATCTTATCACTCAATAATACAGGTCTGTGAGTGACGACTTGATTCAATGATGGAGTTACATGTACAGTTGTTTATGTAGTTCGACTTAGTTGATACATGTCAAGTTCCGATGACAATGTAATGGTGATAGGAAACTTTGTCTGATAATGGACATAGGAGTCGTTCAACGGAACTTCTCAGCGAATGACTGAAAATACCCACTCGGGTTTGAGCTCATTTTAATTACGTTGCGGTTACATAACAAAAACTTTTTAGTGATGCGTATAGTAAAAATCACAACAAACATTGTGGCTTGCAAAATGTGCGCGAACTTGTTTTTATTAGCATTATTAAATAAATAAACTGGGTGTTGTGCTTTGCTGCAAGGCCCCGGGCTAATTTGATAAAACAAAATAAAAGCAGTTATCAAGTCGTTTGTTTATCTGTCGGCCGCCGGTGCCGTAAGCGCGGTAAATGACGTGGAAGCTACGTGCGCGGCGTGACGATGTATCGACGAACTTCATAAGAAATAGAAACACAGCATATTTTTGGTGCATAAGTACGGAAGAAGGAACTTCAGCAAATAATCTTCTTCTTGCTTGTGAGCGGTACAACTCAGTCTTAAATATGATTTGCATCAAACTTTGCCATCTTAACTCCATCCTCTGTGGTGTCCATGAGGACTTCCCTTGTGCAGGTGGTAGGGCACAAAGGGCAAACAAGCAGATGAGACATCGTTTGGACAGGAGCTCTCCCAAACATTGGTTGCAAAAAGGGTCGCGATAACTCAATTGCAAGATGAATCAAATCAACAAAAAAACATCTTCCTGTCCTTATCTCACTTTATGTAGAGTCGACATGTTCGATTCCATTCCTTGCCAGTCGTATTTACTCGCTCCATTTACATAATAATTTTTCACAAAAGCATCCGACATCACTTCGCATCATAAACACCTTTGCGTCAGGTCGATGGTCAGGTTGGCCCTTTGCCCTAAAAGAGCCTAGTGACTGCTAATGAAAGAACCATTGTGGTTAAAGGATTAATGAGGGGTAAAAGATACGTGAAGCTTTTTGGTTTCGAGACATGCCAGTCACGCTGTTTTATTGCCATACAATGTACTTACACAGGGCCGTACCCGTGTTTTTCAGCTAACTACTTATATTTGATACTATTAAAATTAAATTTTACGTAGACGTGCGTTTCTAATGGCAATCACAAAGTTTAATATTTCTACCTAATACCTACCTTTCTAGGTATATCCTACTAATATTATAAACGCAAAAGTTTGTAAGTGTGGATGTATGGATGTTTGTTACTCTTTCACGCCTAAACGGCTGAACGGATTTGAATGAAATCTTAGCTTTGACTTTACATTGCTGCATGCTCTCTGTTGTTGTCATGTATACAATTAAATAATCACTTTAAGCTTTATATTTTCATAGAGAGCGAGTGGAAAGACCTCCCAAAAAATATGTGTATGATTAAAACTTTTGTGACTTCTATAAAAATTAGGCTTGTGAAAGGTTGAAGCTAAAAAGGTTAGGTACTCCTATTTATTCTACAAAGTCCATCAATAACCGTCGTTTTCTATTTTGCTGTCTTAGGCATAACCTTGGTATGGGATCAAAGGCGTTCTACATCCTATCATTATTATGCCCCAAAAAGACACCGATTTGGCGCCTTACTGAATGGTTCCAGTGGCAGTTCTTTACCTTTTGGGTCTCTAGACTTTCTCCAAACACGGACACATCGGGAAATGTCGCCAAATGCTTTTTTTCTCACCCTCTTCTATTTGACGCTCAGTCACTGGCCCATTGGAATCAGCGCCGCTGTTGTTGCTGATTGTTCTAAGGTGCTCGCCGATATATTTTTGCCCATCATCCAAACAGGTTTTAGCAATTCCAAATGGTTCGAGTGCTGATTTTACTTCCACTGGCAGCTGGTGACTCCGATCTTGTTTTACTGGCGTTATTGTTGGATCACAGGCGTTCAGCAGTCTGATATGACGTTTCTGAGCGGCATTCAGAATGGTTGGGCAACCATTACGAGGTCGATCAGTAAAGTAACCCGTTCTTCGGTGCCTCTAAAACGTGATTAAATATTTTTTGTGGACATTGCACACAGCGCCACCTAGCCCCAAACTAAGCAAAGCTTGTACGGTGGTCACCAGATAGCTGATAGAATACTTATATACTTATTTTGTAAATACATGCTTATATATAACACATACTACAACGCTCAGACCGGAAGAAATATTTGCAGAACATACAAACATTTCTCCCGTAGTGGGAGTCGAACCCGCGCCTTTTGCCTCTCAGCCGAGCACTCGCCCGCTATGCCACCGAGGTCGTCGATCGTCGATTACGACACAGCTTTACGATTTTACGATACCGAGACCCTGCGTGCTATTTCTCTCGTAATATATAACCAACCTTCTTCATTGAAAGTTATTATTTTTGCTCGCATAGGTAACTGGAATTTTTGAAATGCAAAATTTCCAGTGAAATTTACTAAAATAGCTTTCTGGCAGAAACAAGAATAACCCCCGAATACTCAAACGCGACTCAGAGTTGAGCACGATTCAACTCACGGTTTTTTGACAGTTTCTGATGAAAATCTGTCAAAAAATTGTCATTTGAGACATTCTCAACTTTGAGATGCGTTTGAGTATTCGGGGGTAAGAGTAAAAAAATCATTGATTTCGTTTTATACAAAGAAACTAAGGAATATTATTAATTAATATAAGGATAATTTATTTATTTATTTTCTTGATTTTAAATGATGTATTTGTAAACCAACTGATACTGTTTACCTGAAAGATTACTTAAATATTTTTGCGAATAAAAAAAGTTGAAATTTTTAAAGTGATCGTAATCTTTTTTTGATGTGTGTATTTACCTAATCACGCGCGCAGGTTAAGTTCATTTATCTTGCTTTGATAAGAAGCTATTTGGTTAATTGGGTTTTATCAAAATGTTTTCCATGTAAAATTTACTCATTCTGCTTAGGTAGGTAGGTAGGTACTTCATTACCATAAGAGTGGGTTACGCAACTTGAGCCAATATTAATTTCTAATAGGTACGTAATTTGGTAAATTGACTAATAATCAAGTGTGTGTTATTAACATAGTTTAGATTATTTAATTAGTTAGTGATTGGTAATTGATGGCTAGTTGTAGGTACCTATTGGTTCTTACGTTTCTACGTATACTCTTTAGAATTTTCAAAGGAGGATGGGCGAAATGTAAGGGAGCTTGGACCATGGACAAGAAAGTAGTGCCCGCAGAGTTGACACGTAGTGCGTTTAAAAGGTATTTAAAAGGGCCACATTTCATCTTACAACAGGTAAAAAATGACGAAATAAACAAGGAACAAAGGGCGTATCTGTAACTGTCTGACTATAACTAGATTGACGAAATAAACAAGAAACAAAGGGCGCATCTGTAACTGACTACAACTCGATTCCTCCAGGTTGGATTTATTTGCTGGCAAACAATTATTGTAGCCCTTTTAACCTTTCCAACGCACTACGTGTTAAGTCTGCGGTTGCTAATTTTTTGGGCATGGTCCAAAATGCATTGCAAGACCTTTTAAAGCTTTTTAATTCAGTCCCTCCTCGTCGAGGGCGGTTTTGTTTTTTGCGTTACTGCAACCACTGGCAGCTGGACTAAAAGGATTATATCTGGACCTCACTATACAGACGTACCTACTTTCCAAATCATAACCATAGAGGTACATATATTCTTCGCATGCAGGTAATTATAATATTAATCATCTTGATAGCATAATTAAGGTAGACATAATCCGTAAATCCGAATTTGTCTAGCGCAGCTGGCGGATCATAATCCTGAATTACGAAGTCTCCGGGAAAATTTATTTTTAATGCAAATAAATACAGATTCGTCGCACCTGCCTGTCTAGATGTAGCGAATAATTAAGCAGAACATGAAGCGAAATAATACAAATTACTTTGAGACTTAACTCGAGTTTTAAGGGAACACCTACCTACATTATTTTAAGCAGATTAGGCACTTGACACACTCGCGAGAGAATTAATCGGCGCCACGATATTTTATTCCAAGCCTTGCTTTTTACAAATTGCTTTTACTTATACATTTTTCAATGAGAGATTCGTTAACGATAAAAATATATACTTATACAAAGATAAACATGAAACTTTATGAATATGTGAAAATAAATTTTAAATTGACTAAGGACTTAAAGTAGGCACTAGGTATTGGCATAGACTAATCTGTTTGTCTATGGGGCTACAGACTAGCAAGCCATCCATTTACATTATTTCCTCCGATTTGTCCTGTCTTATAATTAGTACTGAAACGCGACGGGATAAAAAATAGTACAGCATCCATTCGCGGTTTAATAACGTCACTCTTCCGATTGATAGACGTTAATTTCCTAAAGCTATTCGATAGAGGCAAGAATTAACGTCAGCTGTTGGCTTGGTACTGCTTATTAGAAAACAGTCGCCCATTCCGCGCATCTCCATCAGGGCTTCATGATAGTGATCCTTCTTATTATATAAAAAAACGGCATTTTCAAATGGTTATTTCAGTCGTGGAACAAAACGACAAAGACTGCCACAGCGTTGTCCATTCCAGAAGCTCCACAATATTCTCTGAAATAAAATATCTAAATCGTCGCCGTTGTTGTCTCACAGAAATATCTCGCGATTGCAAACGGCTCGAGGTCGTAATTGCTTCTTCCGCCTCTTGACATCATTATCTTTTGCCATTATGCACCGAGCTAAGCTGTGCCACGCGCCAGATCTACGAGTAAACTGGAGGTGGCATCTCGTCTAAAACTTCAAGAACAGTGGAACGAGGCAGGTTTGCCCCTATAGCATATAACATGTTCTTGGCTTTTCTACGCATTTGCGCAATTTAAAACAAAATTATACTCGATAGAAACTAGCCATCGACACTCACCGAATAAAAAACTAAAGGTTTTTTGCTTAACCCATTTAGTTCCACTGTTGGGCAAAGGTCTCCCTCAGACACTTCCAGACATCCCTACTCCCATCACCCTCTTTAGAAGGCATCGAGCTCGTCGCGCCAATGCTTCCTCGGCCGACTCCGACGCCACTATCCCTCAGGTATCCAGGCTGTGGTGATGGTAGCTCGTCCATCGAGTGCTATCCGGATAACATGATCCGCCCGATCCCACTTGAGTTTAGCAACCTTATCGCTGACATCAGCAATGCGGTCATGGAACGTAGCCTGGTGTTGCGCATTCAATCTATTCGTTTGAATGCAAGTATGCTACGTTCCAATGCCCTCTGACGACTTTCAGTTTTGACTTCTGTACCTCGGTCAGTGACCATGTCAGCGCGCTGTATGTTAGGACGGGCAAGATACACATGTCGATGAGCTTGCGCTTAAGTGTCAGCCAGCATCTACCTCGTTCCTACGATTCGTGCTGTTAGACATGATCTGCATCTTTGATCGCTTTATTTGCAGTCGATCTTGAAGGCTTGCCGTGCTCAGTTCTTGGAACATTTATTGAGTTCGTTTGCTGAAGGGCAAAAAAGAAAATATAGTCCGCAAAACACAAATTTGTCAGGCGCTTGGCACTGACATTTATGCCCTTTGTTGCCCACGAGGCTGCCAGCGTTTTGATGCCTCTTCGAGGGTCCTCCTGAAGAGTATAGGAGAGAGCGGGTGGCCCTGCCTAACTTCTTTTTGTATCTGAAATACTGGTCCTGTTGTCAGTGCCTTAGTGGTTAGGCCATACTCTCCAGGGCTTTTAAAAAGAGCTTATATTTTCACAGACAAGACGTGATTTCGATTTCTGATGGTATCTATTTAAAAAAATACTTTCGAATTGAGTCCCTCCTTCTTTTAAGAAGTCGGTTAAAATGGGTGCCTTTTCATCTTCCCTGCTCCATGGAGCCGTCGACAACGCTATTTCCACAAACGTCTCATAATTTATTATTATACACTTAAACTAGCGCCCCGCGGCTGTGCTTGTGTTTATTACTGGGTGGTAGGTACAATGTGGATGGAGTATTGGTGCCACCATATTAGAATTAAGCATAATTGTAATTTGAAACTTTGTTTGAACTTGACCATTCATGTCTACCTCTAGATTATCACGCAATTTTGATCAAACTTATTTTGATTTGAATTTTCGAGTTTTTTTTTTTAAATTGGGTAAAAAAATACGAAAACTCAATTTTCCTCACAGCCATTCAGTAACAGGCTTTCTTTTGTTTTTGCTACTTCCTGATTACTTTGATCTCGGAACAATCAATTGAATGTATTTAGGTATTTTACAACAACCACAGCCTATTATAGCAAAGTCTATGTGATTTGAATCATGTCCAGTCATTAGGTTTTAGTCAAGTATCGTAGTTTCACATGTTCATCAATCCACTTATCAATACAAATACATACATATCTACAAAAAAAAATATAATAAAAAGAGTATTCATGCATCATTTGGCAAGGTTCCAAGAGTACTGGCTGCATTCCCGCGTTGTATGGCTAAACAAACTCTTTGCACTAGGAATGCGCCAGCCCTCTTATCACCTATGGCGTCGATTAGGTGATTTTTTTATAAAAGATTTTGTAGACAGCCCTCATGGTCCTAATGTTTCAATACCAAGTGGCGCAAAAGTATAATCACTCGAGAGAACCTAATAAGTATTAACGCCCCTTGGCGTTTTCGGCTGCTTCAGCCGAGGCTCCAGCTTTGCTTGTTGTCCCACTGAGATGAGATGGCTTAAGTATCAACACATGTGGTATCTCATACAAGGGCATGCCCCCTCTCCTAGGGGATCAAGGTCATACCATATCAGCTCTTTTGCCATCATCATGTCCCAAACCTACAGGTTCAAGAATGCTTGGCACGTTGATATTAGCAAGAGCACGCCTTATATTATCATTTATGGAGCCGAGGCGAAAAAATCTGCATGCACTTTTTTGGCAGACCATAAGTACTGTATTTGTCGACGTTGTTGCCGCATGAACAGCGATAGAGCTCACAGATGGGGGCTCCTAGTCTAAGCCTCAACGCTACCCGAAAAGTTCTATTGTCAAGCAGAGTTTCCATGGAAGTCGAAGGCAGTGAATTACGTATTCTGAATTCCCGTGATCTCCGTATGAAATGATAACTTGTTATTTTCCCATGGTAGGACATATTTTGTTTTGTTTTCTTAAGGTTAGCGTGTGGAAAAAAAGGAGAAGCAAGTTTTGTAGCGTGTAGGTACTAGGTACCTACTAGAGTGATTGTTAGTATACGTATGTAGTCCGTTTTATTCCATTGCTGGGCAAAGGCCTCCCTTCTCTTTTTATTTATTGTTTGATTATTTTGAGATAATTAAAATGATTATTTTTGAAGTTAGTGGGAAGGGATAGGACCTTTCTACAGGAAGATTGTCCGCAACCATGATTTAATCCTTACAATTTCGACATAAAGCTGAGTTAATGATACACAAGAGTCCCATACGGATGGATAATGGTTTGATTGCTCAACTTCTGAATCTGTGGTTTGCTTGTTTACACAACACAACACTAGCTATAAAGCAGCCTACAGTTCCTTTGAGATAGGTTTTAATGCACTTTTTAGGTGTCGCATGTCCCGGGGATATGACTGCGCTGCCAATCATGCACTTTCAAAACTGAATTGGTCGACAACTACAGCGTGGCAATAAAGCTGTAAAGAGAAAACGCTTCAGCTATGTTTGAATAGCATTAAATTGAAAAAATAATAATATATATATTTATTTATTAAAATAATATATATATAATAGGTACCTTAGGTACTTAGGGGTTTATAGTCCTTATTATTAAGCACTTTATTTCAATTAAAATGAACTTGGGTCTTGAACTTAGGTGGGAAGCCTAATTCGAAGCTCTTATCAATAAACTTGATAATTGGAACTTTGAAACTAACTAGTGCAAAATAATAAAATAGCAAGTTTCCTTACTCACATCACTGATAAGTGAGAAAAATTAGAAAACAGTAACCCTGTTTAAGGATATCTTTATATCATAGCGGAGTTGGAAATAGAGATTTAGGAAATCCAGTTGGAGAGTCCTTATTTACGTAATCTGCGTATTCCGATACGAAAAAACTGAAACTTAAATGAAATAGTCAAGTCAATATAGTATCATACAAAACCTATTTGTAATCTTATATTATAAGAATCTTTGTCCTGACTGACTGACTGACTGACTGACTGACTGACTGACAGACAACGCACAGCCTAAACCGCTGGATGTAGAGACTTGAAATTTTCAGTGTAGGTAAACCTTGGTACGTAGGGGTGTACTAAGAAGGCATTTTTCAAAATTCAACCTCTAAAGGGGTGAAAAGGGATGAAAACCTGGAATCAATTTTTGGTCTAAAACTGCACATAACCTATATCAAATTAAAGAGCCGATTTTTCTCATTTAGTTGATGTCATAATTACCTGTAAATTCTTTATTTTTGGCATGTTTTTCATGAAAAATAGAATACTTTATTTTGACATATTATGACAGCGATGATACCTCAGAACAATAAATACATGATAGGTACCAAAGATTAGTAATAGATGATACAAAACATATGTAAAAGGAACTGTCAATGTCAAATTACCTGTGAAAGGAAGCATAAATTATTTCTGGTCTAATAAGTTTCCAATCTTGATTATTCATGGAGTTCTGACGTAATTCTACGTCTGAAAACTAGATGTCGCTGCTAATTCTGATCAAATTTTATCGCGCTATCGTTGCGTTTTGAAAAGTTTACCTTAACTCTCAAAATTTTTACTAAATTCACCAAAATTTCTTAATTTTTAGATTTAGGTATATTTGTTACTCTTTCACGCAAAAACTACGGAATATACTTACATACCCTATTATTCATATTCGTTCGCAAAAGTTAACCATTGCTTAAAGTTAGCCCTGTCGCTGTTTGTCATTATGAAATGGTAAGAGATGGCAATACTTTAGCCATTGTTTAGCGTACACTATATTATAATGAATAATGAGGATAGTAGGTACCTACGTGTGCTGGAATGGGATATAGGGTACTTTTTATCTGGGTACCGCGTGAGCGAAGCCGCGGGCGGCCGCTAGTGTAGGTAATAAATATCTTAATTGATGAATACCTACCTTTAATTTGGTACCTTCGAAGATAATTTCATTCACATGTGTTTTATTCACTTTTTATTGCTCACGGTCATCAAGTGCTATTTATATTTAGAACATGTTTTTAAAAACACGTTACATCGTATTAGGAAATCCCAACGCTTGAGAGCTTCAAAGTCCACAAAGATTTCCGTTGAACATAGGTAATAAAAACATTTCCCGTAGTTTAATGCCTAAGTAATAAGTTATAAAGGATCTTGGAATTTACAGCTGGAGTGAGTTGTACTCGTACCTACATAGGGATACCACTAGAAACTTTAAAACACCGACAAAAACCGGACATTTACTAAAAGTCTGAAAATTTGACGATTTGATTTGATTTTGCCTCGCCACGCACGTGGAAACTAGCATGGTTTAAGTGTAGGTGTGTGCGTGAGCGCGTATGTTTACTTGCAGGAGCACAGTTTTGTGTGGCTTCACTTTTGTTGTTCGCGGCGCGGCGTCTTCTCTTTTTATTTGTTCTGAGCTTGTTCTAAACAAATTTTTGACAATCGACTCAATTTTAATCCTACTTTATTTGAGACTAGCTGTTGCTCGCGACTTCGTACGCGTTAGATTTCAAACCGGGTTTCATGCCAATTGCAACGCCTGTTAAAAAGTTCCAATACAAACTTTGACACCCCATTACACCTCTTTTTAAGGGTTGTTTTGAAAAATCCTGAAACACCTGTCCATTTATTTTGAATTTATAGTAACCTAACCGAGTTTCAAACCAATCGCACCGCCCGTTAAAAAGTTCCTATACAAACTTTGACACCCCATTACACCCCTTTTTAAGGGTTGTTTTGAAAAATCCTGAAACACTTGTCCATTTATTTTGCATTTTTAGTAACTAAGCTGAGTTTCATTCAAGCCAATCACACCAATCTATTAGAACAAAATCCTAAGTGAAATTAGGATTGTTCAAGCGTCGACACTCGACAGACTGAAAAGACACAGACTAAAAATGTACAGACTAAAAAGGTACAGATTAAAAAGCCGGATGTGTCCTTACAAACCTGACCGATGGTAACCCTAGTTGTACATTAATGAACGCGGAAACTTTTGAAGCCACGAGAAATAGTTGGACAACTCGGAATGTATTCGCTAAGTTTTCCACTACTTCTCTAGGTACGGATTAGGTAGTGGGTGTACCTAAACAAAAACAAAGCCGCCTTTGTATTGTAATGCTTCTAAGTATAAAATACAGTCAACTTGGAAGAGATGTTGTTGGAAGTATTGCCAATAATCATAAGTAAATAACGTATTTGTCTAATAATTAAACAGGGAAAATTTTCAAAAAAAAAAATGGCTATAAAGATTGAACTTTAAAATAGTTTTACCAAAAATTTTGTTTTTGCCGTTTTGGCGCTTTAGCATTTTTTCCTTTCCAGTGAAGAAAGTTATTTTAAGTTTACTTTGATAGTTTGAAATGCTTTTTGCACCTAATCTGTAAAGTCCATTCTAATATTTACTATTACGTTTAAAATACAACTTAAATACACACACACCTATAATAAATATTATGTAATATATTTTAGGACCATCACTAGCCGAATAAAATGTTCTCGACGAATTCTGGACGAACGGCTAACTATGGCTGACATTTTAATGGACTTAACGATAGGTACTAGTCCGATATTTTATTAGAACAGAGCTTTTATTTTCGTAGCATTTTTAACTGCAATTTATTATAATATTTTTAGGACATAGGTATGTTTAATATAAATAAGCTTCACTCGCTTATGTTTAGTATTAATTTACATATGTTTAATATAAATAAACTTCACAAGTTTCACTCGTAGATGAAAGAAAAGTGCATGCTACGGAGATGCGAATGCTGAGATGGATGTGTGGAGTTACTAAAATGGATAGGATACGGAATGAGTACCTACATCAGAAGAAGTTTGAAAGTAGCGCCAGTGACAGAGTAGATGAGGTGTAATAGGTTAGCGTGGTATGGGCATTTCATGCGGAGAGAAGTAAGACGAGTGATGAATATGAATGTGGATGAATACTGCTAGAGGAAGGCCAAAGAAAAGATGGATGGATTGTGTGAAAGAGGACATGCGTGAAAGTAGTGAGTACTGAGATGAGAAGTGAGAGAAGATGGAGGAGGGAAACATGGTGAACCGACCCCACCTAGGGCAGGACAATGATGATGATTGCATAGGTAACTGTCAGAGATATGTCGTGTCGGCCATGTTTACCGTGCAGATACAATTTCCCCATACATAATTAAACACCTTAGGATGCATATTTAAAAAATCTTTTCTTTGTGCGCACCTACACCCCACAGAGATTACCAATGCCGAATTCTAGATCTCTGAGTCCAGCAGTTTCGGAGATTTCGTGATAAGTGTGTCAGTGAACTTTTCATTTATATGGTAGACTAGCAGACGCCCGCGGCTTCACTCGCGTGGTACCCGAACAACAAATAGCCTATATGTTAATCAAGCTCTATGTATATTCCAAGTTTCATTTAAATCCGTTCAGCCGTTTAGGCGTGATTAAGGCACAAACATCCAAACTCACAAACTTTCACATTTATAATATAGTAGGAAGTAGGATTGTGATTGTGATTATACACAAATTGTAGGCACTAAGAAAATGCATAAAAAGTAATTAAAACGTATGAACCGTAAATGAATACAAAAATACCTACAGCAATTGATGGCTTTCTCCTTTATTCGAGGTCGGTCAAAAATGAGAACAAAGAGATATGACAGAGGCGCATCCTGTTTCAAAATACCGCAATTTATTTCCATGACGCAGGTAAAACTTGAACTTTTTGTGAATCCCCTTCAATTTGTTGGCTAAGGGTTGATTTACAACGACATGGTTCATGAACAACCTCCATTATTGCTGTGTAGACCTTTTAAAGTTCAACCGGTGACATTTCGCGACGAAAGACAACCCATTATGCAGACAATTCAATACTTTGCTATTGGAGTCATTATGGTAATCATCATGTCTATAAGCGCATGGGCAGTTACTAGCCCAGGAAAACCAATAGGTAATACTCAACATTTCATTTTACTTAGAGCTTACACAACATAAGTGAAAAACATAGACTAAAAAAATTTAATAACACGTAAAAAATATTTTAGTCTGAGAAAAAAACACCTATTAATAAAAATATGTTCTGCTATCGGGGTAAATATCGGAATATTATTTTAAAAAGTATTTTTTAGGAAAACAAAAAACTCGACTGCCTAATATTTATGGAACATACTACCAGCCGCCATAATTATGGGTTACTTTACATTTTATGTAGTCTGCCTGTGTCACTCTTGTTCCAGACCAATCTATCGACACCTTATTTATTTATTTATTAACTAGCTGCTGCCCGTGGCTTCGCTCGCGTGGTACCCGGTACATGTACTATAACGGTGAAAAAGAAAAGGGCTATTTTTAGGGTTTTTCCAGCAATAATTCTAATTTTTCTCGCCGTAAAAACCATCCTTGAACTTCAACGAACATTTTAAAAAAAGATTTGGCCAAATTGGTCCAGGCGTTGTTGAGTTATGCGCTTACAACACATTTTGCGATTCATTTTTATATTATAGATACTTGATTGCACATTGCACAACACATAAACATTGTACAAAAGGAGGGCTTAATGCCTAGGTATTTTCTACCAGCCAATGAGGTGATAAACTGGCGGCATGCGTAATAAAAAATAATAAAATTACTTTAGTTATATATACTGAGATAATATAAAAATACACTTAATAATAATATTAACTACTTTTTTGCCAAAATTCGTCCAGCTGTTTGGGCTACAGCTGAAGCCAAATGAGCGCATACATACATAGGTACAAGTTGATTCGCAGTTGGGTAAAAAATAGGCTCAGGGCTGTAATCCCCAATCATATTAATCCCAAAGCAAACCAGCCTTAAATGCAGGCAATTAATTTAGAAAGCGAACTTTTTGTATTTAATCAGAGTTGAACGTTAACTTTGCTGATGATTCACAGACCGTTTTCATAGTACCTTTTGTTATTATTTTGTTGTGTCCCACTGCTGGGAAAAGGTTTCCCACCCTTTCAAATGTTCGCGCTCTAACGCCACGAATGCATCCAGATTATGTACATACATAATGCCATGGGTTCCCGAGCATCACACAGTTTGAGAGAATGGTGTTTTTGCCGGGAAACCACAGGCACATATTTTATGTAGAGAGATGGAGGACGGACAGATTTACTTTCAATTACTCCAAATTCAAATAGTTTTAATTGTATATATCTAAGTAAAATATATTTTCTAAGTTGAATCTTAATTCACCCCCGAATACTCAAACGCATCTCAGAGTTGAGCACGTCTCAAGTGATGAGTTTTTGACAGTTTTTCATCAAAAACTGACTAAAAAACCGTGACTTGAAACGTGCTCAACTCTGAGTCGCGTTTGAGTATTCGCAGTCGTTACAGAGACGCCGGCGGCGGCAGTTCTGGAAAATTAAAGGACACACAAACTTCCTCATAAAGTTCCGCGTTTATAATATGTATTTAGTAGATTGTAGAGTGTGGTCGGCAGTCGTCGGTGCGATGGAGCGTTCGTGATTGCTGACATTTATCTTTCGGTTGGCTAATTAGGGATCGCCGCGGGCTGACTACTGCACAATGGAGTGTTCCTAGCAACAAATAAATAAATATTTGCGGACTTTTCACACAGCACCATCTAGCCCCAAACTAAGCAAAGCTTGTACTATGGGCACCAGATGGCTGATAGAATATTTATATAGTTTTTTTTTTGTAAATACATATTTATAATACATAATACAACACCCAGATCCGGAAGAAATATTTGCAGAACATACAAACATTTCTTCCGAAGCGGGAATCGAACCCGCGCCTCTTGCGTCTAAGCCGAGTACTCGCCCACCTCGCCACCGAGGTCGTCCAAGGAACAAGGAACGAGGCATATAGCCTCTAGTGTTTATATACTTAAAGCTCGTAATCAAAAATCAAAATCACGTAAAGCTTTCTCGTTCGTTTTATAGCTCATCATGTATCCTATCTATCTACCTAATTGCTTGTTGTAATAAATAATACTTTATAATACTATATATAATATCTAGCACCTACTATACTATCTAAAAAACGCTTAGCCTAAAAACCTAGTAAAACAGTGTTAAATCTCGTCAAATGTCTTTTCTTCTTGAGAATTTGTAGTCATATAAAAATATGAGAAATAGGTAGGTAGATACCTAAATATCCCACAAGTTCATCATACAATAAAATTGTCACAAATTAAGTAGTAAAGTCAAACATGCTTGTGTAAAATAGTTTTTTGCCCTCGCGCGTGTTAATGAAGCCGGGGGGCGGATGTACTGCTCGTAAATACTAGTCCGTTTCGTTTTTCCGTTTCCGGTCGAGTGTTGCCATTACTTCACCGTTACATGTCTTATTTAACCTACGTATATTCGCATAATTCGAAGATATTCATATGTGGTTTGGACGTTTATTTATTGCCTATAAAAATGCCTGCACGATACTCCGGCTTATCGTCATATCAATGTGAAATATGACCGATGTGGCTGTAAATATTAGTTAGTTCAAGTGTTGATTTACTTTCTCAGTTTTCCTTCAGTAAATATACAAGTAGCTATTTCCTGCAAAATATGCTTTAGTGGGAAAATATCAGTAGAAATGCATTGGTATTTATTGAACACTCAATTCTCACATTCAAAGGTTTGGGATTCGTTAGTGAGCTCACATTTGTACGCTGGGACTCATCAGGCAGTGGAGCATTAAACGCTGTAAACTTTATCATTATCCGTATCAGGTTCTGAATGCGAAACTCAGCGAGCGCGTTTTGCTTTCTTACTTAGAAATAAGACAAATCAAACGCATCTTACCTTTTTAAAAGATCTTTATACTTGCTCTTTTAGTGGGACATCTTTTGAACTTTTCATGATTTGATTACATCTCAGTCCTTACTGCCCTAACTGTACGGATTATATTCTCAACTAACTGTCGCCCGTGGCTTCGCTCGCATGGTATCCGGACAAAAAGTAGCCTATATGTTATTCCTATGCTGTGTATATTCCAAGTTTCATTTATATCCGTTCAGCCGTTACGGCGTGATTGAGGCACAAACATACATCGTCACATCCACATATCCGCACATCCTCACATTCTCACAAACTTTCGCATTTGTAATATTAGTAGGATCAATGGTAGGATCATGTTAAATAGGGTCCGTGCTTAAGCGCACCTTCAAATGCTGTCTCGAAAAGATATTACGAAGTTTCCACAATGGAGTGTACCAGCTAAGTAGCCCAGTTGCCTATCGCAATTCTCTAAAAGCAAATTGCAGTGAATTGAGGAATTAGGTACGTCGATGCAATTCATGTAGCCTGGGTGGTCGATGGTATCGCGCGGACCCGTATCTCGGTCCGTGTGCAGTGTACGGTAAGTTTACACCAAATCCGTTATCGGCCGAAGTATAGTCGGACGTCGTCGACCGAACTTGACCGAAAGACTCAAACGTATGCTGTAGATAGTGCGTACATTACTACAACCGACATCGCCCGTTCGATTCCATCGACATTTGAACGGACGAGTTCGATCGACGACGTCCGGCCATACTTTGGCTGACAACGGATTTGGTGTACCTAATCGGAAGTAAGGTTCACTCTACCTATGTGAAGTAATCTACTGATTCAAAGGTAACCGTACCCGCTACAAAGGTAGCTAAATTAAATGGATTTTTCTTAGTTATGCCCCTTTTTGAAAGCTGGTGCTATATGGGTTTATGTTATGTGGGTTTTTAGATTAGGTATAATATCTGGTATTTCTTACTTTTCGTGTTAAGGTTTCTCTCGTGTGTGAAAGTGTGATGAAAGAATTGGTTGAAATCGTTTAAAAGCGTCTCAATGAAGCTCCTTCACTGACCCTCTTCTATTTTTTTAAGCTTTTCTATGTATTAGGTAGGAAAGCTATATTAACAGAAAGAAACAACTAATACAAATATAATTTACAAAATACAAAAGAAACAGAAACGGGCTATCTAAAGGCCGTTGCAAACGGTCTATAGACAGATCCAGCTCATCAGACAATGGAAGCGTGTCCAAGACGATGGCCGCATTGCCACGCTGAATGGCAATACTGATCCGTTGAGCCAAATAAGAACCAGCTTTTGGATCATGCATCGCTTCGATCAGACGCAAGGAATTTTGAAAACGCGGTAGGCACCCGCACCCCACGGACCTATAGGAAAGTAGTTGATTAGTTATTATTATGTTGTCTTACAACACGATTTTTGTTGTACTACGAAATGAAGATTAATAACTAAAAATTGTATCTGATCAGTATCGGTATGAGTATCCAAAACCGGAATTAATGTGATAATTTTCACCACACAAAGCTAATTATGTTCGGGAAGCGGCGGCAGCGGTGGTATTAACAATAGGTTACAGTTACATGCAAATACGAAACGATTAGATTCACTGCGATTGAATGTGGGGATTGATTGGATCAATAAATATGATGGATAATCTGCAATTAGAGGGACGCATTACCGCAGCTGCCATTCAAACCGTCTCAATAGTAGTAAGCAGTCGGTAATAATGGATGTTTGATTGAATTATGAAACACCTTTCGTAAAATTGTTGAACTGATCATATAAAATATTTAAAGTAAGTTTGGACTGTTTCATCGGACATATGCATACAATTTCTAGTATACTTCAATAATTTCTAAATGGCAATATATTTATAATTTAGTTTACATAAATCTGTATTTTATATTTTACTAGCTGCCGCCCGCGGCATGTTAATCCAGTACATGTACTATGTATATTCCAAGTTTCATTAAAATCCGTTCTGCCGTTTTTTTGTGCCTCAATCACGCCGATTGAGACACAAACATCCATAAATCCTCACAAACTTTCGCATTTATAATATAAGTAAGATATTTTTTCTTTTGATTATTTTATGCTCTGTGACCGTATACCTGAAGATATTAAGTATCTAATTTGGCGAAACACCCTTTGTAAGTCATAGCCAACAAACAAATCCCATTTCAATCCTGCTGACTGGACAAGAATGAGTAAACACGGGCGGGAGTAATAAATCTAAATTCGTCCATCAGTGAGCGCAGTGCAGCGTGAAGCCCCTCTGGCAGGCAGGCGCGACACAGAGTAAAGAAGCTATTATGACAGTACAAGCTTCCTAAATATTATTCTAAAAGAGTGGTCTACAGGAGCCCAAGATGATTGAATAGAAGGAAGGGAGGCTACACACAACTTACACTACAGTGAGACACTACAGGCACTAATAGTGGTAGATAATAATAATAATAACACATGCCGAATCGTTCGCAAGTTCTTGCAGGCGAACTGCAATGCCAATGAGGATTCGTCCAATTTATTTAGGTAGGAACTGTTGTGTACTGTGGCGTTGCTCAACCTCGAGCTCCGCATATTATTATGTCGTGCTTGGTCGTGAACAGGCGTTGGTATAAGACGAACGTATATTTAAGAAAACAAAATTATCCTTGTTTAATGATTTGATTGATAATTTTTAATGTAAATAAAGTTTAATAAATAACTGATGGTGCAGAAAATAAGAAATGTTTTTTTTAAGGCACGGCACTTACTCTGTGACCGGCTTGCTTGTATGCTAGAGGACACTACGTGATGCCCAGTTTATTACTTCCCGGCACCGACTGATTGGATAACTCACATGTACATACAAAAACTCACTCAACTCCAGTTCTTAACACGACGGAGTAAGACGGGTAAGGGTTACGTGACTTCAACGTTTATGGTAGCTCAAGGCACTGGTCGGAGCTCAAACTAATCTCGCTAATAAAAATATCGGAGTACATGGCTTGACTTCCTTTCACATCCTTGGGAATATTTCGTATTCAGGGAAACTATATCTCTTTGAATATTGGCAACTCAGAACCATGCTGGGTTGGTAATAAAAATATCATAAGTAGGTCTGTCGTAACCCTAGAAAGTCTTAACAAAATAACCTAGACTAGACTACTATGTGGGTTCCAAATAATGCTTTTACTAAAGTGCTGCCGGAATAAAATAGTTTAGCTTAGCAAACCGCTTTCCTAGAAGCAGTGATTCTAGAGGAAATGACCCAAGACTGCCCACTTACATTTATATATGCAAAGCTTCTAAAGTAAATTAAATGTTCATACTGAGATATTTTAAGCTCCGAAGAAAGCGGAACAACTTTCCGTGAAATGTGATAATGTAAATTTTCTTTTCGTGTTTTAAATGTCCCACTTTGCTCGGTAGCTGAGTTCATGCGCAAATAAGGAGTTTGCACGTACAACCCGTCTTATCGTGAGGCACGTACCACACTTGATGCCTACTTTATTACTGGCCGGGTCCTCCAGGGGCCTGCATCACACTGCACTTCACATTCCTGCTTTTACTCAATTAGAAGAAAGAATGTGAGGGAAACGTCCGTAACACTTCACGCGACGTCAAAATGCAATTCACATGTATCTAAATAAGTATAAAGTTACCTTCATACATAATGTATATGAACCACAATGTAGCTGACCATCTGTTTCGATACTGGAATTCAATTTTAAAGATAACTTCTACACTCAGTTTTGCTAGAAGCTCAACTTTTTTGTTAGGAAGGATATTTTTTTGAATTTTCTCGAAGCGGGGTTTAGTAATAAATAAATCTCAGAAGCAGATAAACGGGGTAATCGAAGCCTTTTCATCGTCTGAATGTATCAATTTCGAATACCTGAGTGCCAACAAATGCGAAGCACGTTTGCGAGATGCCGGTAGGTACTCCTTGACTTCACTGATTGAAAACGAAGAATAAAAACATCAAACATTTTTTTTGGACTTTGAACTCCTGGCCAAAGAACACAAAAGCTTCCTTTTACCGTCGCTCAAATAATGTAATGTGTTCCATTTTACAAATCACAGGAGAACAAATCCTATTTGTAATAATACCTTCAAAGTATAAAAAAACCGTTATGCACGAGCCTTTAAAATTTGAATTTCGAAAGTTTATTCAAAAAGGCAAAATAAACATTTTTGCTTCTATCGGCTGCCTTTCCCCGTTTTAATTGCGTAAATCTTCTTTAGAGAGATCTTTTCGATAAAATCTTTTTTCAGTGACGATAGCGGAATGACGTACCTACCCGCCAAAGTAAAGACGCGGAAAATCAGCTTACTTCGCTGTTTGTTGGTTACATTTTATTAATCAAAACTCAGCAAAGGATTTTAATTCGCAGTACGATTCCGACGAGGAAAAAATTGCCAGCGCACGACAAAAATGAACAAAGTTCCGATTTCATAAAAATATTTTTGATAGCGCAGATCGATTGACTGTTGTGCAGCCCATGTATCAAGCCCGGCCAACGAATAAATAAATATGTTATTTTGCGACGATACAAATAAAGTGAATGTAAAATTAAGTAAGTATCAATGCAATTTTCAGAAGTCAACCTACCCTAATATTGCGAAATGACATTCAATCATTTCCTTATTGCTACGGTTGAATTGTTGTCTTGATAGTACCTAAGTATTCAATGTATTTAAATTAAACGCTTCTTCGTCAATTATGAAGTTCATTAAATATATAATTATGTCAACCGATTTTGGTTTGTTTCTGTTATGATAACGCTTAGTAGCTCTTTCATAACTATGACTTAAAAGACCATTTACAAACATTTCGGTCAATTCTGCTGCGGATTCAGATCCAATCAAGCAGAGCAAACGTACAAAGTATGTAAAAGTAGAGTTTGAAATTTGTGTGTTCTATCTATAAAATGAATAAGCTTTATTTACAGTCCACATGTCCTCCATTTTCAGGAGACGAGTTATTCTCGCAGAGGTTTTAAGGGTACTCCCTCAACGGCCCTGTTCGAGCAGGTGGTGGTCTCCTGGGCAAGGCCCTTCCAGGAGCACCAGGAAGTAGCCCTGGACAAGAAAACATTGGACAACCAGTGGCATTGGGTGGCGCTGAAATACAAGCCTAACCCGGCCATTGTTGCTGCTAAAAGCCGATAAGGAAACTCAAGTAAGTAAGTACAAGAGGTTTATCGTTGGTGGAGAGCACAATACTATAGTACTATTTTTATATAACTGTCTCTATCAGAGTGAATTATGTGTACTGTTGGCGTTGCCTAATAAATAAGATAATTTATATCATGAATAGCTATAAAATGGAATTAAGCATGAAGTAATTAAAACTTGTACATATCTACTTCATTGTACCAGTTTCTTTTTCTATAGGTGCTTGATGCTTAATTTTATCTGCAGACCGATAATATATTCTGGAGATTTGCAACGTGCTTGCGTATAACACTTTGTCATAATAACACAAGCAAAGGTGCCGGAGTGAGCAAACACCTGTGATTTACAACGCTTGTCTTGAACATCTACGGTGTGGGTATGTGACGCTATCATAAAAGTAAATGCGCTTGGTGTACCTTGCGATACCTAGTCTACTTAGTTGTAGGTGGATAAGTAAAATTCTAGCTGTAATAAAAACGACAACTAGATTTAATCATCATCTAAGGGTGAGAGGTCGCAGTCCCACCCGCTGGACTAACCAAATCCGCACCACACTCGACATCATGTCGTAAAGGATCGGAAAAAATGGAAAACCCTAGAAATCTGAGAAAATCCTAATGAGAGATTTCTAATAAGAGGCCCTCAGTAATGAGGAATCGCTGTATAGAGAAAGAGATGCACAAAAAGAGCCTTTGAGCCGCACTTTAAATCCTTTCACCGCACTGGTCGGAAAGAACTGGTGACACGACTAGTGTTATCGGTGATGATGTGTAAACCAGCATGTATCTGGCTATTTTACTTTTTAGAGCGTAGAAATTGACCAAGCTAAGTGGCCAGAGAAATAAAAACGTAAGAAAACATAAACGCTAATAAAGATTAAGTTTTCAGTCCGGCGCCGTCACGGACGGCACACAGACACATATTTATGTTAGAACGTGAAGCCTCATTTAGTGCGAATACTGCACGCGAACGGGCCGTATAAGTAAATAAGTTTTAATTACTTGTTTATTGTTGTTTCTAAGTCAGAAACTGTAGATGTGGTTATCTATTAACAAGCGAAAATGGCTATAGGTAGTTAAGACGGACTGTTTTCAAACAAAATTACTACCCTGATGCTATTTCCTTATAGGTTTCCATTATATAAAATAAAACAAAAATATGTGATAGACTAGTGGAACGACCCGTAACTTTGTCCGCGTTGTCCACAACTTGATCTTCTTGCTCCCGAAGTCTAGCGGTAGCGGTCCCGCCTTCCGATCCTAAGGTGGGTTCAAATCCGGGCGTACACCAATGGAATTTTCTATTCGAAAAGTTTACGTGCGCCAATACTCTTTAAAGACGAAGAAAACATCGTGAGGAAACCGGCATGTCGTAGAACCTGAAAAGTTCGTAAACATGTGAGCACTTGAAATCATTTCACCACACTGGTTCGAGAGAATTAGTGACCGAATAGTAGGTAGATCTTCCCGCTGCGTCCTCTAGGAGGTAGTGCACCCCTGTACTTGGAGGAGTATATCCTGCAAGTTTCATGCTTTTAGGACTTACTTTACGTTTAGGCTATGTGTTTATTGTCTGTCAGTCAGTCAGTAACGAAGCGCCCGTGGCGTAGCTTGCTTAGGCGTTCTTAACTGATCGTTAAAGTTAAGCAATTATATACGCAGTCATAAATTGGGATGGGTGACCGCAAAGGCATTACAAGCTGAGCGCTTCCGTGCTTCAGAGGGCACGTTAAACAGTCGGTCCCGGCTTTTAAGTCGTTAAGCCATGACTGAGGTCTTTAGGCGGCCTAAAAACTCCGTCACTAGAGTTGGCCACTCATACGAACATACATAATAGTAACGTAAGAACTCAGATTGGTAAGTTTATAAATATAAATGCGAGTCAAATAATCACAATCGTCTTACGGACAATGTAGACAAATTATGTGGATCTCTCGACACACGTCCCGAAGGAATTGTCTGGATAGACGTGTAAAAGTAGGGCGGCCTTCTCCTCGTTCCACTATACGGTCTATGCTTTTTAGAGGGAATCGTTATGGATCTGATAAAGGGCCAGGTTAAGAGTACCCTAAACCGACGAGCATGCATGAGGAATGTGATGAGAGTGAAGGAAGCAAAAGAAGTATGTCAGGATCGTAGCAAATGGCGATCCGTGATCTCTGCCTACCCCTATGGGAAACAGGCTTGATTTTATGTATGTATGTATGTTATTTCAATGATTAAACGGAGGAGCGGAGTGCCCTTTAGTGGGAAAGTAAGTAATTTAAGTTTTTATAAAGCATGTTTGGTTTGAAATTGTTTTGCTACCTATTAATATTTGTATGCCTATATTGGCAGGTCAAAATTGTATATTTATGTACCATCTGTTATTATTACCTGGGAAAATAGGTTTGCGTTTGACTTCACTCTACCTGATGTTAAGTAATAGTGTGGTCTATGATGGAGCACACTTACCTAGAATCTATATTTATACATATATGCCATCCATCACGGTTTCGTGCTTTTCTAGTCCATCCACGGTCATCTTTCTACTCGTTAATTAAAAAAATATTCAACGATGAGGTAATTACTTAGGTCTTGCTCAATGTAGATGGGAATTTTTAAATTGGTTCAGAAATCCTTTTGACAACTCTCTCCTATTTTCCCGCTCAAAAGAAAACAAAAACCTGATTTCTCATCCACCACCTTTAATTCGATTCCGATAAAGAAAGCGTTCAGTACAATTAGTACGGGTATTAGCTCAGAGTAATAAAGTTAGCTGTAAAAGCTAGACTGGGAGCGTATAAAAACCGCATTATTTATAAGTACCTATGTGCAGTGGTACCACAAATATTGTGTGCCTCGGCAATTTTCGTCTAGCTTCTGAACTACGAACTAACCCAATGATGATTATGTAATATAGAGATGTTAAATTTTTTATGTAGATACTTATTTTTCAGTTATTATTAGTTGACTATTAGTTGCATATTCGGACAAATTTGGTTTTTGTACAAAGCACGAAGTTTGCCCGCACAATATTTATGGTACTAGGTATTGTACAACAGGGATGCAGAATAGAAAAATATTTTTTTAATTTATTACTAAAACACACAAAGGCACAATGTTCTTACAATAAAAGGTAAAAGGTCTTACAAAAAAGGCGAGGCGTGGCGAGACATGCCAAAGAATTAACACTAGGTGCAGTACTTTTCGGACAGCATGTATTCAATGACATCTAGGCGGATAGGCAATTAAACAAGTCAAAATATATACGGATATGTTCCTTACCCACAATAAAGTACCTAAGTTTATATCGTTCTCGTTTATACGCAATCGCGTAGAAGATAAAAAACTGTGCCATAGTTGTTTAGCAGGTAGGTACGGATCATATAGTAAATGTAGTTTTTGCGAGATTCCATACAGTTATTTTTAAGTCGGTTGTCTTCGTGAAGCATTGTTGGATCATATCTTTATTTATGACTGGTTGTTGTCCGCGAATTCATCCGCATTGAATTTTATTGAGACAAAAGGTAGCCCTTGGCCTTGCAAAACAAACAATCAATCTCCATGGCAAATTTTATCAGTCTCTTCCGAGGTTTAGGCGTGAAACAGGCAGAGCCACTTTCACAATAATTACTAGCTGCCGCCCGTGGCTTCCCTCGCGTAGTAACCGGATAAAAAATAGCCTATATGTTATTCACTGGAATAACATATAGGCTATTTTTTATCCGGGTTATACTGATAAGTACTATGTTTATTCCAAGTTTCATTCAAATCCGTTCAGCCGTTATGACGTGATTGAGGCACAAATATACTCACATCGTCTCGCATTTATAACTAGCTGCCGCCCGCGGCTTCGCTCACGTAGTACACTGATAAAAAATAGCTTATATGCTATTCCAGCACATGTACAATGTATATTCCAAGTTTCATTCAAATCCGTTCAGTAGTTTTTGCGTGAAAGAGTAACAAATATCCGTACATACAAACTTTCGCGTTTATAATATTAGTAAGGATATTAGCAGGATAGCATAGATTACGTTAGTTCAGTTTAAATGATATTGGTTAATTCGGTGTAGGTTTTGGTGGCGCTTGGTAGTTATTACTCTCAGACAGTACTTTCAATTTCTACCGATATTTCATGAAAGCTGATCAGTGGGACGTTAGTTAAAAAGCGATTTTCTTTAATTGGAAATCGAGTTCTTATCTGAGATGAGTGCCGACTTATTTGTTCCGAGACAATATCCGCGAGGAACATAAATATCTATATCCTCATTATTTTATTATCTCTGAGGCTTTATTAAATACGTAGTAGGTGTACTCTTTTCCTTTTTATTTACTTACCTATGGAGTATTATGAAGTTATATTTACCTACACAATACAAACATGATGTTATTATGTGGAAAATATTACCTACCAACTCTTAATAATGTTTTTTATAAGTTCAAGGTTAATACGTTAGTCGAACCCGTTTCCTCAGACTCATTCTTTAGATGTTTATCTGATCCCGGTCTCTATTTCAGCTCAGGGCCGGCTCACAAAGCAAGTTTGGTTTATGATCAAAAACGCCATTTGTCCGGTAGTAGCTCACGGAGATAATAAAACTTTCAGATCACGAACACCGTAATCCAGACTCTGATTTAAAGTGAATGAGTCCGTTTGTGCTCTAGTGAATGCATCCGGCCCTTTTTGAATCGTGACATTCGGCCCGAACCAGCCTGGCCTACCTGAGTCGCGCTTGGACTGTGTCGTCACTGAACACAATTTCTCCTGTTTAAATTAGAACGTTTACTCTTAACCAGTAATTCGAGCACTGGTGGACCACCAGTGCTCCACCAGTGGTGGTCTAGTTGGTAGTGACACCGCCTTGTACAATGTGCAAATGTGCCAATGGATTTTTCTGTGCGAAAAATTTAGGTGAAGGAAAACATCGTGCGGAAACCCGCAGCTTAGTCAGCTCCGCACGTATTGACCATGTCTTTCCTGTGGACAAGGCCGACTAAGCTGAGAGGATGGAATAGGTGCTGGGTTAAGCCTACTCCATCTTAATTCATCCCGGGCACTATAGCGTCCCGTTTGTGAAGGTAAAAGTTGCCTCCTGACGCTGTATAAATCATCTACTATAGATGGTAAAAGGCCTTAGTAGTTACTCTTAACGGTGATGGAAAACATCGTGAGGTAACTGGTATGTTGTAGAACCAAAAAGATCGAAAACATGGTGTCAAGTGCACAAAAAGGAGCCTTCGAGGAGCAATTTAAATCCTTTCAGCACACTGTTTCGAAAGAACTAGTGATAGTACTTAGTATGAGAATATTTTAACTGGTACAATCTTCAGTATGTACCTATGTATGTGGGTATGTAGGTATATTCCTTTGGTTGAAGCTGTAGTCCAAACGGCTAGACGGATTTTTACAAATGAGGTGTCGTTGGATTCGTCTGGATAATGAGAGTGTCATAAGCTATATGAAGTGTCAAAAATCCAACATGACGGCTAAAAGAAGCTATTTTCAATTTATTATTTTGGCTGCCTCGGTTTTTTTCTAGTAGTCCATGGTGAACTTTATGGTTTGAGTGGCTGAGGTATAAATAAATGATTCCAGTGGTTGAAACATCCGTAGCGAGCTCTATTTAGGCTTATCTAGTCGAGTGGCTTGAAATGAAGGACTACATATTTTACTTACAGAATAAGGCTCCCAGCGATGCTCGACTCGAGTGCCAAGCGAAATAAAAAGATAAATGTTATATTGCCAGTTTCAATCTTCAGACTTTTCGCTGCATTTTTAGTAAACTAACTTTTTAATGTTTGTGTTTGGAGTTAAGCCAGGGTGAGGAGTTGCCTATTCAGTAAAGTATTCTAAATCTACCCAGATCAGAACCTGCCTGCAGATCTCGACAATCGACATAAACGGAAGAAGCCTTATTTTGTACGAGTAATATCTAGTAGTGAAAGTAGCTTGTTGAAAGGTGTTATAGGAATATGGGTATTTTTTATTAATAATCCTACTTTATTCTAAATGTGAAAGTTTGTATGTTTGTGCCTCAATTACACCTAAACGACTGAACGGATTTGAATGAAATTTGGAATATTACTTAGTACATACGTAGGCTACGTTTTATCCGGGTACCAAGTGGGCGAAGCCGCGGGCGGCAGCTAGTAACAATATAATACAAAACAATGTACCTGATTAACGTGTCTCTGAATAAATTAAATGCGTAGGTACATTATTACATAAAGGTAACATAACCTACAACGATTATAATAAGGTAAGACCATCTAATGGTGTAAAGAGGCTAATAACATGTTTCTAGGGAGCGTTTTGAAAAATAATGACTTTTGAAAAAATATCAAAATATCGCAGCCACGAAAATAAACTGTTTTGTTTCTCACTTTAACTATCCAATGGTACCAGCTTTATCGATAGCTGCCAAATAGTTGGACAGAATATTTCAATTATTGAAATAATTTTTGAAATGCCAATATCTTGAATTTTTCATAGAATACTTTTTGTTTTCATCATTTTTGCTATCCAAATGGTACCTACTCGTTTTAAAGCTGGCTTAGAAGTCTTGTCATTTTCAAAATGTAAAAATTTGGTGTATCACTTATGTTACAATGTTCTTTGGAAATCAAGAATATCGTCCCAAAATCCCGAAGTACAATATTTACACAACGGTTGCGTAGATAAGTACTAGAAGTTGTCAAAAGTTTGGTAAAGTTTAGAAACCGCAGAAAAGGACCCGCCAAAGGGCAGCCTACACGAGCCGCCTTCCAGCCTTCCAGGCAGGATTATAAGCAAACTAACAAATAAGTCTTACGTTCACGAAGTTACGTAAACAAAACAGGTAGTACGTACAGTAGCGATAAGTATAGGGTGTGTGTGCAATGAATTCTAATGATGCCTATTTGGAGCGCGCGCTACTATTAAAGCAACAATTTCGCGAGTACCTTTGGAAAATTGTTCGTACACAGCAGATAACAATCACACGTGGCGTTACGTGGTCTCGTGTGACAAATTTTATATTTGTGTCGTGTCTGGACTCACAAGATCCCGGTTCACCAATTACTTTTTAAAATCTTCTGTATTGAGTATTTTGTTTTATTGTATTGTAATTGGTAACAAAGTTATGTTCTGATAATTTATACGAACAAGAGTTAGTAGTTATCAATCTTACTTCTTACTTATATTATAAATGCGAAAGTTTGTGAGGATGTTTGGACGTTTGTGCCTCAATCACGCCTTAAGGGCTGAACGGATTTGAATTAAACTTGGAATATACATAGTGCATGCCAGCACATGCACTATGTATTAACATTATAGGCTATTTTTATCTGAGTACCACGCGAGCGAAGCCGCGGGTAGGTAGTTATATAAGTAACAAAATGTCCTATAGTGCCCTTCCTGACTATATCTACCTACCTATAGGAACATCTTTTTGTTCAAATACGTATCAAACCATGACCTTTCTAAAATGTTACCTAAGAGGTATGAAGTATGAGGCCTTCCTTCGGCAGCCTCAAATGTATCGAACTCGGAATGATGCCATAAAATATAATAAAAAAGTTTGTTGTACTGTTTGTACGTGAAACGACGCATTTCTCCAATAAGTTCGGTGAATTATTGTGAGCATTTATCACACATTCAAACTAGGTGAGCACCATACCAACACCTCTACGACCCAAACAAGGAAACAAAGACATCAGACATCAATTCGATTCACAATGGCTCGCATCCTCACTTTGTTTAGCAAAACAAGGGTCTTATTGTGGCCACAAAAATATTCTCTATGTAGGTAGCAATTTAATTCTATTAAAAAGTGCCTACTGAAAATGTTTCTTCGTAGTTGCCTCTACTTTAAAAGATTGGGCATGTATTCTTTAAACCTCATGTAAATTAAACGTTTAAAGTTGAATTATGTAGTACATTGTTGTAGCATCGTAGCTGAATAGCTTCGTAGCAGCTTGCGGAAAACGTCCATCACACACAAATATACCGTTGAGAATACCTAGGTACCTACTTACTTAGACGAATTTGTAGCTTAGTGCGAGCTGTCCCTATATTTCGTTGTCTCGCGGCCTCAAGACAACGCTTAATTATACGGTCGACCACCGTCTTACAGCGCTTACTCCTGCTACCTACACGTACCTACATAGACGTAAGTACGTCCAAGTTTATTGTAGGGCTTAATTAGGGATAATGCATCAAGGTAAGTAAGGCTCATTTGTCAGATTTACCTATACCTAATCACACTAATATTATAAATGCGTTTGTTCGTGAGGGTTTGTTCCCACTTATATCTGTAAAGTCTGAACGGATTTGAATAAAACTGTGATATTACATAGGTCGTGTTGTGGAATAACTCATAGTAATTTATCCGGATAAGTACAAAACGAGCAAAGGCGCGGGATGAAACAAAAAATATTTTGTTTTTGAATTTAAATGAGGAATTAATAATTATTTAAAAATTATATTGTTATTATTTTGTTTATTAGGTACTAGTCACATATTCATAAGCTTACCTGTCTGTTTCTAACTCAAGTAAACTTCTCCCATCCCTAGTGCATGATGGAAAGTTCGCACTATATCCTAGTTTCTGTGTAGTTGGGTGACAATGTCGGTTGTCATCGCGCGAGCAGGTGCCGGCCCGGAGCAGGCGCGGCCCCGGCCCCGGCCCCGGCCCCGCTGCGCCGGACTGGCCAGTGAACATGAAATATCCAGGGTACCACGTGCATGATATATCACGATGACGCCTGTATAATGCCACCAACAGCGCCGTTTTATTCAAAAGTTTGACTCGCAGAGAGATTTGTTATTTTATTACGGTGGTCGGGAACCACTTGCGCCATGAGGCTTGACAACCCTTTTTGTTTTAAAATGTGTTTTATGTACTACATTCCTACGTTAAAATAGTAGACTATGAGCAATTAAAAAAGCTTATCACATTAATCATAATTTTTTTTTGGCTTTTTAATTTGATGAAAAACTTTTCATCAAATTAGTAAAGGTTTAGTAGAAGAAGGTTTAGTCTTCGAAAAAGACATATTTTCAAGCTACGATGAATTAAAATGCTCTTCGTTGGATTTCTTATTTCCTTACATAACTCTCAATCAGGTAAACCCATGTTATGTAGATATTTTGATCTTGTTACATCCTAAATGTGTTGCTGGCAGCAATCACCTAAATTGATTTTCATTCGTTTCTGTAAAAGGATTTAGAGGTAATCATCAATTTTGAACAGCCCGTAGCGTGTGATCATTACAAATTTAATTATTTCAAGATACAGATGCTATGGATCACACAGTTTTTAAATTATTCATTGTGTCATATTCTTTCGTAAACTAATGCTTTAGATATAGTAATGACATTGTCAGTAAGTTTGTCAGTTGAATAAGAAGATCCTATTTGAATAAGCTAAATAAATTCCGCTGCGTGGACCCTCCTTGAAATTGCTTGAATCCCTTTAATATTTTAGGTCAAGAGTTTCTGTCCTGGCTTCGTTGAGATTTCGGCTGGAAGATTTATTTTCTAATATCATGGTATTACCAAAATGTTTTAAACATGAGGTAGGTATTATTTATTTTAGGTTATAGGTCTGCCTCTTGACTTATATTCGGGTGCACAGAGATAAGACACCTTTACATTAAAATAAAATTATTAATTAATACTATAATTATTAATAATCATGCCAAGCTTGACATCTCGTATACTTATTACTTGTTAGCTTTTCCTAGTATTATCATAATTGCTATTCAAGCACCAACAATATTTGCCGACGCATTATCCTAAAAACCTGATTACTGATGCAGCTGAACTTAATCAAGGAGTTTCAAAATGGTTGAACGTTCAAAATTACCTAATCTACGCCGACGCTGTAGCCCGGGTTTAGGCGCGTCATATGCAACATAGAGGTAGAATAAACCATAGAGCGCTATTATAACATACTAGTGGAATGCCTCACGACTTTGTCCGTGTAGCGTTCTATTTTATACAAACTTCATCTGTGCGTTGATTGTTAGTCAGTCAGTTACCTTTACTTACAGGACGCTGTAGGTAGGGCAGCTGCTACTTTTTAAATGGAGTAAACTTGCAGTCGTACATAATGCTCCACTTGTACTTAGGTATTTATTACTAGCTCGTGACTTTGCCCTTGATTTTTAGACACAACAGATAAATCTTTCCCCAGGTTGCAATGTATCTTCTAGATAAGTTTTATCGAAATCTGTTTTGCGGTTTAGCTATGAGAAGGTAACAGACAGATAGACAGAGACTTTTACATTTATAATAAGTATTAGTATGGATTTTACTAGGTCGTTTGCAAAAAAAAGCACTATAGAGGCCTATTCGTCACTTTCCCAAGATGTGATTTGCCTCTCCAACTTGGGTTAGTATTCTCCAATATCCCGAGGGACTGTGAACAGCCGCTCTATATTGCATTTACTCTGAACATATTCAGTGCATAGTGTGCTGCAATATACATCATGTAAAGTGCTCATTTATTTAATGCTCCATTAAACTTAGCTATTTTATGAGATGGTCTTTAATGATAGTATAAAGCCTTTGGGCTTTATCGGCCGTTTATTAATTTATGACATATTTTTTCTGTTGCCACTATCCCGGTAACCACGACATGCGATTTTGTGAAGTTAATTTTAATTATAGCAGCGGTAATGTCGCTGCGTTTTTGCGACGGGATTGTTACAAAATCGCATTGCGCTATTACTGGCAGGGATTTTTGCGTCAGTTAGGAGGGCCTTTAATCTGTACGCAAATGTACCTACAGTTGTGAAAAATATAGGCCGAGCGGCAACCATATTTAACTTCATACCACCAACAGATCTAACGAAGTGAAAGTGGGGTAAAAGTATCTTAGTGTTAATGTCATGTGTGAATCCTGTATTTTTATTGCAATCGAAGACTAATGTGTACTTATATGGCTGATTAGTGGACGAAATAAAAAACCAGCGTAATTATAATAACAATATATTCTTTATATACAAATCAGCATTATAATACAATGTAGAGCGCTACACAGTACACTAGTGGGTATGTGTGGGCGGTGGCGGCGCTTCTCTTCAGCGCCTCCAGCTCGCCCACGTCCGGCGCTTCGTCGAAGTCTCCTACCTCGTTGTACTGCATCTCTTCGAACTTGCCGGACAGGGCTGCAACAACGAAATTAGAATAATTTCCCAAAAGAGTCTAACATCCATCAGTTACAAACATAGTTCTGACCCCACATTAGGATTCTGTATCGTGAGTATTAATACAAAAAGTATTCTATCAGCTATCTGGTTCCCATAGTACAAGCTTTACTTAGTTTGGGGCTAGATGGCGCTGTGTGAAATGTACACAAATAAAAAATAACTATTTCTTCTCGTTTCACTATTTCTTTCAAACCAGCATGGTGAAAGGATTTAAAGGGCGTCTCAAAGGTTCCTTTTTCTCACGATGTTCTCCTTCACTGTTATATTATTGGTATACCGCAATTTTTTCAAACAAAAAAAAACATTGGTATAGGTACCACCGGATCCGAACCCGGATTCGATCTTAGGATCGGAAGGCGGGGTCACTACACTACCACTAGACCATCAGTGTTCTCAGTCAATCATTGATAGTCATAACTCATAAGCCAGGTTATAAATGAAAATAAAACCTTATGTACACGTAAAAGTTTTAGTATTCAGTAATCTTCAAAAATAACACTCAACAGTCACATTTATGTAGTTTTAATCCTACACTAGGATTCCCTGTACCGTGGGTATTAGAAACTACGAGTACCATGGTACCATACTGTGATAGGTTATCAAAAGTTTAAGTACCTAGGTGCTGTCTCTAAAACAAGTAATATTTTTTGTATATTTTCGCGTATTTAGCTTACAGTCTGTGGTGGCCTTGTCAAATAAATAAAAGCGGGAAGTAAACAAAATGTTCCAATTGCCATAAAAATTGTACAAAATTAATTGTTTTTAATTGATCGCGTTTCGTACACAGATTTACCTTTGTCATCAATCTAACGTATTCCAATCGAGGATTGTCCTTTGTTTTGTGGTACGCTAATAAAAAAAAAAACATCCAACAGTCACATATAGTCCTGACACCACACTTTACTATTACCAGTGTAGTGGGTACCAGAAACTACGAGTACCATGGTACCACAAAATCCAGACCCGGAAGGATTTGCAGAACAAGAAAACATTTATCCCGCAGCGGGTATCGAACCCGCGCCTCCGGCATCACAGCCGAGCATTTCGTTACGCCACCGAGGCCGTCGGTAAATGTGAGAGCCTGTGTAACAAATATGTGGTGAGTAATAATCTAGCGAAATTCCACGACCAAAAACTATTTTCGCCCAAAAAGGCTTTTGCCAGCATAGTTTGGGATGCACTTCGATCAAAGTGACATGAAAATACGTAACTCCACACAATGCCTCTTTGTATATTATGTAGTTTGTTCAGCATTCAGAGCAGTTTGTATGTATTTACATAGTGCAATACGACACTGAATGGTGACCGAGATGTGGTTATAACGGGTGATTCATTTGGTGTTACATTTTGAAAACATAACATAAATAAAGAAAAATCAATTGAATCAGTCTTTTTGTTATTATATGAAAGAACGGTTCTTGACATATACTTTTAAAAGATATTTTCTTTTAAATGTTGACCGCCACTGCGATTGATTTGGTTCATGCGGAACCGTGATGGATGTCACGAACAGAGGGAGGCCATACCCAGCCCAGCAATGGGTATGTCCCGATGTGGATGACGATGATGATGAATACACACAAAGCTGTTGTGACGATTTAAAATAACTGCTGTCCTTATCAAGATGTGATCTAAAACCCGGTTCTAATGTTTTTCTTACGGACGACGGATCGTTCAATACCATAGCAATAAACGAATCGAAAATCGCCATACGTTTGTCAGAATAAGAACGTTCACATTTATTTTCACATCAGTACTTTTTTTACCCCGAGCATGTCGTAGAAGTCGACTGAGGGATAGTATCCTCTCCAACATGATGAGATACAATAAGCAAGTATTCCCAGGGAGGGTTGACGTCAGGCAGGCGGCCGGTCATAAAACACCTTAACCAAAACTCTTACAGCACCTTACCCCACATAGAGTGGGATAAGGGCAGGAAGATGATGAGTACTTTTCTTTTACCTGGTAGGTACACTCTACCTGATGTTAAGTAACAGTGTGGTCTAAGATGGACAACGCTTACCTAGAAGGTACCTATTGATTCACGATTTAAAGACACCCATATTACCACCCATCATGATACATACATTATTATCACGCCCGTATAAACATAAGAAAACTTGCAGCCACTTCTGATTTAAACTCCTAAGATGGAAATGGTGAACCATGATGACAGATGATCAGCCCATCATATCATGTTCTTTGTAAATACATACAAAATGTTCTAAATTAGTTACCGGTTCTAAATTTGCGGTGATCCCAGCCTCTCCATTTAAGTATCAATATAAAACACTAAAATGGACTCAGCGGATGAAACCAGAAACTGGCTAAAACTATAGAATCTTGCTTCGAAATATCGAGTAACACGACGTGGCCATTAACGCCTTCCATTGCTTAATGTTCGTACGGGAAACTCAAGTTTCAACTTCAATTAAATTACGTAAGTGTAACGTGTTCTCGTTACAAACAATTTTATCCATCCTTGCGCTTCTATAGGTAGTGTGTAAAACAATTAGATATGTATGCCTCGTTATAACACAATAAAGACTTTATATTTTTACAATAATTGTATTGAAACAATTATTAAAAAATCCGACTGCGTAAAATGATGGTATCATAGTACAGCTGCGATATTTAATTATTTGACATATGATGATGATGATTAAAGACCGAATTATATGCAACATAAAAAACCGAAATACACATGCAAATATGCAAAAAAAAATAGCTAAAATATACACAAAAATTCATAAAAAGGGCCAAAATATGCAGCATGAAATAAATAGTTAATATGTCGTTTTTTTATTTTATTTTAAGAAGTCAACGATAACAATCTAACAAGTATTGGCGTGCGTATTTTATATAAAATATCAATTACAAAATATATTTACCAATGAAATTTAAAATTTAATTGTTATACGACATAAGTACCTACTGTTCTAAATGTTCCATTGTGTCTACGATCGCTTAATAGCCGCGTGCTTAGCGATCGGACGTCTCTGATGTCACTATGTGAGACATCTGAACGATGAACGAGATCGAAATCGAGCGTAAATATGCATCATTTCAATTTTTTTGCTAAATAATAAGAGGAGCTAAATAATCATAATCCGGTTCTCTCTCTGGTCTACCTAAAAATGTTATGTCATATAAGGCGAAATGAGACTCCGATAGGTCGGAAAGAATTCCGTAGGTTAATCGGGCTGAGATGATGATGATGATTAAGGCAAAATGAGTAAACTATAATCTGGGTACGTTTTTTTGGTTCTTTTCATGTATAAGTTTCTGATTTGGTACTTACAATACAATTTGATGGTTCCATCTGTGTCACCAAGTGAATTTTTGGATATGCAACTGTACGTCCCGAATGTGGATCTACCCACTTTTTTAATTTTCAGCCTCATGTCTACTTCGTAGCCTCTTTCAACGGCGTTGATTTCGAACCTTTTATCCGCTGAAAAAAAAACACATAAATAAACGTAATTTATTGTTTAATATTAAACATAAAAACTTTAATTAAATATGGAAAACTGATAATGTAATATTTTTATTATTTTTAAAAGCATTCGGCCACGGCTTCGATGGCATACATGATACGTGGATAAAATCTGCCTGTATTTATTGGCCCATAAACTGGATACCACAAATACTGTGCACCTCGGCAATTTTCGTCTACTTTCTGAAATACGAACTAACGCGATGATGCCATGTGTAATATAGAGATGATACAATAATTTATGTACATACTTATTTTTTTTAAAGTGTTGGTTCAGTTATTATTTTAGTTTCATTATTCGCACAAATTCGGTTTTCATACAAAGCACGAAGTTTGCCGAGGCGCACATAATTTGTGTTACTACTGTACTTTTATGAAAAAAATCGTGTTGACCCGTCGCTTTTTTCGGTGATACGTAAAAGGCCAAATCAAAAAACGTACATACGAACGCCTATTCACTCTTATAATAGGTATTAGTAGGATAAGATATCATAAACAAGGGGAATACTTTTTGTACTGAGTTTTTGCTTTATCAGTTGCCTTCCCTTTTCCCCACTTTATGTGGGTTGGCACAAGTTATCTCAACTCAGTGAGAGTTGAGATAACTTGTGTTGTAAACCTTTCTTACTCATGTCTTCTTTCACACAGTCCATCCATCTTTTCATTGGCCTGCCTCTATCCAATCCTTCCATATTCATATACCTATCTCTCACACTTTTCTCGTCACATGGCTTTCCCTCTCTTAGCCAAGCGTGGTTTCTTGCCTGTATCTTCCACGCTTGGTCGCGTTACGAACAGGTGTTAATGCCACGTAGATTTAAGACGTGTCCAAGTGATCCCCATCATTTTATGGAATATTTTTTTTGACTTTGACTTTGACTTTCATGACATGTCCATACCATGCTAAACTATTGCTCTTCAACTTATATGTCACTGGCGCTATTTTCAAACATCCTTTTACTGGTGGTCTAGTTGATAGTGACCCCGCCTTCCGATCCTAAGGTCGTGGGTTCAAATCCAGTCGTGTACCAATGGATTTTTCTGTGCGAAAAATTTATGTGCGCTATACCAGTACTCTCAAACGGTGAAGGAAACCCGCGGCTTAGTAAGCTCCGCACGTCTTGACCATGTCTTTCTTGAGGACATGACCGACTAAGCTGAGAGGATGGAATAGATGCTGGGCAAGCCTACTCCATCTTAATTCGTCCCGGGCACTACAACGTCCCGTTTGTGAAGGGAAAAGTTGCTTCCTGACGCTGTATAAATCATCTATAGATGGTAAAAGGCTGTTGTTGTTGGTAAAAGGCTGATGTTTTTACTTACAATTTGATATGATTTGATCATTTATCGTCCAGTAATTGATAGATCTAGGGAAGGCTTCAGAATGGCAGTCTAGATGTATTGTGTCGCCCTCCTTCGCTCCTACTAATTGGTTTTGTATTGTCATTATAGGTGGAACTGGAATAAAAACACCAATTAGGAAATTATCTAGAAAAGTTAACATACATACATACGCAATAACACGCCTATTTCCCATAAGGGTAGGCAGAGACCACGGATCTCCATTTGCTACGATCCTGACATACTACTCTCGCTTCATTCACTCCCATCACATTAACAGTTACCAGTTAAAAAACAGTTAACAATTAATATATTCAAAAACAGTTATGTTCTGGGTCAAAGAGATTCGAGAAATAAATAAATAACACCCAACAGTTCTGACAATGGTTCTGGGTATTGTAGTACCATTACCAGAACACCCAGACCCGGAAGAACATGCAAACATTTCTCCCGTAGCGGGAATCGAACTCGCGCCTCTTGCGTCGCAGCCGCGCACAACAAACCTACGTCATGATACAGTAGTAGTATTTGGTAAATCTGCTTCTTCTTGATAAAAAATTACAGTAGTACCACAAATATTGTGCTCCTCGGCAATTTTGGTCTAGCTGTAAAATAGATATTATGTAGATACTTATTTTTTAAAGCATTGGTTGAGTTATTATTAGTTGACTATGAGTTGCATACTCGGACAAATTCAGTTTTTATACAAAGCACGATGTTTGCCGAGGCGCACAATATTTGTGTTAGGTACTACTGTAAGTAACACTTGTGTCGCTGATTCTTTCAAATCAGGGTGGTGAAAGGATTAAAGTGCGCTTCGAAGAGGATTCTTTCGTGCATTTGACACATATTTTCGAACTTTTAGGTTCTCCGACATACCTGTTTCCTCACGAAGTTTTACTTCGCCATTTGAGTAGGTACTAGGTATAGCGTAGATACTTAATTTTTCCGAACAAATCAATTCATTAATGCACGACTGGGTTCGAATCCACGACTTTACATCAGAAGGCTTAGAAGGTAGTAAAGCAAAATTATAGTAACTAATTACTGAAGTGCTTCTGATTTCTAAGCGAAATTCCGGGCGGTAAATCAAATCAGCGAGTTGGAACTCTTGGAACTAAGATCTCATGCAACTAAATGCATTAATTCTATCGTAGTGTCATGCAAAACAGCCTTGAGAATACAAAATAATCTTAAGAATAAGCATTACAGTGGTTTTTGAGAGATTTTATAAATAATTGTAATAAATAAACTTGAACCATGAGTGACTGCAAGTTTTCTTATGATTACTTGTGGCTCTACCCACCCCATTAGGGACACAGGCGTGATTGATAATGTATGAATATATTTATGTGATTTCAAAGAATGAGTTAAAAAAAGTCTTTGAGAATTAGCCCTTCCCATACATTCGTATCTAGGTAGGTACTTCGTAAGTGTATATGCCAATTAACGATTTGATTAAGGGTAGGATAATTAAAGCTAGTTAACTAAGTGCAATTACAGCACTAATGGACTATAAAGCTAAATACCTACATATAAAACCCTAAAGCAACTTTACTGGCTACATATATTGTATAAGCTTTCAAAGTCTACCTAGAGTTATCCTGTGATTTGTATTATGGTAAAATAAACTTTGCAAATAGTGTAACTACGAGTAAGATGAATTGTAAAAGCATTTTTCAAGATTATTAACATACATAAATAAAATCACGCCTGTTTCCCATAGGGGAGGCAGAAATCACGGATCTCCATTTGCTACGATCTTGACATACTTCTTTCGCTTCATTCACTCTCATGACATTCCTCATGCATGCTGTTTAGGGTGCTCTTGACCTGGCCCTTTTCCAAAACGTCGCTGATTTGGTCCAGGTACGTGCGCTGAGGTCTATCCCTGAACATTAACGATGTATGAAACTCAGTATCAAAGCTTGGTTTCATTCAAAATATTTGAGTTGTCTTGGCAGAGAATTATTGTGCGGGGGCACTCAATTTTTTGTTCAAGAAAAGGCTATTAAATAACAACTGAATACTAAAATTTTCTAACGACGTCAAACAAAAGGGTATTTTAAGAAAAAACAATTAAGGCGTGTTATTCTTCCAAAATTTTCGAAGCTTGCGTATAAATTAACCAGTAGTCAGAAGTTTCCTTATCAAGAAAAGCTGCAATAACTAAACAGTAACACTGGTCTACCAAAACAAATAACTAGTTTTAAGTAATGTTTCCACCTAAACTAGACTACAAAAATGTTTGAAGCTCATTATATTAATTAACCAGTAGCCAGTAGGTACTCGAACAATAAAAGTGCAAAATTGTTTAACACTATCCTCAATGTTCTCAATCACAAAAAATGTGGTTTCAAAAGGTTTCAAAAAAAAGTTTCAATCAATGTCTACAACGAAATTTAAACTAGACCATAAAAATGTTTGAAGTTTAGATCAGTAGCCGGTTCTCAAACAACAATCATACAATTTTTTTATGTCAGAAGAAATAAGTAGTTAGCCAGCTGGTACTCAATCAATAAAAAAAATATAGGAAATAAATGTTCTAGTATCACATAAAAACTATTTCGTCGCTTCTGAAAATACAATCAATGTCCACACCTAGCCAAAAAAACTGTAAAACATATTCTAAAACTAGACTACAAAAATGTACAAAGCTTACATGTAAATTAGCCAGTAGCTGCAATAAACTTACAATGAACAACAAGCATGACTCGCTTGCTCACTGAGGGCGGCACGCCGTTACTGGCGATGCACAGATAAGCTCCCATGTGCAGTCGTGAAACCTTCACTAACTGCAGTACGGATCCGCTCACTGAATTGTCTGGATCAAACAGAATATTTAAATACAGTAGTGAATTTATTCGTGGTTCAAACGAACTTCTTGTTAGGGGTTTAGGTTTAGAAAATTAATAGTAAACAAGTTATGAATATAAAACAGACTGAACTAAAAGTTCATGTGTTTATTTGTTTGTATCTCAAAAATTGTTAGTAATTATTATTTTATTGTTTTCCCTTTAGTAGTGTGTCGTTAAAAAGTCTTCCGTTCACTCAGGGAATTTTTTTTGCCCTTCAAAAATGTGTTGACCGATTTGAATGACTTTTTGTAAGTTTATAAAGGTCAAACGGTTTCATTCATTGACAGTATGGTCTCGGGCGTAAAAAAGCTTAAAAGTTTTACGTTGTTAATTAATCTAGCTACTTTAACCAAATTTTTTTTTAGATTGAAATTAACTAGATTTTAAAAACCTCTGAAAAAATATATGTAAGAAAAATTTGTAAGCTAAATATTGTATTCAATAACATTTACAACAGACATTTCTATTAGTAACATTACAAGCTATTTGAGTAAATACCTTATCTAAATAATCATTGCAATCACAATGATAATATCAGTTTTCATGTAAAATAACCAAACAGCTTCATACAATATCCACACTTAGTATCCTGTTCCAGGTTTCGTTTTAAAAGTCGGCTCTTTCAAGTGATAAGTACATATTATCTCCTAACATTAACATTTACGTCAAAAACTGCCATCGACCACCTTAAATGGCTGCCTTTTAGCATCAAAATGTGCAGGTAAGTATACCTGGTTCACATAATAGCGGATTTCTGGAGCATTATCTGAACGTTGCTCCACATTACAAACAAATAGAAAATAAAGTGAGGTTGCCGTCAGATCTAGCTGAGCACCTATAGTGACCACTACTACCTGCTTATTCAACTTGACTTTTATCATCATTTATGAACATGTAACGAGTACTGTATTTTTAGTGAAAACTTAACTGTATACCTTTTTATACATTAAATGTAAACTAAATTGCTAGTAAAAAGTCTCTAAATAGTTTTTTTTTGGCATTTTAGTCAACACAATAATTTTTTGTCGACTTCTTTTTAAGCTGACCACTAGGTTACAAGACGATGCGTTTAAAACAAACGAATTTAAACATATTACGGAGGCGACCTCATAACCTTAGCTACGACGACTATCGCGTAACCAATGCGGCTGCCACCTTACTCTAGATAAAGGCATAAGTTCCTTCCATTCTGTCAAATTCACCATACGCAAATTACCTGAGTTGTTCAGCTATTTCTGGTGCCATACAATATGCAAACCAGAAGGAGGTCACTTCCGATACGGAACGTCATAACTATGAGACAATTTTGTTTATCAGCTTTCTACGTTGCATTCTTGGAAAATATGTCTCATTTTGCTTTTAACTCTACTTTCAGAATATTTTGCTTTTTACTGAGCTTTATCATTCTGTCATCAGTTATAGCTGTGAATTTGTGAATCATGAATTTTATTCGACAAATGTTAAACTAATTAATTTAATAATACTTGGAATTGATTGGTTAATGAATATCACGTATTGAACATTGATGTGTGTTTTAATTATGAATCTAATATTTTTGTGGCTTTATTTTACGCGGGTCATTTTTATGGTTTATTTTTGTCTTTATTTTCATTGCTTTGTATACGCGGTAAACGTTGCACATTTCAGCATCAATCATTAACAATATATTTTAGTATGTTATAAATAAATAAGTATATTAAAAAAATCTACCTGGGACTTTACACGTGTATGTTACTCAATGATGAATGATGAAGAAGAAGCTAAGGATGATTACTTAATGCATCGTTGAAGTTGAAAGTGAGCGATATATCGCCCGCCTCCTTCCTCACACCAAGGTGGGAATGGGCACGCCGTGCGCGGCGCAACGGAGAATCACGTTGGCGCCCTCTCTTGCAAACTGACTTTACTCGTGAATGTTGCTCAATGATATATGATGAAGATGAAGCTAGGGATAATTACTTAATGCATCGTTGAAGTTGAAAGTGGGCGATATATCGCCCGCCTCCTTCCTCACACCAAGGTGGGAATGGGCACGCCGTGCGCGGCGCAACGGAGAGTCACGTTGGCGCCCTCTCTTGCAAACTGACTTTACTCGTGAATGTTACTCAATGATGAATGATGAATGATGAAGATGAAGCTAGGGATAATTACTTAATGCATCGCTGAAGTTGACAGTGGGCGATATATCGCCCGCCTACTTCCTCACACCACGGTGGGAATGGGCTCGCCGTGCGCAACGTAATTGAGCGTCACGTTGGCGCCCTCTCTTGCAAACTGACTTTACTCGTGAATGTTACTCAATGATGAATGATGAAGAAGAAGCTAGGGATAATTACTTAATGCATCGCTGAAGTTGGCAGTGGGCAGTAGATCGCCCGCCTCCTTTCTCCACACCACGGTGGGAGTGGGCACGCCGTGCGCGGCGCAACGAAGCGTCACGTTGGCGCCCTCTCTTGCAACCTGATCGCTGCTCGTCGGGTAATCCAGTATATCTGGAGGCACTAGATGGAAAAGGAAACATTCATATCTTTAATCACATTTATTATTTTATCTATAATAAATAAAAACCGGCCAAGTGCGAGTCGAATTCGCACACATAGGTTTCATAGTCATATTAAAAGACATGTCTTATTAAAAAGTACATACCATTGTACATGTACTTTTTAATATGATTTCAACTCTATATACATACATATGAATGTACATAGAGCGTGGGGGAGCATAGGGTATGATAATATGTATTATCACGCCCGTATCCCTGATAGGGTGAGCAGGACCACAAGTAATCATAGGAAAACTTGCAGCCACTCCAGATTCAAAGTCCTAAGATGGATATGGTGAACCATGGTGACAGGTGATCAGCCCATCGCCCATAAAGATTGTTAATCATGTTATAGAGAATACTATCCCTTAGTCGACTTTTACGACATGCTCGGGGAGAGAAGCAGCTGGACGCATTCTATGGTTTTCTTTACTCCCAGTCCAGCAGAAAAGTAAATACGTAGAGATTTAAAATAAGTTTCCCTTTTATTTCTTTATTTAATTTATTTTTTATTATTTGTTGTTGTAGTGGCAATAGGAATACATACTTTTAAAATTTCAACTTTCTACCTATTACGGTTCATGAGATATAGCGCTCTGAAAGACGGACTGGACGGACAGCGGAGGCTTAGTAATAGGTTCCCGTTGGCACCCTTCGGGCACGGAACCCTAAAAAGAGACCGCATTGGAGAGGGAAAAATGGAGGAAACTGTATTATTGCAACAGTCTCTTTATTAATCCTTACTAATATTATGAACGCTAAGGTTTGTATGTATGGATGTTTGTTACTCTTTCACGCAAAAACGACTTAACGGAATTGAATGAAACTTGGAGTTAGAGAGAACTTAGAGAACTTACTTAAGAGTCTCAAAAATCAATATGGACGAAGTCGCGAGCAACAGCTAATCGAATATAATTAAGAAATAACATGAAAATATTTGCCATGTAATGTATTATTTAAGTTTTAAAAGGATATTTTTTGAAAGCACAGTTTCCGATTTTTAACTTCGGAAAAAAAAACTCAATCACATTACGGGTAAAGATACACACATTCCAAATCTGAAGTTTAAGAAGTAGGGTTTCATTCAGCATTGATCAAAAAATTACCTGACCCTAAGCCTAGGTCTAAATTGCTTGTACCCGAAATATTTCAAGAAGATTTAGTTGAGGCATTTTTTCCTGCACATAAAAAAGGTAGGCATAGTGGAATACAAATTAGATTTTATAGTCTACAAAGAGTTCCGAAACGTAAAAGATTGATAGATATGGTCGTCAATAAATTTAGACTATTTTTTTGGTATTTTAGGCGCATTCATCAAGGAAAACCGCAGATTTGGTTTGATCATCATTTTATGAAGTTTGAGAACTTTTTCGGTTGTTCAAATATGGCCTGACAACTTACCCACAACATCTAAATACGCTGTCTGGCTCTTCATAGGGTCGGTATTGAGCTGGCACATGTACCAGCCTCGGTCGGATTGCCTGACGTCGTGGATGTGCAAGAACCAAACTCGGCGATCGCTGTGGTTCACTGCGATGCGATGGTTTTTGGTGATGACGTGCGTAGCTATCGTCAGGATCGTCTGCGTGTCCACGCGTAGCCACGCCACCTACGCGATAACTAAATTAATGTTTTTACTGTTCGCGAAGTCGAGTAGTAATTGCTTATTACAAAACTTGAAACCATTTTCAAGAGATTATCGGACTATATAAATCACGTAGGTACAAACTTATTATGCCACACATTGATAATGCAAATTGTGTAGAGGTAGACCAAAGAAAAGATGGATGGATTGCGTGAAAGATGACTAAATGAACTTGTGGGACAACTTAAATTATAAAGCTATATATGCATTGTCATGATCATAGTGTTCATGCTTAAACTCGAACTATAAAACTCCACGAATTCGTCTCAGATACTATAGCAAAATAAAACCGTAATACTGCCTCAGTAATCTCTTTTCAGTTCTTTTCATGCGCAGATCATGGATGGCCTTTTTCTAAATCAAAAGATATGATAAGCTGCCAGATGGTGCACCTGGCATGAAGCAACTTCGCGCATAAAACATTTTATAGTGGAACGGCGGAACTGCACAAAATCTTTATTCAAAAAATTTTCAAATACTTCTACAAATATGACGAATAGCGAGCAAAGTTAGTTCTACCTACTCGATTTTATGCGATGTTGAAAAGTTTCACGTTACGTTTAGGTTACGACAGTATCAATGAATTTTGACTGAATTTTAATGTTTTCACTCAACAAAAGTTATTTTACTCTTGATTAAATTATTTTCCAACTCTATAAAACCGGTTTCAACGTCGAGGTCAGAACCTATACTTAAATACACGCCGTGGGAAATGAGCAATCGTTTTACTTTTCAATTTGGTATTTGATTACTACCGATTGAATCTTGAATTTATTACGCACCCTGAAGGAGCCGAGGTCATTGACGACGCAGGTGAAGACCGCCTCTCTGCCCAGCGATACCGTTAAATTGTTTAGGCTATCTTCGAAGCGCGGAACTTCTGTAACAATCACACGTTAATTTTAATTACTTACCTCCACAAACTGAGCTCGTTATTTTTAAGTGCAGCTATAATCCTGTTTACACTAGATAGGTAAATATAGCGCGATATCGCTCTGAAAGGAATAAGGATAATTTGTTGACTCAGCTAGGATCCCGGCTACGTAAGCGGGGAAGCAAAATGTAATTGAGGAAATGCTCTTCAATATCAATATTTGTATCTTTACAATGGGTGCTCTCTTAATGTTTTTAAAATAATAACATGCACATTTAAATTTAAAAACATTATGTGAGTATGAAAACTGTGTATATAAATATAATAATGTTTCAGTTTTATTGAGAACAACGGCGTTGGGAACATAAAGCAGCAACCAATCTTATTGAGTGTTGTAATTAAAGGAGGAAATTTAAACACCGAACGATCGGACCGACTCCATTGCTAATTACTATCGAGTAAATGTTATCATTACAGAATTAACGTGAAATTGTACCGATAGGTATTAAAACGACCACTCTCGGTTTTTCTTTACGGTAAAGTATAAACATTAAGCACTTAATTATTTCAATTTGCAGCGATTTAATATGTACCTATACAGGGTGTAACATTTAGATCGGTCAGTATAGGCAAGTCTGTAACTATACATACAAAGATCTGTTCTTAGGAACCATGCCATCGATTTTAGTGACAAGAAAAACTGCATTGAAAAAAAGGGTTGTCATTTCGAACATCTAGTTAATTAAATTAAAGGATAAATGAAATACAATGCATTTTATTCATTTTAGATACCATAGTAACATTTACTGCTTATGACCTACATAATCGATATCCGAATAGAAATAATGTAAGTTTTATTTTTCCTTTTTTTAAATCTATGTATGCAGTTTTCCTTGTCACTAAAATCGATGGCATGGTTCCTAAGAACAGATCTTCGTATGTCTTATAGTTTCACACTTTCCCATACTGACCGATCTAAATGTTACGCCCTGTATACATACGCATCAGTAATCGGTTAGATATGAATGTCGGTGCAATAGTTTGTCGTATAATAGATAAGTTTTTTCGAGGACAGTCGCATATATAATCTAAACAACTGTAGAAGTAGTGTAATGCTCTTAAACGGCTTGAAGTGTTTATATTGCATTAGAAGACAAGTTTATCTTGTGATTTTTTATTTAACTTTTCTGTTTCAATAATGTAAAATGAGTTAACCGTATTTTAGAATTGAAAAAGTCCAAAACGGATGTAGATAGAGGTACGTGCGGCTCCAAATGTCAATACTTATAAATGATAGAAAAATATGACGCATACTGGTCGATAGAGAAAAAAAGCGCTTTCGCCCAGTACATAAAAGTAAAATTTGAGCAAATGTCACTTAACGGCATTTTAGTAATCGGACGGCAGAAATGTTTTCATAACAAAATTAGTGATCTCGAAAGTCGATTGTTATTGTCACGAGTATATTCTCTCACGTACACGCACGAGCGCGCAGTCCTAAGCATTTATTGTGCCTAGAGCAAATTTGCTTGCGGGTCGCAATATCCAAGAGAACGGCCTCGGGGGTGCTATCTTGTTTTATTTGCGCTCCGCAGCCGATAATGAACGTTTTTCTCTGTATCTTTCCAGAACATTCAATACACAAGGTGCAATAAAAACAGCATTAGCAGCCTACTCGAGATATTTGCCAGTTTCGCCGTCGCATAATGCAAACAAATAAACATACACTCAGCGATTTACAATAAAATAGTCTATGCTGTACATATAAGGTTGAAGATCATTTGATCAACATAAGGATTAAGCTTAAATAAACAATAGATACATTGATAGCCAATAAAATGTTAGGCAAAGTTTTACGACCTTAACGTTTTGTGGCCAGTTTGCTGGTTTACCATAGATATAAAAGTCAAGAATAATAATGAGTAAACATATAAGATATATTAAGATAAACCTTTTGTAATTTTGCAAAGATGCGCCGGGATACAAAATTGGGTCAGCAAAAACTAACTATATAACGTCATATTACCCGACAAGGAATTTGTGGATGAAATATTGTTGTGTTAGGCGGTACAAGTACCTATACGTTCTTCTTGTTAGTTTTTAAAGTAATGAGAAATACTTTCCACCGGAAACAAAAAGCCTTAAAATTGTAGTAACAAAACTGTGAAAAATATGCTATTAGCGTGTTAATTTGTCCCATCGTAATCCATCGAGCTCCACATCAATATATTTACTATTCACTTCCAAACAATTTTAGGAGTTAAGACATGAGAATGTTCCCTTAAGAAGCTACAAAAGATGATCTTTATCGTTTAATGGGTTCAAGGAGTGGGGTGAACCGCCGGGGAATATTTATGTTGAATATTACCCCTCTTCAGAAGCTCTAAAAGAAAGTTTTAAATGCTTTATGCCGGTGCTTGTGTGGCCGATGCTCAGATGTTTTATATCGCATACTGTCATCTGACGGCTGTAGGAGACTTTTTATTGTGCTGGATTAGGGGAAATCCATTGTTCTATTTGTTTGGTCGCCGGCGGGAACAGGCTGGCTATTGTTTTTTTCAGTGGACGGCAATTTGCTTTGCTGCCTCAAATGATATCTGTCGGTTTATAAAGTGTTTGTTATACAGAAGTTAACAACCTAAATATTATATTTAAGTTGACTAAGAGATAGTATCATTTCCAACATGATGGGCCATCTATATGGACGGTGGGCTGATCACCATGGTTCATATGGACTTTGAATCAGGAGTGGCTGCAAGTTTTCTTATGATTACTTGTGGTTCTGCCCACCCAATTAGGGATACGGGCGTGATAATATATATGTATGTATTTTGTTTAAATAACCCTACTAAATTCTTAAGATAAATATATAAAACCTACAAAGGTGTTTTAAATTAAGCTTAATTTACAATTTCATAACTAGCGGCTTATTGAAACCGTAATAATGAAATGAAATAAATATACCTAACAAGAATTTACCATTTTCATTTAGTTCATTATGCACAGGTTTGATCTCATCCAATTATAGGTAAGCGGGGTCCGAAATATAATCGTTTTGTCGAAGTTCGCTGGGATATTTAAATAAGGCGAGTCTTTTGATAAAACTTATTAAAACAAACTCACTCAGCTGGTAGATATTTACAGCGGGAATTAATTATTAAATGGTAAAGATAATATTTTTTTGCCTACTGTTGTTTTACATGATTGAAATACTTAATTGAAATAATCACTATTACCTGCAAGTAGATATAAGGAAAATTCATTTTAAATTAAATAAATATTCAATGTTTGCAATAAATAATGGAATTGTTACAAGCAAATGTTATATTATTCGTCATAACAGCTTGTTTACAATTAATGTTTTGTAAAGTACTCTACGTACACCGTCGAAAATTTATTTTATTATTAAAAAACTTTTTGGCCAATATTATTTACGAACTTTATGTATTTGTGCTTTGACTGACTGTCGATCAGCGACAGTCTAACTAAACCAAAAGCCCAAGAAGTACATTTATATAACTTGAAGTTAATCCCTGTTCCTTTTATGGGTGTACGGGAGTACTAAAAATGAATTTTGGAATTTCATATTCAAATAGTTAAAATGTTGTATGGGTTTTAGGGTTTGTTTTTAGGGTTCCGTACCCAAAGAGTGCCAACGGGACCCTATTACTAAGCCTCCGCTGTCCGTTCGTCTGCCTGTCCGTCGTTTATAACGTTAGAAGTGTTATTATGAAACGTACTGTGTTTTATTTCTGAGGTGTACAAAATAATAATGAAGTGTACAAAATGTCTCTTGGTCTCACCACAGATCGTGCAGTGTAGCAAACCAGATTAAAAGTACTTCTGCGGTTCGCCTTTAGCTGCACAGGTTTTTACTACGAAAACCTTTTATGCAGATCTCTTTGCATTTAAAATAGACAGAGGAAATAATTCTTTCTTAAATATTTAAATTATTATTTAAAGCTAACTCTGGATTCTCCGTCTTAGTTGCTTCTCTTATTAATTTATAATTTCCATCTGTAATGTAAACACGTCGCGTATTTTCCGTGTGGTTCCGACGAGCGGAAACCATTCGTTAGATTTGAAATCACAATAAACAAAGCTTTCTGTTCAGATATGAATGAAATAGGAGGTAATGTGTAGAGCCGCGCGTGGGGTCATGGCGCTGCCGTCGCGTCGCGCCGCGCTAATTGATTTTATATGAGTTTTCAGCGTTTCGTGGAAATAAAAATGTGAAAGCTAGGACAAAGGAACAGGTTTATTCAACAATTTTATGTAATTTGGATCAGTATTGCTATTCAGCGTGGCAATGCAGCCAGCGTCTTGGGCACGCTTCCACCGTCTGATGAGCTGGATCAGGTGAGCTATCTATAGACCGTTTGCAACGGCCTTTAGATGGCCCGACTGTTTCTTTTGTATTTTGTAAATGATATTTGTAATAGTTGTAAGTTTCTTTCTGTTATATGTTTAATTTTGTGATATGTTTAATTTCAGTGATCACCAAGTTGGTAGTGCTTTCTGCAGGAACCATTTTGAACGAGGTGGCTCATTAATATTACTAAACAAACAAATTAAATTTAAAGAACGCAAAGATATTATTCACCTGACTGCAGAAAGACACATAGAAATAGCCTGCGTAGAGTTGGAGCAGTTCATTGTTATAAGCGCTTACAGCCCGCCTTGCGCCTCCTTTGATGTTTTTGAAAAGGTTATGGAAGAAACTATGTTCAAATTGTCTAAATCTAACAAGGAAATTATTGTATGTGGCGATTTTAATGTAAATCTGCTTGAAAAATGCTCATTAAATACTAGATTAACAAGTTTATTTAAATCATTCAATCTTGAACCATCATTTATGGAGCCAACTAGAATAACTGCCACCTCAGCTACATGTTTGGACAACATATTTACTAATGTTAATATAATAAGTAAAAATATTATTAATCAACTTGAATCAGACCACCTTGGACAATTTATAAAAATTGAAACACAAACTAGGCAAAATGTAAAAAGGAAAATTACCTATGTACCAATGACCATTAATCGATTGGAACAGTTGAAATCAAATCTAAAAAATAAAATTCCAAACATAATATATCATAATGAAGATCCTAATTATTTGTATAATACATTTTTTAAAGAATTTAATAACGAATTCAATTCAGTTTATACATCCAAATCGATCATGGTATCTAATAAGCCAGGATTTTGTGAGTGGGCAACAGCAGGAATATATAAAAGTAGACAAACATTGTATGAATTGTACAGTATAAAACAATATAATTTCAGTGAAGAGTTTAAAGAAAAAGTTAAGAATTATTCTAAAATATTTAAGAAAGTATGTAAAATAGCCAAATCATTATATTTGAGTTCAAAAATTAAAAACAGTCAAGATAAAATTAAAGCTACTTGGAATGTTATTAAAGAAGAGACTGGAAAAAATATAATTCATAATAACAGTTTTAAATTAAAAATAGATAATATAATTATTAACAAAGATGAAGATGTAGCTAAAGCGCTCGAATTGTTTTTTACTGATATTCCAGTCTCTACTACAAAATCTTTAAACTCTTCCCACATAATCGCAGAGTCAATGTTGAAACAAAACGTACCTGAATGTAAAACAAATTTTTCATTCGATTATGTCAGTTCTAATGACATTGTCAAGGCTTATAAATTAATCAATGTAAAAAAGACCACGGACCTCTGGGGAATTTCTGTTAGCGTCGTAAAACCATTGATAGACATAATTGCACCTGACCTAGCTATGATCTTCAATCAATGTATTGATTGTGGTGTGTTCCCTGATTTAATGAAACATAGTAAAATAACACCTCTCTTCAAATCTGGTAGTCATTCAGACCCTAGTAACTATCGTCCTATATCAGTACTACCGACCTTTAGCAAAATATTTGAAAAACTGATTCTAAAGCAACTTCAAGACCATTTTAACATAAATAACCTACTCGACAACAAACAATTCGGATTTATGAAGGGCCGTTCAACAACAGAGGCTGGTGTCGAGTTAATATCGCATATTTTCCATGCATGGGAAGAGTCTCGTGATGCTTTAGGGATTTTTTGTGATCTGTCAAAAGCATTCGATTGTGTCCATCATGAAACATTAATCAGGAAACTCCGACACTATGGGGTTAGGGGTTTTGCTCTTGACCTTCTCAGTTCCTATTTAAGTAACAGAATACAAAGAGTCGACGTTAATGGAAAACGTTCTCCAGGGTCAATAGTAACAATGGGTGTACCACAGGGATCAATATTAGGACCATTTCTATTTTTAGTTTATATTAATGATTTACCTAAACTTGTTAGGGATGATCATGAAATTGTATTGTTTGCAGATGACACCTCATTTTTATTTAAAATGAAACGACGCCAGGTTAATTTTGGCGAAGTAAACAATGCAATCTCCAAAGTCGTAGAATGGTTCGATGTAAATAACCTATTGCTAAATGAAAAGAAAACCAAATGTATAAGATTTATACTACCAAATGTTACACAAGTAAATTCTCATATAAAAATAAAAAATGAACATATAGATCTCGTGGACACTACTACTTTTTTGGGCATAACCTTAGATAAAAAGATTCAATGGGACCCACATATAGATAAATTGTCGAAGAGACTTAGTTCTGCGGCATATGCAGTCAAAAAAATACGTCTACTTACAGACGTAGATACAGCTAGACTAGTTTACTTCAGCTACTTCCATAGCATCATGGCATATGGCATTTTGTTGTGGGGGAGTGCTGCAGATATAAACACCGTATTTGTGTTGCAGAGGAGGGCTGTTCGAGCAGTTTATAACCTGGGTCCTAGGGAGTCATTACGTAATAAATTTAAAGAAATAAACATTATGACTGTTCCTTGTCAATATATTTACGAAAACTTGATGTACGTACATAAAAATGTTAGTAAGTTTAAGAAAAATAGTGATAATCATAGTGTTAATACTAGAAATAAGGATAAACTTGCTGTACCCACGATTAGGCTAGGTAAAGTTAATAAATCATTTAAAGGGCAATGTGTACGCTTCTATAACAAAGTCCCAAGCGAGATGACAAATTTGTCAGTTAATAAATTCAAAACACTAATAAAACAAAAGTTGTATAAAAAAGCTTACTATAAAATATCCGATTATATAGAAGATAAAAATGCTTGGGACTGAATGCTCCAACTCCTTTTATAACATGATTGTAAAGGGATCATTTTCCAAAAAAATAGCCAAGCGTGGTTTCTTGCCTGTATCTTCCACGCCTGGTCGCGTTACGAACAGGTGTAAATGCAACGTAGATTTAAGACGTGTCCAAGTGATCCCAGTGATTTTATGGAATAAAAATTTTTGACTTTGACTTTGACTTTGACTTTAATAAAGTTTATTATTCTAAATAAGTTAGATTTGCGTGAGAAGTTCCACTTCTATCAAAGTTGCCATAATTAACTTCGAGTTAATTTAATTATACCTAACCTAAAATAGCTTGTATTTTCTAATTTTACTGTGCAAGGTGAAAAGTGCACTATTAACTGCGAATGATCTTTTAAGTTAACAAAACTATGCCTAGTGTGTCATAATTAAGTTCCATGCAATAAAGTAGTGTATGTAATTTGAAATGGATAGTAATTTTAAATATTATTATAGAATGTTTAATGTCTTTTTTCTTCATGTAATTGCCTAACTGTATTTTTATTTATATCCTTTAATTCTATGTTATGTGTTAAATACTCCAACGATTCCAAAATAAAGTACTCGGAGATATTCTAGACTTCGTTGATAAAGTTATCAAGAAGTACGCAGAAGTTCACGAAAAAAAGACTTCATCATCATGTGAACGTCGAGGCAATCCAGCTCCTCGATAACACAGACTTAGTGAGACGACTCAAACGAACTAAACCGTTCGAGTTAGTGTAGTGCAAAATAATATAAAGTGTTAGTGAATATTACATACAATAAGAACACACGAACAAAGTCCCTTAATAGAGACATAAAGAAAAGTGCTATTGGACACATTCTTAGATATAATTTACTTTATATAACTACTATGTTTTTTTTACGACAAAAGTTATAGTAAGTATTGTATATTAATTACATAAAAATACTAAAATAAAAAGTAGATGGTAATTTAGGCATATGTTGTTAAAGTATACAAAAAACTCGTTTTAATGGCGTCATGGCATTTATTTGATCTAAACGCACTCACAGATCTTAAAATACATACATATCAATATAAAGTTTAAACACGTTTATTACCCAGCAAATACGATGTTCCGTATCAGTAATTTCAGTCGAGCATTGTGCGCGAGGCCTTAGTTACGAACAATAAAAATATATCGCCAATGTATCACTACTGAACAAAGGCCCGTTCAATCTTTATTTAGGGTGCCTCTCCCCTCCGGTGCACTGCCAGCCGGCTCAGCACTGCTCGATATTTATTCGTAGCGTGATTTTTGTTATAAATTACATAGACAGGCGATATTTTCTGCTTAGAAGAGGCGTAGGGCGATACAAGACAACGCTTTCAGGCGATGACTTGTGCCTGCGAGCTGGTATAAATATTTGCGTATCGCACGGCCGCCGCCCGCCGCCCGGCGCTGCCTCCTCCAGCGCTGCCCGTCACGCGACCTGCCGTCTCAAACGTACGACTTTATTCATTATTAAGGACATTCATTATTAGGCACAGAATCAATGCTTCTAAAATAATTTTCAAACAAAAAGATAACTTACAGTCTTACGGAGCTTTCTAAGATAAAGTTTATGATAATAAAATACATCTAAATAAATCTTCATGTAAGATAAATTAATTATTTGACTTCTAATGAGATTTACTTGGAAAAATCTTACAAAAGTAATTAATAGCGCGAATATCAAAATTCGAAGACGGTACAAAGTCCATCGATCATCGGGACATTATCACGCCATTAGGAGCAATAAGCTAACTTGAATGAAAACTTTTCAGATAAGGACCGAGCGAAGAATATTATTTAAAATATTGGGTGAGTAACAAATTTTCAAACGATCGGCGCAATTCGATAAACTTCAGCCAAGTTAGCTGTAAGTTTGTTCAAGTTCGCGGGCGTGTTTCTGTACCTTATCGGTCGTGGAAGTAACAAGCCGAGATAAATGAAGTTTGGTTGCTCCTAATTTAATGGCAGGACGGAAGTTCTCGACGTGACCGGATGCGGGGGCGCCCTTCAACCGATAATTGTCCAATTATTAATAAGAAACAAGCCCCGATAAGGCGTTGTGTATATCGTGCGTTCACTTTGAACTATCCGATTTCACTCTTTGATCTTCCATTATTCAAACTTTAATATTGCCTTTGATGGGATAGGACAACGGCAGCGGTAATGGCGTTTGCCTTACTTTCTTTTCGGTAAAAATCCCAGAAATCATTCACTACCTTGTTATGTAAATAAAAGCAATTGTAAAGCCACTTAAAGTTAAAGAGTTTGTAGTTACAGCAAAACAAAGGGGTGATGAAATACACTGGAGAACAAGGGTTTGTTAACGAATTCGGACCGATACTGTGACAGATTTATGGAGGTACAAATTGTAACGGGATCACCAAGAAAACGTTAATCCCTAATTAGTTTTGAATTTTTAACACTTAATAATTTATGTTTATATTAATAATACTATGGATGTTAATGAGATCCAAGGAAAACGTACCAATGATTTCAAGAATACTCATAGAAGCGTAACTCATGTGCATACTCATATGATTTTCTTTTAAACTTTACAAGAATAACTTAATAAACAAAAAACAAGACATGTAGATAAGTTCGTAACTCTTCGTGGATTTTTAAAGAGCTCCAATTAGCTTGTATCAAAGGGGCATTTGTATGTTTTCGTAGCCGACCTACGCCGTAGCAGTCAGCGTAGCAGTCTACGCCGCTGGCAAAAGCTGGAATTGAATAATAGTTACTACTACTTCATCTCACTAGTACTTTCAAACCAGTGTGGTGAAAGGATTCAAGTGTACCTCAAAGGCTCCTTTCATGCACTTGACACACATGTTTTCGAACTCTTTATGTTCGTAAGACATGTCAGTTTCCTTTCTTTTGAAAGTACTGGTAGAGCTCACATGATTTTTTCGAACAGATAATTTCGTTGATGCACTACTGGATTCGAACCCACCACCTTATGATCCGAAGGCGGGGCTGCTTCCATTAGATCACTAGTGCTTATTGAATAATTATAGTCGAGTGACCTCACTGCAAGTCAGAATGTTCATAATCAAGTGACCTCGCTGCAAGTCAGAATGTTCGTGAATTGATGAGCCTCGGATCCTTTATGCTGCTAAGCCGACTTAAGTGTCAGGCTTTAGCTGTAACAATAACAGCCTTGCGGGATTCACTTCCAAAGGTCTCACACAACGATCCTATTATAAATCTTATTACAACGGCTTAAGGAGCATTATTGATAGCTTCGCGAATATTACAAGTCTATTCAACGTTTGGTGTTGTGTAATTTTCAGTTGGTATTTCGATAGTTTATTAATGAATGTTGTCAGCGGCTGATTAAGTACGGATTGCCAATCAAAATGGCATTATCAAACAAACTGCGTAATGTAATGTGGGCTGCTAAATTGATTATGGTCGATAACTCCTGATTATACGTACACTCTGCAATATTTGCATCGTAATTTAATAGTTTAGGCTGGAAACTGGCGAATTTATACAGAAATAGTGATCATTATCCTTATAGTTGTGAATATGTGGTTTACTCGCAAATAAAGGGTATTTTAATCTATTTGGGTGAAAAGTATGTATGTATGTATATTAATTATGTAAAGTATGTTTGCATGATCTGCAAATATTTCTTCCAGGTCTGGATATAGTATCACCCATCTGTTTCTATGAAAATAAAAAATGAAAAAGTAACAATAAAGCTTTGCTTAGTTTGGGGCTAGATGGCGCTGTGTGAAAAGTCTACTAATATTTATTTATTTATTATTGTTTATCACGCCCGTATCCCTAATGAGCTGGGCAAAGCAAAGTCATAAGAAAACTTAAGCCAGTCCTGATTCAAAGACCCAAGATGGATATGGTGAACCATGGTTACAGGTGATCAGCCCATCGCCCATATAGATGGTCCATCATGCTGGAGAGGATACTATCCCTTAGTCGACTTTTACAATATGCTTGGGGAGTGAAGCAGCTGGACGCATTCGATGTTTTTTTTACTCAGAGTCCAGCAGAGAGGTAGGTATTATGAAAAGTAAACAGTAAACAAAATATAAAAAAATATTTTACTTTTAATGTAACCAAATATCGAATCGACAATATTTAAACACGCATTTTTTGCCTTTATAAACAACTGTTCACTGTAATCATTATCACTCCATTCCCTTTTATAACTCTACGTATCAAAGACTTACTCAACAAGTATTTATTTAAAACAACAAAAACCCCGACCGCGTAGAATTTAGGTAGCATAGTAGGTCTGATATTATTTGATTTTGTGACACATGATAATGATGATGATGATCATGATGATCATGGTGATGAATTAGCACCATTTTGCATGCACATACCCACATTCATACACACACACACACACACACACACACCCTAAATACATTACCCTCCTTCATCACAGTCGGGTAAAAACACATTCAAAGTTGTTTTTGTAATCTCTTACAACGTTCTTAATTGACTTAAGAGGGTTCAAACTGATCAAGTAGTTTCTCTGACTTAAGGCGGAAGTAATATCCTAAGTACTTGATAATCCTTTCTGTCAAAACTTCCCCTTAACTTTCCTATAATCCACCTGAGGCCGGATGAAGTTTCATCGTCATCATCAGCCTAATAGTCCACTGCTGGATATAAGCCACCCAAATAAACTTTTCCCCCTCCTTAATCGTTCCCCCATAGTTATCCCCCTGTCTATGGTTCTTCTCCATCTGCCACGGTCTTAATGATCGTGACGTATTAACGGACAAGGTCTAAATGTTCTGATACCTTGTCTGACCATCGCTTTGGTCTGGGTCTTTTGGCCTCTCCTCTCAATAACAGGCAAAATAGAGGGCAAAATACACTTTTAGGTCGAATGATTTTGTGCTGCTTCCACCCGCTACCTTTACGGTGCAGTGATCTGTGGATGTAATACTAAAGCAGTGAGGAAATTTACCGTGGCGTGGGAGGCTACTAACACTCATTCAAACTCGCACGGCTATTTAACTGCAAGTTTACCCTCATTGATCTTATGCCGCCCCATTTAGAACCCACGACCGGCTATAATAAGCTGTACTACTACTAGTTGTGTCACAGTTCCTTCAAACCAGTGTGGTGAAAGGATTTTAGGTGCGCCTCAAAGGAGCTCCTTTCGTGCACTTGACACATTTTAATGTTTTAACAAGCTGGCCCAGGACGAGAGAGAAAGAGAAAGAGACGAAGAAGGTATAAAAAAAATCAATTAATTTAATTCTACATCGCGCTAGTCGCGAGAGGTATGGGTTTGATTCCCGCGGCATGGGAAATATTTTACTTTCACGCCATATTCCCTATATTGTAGGAATCAGAAACTACACAACACCTAGAGCCGGCAACGGCGTGTGTTATAATAATACTAGATTCTACCACATGCTGTTTTTTTACGCAATATGGTAAATAATTTCTAATATAATTTATGTAAGGGTGTTTCTTGATTGTTGGACGGCTCGACGTGGTTTTATACTTTGTTTTAGGCTAGTATTTATAGACTAGAGAAGTGACAAACTACGTTTTTAATAGGATTTTTGCCATGCGAGCGAATCCGAGTATTGACACTTTATTTTCATTTATTAATTAGGCACATAATACACGTTACAATTAAAATATTTATAATAGCTTTTATAATAGTAGTATAAAACCTAGTATAAAGATAAATAAGTTGTTTAAGGAATTTCAACATTCATCCCGCTGTTTATTATTTATTAATCGAACCACCTTCTTCCGCAGGTCTGTCAGTCAATCGCTTGTCGCGCCACAGGGGTTCCTTGATAAAACGTATGCCGTAGATTGAGTGTTGTTTGAACATGTTATCCTCTTTAGGTAAAGTGATCAACCATAGAGCGTGTTTGATAAAATAAATAATACTTACTTACGGTTCTTAAGGTTAAGTAACCGAAGGGTGCCAACAGAACCCTATTACTAAGCCTCCGCTCTTCGTCAGTCTGTCCGTCCGTCTGCCAGCGGGCTGTATTTCATTAACCGTAATAGGTAGAGAATTGAATTTTTTATAGAGTAGGTATGTACCTATTTCTATTGTCGCTATAACAACAGATAATAAATATAAAATAAAATAAAAAGGGGTCCCATACAAGAAATATTTATGTAGATACATGTACGATGGTACGGAACCCTTCGTGTGCGAATTCGACTCGCACTTGACCGGTTTTTTATTTGTTTCAAACTAGATAGGTAGAGTTATCAGCATGAAACTATTACTATTAGCCTGGATTATTCCAATGCAGGCAAGGCCTGCTCTTGTTCTCTAAAGTTACTTGGAACGCATTTATAAAATAATGGTTCAAGCATGGTTTTTTGCCTGTATATTCCATGCTTGGTCTTGTGAACAGATGTAAATTCAAAGTAGATTTGGGAAAATTCAGAATGATTCTAGTGATTTCAATGAATAAATGAGAGTTTGACTTCATGGTTTTTAATCGTAAACTAGTTACAGTGGCTTTGCTCCCTTGGTGTAGGTATGTATAAAACTTATATGCTATTTCAGGTCACACTGTATGGTCTATCTATTCCAAGTTTCATAAAAAAACTGTATAAAGTGATTCAAACTCAAACATAGAAACTGACAAATATCCAAACTTTCCCATTTTGAATATGAGAAGGATATTATGTGCTTGTTACGAAGTCACGCTTTACTTTTATTTTTTCTCCTAATGTGATAAGCGTATGATGATGTTGACGTTGAGTTTTTAAACAATATTTTTGATATTAGTTTCTATGGAACTATGGATGAATTGAACTATGGACAATAAATGTGAGTTCGTGCTTCGACTTCGAATAAAGCGTCCAAATTTTGTGTTATGGTGATATATTTTATTTCTGAACTAACTTTAGGATCATAAAAGAGGTACGGTTATTATAACCCTTCGCAGCTGTACCATTAGTGGAATGTACCACAAAACTCAACGCTGTTTGTCATTGTCTCTCTCATGCAGTTTTTATACAGCTCTGTAAATGCTTGATAGCGTTGTAAACAACAATGTAGCCGAAGGAAACTTAGCTACAATAATGTACTTACTGCTGTAATAATGAAGTTATGACTGCTGTAATTATAGCTAGATAGTATAATGTTTTATGACTAGTCAAAGTTGTTTTGTGGCGGTTTTCGGACGTTTTTACATAATGTTGTCTTACTACCAAACATTCTATCCGAACGCCTGAAACTGTGAGCGTGTGGTTAACATTATAAATCTAGAATACATTAGGTACATAAGATAACAAAAAGATAGCGAAGACAGACGTTTGTCATGGCTTCGCCAATTGTTAAAATAATAAATCTAAAGTCGATCTTGTGATTCTTAATAGGTGACAATAACGAGATTCTAGAATCAAGTTTACATCAAGTTAGTACTACATTGGACATCGTGCACGAAAGGAGCCTTTGAGGCGCACTTTAAACCCTTTCACCACACTGGCTCGAAAGAACTAGTGACACGATTCTCACATTGAACATTTAAAGCTCAATTTGCTCAATCTGCATTCATCTGCAGCAAAATCCACAAAGAACCACGATGAGACAAGAGAAAAAAAAACGCGAAATTAATTTGAACAACTTATTTCTGCTTGTACTCATTTATTAACATACTGAAAGAACCATCCCCTATTAAGTAAAAGTAAAAATAAACATTTTTAATTAATTTCATTTATTTTTCAAAAGTTAGGTCCATGCAACCCTAACATTTTATCTAAACTGCGACATAATATCAATTATTTTTCCATGAATATTACGACGATAAGCAATAAAGATACGTTTATTGTGAGCGTTTACTAATTTTAAACGACGGCAGCCGGTTCGCGCCTTCGACAAACGCGATGGCTTTAGCAATAACACCTTTATGCCTGTTTACTAGACACATTATAATATATACTTATATAATAAAGATAAACGGTATTTACGATTGAAAAAAAAAAATTATATATTTGTAATGCTTACCAACAGTATCTTTAAAACAGATCACAACGTGGAAGACGAGTCCGAAGTGTATATAGAACAAAAGTTTTCCCAACAACATCATTCAAACCACATTTCAACTTATGATGAACTTGTTTCGCGGCATAGTACGCGAGCGGTGAGAAGTTCGTAGCGCGTGGGGGCGTAGGCGCGCTACGAGAGCCCGCTCGTGGCGTCGTGGCGCGACTGCGGCCCGCCAGCTATCTCGACACTACGTGCACATGCGCTACAAAACTTAATAATTCCGCCTTCCACTTCGCTACTCAATCAAATAACTGCCAAAGGTTTTTGAGACTAAGACTTTCGCAATTTCACATTATATTTCACATTTCTGTAAGAGATAGTAACGATTTTATCGGAAATTCTAATATTGTTTCTTGATACAGAAATAGATTTTGATAAGTTCGAGCAAACTACGTAGATACATTTAATCAAATTAGGCTAAATTATGATAAAATGTTTGCTTTCGTACGTTTTATTCCAATAACGTTAAATTAAATTTCCAGCTCCGGATATTTAATAACGGGGACGGATGTTGCGAAATGATGTTCTTTGGTGTCTTTATGACTTCCCACGTATTTATAGATAGAATTATAAAAGAAAGTATTAATTAATTATTCTGACCTTTTATTATAATTCCGAGTGCAACCATAAAAAAACATAGCCTACAGGATTAACGAATCGTGTAACTTTCTTTCATTAATATTTTTAGAATCGTTTCTGTAATTCTTAACTGGACTCCATTGACATATTATAACGGAAATGTCAATGTATTCAAGTCAAATTAATGATCATATCATATCTTAAGATTTTCTACAAACAAACACAAAAAACTTTTCTACAAAGTTACACAACCTCTTTCTATACATATTTAAAATAGTGTAAATTAAATAAATCACTTGGTTAAGTTTGATTGTTTTTGTAGGGGGAAGATTCTTCGTAATCTTTATCCTTGTCTCCGCGTCGAATATCAATGAATCAATCGTATAAACAAGATTTAACACGAAGTGCGAATTCGGTAAAAGATTGCTGTTTGAGTGATAACATTCCAAAAAGTAAAATGAATTTTACGAGTTCGCGCTGAAAATGCGAAAAGAACGGATTCTGTGGATACAGGGTGTGCATGGAAGGAGTCTTAGCAAGGCACTTTCAATCTTTTAACCGCACTGGTTGTCTAACTTGTAGTGACCCCGCCTTCTGATCCTAAGGTCGTGAATTCGAATACGGTCGTGTACCAATGGATTTTTCTTCAAAAATAGTTTTCACTATCAATTTGCTCTGGAATGTTAATATGTATTAAAACATGCATTTTTGGAAAGTGGAGAAAAGTTGATGTTTTGTATTCACGTCGTTAAATCAAAATACAAAAATCGTTTATTTATGTTACTTAGGATTCCCTGTGTTGTGGAAGCTAGTCTGTGCCTAGGTACAAAAAAAAACCTTTGAAAAAATTGACATATTGTGTCTAAATCTCTCGGTCAGTTATGAATCCACACAATGTAAGTGCGAAGTCGGGACAGATCGCTGGTATTCTATATGAATTTACTAAGTTTTCGCCCTGTATAGTGTTGAGCATTTCGAGATTACGTCGTAGAGCTTTGGTGTCGCAGCCCTCTTTGACAGAGTCGTTTGTTTACGAAGACAGCCGTCAGCTGGTGCGCGCCAAACTTGCACTTCTCAATGGAATGCGGTTTGGATTCTCTTACACCGCCACTGACATCATTTTAAGACAGATTGTTGGCTTCAGAATTTCATTATAACAATGTTGTTGATCCCATAGGATTAGTGAATGCTAATCCTATAAGTGATTCCGAATTATTAATTAGAGATGCTGTGAGATTGTAACTTAATCAATTACATATTATATATTGTAACATAACCTATTTTGATGACTTGATAGTTACTTAAGTCTGAAGTAAAATCACGAGCATGATAAATCAATCCTTGCAAATATTATATTATGCGAAAGTAACTCATTCTCTCTTTTTCTGTTAACTTTTTATTCTTTCTTATGCCACAAAACATATTTAGATATTTGGGAAGGAGAGGGATTGTATTAATAAGAATAAACAATAATAAGCTTGGTACTTTTTGACTAAAAAATGCAGACGAATTCGGGGGCAACGGTTAGTTTACGAATAAATATGAATTGTATGAAGGACTCCTTAAAAAGTATTTTTAGATAGGTCTTATAAAAATACTTAACGATATTTAATAGGACATTACATACAATAAATTCACATATTATTATAGATATTGACATGATGATTATTATTAGTTGACAAATTTATTTATAACGCTTTGGTATATGTACTGTAATGTTATAATTATGAATTATGAATAAATTGAAATTGAAATTGAAATTTCGCAATGTAAGTTAAATAACAAGTTAGTAGGTTATATATTACCGATTTAAATGCAAATTTGACTTATTCATTAGGTAATAACTTACTTGCTATTCGTCTAAAATTACATTCCTCTATCAAGACTAAATCTAAATCAAGCTGTTTTGATAAATTACACAAATGAATTGTTAATCTAACGAGCGAAGCGAGCGAAGATCTCCGTGGCAACTTGGCTGGTTTGGCGTTGTATATTTGTATATAACTTGTGAATCGTTAAACCAATCTGTATGAAACTTGGTAGGCCGATAGATTGTACTATGAAGATTTACTGGGAAGTAAGCTTAATCGGTGAAGGAAGGTAAAAGATATTGGGTTCTCAAGAGGGTAAAAAGATAAAAAGTTTTACAAATGTCAAGTGGGATGCCATATGAAAGGGCTTTATTAGTACATTCCAAAATTTATTTTTATCCTCGGATTATAGTTTTTAGTGAGGGTACGAGAAATCTCAAGGCGTGAATGCAAAACTTGCGGATTGTTGACATTTTGCGCGAGATCTCAGCTCAGAGCGAACTACTAGCAATTAGATTGTGGGTTAAACTATGAATGTTCGAATCAGTTTTCAATTTAGCTGCAATAACATGAGAGCGAAACATATATTTTACCATAAGATAAATATCGCATTGAATGGGTGCATTTGTGTGAAAATATTTTATTTATCAATTGGACAAAATACTCCCACGTACCTATGAACTACTGGTATCACTTATTAAGAGCACAGAAATGACATTATGCGAGTACTTAATATGGTGACTGTTGCAAAGAAAATTAATAACAATGCTATATTCAGTAGCAGAGATAAATTGGAAACATTCGAGGTAATTTGTACGGAACATGTTTGTTTGTGCTTACTTAGGGTCCTCTTTTGTGTTTTGTCGAAAACAAACTAAGTCCTTTGTCTGCTTGCTCCTACAGCCCTACGGCGGTTTTCTTATCATGGGTCGTCCCTTCATTTATACGTAGATACCTACTTACTCGGCTCTCTGTTAAGGGACCGTATAATTATCTATAGAACTATCTACGAAACTGCTATGTTAATAGACATCATGGCTAAGTGCGAAAGCTTTTATATCATAGAAATATATATATATATATATAAAGAAATATTCTATTCGCGCTACCGGCAGCATCTTTTCAGAGGCACTTTTTTCAAATATTACTCGCGGAAACAGCGTTCTGTTTACACAACGCTCGCCTTTCTGCTCATATCCAATGTAGTTTTCAGTTCAAAATTCATAGCGCAGCTTTTAAACTCTGTTAGTTTCTGAATATTCTCACAGAAAAGCCGTTTTCTAAATGAGCGTTTGGTCATTTCAATATTGCGTTTTATCAAAAGAGAATAACGACGCCGCAATCTCGTTTACCCCGATAAAGTATTTTTTCCAGCAATAGGAAAGCATCATCAATAACGAAGAAGGAAAACTCCGGGCATGCACTGGTGCATGGAATCGCTAAGCCGTTTGTGTTTAATGTTTTATTTTTGGGAATTTGGGGATGGCATTGCTAAATTTTAGCAGAAGTGTTTTTATTCAGAAAAAGGTTGTTTTTTATAGCACGGGACACGCGATTATTGAAAGAGAGAGCCAAGTGCGGGTCAAACAAATTGGAAATTGGCAAGAAGGATTCAGCAAAAACTCGATTCACCTAAATCTTATATTATAAGAATCTTTGTCCTGACTGACTGATTGACTGACTGACTGACTGACTGACTGACTGGCAGACAACGCACAGCCTAAACCACTGGACGTAGAGACTTGAAATTTTTAGTGTAGGTAAACCTTGGTACGTAGGGGTGTACTAAGAAGTGATTTTTCAAAATTCAATCTCTAAAGGGGTGAAAAGGGATGAAAACCTGGAATCAATTTTTGGTCTAAAACTGCACATAACCTATATCAAATTAAAGAGCCGATTTTTCTCATTTAGTTGATGTCATAATTACCTGTAAATTCTTTATTTTTGGCATGTTTTTCATGAAAAATAGAATACTTTTATTTTGACATATGACAGCGATGATACCACAGATTAGTAATAGATGATACAAAACATATGGAAAAGGAACTGTCAATGTCAAATTACACTACTTGTTCTGAGCTACATTCATTAGCGTCTAAAAAAAATTTTGCGATAATATTTTGCGACTGTTAACACATGGGTTGGTGTTATGGGTTACTATGTGGTCTTAGAGCAGGGCAGTAGTTGAACTGCTCGACTTTTTTGTCCTTAGTAGGTACCTACGTGTGCTGGAATGGGACATAGGGTACTTTTTATCTGTGTACCGCGTGAGCGAAGCCTCGGGCGGCTGCTAGTATAAAATAAATGGCAAAGGACGTGTTGGACCACACACAGTTCCGAAACGCTTTCGAAATTAGTGCGGCCTCAGATAATACATAATGTACCTATGGCTTAAAGAAAATATTGAACCAATTACAAATATCACTAATACTCGTAAACTGGTAAAAAAATAACTTAACTGTGATAATTATTCTATACACATGGTGTAATTATAAGTTGTAATCCGCAATAAAAATGTATTACCCAGCTCATTAAAATTGGACACAGATTGATACTTGAAGTATCAATCTGTGTCCAAGTATCATACTTCATAAATTACTGATTCTCAAGATTTTCAGTACAGCTAACTAACCCCATCTATTTGCACAAAAAATTCTTTAACATGGTAAATACATAAAACAGGAAATCTCTAGACTTGCTCAATTTACTATGAAGATATATAAGGGGATAGTTAGATGCACTTGAGTCCAAATATTACGCCCATATTATCCAAGACCTACCGAGTCGGTATTGGGAGCACACCACTGCTGCTGTAAAAGAGTAGGTACTGTTTTACTCACAAACATGTTTATATTGACGGCCTCGGTGGCGGGCGAGTGCCTGGCTGAGACGCAAGACGCGCGGGTTCGATTCCCGCTGCGGGAGAAATGTTTCCATATTCTGCAAAATTTTCTTCCGAGTTTAGGATTTGTGGTTCCATAGTACTCGTAGTTTCTAATACCCACGATACAGGGAATCCCAGTGTGGGGTCAAAACTATGTATGTGACTGCTGGGTGGTTGACGCAGGTTGACTGGCACCATCGGATAGACATGCTTCCCCGGGTACGTCCAAAAAACGTTTTTCCAAATCTTTTATTTCAAAACTTTGAACGGGTCACCAATATATTTACCTACTGCCGTGCAAACAGTGTGGAATGGTCTGCGAATAAAACACCTCTGGGTCTTATAGCTGCGGCCGAACAGACAGACAGAAAAACTTGGCGAAACTATTAGAGATTTCGGAACCCTATAATTGTAAATTACGACAAGTTTACGTAGGTAATTACAATGACTTTCCCAAATAAACATTTCCATGAAAACGTGCATTTTGCGTGCAGCGTCCGTTTCGCATGCGAATTCTTATAAATGTTTTATTGGTCGGCCGATATCAAAATAAACCCAACTATCCCGCCGACAGTAGACACGGAATTGTTTGCGTTTAATTATTCTACGTGATGAAATCGCTATCGAACTCTACTTTGTATAAACTGATACATTGAGCGTCCCTAGAATGCAAACTGTATCGACTACCTATTATAAACAGGTATCACGTAATCACGCTTGGAATTGATTGGAAGATACAATTTGATCGCCCTTTAGATCTATAGACGTATACTGTGATATCGTCAAATCGGAAATTATGGATCAGGATATATTTCCGCATAGTGCCCAACCCTGTAACCTAGTGCGAGCATGTGGTTTATTAACTTGGCAGTAAATATTTCAACGGTGGCTTATGTTCTGCCATTAGTAAGTAACTTAGAATATAGTTTCCTGGAAGTTACTGACTCTATAAATGGAGGTGGAACTTTAAGTGGCCTTTACTCAGGCGGATGTAATACATCCGATGTACATCAACCGAATACAGCATCTCGAAACGTCTGGATCGTTTTATAATACGGATAACTTACTCTAGGCTATGAGATTGTAAAGCTGGTTCTCAAAGAAGCTGCAGGCAGGTGATGGTCGTAACACTTCGTAACATAACTGTGAACAATGTCAATGTTGGAAATGTTTGTAAGTAGTTACATGCAATATTTTATTCAATCAAAGTAAATAACAACTTATAAAACCACTAGACCACCAGTACTCTCAAACGGTGAAGGAAAACATCGTGAGGAAACCCGCGGCTTAGTCAGCTCCGCACGTATTGACCATGTCTTTCCTGTGGACAAGGCCGACTAAGCTGAGAGGATGGAATAGGTGCTGGGCAAGCCTACTCCATCTTAATTCGTCCCGGGCACTACAGCGTCCCGTCTGTGAAGGTAAAAGTTGCCTACTGACGCTGTATAAATCATCTACTATAGATGGTTAAAGGCCTTAGTTAATAAGTAGCACGTTCTTTCCGTTTATTTAGTTTGCTCAGAGTAAAGGCAAGGCAATTCTCCCGCACCGGCATTCGGAGCCGGCTCAGCTCGCCTATTCGTTTTGCCCGACCAGTTCAATATCTCGGGTCGGCCGGCCTCAGGGGCATATTATATCCCATTTTGTACATACTACGTTAAAAATGGCTTGCTCTGTGACGATAGTAGAAATGACACTCCTTTATCTCAAAGGAAATGAATTTTGCGCAGCTGAGTAAGTTATAGATGCAGGGTATCACGGAAATTGTTTGTTACGACAAGTGGTTTGATCTTTAACTTATTTACTCGTGAGCCATTTCATTTATGTCTGGTTTTCTTTTAAGGTTCTTCAGATAGATGAACGATAAAAACCGCTACGGACAAACAAACGTCTTTAAATTAATAATGTTGATGTTGTTTGGGGATCTTGATTATAACTACATATATCTATATATACCAACCTACACAGAGATAAAGAGAAAAGTTAGTGAAACTGTTGTACTTTAGGGACGAAATTAAATCCATAGATTACAGGCGTGTGGAGCTTCTACCTGCAACTCGCTGTGTTAGATTGACCGGTGTAAATTTACCCTGCGACCAAATGAGCTGATCCTGAGGGAAACTGACTGGAACTGAGCAATGTAGGAATTTATATAATTCATTTGTAAGAGAAAAACTCTTTTTCATTCTAATATTGTGGAACATAATAACGTCAACTTCATTATGCCGAATATTTGTCTTATAAAGTTATGACGATGATAAGTTACCCACGAACCGGGTAACTTGTGACGTCATAAATTTCATTTGGGAAGAAAAATATTAAGTCTGGGTAAATATTGTAGCAGTAGGTATTCTGGTTTCATAATCGTCAGACAAAGCGTTCATTTTCCAAGAAATCTGAACTCAGTTGCCCACCAATTATTATGGTGTAGTTGTCTTTACAATGTTTAAATAATGTCTTTACAATGTTTAAATAACTGAAAAAATAAGCTCTAGTTAGTTCCATTATGCCACAATTCCTTGCTTGTCAGGAGTAAAAAACCTACAGGGCGGCCGTCATAATGATCATGTCATGCAAATTACAGTGTTTTTATTTGAAAATGCTCTATTGAATAGTGCCAGCGGCATATGACGTGCAACTAAGTGGTGTCGATAAATCGTTCACGTGGCATGTCCTGTCTCGTCGAGTGTCGCGTGTCCGCTGCTGCATGTTGCTTCACGCACCATTCAACTCGCTTTATATTATTATTTTGATAATGTTAATCAACGTTGGAAAATATTCGAATATATTTTTGAGGAACTAGCATCTGCATGAGGATCCGCTTGTTTGTTACCCATATACAAAGTTGCCTATGGCACGGGCGTAGCCAGGGGGTTTTGGGGGTTCAAACTCCCCCCGAAAAGTTCAGATATTATCATTCATAGAATTAAAATAAAAACAGGCGTGCGGCATATCTCATTGCTGTCGCGGGCAACAGCTAGTCTTTAATATTTTTCTTATTAGTGGTTATTTTATGTAGTTTTAGTCGTTTTATTTTCTTGAACCCCCCCGATACTAAAACCTGGCTACGCCCGTGGCCTATGGTATTCCAGATCACGAACTATGCATCTAATTACTTCTTTGCTGGATTGGGAGTAAAGAAAAAACAGAATGCGTCCAGCTGCTTCTCTCCCCGAGCATGCCGTAAAAGTCGACTAAGGAATAGTATCCTCTCCAACATGTAGAGATACAATAAGCAAGTATTCCCAAGGAGGGTTGACGTCAGGCAGGCGGCCGATCATAAAACACCTCAGCCAAAACTCTTACAGGGATCATACTGTGCCGACCCCACATAGAGTGGGATAAGGGCAGGAAGATGATGAACTATGTATCCAAATGCATTTGTAAGCCTTTCACACACAAACTTTTGGATTTATAATGTTAGGGTGGGTTATAGATCATTGAGTCATAGCCATTATGGATACAGAAATAGCGAAGTAAGCTTAAAACTTTCTCTGAAGACCAGAATAAAATTAAGTAAATCAATTTGTGTTCTTCGAGCTTATCTAAATAACGTTAGCATCCACAATGAGCATTTATGTGTGACGTCAACTAACGTTACGTGCCTCTATAAATTCATCTCTCATTGTCAGGCGCTATCAGCGAAATATCGAATATCCACATCACGCTACGCTTTACGCATACGAAAACACAGTTAAATCGTATTATGATTGCTTTTAAACTACAGAGCGTTTGTGTGTAAATTATAGATTTGCAAAGGATTAACAGTTGCGTGGTAATCTCAAAAATGGTTTGTTATGTTAAAATATAATATAATATAATAAATACGCAATTATTCATCGTTTTTTGCTTATGGCATTATTAAGAACGCCTGCATAATTATTATAATTCAAATTACTAATTGATTAAACAGTAATTATGAGGTAGGTAATCGTAATTTAGCCGAAATACTTAGCAATGCAGATAACGAGGATATTTGTGTGTTGGAATGTTTATAAAATGTTTGTGATTCTTCTCTACTGGACCGAGAGTAAAGATAAAACAAAGAATGCATTCAGTTGTTTCTCTCCCTGAGCATGTCGTAAAAGTCGACTAAGAGATAGTATCCTCTCCAACATGATGGACCATCTATAAGGGCGATGGGCTAATCACCTATCACCATGGTTCACCAATTCCATCCTGAGACTTTGAATCAGGAGTGGGTGCAAGTTTTCTTATGATTACTTGTGACTTTGCCACCCCATTATGGATACCGCCGTGATAATATGTATGTAGGTATGCGAACCAATCACACCGTAAGACTAATATGACCCATGGCTTATAACCTAATGCCATATGAGCTTATTGTCCAAGTACTACGCAAGCAAAGTCACGTTTAAGCTAGTACACAATAAACTAAAGTTCAGGTATTTCAGTTCACATACTAAGGCACCTGCACAGTCAAAACATCCTTACAAGTCCGTATTACGTTAGTGTGTCAGGTTGATTGGCGTGCCATTGGACCAGTCAATGCGGCCGCAGGTACGCGATCAATCTTGCAACGGGACGGCCAACCGCGCAACATGATAATTATGTTTTCACGAACTAGACTAATTAATGATCATTTGGAATAGCCGCTGTGGTTCGTGAATAATTGAGCCTTCTAGCTCAGATCAAATAAAATATTATGTATTAGAACAATAATTTATAGGTGACATAATTGATCATCACGAAAGTTCTTAGCTCGGAAATCAACGCAATTGAATCGGAGAATACTTTTTCGTGTGATAGCTTCGAGTCCATTTAAATCGAGGCGATAAACCTGGTTTAAAGCAGTATTAAAACAAAGTTATGCAGCTTTAGTTATGGCTCATTCGAGAATTGTATCATAATCTTTAGTCTTAGCCGAGGTTTGTCTGAGATCCGGCAAAGCTGATTGCTATACACATTAAATGTTTCTAAATGTTTTTATTTAAAACAAAAGCTATCCATACCTACTCATGTTTATATGATAGTGGCTTAAGTGATTCAAACTCAAAATCTATGTTTAACTACGAGGGTTCATCGATACCTGAATATTAATTTTAATTAGATCTACGTGCTAAGGTTTGTGTTCGTTAGATTAATTTACAGAATAGCAGGCAAATAACCATTAATGAAGACTTAGTAAAGACTTTTTGGTATGTTTTCTGTTGACTGTAGGTATATCTTGAACGTGTTAGTATGTATGTGTTATGAAAAATACAGTTTATCTGTATTTATATAAAGGCGACTCACAAACCAGTGTTCGCGAGTGCTATTGGTACCTACTCCTTTGTTATAATTGCTGTTATCTATTCCGTTATGCAAATGAGTGGCCGCGAGCCGTGACTACTGGCCATTGCACTAGGATATACTTAATGAAGGACGAATGTGCATAAATTATAAAGGCGTTATTTTCACATAAGTTTCCCGCCATCACTTAGCATAAATAATACAAGCCTCTCACAATACATAATCTCGACATTCCAGCTAGGCTCTTTATACCTACCTAGGGGTAGCGCTTTTCAGCGCTGTCCCTGCGATACGGTAGGATGACTGAGGATATAATAACTCAGAAATAAAATATTCTCCTCACTCAATAAACATTGCGGAATTTATAAAAAGCTTGGACCCAGTTCCGCAACAACGCTGTAATTTGTCAACGGAAAAAGTAAAGTAATTAATAACAGTTTTAAATGTAAAAAACTTGCATCATTTACACCTCAGCGGGAAATTATTCAAATTTATTCATGAGCTGCGGGAGTAGGTAATCGTCTTTAGGAGCTGCATGAATAAATAGGAAGCAGTGTACAAATCACTGGGACGGCCGTCGCGATATAGCTGTTGCGGTCGGGACTTCTACTGCTTGAGGGCTCTATAATGTAACCTCAAATAGCAGCGAGCGATTGACTACCTGCTTTGTTTCAACGTTTTCAAGTTTATTATCCTTTGCAGGTGATTGAGACTTTAATCGACAGTCGACAGTTTATTCTCGTCTAGACGTAGTTGTCAAAAAGTACAATAAATATGGCAGCGCCAAAACTGTTGCAATAGTCTTTCAAAACAATTTTTGAGATAGGCAAAGGAACATTAACACTAATTATAACTTGCCGATTACCTCGTATATCTTATATCTATATATATAAAACAGTAACCATTTTTTTGCAAACAACGCACAGGACAAACTACTGAATCTAGAAACCTGACATTTGGAAGGTAGCTTTCTAAATAATGTTACGATTTAAATGAAACTTAGACTAAATAATGTTTGCGATTTATTTTTATCTTTTTTTGATTGAACATCAAATACAACAAGTGTTTCGTGCAACCAAATTTTTTATGAATAATTTTATTATTAATTACCTAAGTAATTAAAACCGCGCGAGCGAAGCCGCGAAGGGTATGCTAGTTTATGCAAAAAAAATATGGCTTACTAAAATAAATCTTTTCTTCTCTAAACGTCCTGTATGATTTATGACGTAGTAAAAATAGGAAATAAAAGCTTCGTAACTTTAGGACTTCAAGTTTAACTAATAAAATAAAATATTATTAAAGTAACCTTAAACCTGTACTAAAACAATACCAATTGTATAGTTATTATTTATGAGTTAAGTAAGTATAGTATACAATTATGTTAAATAAAAATGTATTCACATAAAACTGGATACAAACTAAATTAGGATCCATTTTCGAAAGTGAAAGTTCCTATCGAAAGTTTTGTTTTAAGCTTTGAAACAATGACAATAAAGCTATTTAGTTACAAACAGTCCATCTTCCACAGCTCCATTAAGCTAAACTGTATATAAATTAACAAAAAAAGTTGGTATTTTTTTTGTTTAGCCTTAGGTAATATTCTTTAATAACGGCAATTAAGACGAAAACGGTAATGGAAAAACAAAATTATGCCTTGAGGTAACTAAACAAAACGAAACAATATTATGGTTCTACTTATTAATACAACCTTTTATGATTTGGCTTTGTATTTATACGCTGTTAAAAACAGGAAATTTTTGTTTATTGTAAATCTGAAAGCTTCTTAAACCATAGTTGGTAAGTAGGTAGGTACCTACTCGTAAGAATAGATCACTTCTACTTGTAAGATTTAGACAAATACAATACAAATACACTCAATAATGACATAGTTCTTACCCTACACTGGGATTCTCTGTATCGTGGATATCAGAAACTACGAGTACCATGGTACCACAACACCTAGACCTGGAAAATATTTGCAGATCATGCGAACATTTCTTCCGCAGCGGGAATCGAAACCGCGCCTCTTGCGTCTCAGCCGAGCACTTGCCTACCACGCCACCGTCTCGGTTAGGAAGCAGGTATTATAGTAGTTGTAAATAAAGTAAAAGAATTACTGAAATAGCTTCTACCGAAAGTTCCGTAGACAATTGACCAACATCAAAAATTATTTTGATAACCTTTTTATTTTCCCAGGGAGCCCTGGGGTAAAATAGCGGTCATATCGACTAACAACACGGCCTGCCAGAACACATTAACCCTTTCAAGTCCCACGAGGATAAAAAGACCCGTATGACATCTAGGATTACCTGTTTGTGTAGGAATGCGAACATTTTGAGCTCTTCGTTATATGAACATTTTAGTTTTCGTATTGGCAGGTGTCGGTGTCTTAGTATCATATTATTTATTTGTCCATTAAATGCAGAATCGAGGGCACGTCAGCCTGTCATCAATAGGCTTTCATTTGGTTTTGTATAGCGTCGACGCAATCATCAAAGTGTAAGTTCATTATGAATTTCAAAGTAAAAGATTCCTGAAAGTGATGCGAAGCGACAGAGATAACGTCAGTAGATATCTACAGGAATAAGAATGGGCGATCACTCTCAGACGAGCATTTTATATGCGACTGGTAGAATCTGTTCGTCTGATTTACATTTCCTGCCAAATATCAGGTTCGAAATAATTTTTCTTACAATTCTCGGAGCGTTGTTGAGTCGGCAACAAAATAAAATCGTCTAATTTAGCCCCCTCTTTCTTATTCGGTGGTTGGCGCTCGGTGTGCTGTTGTAGGCAAATTTTAATAATGCTTACAGCGTCGACCGCGCAGCTATTTCACGCCATTGAATTCTTGAGTACATTTCACCCCCCTATTGAAGTTGCGGTCCAAATGTTTCGAGTATTTTGGTTGTATTTGTTTACCTAAGTTTATGAAGATTTCTTATGAAAGTATAATTTTTGTTTAATATTATTTCTGTACATAGGTCATAATTGTATTATTATAGCCATAGTATATGACAATATTCGTTGTACGTGACTGTCCATTAGTAGGAGCACGAGGATATGCTTATCCTTATGCTCCTACAGGTAGGAGCATAAGGTCAAAAAGCTCAAAAATATTTGTTACAGTAGGTATGCATTTGGTAAAAATAAATAGAAAATCTCATTCAGCGATGGTAATTTAGACACAAAATCACTGGGGGAACTGGGAGTTTTGAATATAAATTGGCGTGATTAATGATTTCAACTCATTCTTCCTGAAAGCTTACTGTGCCAATAAGTGTCTAAGGAAAGGAACTACTTAGGCAAAGCCCAATTCACACTGGAAAAATTTCGTTTAGCCCCTAATCCGAAACTTTAAGTTGATTAAAACATATCCCTGCGAGGAATGAACGTAATATTTTAACGCCGATACATAATTACTTAGGTATTTACGTTTCCAATATCATCATTTTATAATATACTTAGTATAAAAGAAGGAATATTTCCAGCAAACTACAAAACCATTAGCGAGATAAACTCGTTTGTTTTTTAAAGTAAAAGTTTGAAGTATGTATCGTAAACAATGCATTGTTTGTGAGCATAATGCACTTAATATAACGGAATTTTATGGAAAGTTTCTAAGCTAACAGCTAAGACTGTACGAGTAAAATGTTTTCCTTGTTCGCATCCTGAATTGGCTTTGATTTTACTTCACCCGTCTTTGATATTTGAAGGCTAATATTGAACGGTCTTTGCGACGAAGTTTGGGATAGGAGACAATGAAACGCTCAGGGTTTGCGTGTTTCACTGGGTAAGCTTCGAAATACCTACTTATCTGTATTACCATTTCTTTGCTGTACGGACTCTATTTATTCTTTTTCTAACAAAACTGCGTTTGCCGCTTGAAGTCTTTTTTGACTAACATCTAAAAAACTCGCAAATGAAATTGCAGTATAATTGGTAATACCTAACTCTACAAACATCTTTGATCAATAAATTTTATCATGACAAAATGATTTTTGGCATTGATTGAGATTATATCCAGTTTTCACGATGTAAAGATAGAGCATGACATTATTCTGAAACACATGTTCAGATTCTCGTATATAAAGATTTTGAACTTATAATAAAGACAAAGAAGCAAGGGTGACCTACAATCGTGATGCCGAACAAAAGAACAGTCGGCAGTGTAACCACTGTACTTTATGAAGCAAGTCTCAGTAAATTTGCCCTGAACGATCCAAGAGGGCTGATAGCGCGACGCAAAGCGTCACGCGAAAACAAGGCCGCGAAATAATCAGCGCTCATAACTCATGATAGGCACACGTAGCATCGTAAGAACCATGGCAACTGCCTCTGTCTACGGATTTGTAAATTAAACTGCAGAATTTCACTCAAAAATACTTGAACAAATCTTGCAACTTGATATTTAGAATCTGTGTCAGCAGATATCTGTTTCTTGCTGCTGTAGGCTGTAGGTGGCCCGCGGATTCCAATAATGGCAACAGCACTCGTAACTTCTAATAAAACGACTCCACTGCAAATATTGTCCCTTCTACACTTAGGAGGCATAAGCAAAAAATGGTGTTTGACTAAATTGATTTTCTGAAGTATAGCTCTTGTTTTGTTGCATTTCTGTAAATATTTTTAGATTATAAAAGTCCTAGACAAGTAGATTCTATTAAGAAACTGTTCATCAGTTTTATGGACCCTAAATTTGTGGTGGTAGGAAACTGCCCCGGGTCATGCGACTATAAACTGGCTGGCTGGTGACACCGCGACAATGAAGGACTACCTTGATTGCCGCATTCCTAATGGAAATCAAATATTATTCAATGTTACTGGTCTCTTAGATAATAGCAGCTAATATAACCACGCCGTGAATATTACCACAAATCTTGTGCAAATAGTATACTAGGTACATAGATAGGGAATTCGGAGTAACTTGTTTGTTTTTAAAGTATTACCAACGGATAAGCACAATGGGTAAACAAATTTAGTTCAGGAACTTTAAAAAATTCCCACTACTTGTGAAACCCAACAAAACTGTATCGGATGTGGAGTTTTTCTTTGTGTAATTGTTAAGAAAACTTAGTCGCACGGGACTCAGGTCGGAATCTTAACAAAACGTTCACCTCGTTGGGCCATTCTTATGGTAATTCGGCCCCACTGTCACGCGACCTTCTGTCCACACCCCGATAATATGCAAATTGATCCCGTCTATAAGGTGACCCGAAAATACTTCCTCATTAGGCACGTCTTGTTTTTAAATTTATTAACGGTTTATTAATTTCTACTTAATATGCTCATTGACTTGATAATTTATACGGACGGGCAATACCAATCAATATTCTATTGTTCTCTACCTACATAGAGTAGGTGGTAATTATGATAAACAACTGGGGAAAACATGATGTGATACATACGTCGTCATTCTCTCATTAGGCGAACTTGGGCTTTTTACTGCAATAAACTTTTTGACAAGCCATTTGTGGCCGGAAAGTGTTCGCCGGAATTAATCACATGACCCACAGCAGGGCCAGCGGTGGCGCGACTTCTGATAACTTCATTATTTTACTTCGGATTTAATGCTCCTCGTTTTCGTTTTACGTAATAAATAGAAATAAAACGGATAACAGAGAGATATCTTACAGTTTCGAAACTTGTTTTCAAGCCAATTTAAACATGCTAATTAAGATTTACAAATTGAAGTTTTCTTTGTTCTCGGAATCTCGCAGTTAATTCAGCGAGACGTAAAATTATTTGAATCAAAGCAACTCGTGTCAGACACACAGCGATCTAAAAGCACGTCGACCTGAATCGGATCGAGACTAAAATTCATAATTGTTAATTTCGCTTTGATAGTCTTCATCTCAGAAGTCACGTACCTACTCGCAGTTCAAATTGAAAAGTCAAATGGAGGTATCAAATCCGAAATATATAAAAGGTACAAAGATTATAGCGATGTAAACGAAGAAATTCCTATTCGCTCATTTCATCAAAGAAGCAGAAAAATAGAAAGGTTTTATCAATTTCAATTTCTTGGGGCGATATTGCCGCGCCGCCCCGGTCCCTCTCGGGCGTTTTATCAAACAGTCCCATTGTCCGAACATGAAATTATAACAAAGTGTCCCTGAGCTTTCACATCTGACATTATTCTTACAAATTGATAAAGAAGGCTGAAGTCAGGAACCCAAATCAAATAAACCGGATTAGGTCATCGCTTTACGGCGAGTGGAAGTGGCGGGTCATCTCGAAGGAAGCAATTCTCGTGGTCGTAGATTGAATGCAAAATTGGATGAGATCCCACTGTATTTACTGTATGGGTCCCAAGGTTGTTACGAAGAGCAACATCTTCGCGTTTTATTTCGTCGAGGGTGCACGCTGTTTGAATGGTTTGATTGAATGTGACAATAGTTACTGTAAGCGCCGCTCTGACCTCTTTGGGGTTTCTTGTTCGTTCGTTTTCACGAAATTTTATCTATCCATATTGGTCGTTTGACCTCTGATTTGGCAGTTTTTTACCGATTGTTGTGAAAATAAAAGTAAACTAAAAAAGTATTCGATTTTTATTGTAAGTGAATCCATCACATTGCTACTGCTATAATAATCCACAGAGGTTTCGTGCCTTCCTAAAATTGAAACACTCTTGAACCTTTTCATGTGTTGATTTAATTTCATTTCGAACAGTAGAGACTGCAGACACTCTCCTTATAACCACCCACTTAGTCTTGTAATCAACGCGGTAAAACACTATTCAGCAAACTCTAATCTTTAAAACATACTGAAAGCAGCAATGTTGTTACTTAAATCAACATTGCTAGAACGCATTTGAGTAAGTCGCTGTAGGATAAGTATATCGGCTTGACTGGTTGTATGGAGCAGGTCAAGTGGTAACCGCTGTATAGGCCATCGCTGCAATGTTACCTCGTATTCATTTCGAGATCAACTCAACGGGGTTTTGATTACCTGTGCAGGGTATAGCTTTTATGCTATTACGTTTTTCTGGTAAAAGTATTTTTAACTCAGGTATTATATTTTTTTTTGCATGTGAAAGGAGTGAGTGCAGAGATGAGTGATAGGAGAAAATGGAAGAGGGAAACATGGTGTGCCGACCTCACCTAGTGGGATAAGGGCAGGAAAATGATGATTATATTTTTTCTTGAAACATGTCAACACAGTATAGAAAAAAGCATGGTGAGCATAAAAAAAAAGACAAGATTAACTTAAAAGTCATAAGAAAGCAAACCAAAAGAGCAGACATTACCTACACAATTAGGAAGCTGAAGTGGAAATGGGCTGGTCATATCTTAAGGTCATCGGAAGAAAAATGGGCCAAAAAAGTTATAGAATGGTATCCTAAAGAAGGAAAAAGAGCAAGAGGAAGGCCATTCCGAAGATGGCAAGACGATTTTAAAGAGACAGCTGGTGCATTGTGGAGGCGAAAAGCTCGCGATCGCGAACTTTGGAAGAATCTGGGGGAGGCCTATTTTACAAAGCAAAATAATCAACCTGTGTTATAAAAACGATTTATATACATACCTATACTTTATTCGATAAAACTAGTTTTAAGATTATTAATAAAGGTTTATTGAAATTGAAATTTTAATATTTTTTCTCAGCACACATTTCCAATCATGTTTTATAGTTAGATTAACATATCTGTTTTCTGAATAATAAAATCTATTGCATGTCTTAAAATGAGCACAGGGTTTTGTGTCTAAAAAATGCAAGCGCCTGGTTCAATCAGATCACTTTCGTTAGAAGCTACAAAGGCCAATTCGGGATTGGCAAGAACCGTACTTTTACCAAACGGATTCCCTTTTATTACATGGCACTTTATAACGTCAGTCACACAGACGCTGGTACATTTTTAACTTGGGTATACCATTAAACTTAATAAAATAAATAAGGTCAATGGAAATAGTTAGTTTATATTAGAATCCACTTGAACGTATTGGAGTAACCATGATGATAATTTGACTTCATTTCAATTTCTAACACTAGATTAAGTATAAAGACCTCCAACTGTACCTAGAATGAAACGTAGTCTATTTCAGTCCATACATTTTTCATTTTTCCTCATTTAATTTTTGAGTCTGACCAATGCCCTTGATTTATGAGGAGAGTGGTGTGATGACTGGTACCTAGGACCTACCTTTTCTTTTCAATAAAACCGTTTAACTTATTTTTTTACCTATTTTATATATTGGAAACTGCGAGTCGACAATTCTTCAACACGCGGGGTTCACAAAAGAAACCGGCTCAAAGGCGTGCGTCTTTTTACAAGTCGCTACTGCTTCTATGTGACTCAACTACAGACTTTGCTTTCCTGTAAATAACACTAGTTTATACAAAATCGGTAAACTTGAGCTGAACTGGAGATACAGTTTATATACACTAAACAAACCCTCGCGTATTTTTCGTTATTACGATGACACTTTAGTTTTTTTTAACTATTAGTACTACTTAAAAGTTCTATAAACATGTAATTTAAAGAAAGAGTAAGTTTTAGGCTGAGGTATAAAATATAATCGAATGATAAAATATACTCGAATTGAAAATCTTGAAGTTGTTTAAAATAAATAGCTTTAGATTGAAGAAAAATATAATTTAGAAGAAGTTAATAAAATCCAAGGACCTTGTTTTTCTTCCAAAGTTGTCTAACGTTAATATTATTAGAAGAATTTATTCTAATGGCAAAATCTCAGTAATTTTTTATCACCATGTTGTACATTCTTTCGGAACAGGATAAAGTGATAGAAACGCCAACGCAATTTATCAGAGTTACCTACTAATGTTCAGTGCCAAATCCATGTGTTCAAAATTATTGTTTACGCAGTTAATGATAATTCATTTACTTGGCAACAATAAATTGCCTAAGTTTCGTACATTATACTTAGGTACTTCTATACAATGTTACAAAGTTTTGTTACAATTTTCGGACAAAAAGAAATAAGGTATTTTTTGAACCAGAGAAAGAGTTAGCGAATGAAATATACTCCAGCTGTTAAGATGAATTGAATATCTGCTAATTCTCTTTTAATATGCCTAGGAGGTCTCTACTGAAATACCCGCCTACCAGCTGTTCCACATCAATCAAAAGCTCGCTTCGTGAATATCGTCGTCTATATTAATTTTTGCAGAGCTTTATTTGGAAACTTTGCACTCGAAATAATTTCCCGTTGCGGAGTTGACTGTTAGTATTTGCTCAGTTTATTTTTCTCCGAGTACAAGAGCCCTACACAGTTGAACACACAGTCTGTAGTGAAGAGAGCCGCTTCGTTGCGCAGCCCCGCACGCCAAAGCTAATATAAAACTGTATGTGACGTACTTTACCACTGTATTCTTTTGACTGTAAATCCCAGAAATCCTTTTAAGGGGATGGGGTTCGCGAAACTTGAATTTCACAAATGACTTGTTTTTTATGACCTACGTGAGTAAGTTTACGTTAATATTTTTTGATTTGTTAACTGTTTCTTTTGTTATTGCCAGTGTAAAGAAAAGGCCTGAAATTAATTTATGGCTGAAATTCAGTTAGCTCGTTTCAAAAAAAAAACTTTTGTTTCTATTTCACTTCTGTTTCAAAATAGAGAATTGTTCTAAAATCACAAATACTGTTAAACATATTTGTGATATCGGAACGACCAACAAGAACCCCTATCGCATTACCTAAATCCACGAGCAGGTTACCGCCATAATTCTTGCAGCAGGTCTTTGGGATGCGCTGCTATTTTTTCATAAAAACATTTTATGACGCATGGCCGCCATAAGTCTACAAGAAAAGAGCCCTGAGCTGGATCCTTGTAATTAGACGCCGTGAAGATTTATGTCCCGGAATTTTCCAAATTCTTTTAATTTTTCGGCCGCGACACGTGCTCCTTTCCACAAGTTATTTTTTTAATTTCGTCCTCTCAGTAGTCTTTTTACCTGAGTGAAATTGGCGTCGGAATTGTTTATGTGGCGTTGATGACTGCAATTAGCAAACTATTTTCGATGTGGCGAAAATGGCGAGCAAGTGTGTGTACTATGTAAGCATCGTGTTTATTTGGGTCCGCTTTATTTGGACCGTTCCCCGGGGCCCGGTCCATGTATCACTGCAGACGTCAGCCCAGGGTTAATTGTCTACGTGCGTTTTCAGCTGAATTCGTCACGTTCACCAGTTGGTACCCCCCACCCCGCGCCGCACCAGCACTAACAAACGTGATTCGCCAAATCGAACTCCAATACGTAGGGCCTTATTTAAACAGTTCTGTTTATCGTGTCTTTGTGTAGCTTCTTTATCCCTCTATCGATCCATAAAATATGAAAGTAATAAGTGTCATAACTCGTATGGAAATATCGTATTTACCCGGGTAACAAATGATAAATGTTGTTGGTAGAGTACCGCTTGCACGGATATTAAATTCTTCTTTATTTGTTCTGAGACATTAATTAGTTTATAGAAGGAGTTTTCAGTGACAAAACTTTACGAATGGCAAGGAATTTGTTGTTCATTAATTATATTATTAAACTCCAAAGACTTTTCTCAGATTGTCAGTACTTGTTTTCACAAAATCGGATACTTAAGTAAACGTTAGTGATTGTTAAATAATCTTGAGGTGTATATTACGATTAAATTAAATTTTGATTAGGTACATCTTATAAATTTTCATGCAGGCCCATACATAATTTAGTAAGGTATAAAAAGTGGTCAGACATCTAAAGCTTTTTAACATACATATTAAAACCTTACTGGTTCCAGCGTGAAAGCACCTGGCCGATGTTACAAATATTTCACTGAGAACACACGTTCGAATTTACGGGCTCTTTGGTATATAGAGGGTATTTTTAACTAGGAACCGTGCTCGTTTGTGTTAGGAAACCAATCTCGTTGATATATCCATTAGCCAAATAGAGAGCGGGACGGCGCTCCGCCCTTCACAAAACAAATGTGGGTACGCATATGAAGGAGCAAAAATTGTTTCACTTTCATTTCTGTGACACGAATCGTTCCGTAATGTACCTTTAGTACCCTTTTCAAATGAAATGGTGGATGAAAGCGTAATGAAGGTTCTTTATGCTATTAACCAGATGTAGGTAAATTGAAACATCAAGAATTGATGAATGAAATATGTGTTTTTTGGATGTAAAGAATATTGTGTTCAATTACTCATACTACCTACCTTACGGTAAGAGGATAATTTTGCCAAATAAACAGAGTATATGTAAATAAGCATTGAATTAAATTGTTTTCTTCTTTTTATAGAAAGCCAAATTGAATCTGTCAATAGTTTAACTTCTCAGTTATTTCGTCGTGTTATATTGTCGTTTATCCATTTTGGGAGTCTTGGATCAAGAGTGGCTGCAAGTTTCCTTATGATTACTTGTGGCTCTGCCCACCCCTAATGTAAACCGTAACCGAACCGTCACCGTGTGCTGGGGCGGCGACGATGACGGTCCGCTAATGGAATGAGGTAGTAGGCGGAGACACAAGGATCTCGGGAAAGAGCATTTTCTCATCTGTCGTGATGTTTTATTTAAATAAAGATTATTCAATTTATTTTCTTCCTTCCTTTATATTTGTATAGTACTTAATAACTTTTTACGCTGGTATTGTCTTTAGTGTTAAAATAAAAAAATATTTAAACACAGAGTAGGTTTTATGGTGAAATCGTCGCTGCTTTTCCATAATTGGCTACTTTCTAGCCAGTAATAAAAGGGTGAATAAGATTAATATTGAAATATAATTGCATGCAGCACTACCCTGCCCTAGGTTCTGGTGCTCGCAACGTGTTATTATGGAAATAGTTTTCAAACTTGAACAGGTCAGTGTTCTTTGTTTCACTGAAAGTGCTGCCCAATTGGTACAAAAAGCTATTTCTGAATACCAATTTAGCGCTCGGCTGAAAGCTTGCAACTGCGGTATTATATTTTCACAACCCTACTCTTCCGTCAGCCATTCATCGATAAAAAAATGAAAGTGAGAATAGTAAAACTGTTGTTCTCCCTCGAGTCGCATGGAAGTTCGGCGATGTTTGCGCACCAAAAATATTGCTTGCTTCATTGTATTAGAAAAAGGAAGCAAACAACTAACGCGCAAGAAACGTACTGTTTCTGTTGAAATATAAAAAGCCCAATAAAATTGTGTTCAGCAACAGCTATCGTTCAGTGGAGCGGCTATCTGCATTTTATACTTTCGACGCCATCAACGCCCGGCACTTCATTCCTTTACTTTGTATGTATGGATACGGATTTGATATAGGTACCAACGAGGTGCTTTCGCATTGTTTATTTATCGGATCGTGCGCGATGAACGATTGTATTGAATTCTATATGGTATTGGAGCTTGAATAATTCCGATGTTTTAGTGGCGAAACTATAGGTAATGTTTTCATCAATTAGTTCTACTAGTCCACAGAGTCAGGTTTATCAAACATGACGACACATTAGATTTTACATCAATTATAAATGGGTTTGCATTTAGGTATAATTTTAAAGCTAAATAATGAATATACTGTTCACAATGTTAGTTCGTCAGTCGTCGAATCCTAAACAGAATTGAAACTTAGACGAGAAGCAATCTAACGGGAACAACAGTAGGTAGTTACATAGACTTAGAGCGGTAGCCGAGTGGAGCCCTGCGTAATTTAAAGAACAAACAAACCTAGTAACTTAGTTTACGTCGAATGCAACAAACTTAGTCCATTGCTTTATCTAACTCATTTGTCGCTTACCTACTGCTACCAAACATCGCTGGGCACCCAGTTTCACTATCAGGGAATTTACAAGAACGTGCCCTGTTTAAAGTTTACGAACAAAACAAACGATCTTAAATAATATTTAAGTTCTAAATATTCAATAAACCCGCTCGGTCGGCACAACAAAGACTCTAAAAACCTCAGCAGATGAAATTGTTTCAAGTGAAGCGTTATCAATCCCAGTTAATCCTGTCTTGTATTATTGAATAAATTTACTCCCCTGACGTACTTTTATTATTTTCTATTGGCTCAATGTATTGGAAAAACCCAGATGATTCACCATGTGTTTTGTTCGACCTATTTGATATTCAATAAGGGTCTGTATTACTCCTACTTAGTTGTATAGAACGATTTGATATGGTGAAATGATTTGCGAATCTTCATTCACCAAAGGGTTTATTTCGTCACTGATGCGTGTAATGCTTATTATTAGGGTGTTCAAAGCCGAGGTCAACTGAAACATTTCTTGTTATTGTTATGGAGGCATAAAGCGCCATGCATCGGGCCCTAGAACAATATTGCTTCAGGACGTAAAAATATTTAAGCTCTTAAAGAATTTCATTTGTAGCGCCATTTTTTCTTGACTAGGTTATATTTGCTAGACCTATTAAAAAAAATATAATTGCATATTTCTATTGTTATATTGGCATGGCGCTGGCGTGCCAAAAAGTAACTAATTTTCAATTACACTAGTAATTCATTACTTTAAACCTCAATAGGATATGTATTGGTATATATGTCGCGTGTCCGGTGAGGACGTAGCCTAATACAATTAGACGACTACTTTTGTAAGTCGTCCCGTAGTTGTATCCTTCAATGTGGGACCATGTATCTATACGCGCAGGTGCCGCTAACTGCCGGCAGTGTACTGAAAACTGTCGACGGAGATACCGGAGTGCCTACAAACCATACAATGTAGAATTTCACGGCTTGCTGATGCGCATGTTGGGAGCTCTTACCCGCGTAAACTGAGCTCAGCTTCTACGAAATTTTATTTTTCAGACTGTTTTTGTAAATATATAGTTTTACTTTTGTTTTTTTGTTTGCTTATGAATACAAAGGCGCACAGGTTAACATTTTTATTGTGGTTTAATAAAAGACGGAAATAAACTACTTTTTTTAAAGGTTGTCCGACTACACTAAATAGCGGTAGGTAACAAGGGTACGTGTATCAGTCCCTTTCTACTCTTGCCAGTTTTCAAGACATTCATGCTTAGCTAGCCTGACCTTGACAGTTCAAAGCCTTTTTATTAGGAACTGGTAGATAGATCCGCGATTTTTCCGCGTAATTTTTTTATTCAAACAAACTTAATCTTTCGACAGTGTGTTCTAGAATATGAATTTTGGGAATTCCTTTTCTAGTGCCAGAGTACTGGTGGTCTAGTTGGTAGTGACCCCGCCTTCCGATCCTAAGGTCGTGGGTCGTGTACCAATAAAATTTTCTGTGCGAAAAATGTATGTGCGCTATACCAGTACTCTCAAACGGTGAAAGAAAACATCGTGAAACCCGCGACTTAGTCAGCTCCGCACTTTTATACATTTAGATTATTTTTTTAATAACGAACATCTTGATTAAGTCTAGTCTAGTTGATATCATTTATTATCTAAAGCTAAACACATCGTATGTTACTTCTGAATCTCATACAAGTGTTCTGTTGCGATATTTATGTTCCACGTCTGCTTACTTAATGCTGCTAAGCCGTGCCAGACTGGTGGCACCATTTAATAGTTAAACATACAAGCTGTGCACAGATTTGTAGCATTGTAAATGTTGATGCTATGTATGTGATACGTTGATTTCAATCTTCTGGATAACATAAATGATCGTTTTTGAAATTAATTACAAAATTATAATGAGAAGTGTTGGAATAATAAAATAGCCAGGATATAAAGCGCAAAAAACGCGACAGAAATTATACTCGTTTGGCAGAGTACTTGATCTAGTAGACAAGTAATGTAGTAATGTAGTTTAAATATGTACTTGCATACTTAATGTAAATATGACGACCTCTGTGGCGAGGCGGGTGGGTGCTCGGCTGAGACGCAAGAGGCGCGGGTTCGATTCCCGCTGCGGGAGAAATGTTTGCATGCTCTGCAAATATTTCTTCCGGGTCTGGGTGTTGTAGTATTATGTATTATAAGTAAAGTATGTATTTACAAAAAAAAAGTATATTATGTATTCTATCAGCCATCTGGTTCCCATAATACAAGCTTTGCTTAGTTTGGGGCTAGATGGTGCTGTGTGATATGTCCTCAAATATTTATTTATTTATTATTTATTATTTATTAAAAAAATATGCATTATTCTTGTTGAGTTTTCAAAATACATAGATTGCGTCATACAAATTGGATTCGAAAATCGGGTCTTAGCCAAAGCAGCAATAACTCTGAACCGCAGCTCGCTGGCTCACGGTAATTCCCCTAAAGCCAACATTCTCTTTGTGTCCCGGTTACACCTGCTGCTTTCGGAACACTTCAACTACTTAATGTTATTTGTAAAAAAAGTTACCCAATTTTTTCCACATACCACGAACTTTTTTATTCATATTTATTGTGCCAGTATTTAGCAATAAGGTAAAATTCAACTTTATGATTTTATTAATTTTGCACGGTATAATACCTACACAGCTTTGATTTTAGTTTTATGATACTGTTTTATCAGACCTGGCATTTTAATTCTATTAAATTTAGCTTCAGGCGTAGTCAGCTAATTGAAGGCTATTCTAAAAACAATTATAATTTAACTACTAACACTAGCATTTACAAAATTAAATTAAAATTCAGGTTAAGTGGAACCATCAATTCAAAAACAATCTTTTTGGTCACGAAAAGCATTAAAGTCTGCAATAAAAACTTTCTTAATGAGCAGAATACGAAGATAGGCGGGGTAGTTAAATGTAAACAGTGTCCCAGTTTGAAGTACCATGACTTAATAGTCCTGGGTAATAAGCCATCTGTGGTTTTAGCGGGTGGATTATACCTATACCTCAGTATGCTAAGTTTAAGATGACACATTTGGAGCGTTCCCTGGCTTTCATTCGCTTGTTTACTAGGATTTGTCAGAAGTTGATTTACAGGAGTGTTTCTCTTAGTGTAGACCAACAGAAACTGTGTATTAAAGTGTGTAAATTCTCCGATTTTGATCAGGGTTTTCTCAGCAGTGTGGGGGATCCATAAAAGCTACTTTCATTGTTACTTTAGAAGGGTTTTCAGCAGTTTACAATTCTAATAAGTGACATTGTAACGAATAACAAATAATTGACTTTGTTTGGGAGATGTAGATACCCAAAAGTAGTTGAAAAGTACTCGAATCACTCTCATGTTTTTAAAGAAAGTTATAAAATAAGTTAATAACTATAAGTTAATAACTTTCATTACTTATTAAATTTATGTGCACATTGTGGTTGCCTCTAATTTGCGAATATATCATTGTTATGTATATTTAAACTAGTTATTTTCTTCGCTGGACATTCAAACTAATGACATCCTGCTTCGTAGACATGCTTCTAATATTATTATAATTATGTATTATTTTCTCCTAAATTATCTAACTTAAAGTAGTATGGTTGTATAAAGTACCTGTGCATATAGATATATGGGATTCCATGTCAGACCTACATCCTATTCTTAATATATCGTACATAAATAATAAAGGTAAAATGATTTAAGGTCATCCTATTACCACGTTCATTTTTCGATAAATTTTAAGAGAACCGGATTGTAACCGGATTGTTACTACCCCGACACAAAAAAACAAAGCAATTGCCAAAAGCGAAATGTCAAAATACGGCACGCGACATGCCGGTCATATTACTGTCCGGTTATGGGCGGAGACGCTTAGCCGCCATTGTTTCACGTTACGACTGCAAAAGAACTTAAACTGGGTAGGGCTGATGTAAATCTACTTCAAGGTCTACTGGATAAGTATTTGATACAAATCTTAGTATTTGTAATGAATTACCGCACAGTGTAAGTTAGTCCGTTAAGTGAACGGCAGGTGGTGCTAACCGCGGCTGCTACGGAAATTGCCGCCGGTCCGTCTCGTCGGGAACTTGGCACTCGCTCGCACCGCCCATACGGACCCCCTGTATATGCATAGATGTACATTACAATAGAAGGAATGTAGATAACTCATCATCATTCTCAACCCGTCTCTACCCACTTCTGTATAGGCTTCTCCATTCTATGCCATTCAGATATGGATTCAGCCAATTATTTCCAGAACTTCTCTCTGTTCTCTCCATGTCGTCGACCCATCTGGCCGGTGCGGTGGTTTGCCGGTGCTACACTTGCTTTCTCAAGGCAACTATAGATACTCGTGACTAGCCTGAGATAAAATATTATTTTGGTCCGTATGGAACCTTAATGGATCAAGACATCGAGAATGATCCCCAGCTGAATCGATCCCGGTTACGCTGGTTTCTAGTTACACTGGCAGCTCAGTTACGTTGGCATTCAGATTATGGGTATCACAGACTGCTCTAATATTATAAATGCTAGTATTTGCGTGGAAGTAAGTGTATGTGTGCATGTTTCTTCCCACATTGTTGCTAGCTTACTACCAATGTAGGATAATAAAAAAATACAATTGTTTACAAGCTATGCCTATTTTTACTCGACTGCGAAGAAGAAGGGTATGTATATACATTCCATTGGCTAAAGCTGTAGTCTAAACGGCTGGAGGGATTTTAACTTATGAGGTATCTTTGGATTGAAGTATACATGGATGAGTGTCATAGTCATGAAGTGTCAAAAATCCAAATACTTGTTGCCTTTGCCGCTCTTCACTAAAGAGTGAGCCAATGATAGTAAAAATATCAAACCATGTATTCTCTTTAATTTTGCTTCAAACTAGTGCAGTTAGATAACGATAAAGATCAATTAGGGCATTGACTACCGCTCCAAGGTACCAAAATATCGTAGTACATAATTATAGGAACAATTAGTGATTAGTCTGCCAATTTCCTATTTTCTGTTCGTTCCGCCTTCATTTTCATCCATGGTTGAACCTGTGCTCTGTTTAATTGTTGCCTAGCACAGAAAACAATTAGGTAGCAACCTGTGCGCTCAGGCGGGATTAGTGTTTTGAACAAGGTTAGAATGTAATTAAACGTTAAGTTAGTAAGTACTTGCAAAAACCACAACAAATGCGAGCCCTGATAAAAGATAGCAGCTCGATTTTGGCATGACTGATTTTTGGCACTTTGGGCCAGAAATCAGTCATTCAGCAAAAGTCAGCAAAAGAAAATGAAATTTTGACCGCATACAACGAATAACTGCTCGAATTGTTAATGACCATGTCCTTTCTGATAGGCTTGATCCTTTGGCTCTGCGAAGAGATGTTGCATCCCTATGCATCATGTACCGCATTTACAATGGGGAGTGTTCAGAGGAATTGTTTGGATTGATTCTAGCCGCTGATTTCCGTTATCTTACACAGTGACATCTGTGAATATACCATCCACATCACGTGAATGGTTGGCAGTCCACAACTGTGCAGTTCACACGACAATTTTTGCCTCGCACAACTGCCATGTAGAATTAGCTATCACCAGCGGTTGTTTCAGACCGATAGGACTTAAGGACCTTCAAGAAACCAGCCTATTCCTACCTTGCACTTGCAGCTCCTCTGTTATTGCAGGTGTCCGTAGGCAGCGGTAATTATTTACCATCAGCTGAGCCGCTTGCTTGTTTGCCCCAACTTCCATAAAAAAACGTAGGTAGCCTTACATAAGTTTACGTTCGCTGTGGCCTATTAATTATTCTGTATGTCTCGATTTGAAGAAATACAAACCATTAACAAAATAGCAAAGGAGTGCTTTAACAATACAGTTAAATGATCCCAAAATAATAACAAACAAAAATCTTTGTCTTCAAAGAAACATAAAAGCCTCGATAATAGAACGAAATGAAACAAACAAGAACAAACGGGGCGTCAACCGTACCTTAGGGACCTCTCCTACCTCTCACCAACAATCGCTCATGATAAAGAAGGCATTTTTTGGTCGCTACTTATCTCAAATTATCTTTAGCTATAATAGGTAGTACTTATAACGGATCTGAAAATGGCAGGACTGAATGGTAAAATGATTAATTGCTTACAAATGCTACACATGCTGTACTATGAATACTTATGACAATTATATTCTGCTCATTTGTGACAAGACGCAAAAAGAGACTAAAAAGTTACCCTGTTCTGATTTTGTATTGTATTTTTTTTAAATTCAAATAATAATCAAAATATTTTGGATCATTAAAAAGGCACCAGTGGGAACGGCCCTTTTGATATATTTAATGACCTCAAGGTAGTGTTTGACGTTGCATTAGCGGAACAATGGACGTTAAAACTAAAGCCGAGGCGCTTTATCTTGGCGATTGTTATAAAACAGAACGCATAACTAGCTGAAAGCTTTCGGTGGCGCGTTTACAACGCTCAGGTTTGAGCTCAGATTATTGTCTGTGGTTTGCGGTACAAAACATTTTAAACATAGAACATAGCACCAGTTTCGAGGTTTAAGCACTAGCAAGTTCATCGCGATTAACATTTTAAGAGTAATATTTTTAGCCAAAACAGTCATTAGAAAAATATGTGCAATAAGTTACATTTTGCAATCCAATCGCTAACCATTTCAACCTATGGTCCAACATTCGTGTACATTTCGTGTACGTACTTCGTAACTTCCATAACTAAAACTCAAGCTTTGTATAATCAAGTTGCTAGCAAGTTAATCGAAAATGCATTTGTTGACGGAAATGGCGATATTAGTTTTGTATTTTACGTAGTACAAAATAACCACTGTTTAACCTAGTGGTTTTTTTTTTCAATTTATTTAAGGAATTAGGTACATAGTCACAGCTTGTAGTAGTAGTTACTTACCTATTAGGTATTCTTTTTGTCTAAACGTACGCCTCATTAGTACTTTTCCAGTTCGCTGGCTGCACTCTCGTACTAATAATACCTACTAGTTAATGCTTTAGAGGCACTACCATTTCTACATGGCTAAAGGTAAGTTAGCGCAGTAGGTAATCTACCTGCAAAGCCATTCTTGAGGATAGAGTAATTGCTCGACAGCTAAACTTCGAAATCAAGTGCATTCCCAGGTTCAGGTTTGGAGTCATTGATGTTGGGTTATTGCTGAGTAAATCGTTCATAAAAGTGAGCTTGTTAGAACGTTTTTTGTTTGAACAGCTTTCTGTTTTTTACTTTCAATTTTTTTTGTTATATCGTCCCACTGCTGGGCAAAGGTCACCCCCAATCTCCGCCAACAATCTCGGTCCTTCGAGGTCTCCCACCATTCTCTCTCGAAGGAGTCGAGATCATCACGCCAACGCTTTCTTGGCCGACCACGACTACGCCTTCCGTCGGGCTGCCAGGAAGTTACGGCATTCGCCCATCTGTCGCGTCGACTTGCTATTAGTAGTCTTTTTTAACCTATTTACCTATTTTCTTTCTACTGCGAAGACTAACTAGTCTTCGCAAGTAATTTGAAACAAATTGTCTAGTAGGTAACATACGTCACTGTGTGCAGTCTAGGCGTGCAAGAAATTGTCAGAGTCATCTGTCAGTCTTACGAACCGTATTTAACGTTCACTCTGAAGGAGATGCGTGATAGTAATACTGTTAGCATACTCTACTCAACTTAATTGAATACGTCTGTGAAACGCTACGGAAGGCTCAAATTCGATTGGTGTAATGCGCGTTACCCACAAAGTTTCTTGTAGATTATAGAACATCTCTTACATAATGTGCTTAGTGGCGCCGATTTTGTGGAGACTAGACTATAGCAATCTTTTTATTAGCACAAGCTGCAGTACGAGACTTTAACAGGAACACGGAAATAAAATGAACCGTAATAATTATGGCGAGAGAATTCTAGACGGCTATAAAGCAATTTACAGGAATAGGAACCCCAATTTGGTGGCCCAGTATTCGCCGTAAATGAGGTGATATTGTAAACAGAATTGACAAAAGTACAACACGTTCTTTACGCGCAAATCTCGATTGATTGAGTTTATACATCTCGATTGATTGAGTTTATACAATTTCCTGTCGATTTAAGTGAGTATAGGTACTTATAAATTTTTATATGAAATCGTAATATTCGTAAGTAATTCCCGCTACTAAACTAATTTTGTTATGGGCACGTTATACAAAACTACAGTTCATAATCATCAACATCCGTCATCAGCCTAGAAGTCCATTGCTGGACTTAAGCAAGCTCAATATATTTCAGGAAGAACGGTTTATACCCACTTTATCCACCGACCTCGGTTCATCGGGTGGGGGGCCGTCCTACACTCAGTTTCTCACCAATTTGCTGAATACAAAATCCGCGTAACGAGATGTTCAAATGATGTTATTTGGTGGTCATCAAACTTACAAAATAAGGGGGTAAGTTCGTGGCCGCACTTCGAGAACATTTACTCTCAGCAGTTATAGATAGATAGATAAAATTTTTATCGAGCTTTATCGTTATCTGTTCATCGAGCTATATGACCTCGACCACTTCAACTTGCTTAATTAAGAGTTACGTCGGTGACTATAATCTCTTACGGAGTCCTAGTTTCAGATTCTATCACGAAGAGTAACACTAAGCATAGCTATCTCCATAGTCCGCTGCGCAACTTTGAGGTTTGTGGTTTGCGACCACATCTTAGTCTCATGTAACAGGCAGTGGTAAAATACTCTCGTCTCGAAGCTCTATGGTATATGTGATGAGGAACTATGACGTTGTTTCCCGAACGCTGCTCACACTGCAGCTCATGTCTCGTTACATCCGAGCCACAGTCGCACCGCAACCTGGCCGCATTCTATATTAGAGCTTTCAAACTGAGTGTAATTTCAATTTTAGTAGCACTTAGCGACTAGGGAGGAGTCCCTAGACGCTCTATTGTAGTGATTCCCGAGTATAATTGGATAAATCTTATAAAACGTGATGCTAATGTTGGTGGTAACTGCTAACTAGCAACAGAATGGAAGCTAGTGGTATGTCAGTCAGGTAATTTGGAGGCGGCACTATTGAGCTATGCAAGGCACGAACGAGGGGAGATTAAAATGTGGGCCGTTTTGGCAAACATTCGGACGGCTGCTATGTGATAGCGTTGCATATTTACAGAAATGAAATTTTTCGAGCATTGCGAATTGCGGTATTTGCCAAAACTTTTGTGAAAGTTAAAAATCGCCGAAGGATACCTATGCTATTGACCATATTCCTAAGCTATCTTTGGCAGATTTTTTATCCATTGACTATTATTATTATTATTATTTACTAGCTGACCCGACAGACTTCGTCCTGTCAAGCTTAGACAACAGTGAGTGCTTGTAATTTAATATGAACTTTATACCATAGCAATAAAGCTCAAATTGACTACGTTTTAGTTACAAATCATTTGTATGGGAAAAAGAAAAGGGCTATTTTTAGGGTTTTTCCAGCAATAATTCTAATTTTTCTCGCCGTAAAAACCATCCTTGAACTTCAACGAACATTTTAAAAAAAGATTTGGCCAAATTGGTCCAGGCGTTGTTGAGTTATGCGCTTACCAACACATTTTGCGATTCATTTTTATATTATAGATTTATTTATTATTTATATAAAATATTGAATATATTTTATATTAGATTATATAAAACACGTAAAAAAATATTTAATCCATTTAGAAAGGCGTCGGCTTCGTCTCACACTTTGCCTTTATACCAATCTAATATTATAAGATAATGTAAAATAATTCACAAAAGTAACTCTTTTAGCATTCACAGGTTGGTACTTAAGAATCTATTGAATAGGAACCCTTCTAGATTTGAGATGGGCAAAATCGTTAATCACTCCTTCAAAATCGGTGTTTTTGAGCACATCACATTCTATGGATATAGTGATCTGGCACTGGTGAGAGCACTGGTGGTCTAGTTGGTAGTGACCCCACCTTCCGATCCTAAGGTCGTGGGTTCAAATCCAGTCGTGTACCAATGGATTTTTCTACGCGAAAAAATTATGTGCGCTATACCAGTACTCTCAAACGGTGAAGGAAAACATCGTGAGGAAACCCGCGGCTTAATCAGCTCCGAACATATTAACTATGTCCTTCCTATGGACAAGGCTGACTAAGCTGAGAGGATGGAATAGGTGCTGGGCAAGCCTACTCCATCTTGATTCGTCCCGGGCACTGCAGCCTCCCGTTCGTGAAGGTAAAAGTTGTCTCCTGACGCTGTATAAATCATCTATGATGGTAAAAGGCCTTAGTTAGTTAGTAATCTGGCAGGAACTAGGGGGCCCCTATCGATGACGGGGCCCTGGGCACTTGCCCAGAGTGCCCAGTGGGAAGGAGGGGTCTGTTCATTGAGCTATCGCTATCTCTCATCACGTGCACCTCGTGCTATTCTCGGAGCCCTGAGTGCTGTGGGTGCAGGAAGCCGCAACCGCTCAGCACGCGCCGCGCCGTATGGCGTGTAACATGCCCGCACACCTCCGCACTAATTGAATCCGTGTCTACTTTCAAGCATATGAGGTCACACGATAAATTCAACATTCATTCTATTTTATTTCATTTCATTGCAATAGTCAAAATCAATTTTTATTAGTAGTTCATAAATATGAACTTGATAAGATCATTATTATCAAGTTTTTTTTTAACCGAAATAGGTTTGCGTTTGACCACACTCTACCTGATGTTAAGTAACAGTGTGGTCTAAGATGGAGCACGCTTACCTAGAAGAAACCTATTGACTCTCGATTTAAAGACACCCATATTATACTTTTCAGGAAATACAGACCCCGGCAGAGAGTTCCACATTTTTGCAGTTCGTATAAAGAATGTGGACTTAGTACGAACATTTGGAATGTCAACCATGTACAGATGGCGCCTTTCCGGGTATCTGGAAGTCCGATGGAAGAAGTTCATATTTATCAGCCACTAGCTGCCGCCCGCGGCTTCGCTAGCCTGGTACCCGAATAAAAAGTAGCCTATATGTTAAACCAGTACATGTACTATGTATATTCCAAGTTTCATTCAAATCCGTTAAGCCATTTAGGCGTAAAAGAGTATCAAACATCCATACATAAAAAACGTTCACGTTTATAATATTAGTAGGATTATATTCATCCTTTGTTATTAGTTTAAAATAAATTCATATTAATGCAACTCTCTCGCCTTTCTAGTGATCAACTAATACTGTATTTAGCGAAATAATTATCTAAATCGGCATTGACCTAGTGAAATTACAGATTATTACAAATGCGTAATACACACTATAACTGTAATTGAATTACGCAGGCGTAAGCCACTAAGTAGCATTACGTAAAATTTTATATGTCTACACGTATCATATAAAAAGCAGCTATAGTGAGGCAAATTCAGATTATACGTGACTGCCGGCGTGTAGTCTTGAGTGCTCGCTGTGCATTCTCGCCGAGGAAATACCGAGAGGAAGTAAATACTAGCGTGTTCACTTTCCCATCTAACCCTTTGGTCCAGAAAGATCTTGCCTGAGACGACTGGCGCGAGGCCTCGTCGAGAATGTGTAGCGGGCAACGGGTAATTCGCAATAACATAGCGCTAATGACCCGGCATTCACAAGGGAGAATTCTCAGCTAACTGCGACATTAAGACCTTATTTGGCTATTTCACTTCGTTATGGGACCTTTGTGGGAGTTCGTGAAAAGATACCACTTTACAATTCGAAACGCTTACAGAGTAATAGTTACCTAGTTAGTATTATCTGCTTACGGGGTGATTGGCAACGTTTTATTACAGTGTCGAGTTAAATGTCTGCAATTGAAAAAAATAAAGGCATTTAGTTTTAAAATGGTTTATAATCTTATGAACGTATCTAGGAACAATGCTCAAGCGTAAATGATATTTTCGACAGTTTTATATGAAAAATTCGACGGCCTCGGTACCGTGGCGGGCGATTGCTCGGAGACGCAAGAGGCGCGGATTCGATTCCCGCTGCGGAAGAAATGTTTGCATGTTCTGTAAATATTTCTTCCGGGTCTGTGTGTTGTGGTACCATGGTACTCGTAGTTTCTGATACCCACGACACAGGGAATCCTAGTGTGGGGTCAGGACTATGTATGTGACTGTTGGCTGTTATTTATTTATTTATTATATTTAAATTAACAGCAAATCTATGCTCGAGCATTGTCCTAGAATATGATTCACTAAAATAACAAACCTAAAATGGGCAGTAGATCGTTTTTCTTTATGTAAATGGGGAGGTACAAACGCACGTTGCGCTCGCGATTTGATGTAGCCTAATGCTTACAGGTTTGGGCTTCCCCAGTACTACTGTATAAATCCAGCCCATTACGAGATGAACGGAAAATTCAATCCGCTGAATGCGGTAGAGAACATTTTGATTACATAGCGAATGGCAAACAGAGCTGCCGTGCAGGTAAATAATTGGGTGTGTACAGAAATGGGGTAGCGCTCGTTCCGCTCCGATTTCTGCTCGTTCCACCATCCTGATCCTATAACGACCGCAAACTTACTAGTTTATAAATACAGAATGCAAATACAGAGCGAGGTAATATAGAACTCGGTTATTGAACGTGATTCGACATAGCTTTGTCTAGAATTTAGAATCGAGCAGACTGTAAACTGCTGTCAGTACTAGTTTGTTTATATTAAGTAGGTTAGTAGGTACTGACTTACAAGACCAAGTGAAGCTATCAAGAGACCTTCGCAAGTGAATCGAATTGCCCCAAAATCTTGCCATTATTTGACCTCATATATTGCAACGCCGCAAAAATTATAAATTATGTTTGGGCAAAACTTACGTAAGCACTCTTAACTTTTATCCAAATCAACTGAACAAAGTTGAACATTGCTTCTGTTTGCGTAATCGTAGCCCAATCGGTCGGAGCACCGCAATTAATACAATTGAATGCACTTGACTCTCAAGCCACTCTGATTGTGCACGAATTGTTGAAAATCAGAGCGAATGTATAGTTAGCAACAAAAGTTCATTTGTAAATATATCAATAGCAACCCAATTTAATGAGCATTTGCATTTGAAGATCAAGCCTAAACGACATAACTCAGACCATGCAATGCGCGTCTACAGGGTGTGGGTGTGAGGGGAATCTTACGGGAAACGGGCGGCGGGGAAAATTTTATAACAAAATTACCCCATCGCACGTCTGGGTTAGTTACAACTTTTAATTTGTAGGCTGATTTGAACTCGTTTGGCAACTTACGTCTCTGACTGTACTATAAGTGAGTTGGAACGCCGGTTACCATTCAATTTGATAGAATCATCTGAAGGACGTGTTTTATTATTTACATACTTATATACATACATATATTTTTCTGTTTTATAGATTGTAAAAATATACTATTAGCCACTACTAGGTAAATACACAGAAAGTGAATATCCAACTTGTGTGTTATCTAAATACTTGCATACAACTTTGTTAATGTACATGAATGAGTACTACAATTTCGAAAAAAAGACTTTCAACTGTAACAGCGAGCAATAACTTTTCGAAATATATTAAATTGAAGTATCAGAGCCGCGGGTGCGTAAACCAACATGCCTTGAAACTATGTTAAGCACGGAACACTAAAGTATTGTAGGTATCGTTTTATTGGAAGCTTTTAATAAAATTCGAGAATATTTTGTTCAGTAATTTTATACCAGAGGCCAGAGAACAAACTTGCAAATGAGGTGGTTATCTCTGCCATTATCAATTTAAATTTTCCATGTTCAATATACCATTGCTATAATAACAACTGTTATTTTTTGTTTACAACTGGGATTTACTGGTATCCCTCAAAGAATGCGGTCGACGGTTAAAGTACGAAATAGTACATTACTGCCCAAGCCGGAAATAAAGCAATTTAAGACCGAGTAATATTTAAATGTAGTCGTGTTATGTCGTCGTGTCATTTAAATGTAGCTTAAAAATAGCCGTGGTCATGACCACGGATATCCTCTGAATACATAACAATTTTAGATGATAATATTTTCTCGTTTCATACCTTTCAGAGCGTGATTTTTCAGTAGTCGGGTTTTAGTTTCTGCACTTACATTTTATTTAATAATGAAGCTATTTCCGAGCAAGTGAGAGAAAAGCATATTAATGCATAGTGAGGTAGGTAGTTTATTGTTTCTCCTAACATTCCTACTAATATTGTTAATAGCCTTAGAATAAAACTCTATCAGCGATATCAGCGATTTCATCAAAAACTGTCAAAAAAACCGTGACTTGAGACGTGCTCAACTTTATTCGCGTTTGAGTATTCGGGGGTAAGCTTTTTCTTCGATGTTTTGAGCGTATACAGTACTGCAATATCGAAAAGAGTGCTCATATTTTTAGTATAAAAGAACTCAAGAGTATACGGAAACCTTGACCTTGAACCATCAAAGTTGCTTCCCCTTAACCACTAGGTTAGGTGCTAGAACTGGGTGGATTATTGAAAAAACGGAAAGATTACAGCGAGACATTCATTAGCAGCAATCAGTCAAGCGAACTAAGCAGGGCAGCCTTCCGACAGCCTGCCACTTATCTAAATAAGATCGGTGTCGTGCGTGATGGATTTAAAACGTTTTAATTTTAAACCGTGGAAGGACAAGGGTCTGTCCTTCCACGGTTTAAAATTAAAATACTTCGTGTGCCAAATTATGTCAACTTCTGGAGTTTATTGTTTTTGGAAAGCTACTTTTGTACCATTGTATTTTAATGTAAAACATTGGGGAAGTACTTTACGCAAAACGTAGTACATTAATTAAGCAAAACGTAATACGGTTTGAATGTCGTGCTAATATTATAAATGCGAAAGTTTGTGTGTGTGAATGTTTGTTAACACGTATCTCCGTAATTACTAAACCAATTTTGATACCTTCCTGTTTAACCTCTTTATGGGTTGAACAGGGTGGAAGTTTCTATGAAAAAAAATATATTTCTTGGTTCGATTCGCTTAAAACTCGGTATGTAGGTAATTGCGAGGAAATTCCATTTTGGGACCCTTTCCCAGGAAAAAAGTAGCCCATATGTTATTCCGGGGCATACTCTACTTCTGTAGTAAATTTCATTAGAATCCGTTCAGCCGTTTATAGTAGTTAAGTATGTGTGGGGGGCGAAATAGTGTGATAAGAGAGCGATGTGAAGTGAAAGAAGATTTAACGAGACAGGTGTGGGGAAGACCTCGGCGTACATCTCTAGACCAAATTGGTGACGTTTTGGAAAAGGGCTAAGTCAAGAGTACCCTAAACCGACGAGCGTGCATGAACAATGTAATGAGTGAATGAAGCGAAAAAAGTTTGCCAGGAACGTAGCAAATGGAGATCCGTGATCTCTGCCTATCCATATGGGAAAAAGGCGTGATTTTATGCATATACTCGTTTATTGTGATTATATTTTATATACCAAGTTTCATCCAAATCCATTTAGGCGATCCATATCAATTTCTTAAAACCGTAGCCCCTCTACGAGCGGCTACGCAGAATTGCGTAGCACTCATTGCGGTACTTTGTTTACCTTACGCAGTAATTTTGTGGTATACTGAAAATTATATAGAATCTCAAAAGCGCACAAATCTTATCGTAGTGCGATAAGATTCGAGTTTTCACCACCACTTCCTCATACAGTAAGCAATTGTCTCAGGACCCAAGTTGGCCGCTGTAGACAGAACCTGTGCAAATGGGGAATGAGAAAGAAAGAAAGAAAACATTTATTCAACCACCACATAAATATAAACAGACAGAATTACATATAACACAAATATACTACAGAAAATAAAATAAATACACAACTAATAAAAAAAAGGAAAGATATCAAGAAAAAAATAAAATAACAATAAACTAAATTAAACAAAACACAACTTCCACTTGTGGTGGCGAAAGGGTCTCAGCTCAGCATATGCTGCTGCAAGTTGCCTCGCCGCAGCGATGGTATTATGCTGAGATCAGTGGATGAGGGACTCATCCATGCCTGACTGCAACTGTGGCGCCCCATGCTATTCAGTCCATGGCCCATCTACTCAGGTGTCGCTTGTGCCCGACCACCTGTACGAGAGACAATCTGAACAATGCGACTCCCAACGCTCTGAAAGTGGCTAAGTTTTTCTCCAAGATAGTGTGAACCATTGACACAATAGAAGAAGAATACAGTAAGCAGAATTAGAATAAACTAGCTGCCGCCCGCGGCTTCGCTCGCTTGGTACCCGGATAAAAAATAGCCTATATGTTAATCCAGTACATGTACTATGTATATTCCAAGTTTCATTCAAATCCGTCCAGCTATTTAGGCGTGATTGAGGCACAAACATCCAAACATCCAAACTCACAAACTTTCGCATTTATAATATAAGTAAGATTAGGCTTGAAGTACTACAATTATGTCACTTACCCTCGAATACTCAAACGCGACTTAGAGTTGAGCACGTCTCAAGTCACGGTTTTTTGACAGTTTTTGATCAAAATCTGTCAAAAACTCGTCACTTGAAACATTGGGGCATTACATTATTTCATTTTACAGAGTTATTCATTTAATTTTTCGCCAAGCTACTGGGACCGCTTGTAATATAATAAAAAAGTCAAGATGATTTAAGCAGCGTCCGAGGTAAAATAAGAGGTAATTGACCTCGGACACTGCTTAAATCATCTTCTGTAGATGTTACAATCCATGATGATGATGATGATATAGAATCTACTCTTCCATGGTTAATTTGTAACATTTTCAACTAATGTAAGTTGTACAATACACACTAGATGGCCGATTGGCAACCACAGCAAATAATACGATTCACTGATCACAAAATTAACTAGTCTCGATTAAACAGACATTACCATAATTTCGTGTTTAGTGAATTTAATCTCTGAATGTTATATGTATTATGAACGTCCTCGGTGGTGCTGCGTCATCAAGAACTTGGATTTCGGGAATTTCTTTCTTAGTGCACCCATAAGTAGATTATACCCTCCAATTGTCATGCTTCTAGGACTTATGGTTCAAGTTGTGTGTCAGTCAATCAGTCAGTCAGTAACATAAGAATTTATATATTTAAGTTCTTTCTCACCATTGCGCATTGTATTCCAATGGCGTTAATATCACAAAGATTGTAGATTCCGTCTGACATGAACGTAAGTTGATGGCCAGTTAATATTATCTGCTTCGTGTTATTCACTAACGAAACTAACTAGTTTATCTGAAAGTTGGAGTAAAAAGCCAAATTTAGTACTATTAACTTTTGGCGCGTACTTTTGCTAGAGTTAAAAAAGCTTGTGCTGTGATGTTTTATCTCTGGGTCCGTTTATTTGCTTTGTGAAGTGTTATTTTTCAGTTTTCTGAAAACAAACAACTGGACCTATTCGTTGTATATTGTCACGCGAATGTCCTCTGCCGGTTTTCGTATTGTTTCTCCTATAACAGACAATGACGCAAAAATGTAACGTCAAAAGTTGATTCAATATCATCACTGGGTAGGAGCTACTTATAGTCACAGACTTTGTATAAAAAACTTCAAAATTATTCAAAGTATATTGGATCTTTGATTTTTTAACCATTCTCAATATAAATTCTATAAATATATAAGTAGGTACAAACAATAGGTAGGTAGGTTGTACAAACAATGGCGACCTAAACGCTTAGCAAAGCTCTAAAGCTAATAAACGCTTTGTGTAACATTTGGAAGATAAAGGCACTTAAATTTCGTTTGCGACAATTATTATTATTGAATGGAGCCTTTAAGTGAAGATAGAAGACGAATTGTATTAACTTATTTGAATTTAATTCATTTTATTTGACTTAGTCATGAAGGAAAATCCAATATTGAGAAAACGAGCCTTTTAGATGTTTTTGTGCTACTTGTTTGGTTTAACCGAATCTATGTCACTATAGAATTACAGGTACATATTGAGAACAAACTTCTATGAGTGCCATTGTAAGCTTTATCTTACAGTACCAAAGACTCTGACTCCGTATATCAAGTTACCGAGCATGCTGTTACACGTAACCACTCGCTGCTCTGATTCCGACTGGTGTTAATTTGGGAACCAAATGAAAGGCATTGGTTTAGTTTTCAGTGTGCTACATTTGATCTCTTGGTAGTTGGATGTGTTGTTAATTACAGGCACCAGGCGTAGCTGTGCATCTGGGATCGCAGCACAAACAATGCTGTGACAGTGGTAAGTTAAATCTATTGTAGCAAGGTACGAATGTTTTGTTAATCGATCGAAAGAAACATTAGCTTTGTTAATTTAAGTCTGAAGGTATGTTTCTTTTTGTAAAAATCCTAAAGTGACTAAGCTGGTTCGCTTATTTTCATAATTTATACTGCTAATATCTTACCCAAAGTCTTTTAAAAACTTCGCTCGAGAGAAGGGAATGCCAACGGTGCTCCACTTAAAATTTCCCTAAAGAAATATGTAGAAAGTGGTTCCGTCTCAGGCGGATTCGTCGTCGGAATCTCGTCGGCTGGTTTAATTAGTCGTTTTAATGAATGTCGAGGCACGTACGCTGTAAATGCGGCCCATTACCTGCGTAATTCACGCAATGATAACAAAGACGGCGCGACGCAATGCTTTAAAGGCCGCACTCACGAAGAACATGACAGTGCTCGATCTTATTTTGTAGACGCACCCAACCTATAGACAGATATAGTTAAGTACCTACATACTTGTGTGACTATGTGAAACAAGGTAAAACTCATTGTATCTATACCTTAACCACCGTATCTGACTTAGTATCTGCGCGTTTCAGGAAAGTTTGAATATAAAGTACTGAAACGAACAGCGGTCTAGTGCACGAATTTACGTCGAGCACGACATCATGCCATCAGCAAAAGAGTTTTTCTACTATTAGCACTATAAAAGGTTTTTAAATAACAACTATTTCAACAACTAGTTACTTAAATAGACAATAAACAACAATGAACCCAACTACCGATCATTGTAAATGAAAACCGTCGAGAAAACGCTCCAAGCAATTACAATTCCATTTCATAAATTGACTTCCAACGAATAGGTTCAGGACTCGAGTATCTTCGTATTTAGCTGTGTTTTCAATGTTTATAATAACAATTTTTCCTTTATGTAAATGTTCTTTGCAGTTATCTTACGTGTTTGTTCCGATTCAGGCGCTTTTAGGGTAAAATTGGCAAAGTTGGTACTTGTAACAATAAAGTTTTCTTGCAAAGCGATTTAGTCATAAAGTTCTGAAATGAACAATTATCTCATTAAAGAAAAAACATTTCATTAGGAAACAGAGATAGCGATTACCTCATTTCCTTGCGTAATGTTTTTAAAAAGCTTTCATACTTTTCGCGTATTTATGCTAATCTAAAAGTCGAGAGCAATAATATGGAAAAATGCGAGCGGCGCGGCACAGACATGGGTCTCCATAAAATGGTATAAGTGGGGGAAACTTGAAACATTATTTAGTCGTTTTCTGTTTGTTATAAAACTGTGTTTGCACTCTGCGTACAAAAATAAAATGTGGAATATATTTACGAAAGTTGTTTCATCCTACTAAACTCAATTGCTACAGTTTAGTTAGCTACTGGCGATCTAGTACTTTTTCGTTAGAGTTTTTTAAACGTGCTTGTAAAGTTTTGAGCCGTCCAGTCAATCCTAAAACGTTCTGACTACAAGTTAAGCTTTGGGCTCAGTCATCGAGAAAGGCAAACTGAAGTATGTACACAATAATAAACGAAAAAATCCCTTTAGCGCTTTAAAGCTCAACTTTGTACGAGCAAGTTATCACGTTCTACAAAAGCATCTTTTTACGAGATGTTCACAAATTACAGTTAAGAACAAGGCTCGTAAGAATTAAGTGAGCAATAACACATAGCTAACGAGTGCTCGTCTCGGGCTAAACGTGACAAAGGACGATGTTCTTTAGCTTTAGCAGAGAACACTTGGGCGCAACTCATCATCCTACCTATTTAACAGCACTCAGATTACGCATATCACTTTGTAGCGCTGGAATATCTACAAAATACTGTTTTGATTATTCATAAAGCTGGAGCGTAAAAACTCTCGGCAGCAAGTCTACGCAACCATATGCAGTGTTGCAGTATATGGCATAGCAGTATCGACGTTCAGAAGGAGACGTGTGATAATATTATTTTTATCGCTTTACATTTTACCGCATGCAGTAATGCTACGGCGTAGCAGAGGTCTACGAGAAATGGACTGCAATGTTTGTGTACTTCAATAATACGTCTTTGTAAAGAGAATAAATGATTTGAAAAATGACCCAAAACAGCTGAAATCATTTAAATACAATTTTGAATAAGGTTGCTAGATTATTCGTTGATTAAAATTGAGAATACATTGTTAATTATATCCAGAATACAACAACACCGACTGTATAATTATTTGAAGCATTTTACTAATTAGTACTTAGATAACGAAGGCTGTAAGTAATTCGTAAACGTCCTATTTACTCGGGCGTTTGTAACAATATAGGCGTGTCATTTTTATAAAGCTACGAATATTGGATGTGAAATAAATAAAATCATTTTACATACTTAGTATAATATGCGTTAGTCTTTAGAGCAACCTCATTAGTTCGAAAACATGCGTAAGTTCACGAAAGGAACCTTTGAGAGGCATTTTAAATCCTTTCACCACACTGGTTCGAAAGAACAAGTGACACAAGTAGTAACATACCTTTTATGTAGGTATTTTATAAATGTTGTATAAGTAAATCAGTACCTAGCTACAAAAAAAACTTTCCAATAATTGAAACTATAGTATGGCTTGTTTTTAAAACTATATTTAGTTTAAACTTAGTTTAGAATATTTTGATGTAATTTCGTTAGTGAAAACTCGAATTTTTAATCTCGGAGTATTTCGATATTATAAAATAATTTTGAACAAAATAACCCAGTTTATTTAATGCACCGTCCAAAATTATACTTACTATGTAACAAATAAGGTGTTGTACAAAGGTGTAATTACTTCAAGGTATCGATAACCCTACAGAATTCAAATTATTCTGTAGTAGTCTATGAAGCCCGGTGGTGGCTAGTGGCTTAAAATGGAAAAAATATCGTACACGGGCATCATCCCGCATTTAAAAAGTCTTCGGGCGTTTGGGTACTATCAGCTTGACGATGAACATTCAAAGAATCGAAGATTTTTTCAGAGCTTGTACATGTTTTTGATTCTAATACTTATAACGCTTTTCACTACGCAGCAAATGGCTAAAGTATATCAAGTAAGTAACATTTATTAAACAAATTTTATCACTGTTTCATAAAAAGTTTAAGTACCTAGTTAGTGTCTTGATTATAAAACATAAACAAGAAATTAAGATTTAATAAGACAGAAGGCTAATTTTGCCTGATTTTACGTGAAAAACCACCTACGAAAGCTATTATATAACTTATCTATTTTTATGTATTTTCAGGTACTGGATGACCCGAACAAAGTGATTGACACCATATTCCTGATGTTGACAAACTCGGATTCAATTTATAAACAAGTACTATTTTGGAGAAGACATGATAAAATAGAAGAACTATTGAAAATACTTCAAGGTAAAAATATTGCTCCTGAATTATAGAGGCGTCGAGACTGGTAAATGGAGTTTAACCATGGTTGGTTAGAATGGATTCCTACATCTAAATATATAAAACTCTTACGTTACTGACTGGCTAACTGACAATCAACGCACAGTCTAAACCATAAAACCAGGAAGCATAAAACTTGGAGGGTATAATTCAACTTATGATGTAAGGGTACACTAGGAAAGGAATTCCCGAAATTCAACTCCTGGAGGATGCAGCGGGAAGATGAAGTTGGTATAAAAATAACTCAACTCAGACAAAGTCACGGAGTATTTTACTAGTTTATATCATTAAAATTAAAACTTATGTCGAAAAAGCCTTTTGGTATGCGGGTGAGAAATTATTTGTGAAGTCTAAAATGTCATCCAAGTTTTTGTTTAAGGTCCATTATTTAACCAGAACGAGCCCGAACATCGGATACTACTATTAGGTACATCTCGACAGGCGAGAGTACTCCTTAGAGGTTTCAATATAGCGGCTCTCGCAACTTGCCTCCTCTGGGTTTTGTATCCGATGATACTGTATGCGCAGAGCAAGCCCGTTGAATTTGCAATATGGCTGCCGTTTGACCCTTGCAAGAGTCCGCAGTAAGTTCTACGGTTTATCTAACAAATGATAGCCATCGCAATTAGCTGTACCTACGGTCCGCATTGGAGCCAGGGACCACGCTTACTGTGAGACCCAATAACTATTGCTAAAATCACAATGAAATTCATCTTGTAGCTACTAGATTCGCAACACTTCGTACTTAGCAAGTAGGTAGGTACAGTCGCTTGTAGTAGGTAAGATGTTTAACTTATCTATTTAGTAACTTTCCATATTGTGTAAGCGTAACAATAAATATTATCTAAAAATATGTGTAACCTGTAAATCTATAAGAATTTATTGTGTAAGTATTTTCAAGTTACGAAATTATAAAGGTGAAGCTGAGCAACGCAACGCATAAACCCTTAAGGTTTATGTCCTGTTATAAGAAAAGTTACTAGCTACCTTAGCACTAGTGTGAATATTATGCTGCATTTCCTTTATTCTTCTTCCTTTGCGTGTTATAAAACGGGGATACGAACTTTTTGTGTGCAGTAAAGTCGAGAAGAGTGGAATAAAATCTAATAAAGTAGATATTTTATTTGTATGAATGAAACAGCCACGAGCGTGTGGCAACTACTTATGTTTAATCTTCATTTGGCCATTGGATCGGATAAATGCCCGTATCCGACCTAATAATTTAGGTAAATGCTGTTCTATCTTTGGTAAAATATTATGTTACAGGTTTTACTACACCATACTCTATGTGTGGGCGCAAACATCTTGGCTGGCATTTGGAAATACGTCTATGGATACATTTATCACTTACTTCTTTGCACAATGTAAAACACAATTGACCATTCTCAGGTAAGAGTTTCTGTAAAATTATTCCAGAGAAAAATAACTTAAGCAAGGGTTCTACTCTAATATCTTTAGTGAGATGGTCTTGTAACACTGGAAAAAATAGCTTCCATAAAAACGAAATAAAATATACCTAAGATTGATTTTATTCCTAGTACTATAAAAAGTACTAGAGTAAAAAGGCCTATGTCCAGCAGTGGACTGCTATAGGCTGATGACGATGATAAAAAGTACTAAAACCTTTGAGTTAAAATTTTATTTACCGGCTAACATTTTTTAGATTGGATTTGGTGAATATAGTCAGCAAAAGTATGGAAGAAGCTATAAAATCGCAATCGAGTTTTGTTAGCATCTATCATTTTCGATTTAAAATGATATTGGAGCACTACAATGAAGTAGTGAAGCTTGCCGATCAAACCCAGGCTATATTCGGGGGTGCAATCTTCTATTTCTTTGTGATCAGCAGCTGGATCGTATGTACCACAGCATACAGAATCATAACCGTAAGTTTAAAATATAATTTTAGCGTATATCACCTACAGATGCACGGATCTTTGACGTTGACGATTTTTCTTTCTAACTAAGCACACGCAAACAATCCCCACAGGTCATAGAGTGTTTGCTGTCATCACTCTACGATAGTTTTTTGTTTTATGTACGATTTGTGCTTATAAATAAATACCTACCCCTAGGTAATTATTAGAATTTTTTTTGTTATTAAGTGCGTTTGGTCAACGACATCAAAAAGTCGTGAGCAAAGCTAGAATATGAGGTGCGCAGGATCGAGAAGACTGGCAAAATCGCCTATACCAGGTCACCAGGCTGCAATTATGATGATTTAGGTATTGCTATAAAGATAGGAAAACTATAATCTAATAAGTATGATTTTCTGATTATATTATTTTCAGGTCGACCCTACTTCAGTGGCCTTCTTGTCAATGGTCATGTACATGATATGCATTTTAATAGAAATTTATCTCTACTGCTACTTTGGAAATGAAGTTACACACGAGGTAAGAATAGCCAGAAGTCCAGTTCCATAGATATCTAAGATCAAACAACGAAGACTGACGATCTTCCTTCGGCCTTCTACATAAGCATTTCCCTCGATGGCATATCCACTTCCTCTGACCTAAAATAAATTAATGTGTTTATTAGTAAATCTTTGTAGGTCACTCGACTCGTCTTGTGGCTGTAGTTATGTAGCTTAGTAGTAGGTAGATTATGTACATTTTTTAATGTTTCTTTTTTCGGCGTTAGAACTACCTACTTAGGTACAGTAGGTACCTATTATCTAGGTTTTGTTATTTTTATTTTGCTATTAATGTAATTTCAGAGTGACCAACTAATGCAAACTGCATTCACAATGGACTGGTATAAGCTTCCGCACGAATACCAGAAGGCCCTGATACTGTTCATGGAGAGAATCAAACGCCCGATTGAGCCAATGGCAGGCGTCATCGTACCTTTGTCTAACAACACCTTCGTTTCAGTGAGTATTTTTTTTTCTTTTTAATAGGTAGTTAAGTATTGAAAACTTAGGTGCCTATTAAAAAAATTGAAATATGAATACCTACCTACCTTACAAACTTCTTTGTTTCAGATTTTGCGAAGTTCCTACACCTTTTACGCATTTTTGAAAAATACTGAGTAGGTAATACTACTCGTAGATACATAGAATGACAGTAGGTATATTATGTTAAAATTACCAAAGTAGCACTAAATAAGAAGTAAATTTTACTGACACATACAAATTCAGCCGACAGATAAATCCAACGACAGCTTAAGTAGGTACCTAGATAGGTTTATCGAAACCTCAGAACAGTAAATCAGTCGAAACCATCGAGCGTCGAAACAGATCCTATAGGTATAATAAGTACTTAGTGAGTAGTATTGTGAGTAGTAAATTGAAAACTGTCTTTTCACACTGGCCCTATTAGATTTTTTACATGAATATTATCCTAGGTCACTTTCGTGATCCAGAAGAATCATTACGACTGACGACACCCACAACCAGCCGTTTTAGCTTCAGGACATGCATGAATTTATAGTAGAATGAGATGTTTGTTTTGTGTAGGTATAGGTGTTAGAGGTAGGTACATAACTAATATAAAGTAATGCGTAAATCATCCCCTTAGCCTAAGTAGGTACCTACTTGTTCTGAGGTACCTACCTAGGTAGGCACCTACAGTGTCGATGATCGGTAGGTACCATCACCCTATTCCAATTTTTGTTTCAACATTTAAATTATGCTGTTTTTATGAGATCGATGATGTTTTGAATATAATAAATGTATAATGAAAGTTTCATAGGTATTTATTATCAATATTTTTAAGTAGTTAAAGGTTCATGATGTAGGTTGTCAAATTTATTGTATTGTTAATGTCAAATGTTCGTTGTCTTTACTAAATGTCAGTAATCTGTCAAAGTCAAATCAATCTGCAATCAATTACTTGCATCAGGTTTTAGCTACTGAACAAGTAAGTAATCACAAATCACGTTATAGTTTTAGCGTTTTCCAGCTTGGTGCAGTATTAAAAAATCGCCTGTTTTTCGTATATTTACTGAGAACAAAAGTCTTTCAAAATGTTTCGATACATATTTGCATTGCTGCTTCTAATTTCTTCATATCGTAGTTTAGGAGTCCCTATTCCCTCAAGTGCGCCTGTTCCACTGTCAAACTTACTAACTGCACTTTCATTAAGTTGTGAAAATAGGTTTCTCTCGGATCAAATCAAAAACAAATTAGATTACTGCGCTGATCTTTCTTCGCCTCACGGAGAAAAACAGCTGGAATGTTTGATATTCTACGATATAAACATACAACTTTGTAAGGCTGTTGGTGCCTCGAAGCTCAAGCTGACAGAAGATTACTCAGCCAAAATAAACGAGGAACAAGATGTCAACATTCTATGTGCAACTACGAAGGATTGGGTATTCTCAAATCTTACCGAATTTACGCGTTATAAAAATACAGTAGAAAAAGTGTTCAAGCACCCTGTCACCTGCGGAAAAGTGTGTGGCAATGAGGATTTTTTGAGCGACGACGCTAATATCTTCTGCAAATACTTCAAGTGGGGCACTGACATGCTAAAAGATCAAGTAGTTGTGCCACCAGTAGAAGAAAACATTGCACAGCCGCCTTCAGAAACAGGAATTGAAAACAAACCATCAAATGATCAGAATGATGTTCAAATAAAGAATACTTCTACTTCAAATATACTAACTTCAGTAACAGCTTGGACCAAATATGAAGAAACTGTTAAAACAGAGGCAGTGAAATCTGAAAATGGCCAAGAACCTGAGCCGTTAAGTGCTAATTTTGCTCCACCTAAAAAATCAGAACCCAAGTTGGAAGAATCTATTCCTGTTGCTGAAGACCCACCATTCGCTATCAGTGATCAAGCTGACAAACCTGCTGAAATTTCTAGTCCAGACCTTAAAAATGAAGGTCAGAAAGGCTTACCAGACACAACCCTCACCAAACCCCAGGCTGATGATAAACAGAAATTGGATGTTGATAAGGAGATACAGCTTTTGAATAAGGAACTAGAACACAAGGAACCAGTTATTGAAACACCTGGACAGTCTAAGGACAAACAGCTTGGCGACATAATTGAATATCCAGGTAAGTAGATGAACTTCAGGTACCTATATATCTTATAAGTATTATAAACTTAAAAGTTTGTGAAGAAGTTAAGGTCCTGGCTGAAATATGGGAGGGCTTCCCAAAATGTAAAGATTATGTATGTTCTAATCTATTAGTTTTTGCTGAAGAAATTATTGCAGGACATACAAACATTTCTCCCATGGCGAGAATCGAACCCGCGCCTCTTGCGTCTCAGCCGAGCACTCGCCCGCCACGCCACCAATAAATTCTGATCAAGGACAAAAGCTAGGTGCCAACATAAAATTAATTTAAGATATCTACATTTAAGATTTTACATGTTAAAATATAAGACACAAAATTATAAGACTGCTTACAAGAAGGTCAGACAAATAAAGGCAATTTTTATTTTATTTAATTTAAGTTGTTTTAACCTCGGGAGTTTAATTCAAACTTGTATTTACACTCATTGCTTCAATAATTATGTTTTCTGTAAATTCTACAAGTGGTTTTTATTGAACCCATCTTTTGTGAATGTTAGTAGGCATAGCACTTATATTAATATTCAAAGTCATAACTCATAACCTTGTTACAAAGTTAGGATGTTCTTTTACATTCACTTTGCAATGCTATTGTACAACACTCGGAACAAATAAAAGCGAACATATCATAGGTGATAAAGATGAGCACCTGATAGTCTAGTGGTAGCGGCCTCGCCTTCCGACCCTAAGGTCGTGGGTTCAAATCTGGTTGTGCATGAATGGATTTTTCTCAAGCTCTTCACGTCTCATTCTCAGTAAAATTGATGTGAAATGTTTGTTTCGTTTGGGGATCAGTCTTCTGGTATGACGACAGTCCTGCCTGTGCTCCCATTGTTTTTGGTGTTCATTTTCACAGTGCATTTTCAGCCTGTTTTTGATCTCAATCGACATGAGTAATTTCTACTTCTAGAATGTAATAAATTTACAGTCAAATTATTCTTACTTACTATTTTAGTCATTTTGTTCTATAGGTAAATCTGATGAACTTATTTTCCTCATTTTTTCAGATACAGATGAAGGAAAAGAAGGCTTGGGTGACATGCAGGGCGATGATGACGGTGATGATGATTCTATGGTTGGTGGTGTAGTAAACAAGGTCAATGAACCAAATGACCAGAAGGTGGAGCAAAAAGAAACCGAGAATTTAAAAACGATTGTAGTATCTGGTATCACCGGAGAGACTGGTAAGTTTTTGTCCATGGGTAATTTATTTCTCAGAAGTATACATTCTTAAAATCATCCCTGTTTAGGTGTGTACCATGTGCTTCGTACTTGAGGTGCCCAAATATATACTAACCTATTCCATCACTATCTATGGTAGGGTGATGAAATAACAGCAATAAACAATTTACTAGTCTAGCTAGAAGGAATTAACCTTAAAAATGGTAAAGTGAACTTTGTTGTAGACAGATAGAATATTTTTTCCTTCATCTCAAACACTTCACAAATAGATTTTTGTTTATTCAGGTGCTAGATTCAGCTGTTTAGTAAAACAATCAAAACCTGATGCACATATAATTCTTGAATGGTTTTGCTAAAGTAATTTAATAAATAAAGTATCTACTTATTCAATAAATCTAGTTACCTCGTATCATTTTTAATCGCAGTCATTATAGGTACTTAAGTATGCCCTACTGGTGCACCGATCCTAAGGTTGTGGGTTCGAATCAGTTCATCAATGGGTTTTTCTGTTCGAAAAAATTATGTGTATAGGTACCTGTAGTATCAAACAGTGAAAGAAACGTCGTGGGGAAACCGACATGCGGCATGGCGTAGGTAGAACCTAAAAAGTTCGAAGACATCTGTCAAGTCTACGAAAGGAGCCTCTTTGAGAAGTGATGAAATTCCTTCACCACACTTTATTTGATTTCCAGGTCTCTACCCCAGCTTGGGGCAGGATGGCTACACAGACGATGATGATGATGACCATTTCTTCTCTTTCTTCCTTACGGCGGTCATCATGGTTGTGTTGATCTATGTCCTCTACCACAATAAGAACAAAGTCGGCAAAGTGGTAAGAGTGTGCAAATTTTCAAGAATTTTTTACTCTCGTTAATCTATAGACTGTGCTCTAGATTAGAATAATATTTAAACATACCCCTAACACTTCTTCGTATTATCTTGAGAAACTGGAGATTTGAGACTACCTAACTAAATTGTGGGTGCACAATTTGAATCTTGAGTCTACTGGTTTTTTTGATGAAAATTTACTAATTTTGTACCTTTTAGTCATTAATATTTACGCTTCAGTCTTTAGTTCCTTGATTACATAATAATTATGTTTCACTTTACATAAAAATAAACATGCATGATCACTATGAGCTCTGTAAATATCCTTTTAAATGCAAACCTGGCATCTGCATGCTCTTGAGATTGTTTGATGGTGTGTTAAGTATGTACATTTCTTTTTCTTTACAGTTCTTCGGATTAATACTGGAGGGACGGCAGGCTGGACGACGCAGGAATAGCCGGGGGCACGCGTATAGGCGACTGGATACCTTAGAACAAGCCATGAGTACTAACTCCGCTGCGCCACCAAGCAAAATTATCTATTGAACCTCTCTTTAGGTAATTTAAACCTCAACCTTATCGACAAATTCATATCTTAGTCGGGTTCTGTCGAGTTTCCTTTGTTTTTGACTGCACCATGAAAACGGATGAAGACACTGGTCTCTATTAAACTAGTATTCTGGATGGGTTTATAAATGACAACTACCTTTCTATATTATTCTAAATTGTAGAGAAAGATAGAATAATCAAATTAAAGTATGGTAGAGCTATTTAAAGTTCTAATGGGTCATTCTCATTTTTTTTAAATCAGTTACTGCCGTGGATGTTCACTATCGTGGATCTAAATACACATTCTAATATAAAAAACGATGTTACGATGAACAACCTCATTTTGTTCTCAGAGTTGCAATAAAATAAGCTATAGGTCCTGTACGTCGCTTAAACTATGAACAAACATTTTCACTTTGTTTCGGTAAGTGCTAGAAAACTACAGTGTATTCCAAATACAGCAAGATTATTTATATATTCTAAGGTTTTTTCGAGCCTTTCTGTGGTATTGTAAATAAGTAGTTTTTGAGTTTTAAAAGTTTAGCTAACAGTTTTAATTCCTTAAAATCATTATGAGTAGCTTAAGTACATTTTTAATTCATATTTGATAGTTCTTTGGTAAATTAAAAGTTTAAGAATGTATTATTATTATTCAATCATTCATGGTGCAGCAAAATAGACGAGGAATAAATTCTTGTAAATAAATAATACTAAAAGTAACTTTTGAGTTAAGAGATATGGTGCGTTATAAAACATAACTAATTGAATTTTTTTTTTGTGAAATAAAGTCATAAATAAGACCTTTGTGCTTACGCAGATTCATTTTATCTTAGCCTAAAAACGTAAACAAAAACACCTGGGTTAAGAGGTGAAAAATCAGAGTAAGTACCCCTTACAAACGCACCCAATGATTATGATTTTGGCCTTCTTTAGAAAGACATTACTAAAATATTTTTTGTATCCGAATCACTATTGCCTTCGTACAATTTACGTTTTCGTTTGAACATGACAACTTGGAACAAATGTTACTACATTTTATGAATCCTTTACATAGCTCTAAAGAATTATCTAAGATGTATCTACAGTCATAAAAGTTGTACCTATCATGTTACATTATACGGGGCTTTGTATACTACCCCGTTCCATACCACCATCTGTTCCATACCACCATCTGTTCCATTTCATCGGACCGTAAGAGGCAGGCACTTTTATTTTATTTAACTTCAGTTGCCTGCTGTACTAACAGTGCAAACCAACGCGTACAGCGAGCCATTTACATTGTTATCACAATAAAACCCGTCAATACCTATAATAGATATGCATCTATGTACATTAAAAAACGATTAATTACATGAGATAAGCTTTCTCTTCTCTTTTAATTTTGTATGAAATATGTCGATTTCTGGCAAACTAAGGGCTTGAGCAGTCGAGGCTTACGCTGCCCTCCTAGTGAAGAATGCAGTAACTATGTCAAACATGTTTTGGTACGTGAGTGAGAACAGAATGTTGTATTTTGTTAGGCGATTCCGAATATCTGTTTATCTAATTTTTGACAAAAATACTAGTTACTGCGTTCTTCACTAGGAGGGCAGTACGTGCGTACCTACTGTTCTTTGACGAAAGTAATTTGTGCCGTGTGACGTTCTGGTTATGGAGCTAGGTAGTATGCCCTAAGGATAGATTAAAAACGTTAAAAAAGCTAGGTTAAAAACAAGTACAATAAACTTATATTTATTTAAAATACCTAAGTGTCTTTCTTACCTTTTAACATAAGGATGATAAAGTATTTAAAACAGTTTTGTATGGCATTTGGTATTGGTAGATAATAATTTGAATTTTCATGCAGGATATCCTCTTATCAGTTTGCCGCGCAGTTTTGTCTTAAAATTATCGAATCAGACTATTTTCAATAATCAAGAAAGATCCTAAGGCTTAGGTCTTTGTTTGTTAGTAATCATAGTAGTGGGATCATAATATAAGTCTTTACAGTACTACTTAAAATTGTATTTAAAAATAAATTTTCTTTTCAAACCTCATTTATTATTCAAAAAATACCTTAGTTACATCGTTTAGTAGTAGGTAGGTATGTCGATTAGGTACGTATCTTTATTACTTTATATCAGTCGGTTGTAAATATGCCTTTTCTATATAAATGTCACTTATATTTGTCGGGTTCAAATATAAACTTATTGCAATAGAGTTACACCATCACCACCCATCGAAATATACCTTTATGTTACAAGAGTTCAGTGTCATGAATAGATTGCAAAAGAAAGAGTATCCTCATAATAGGTACAAATATAAATACAAACATATTAAGTCGTATTACAATTAATATTGGTCACGAATTGTTGACTGTAACAAAAGATATCCACGATATCATAATCTATATTATATGTAATCTAATTAGACATTGTAGATAAGTACCTAAATGTATGAAGGATTACTCTTATAGCATTGTTTATAAAAATGTCTATCCTACCATTATAAATCATAATCTCATCTCATGATTATGTAACGAATTTACTTATTACATTTTAGTTTAAGTCATAGTTAATTGAAAATGACTACTTAAAGCCGCCATATTGGATTTTATCCCACTTTAGTGTCAAAAAGTATCATCGGCGATACCTATAACACTGATTTGTCAAAATCTGTCCAGCCGTTTCGGTTACAGAGACAGTCAAAGAAATACATTGAAAATGGCTTCTTACAGCCACCATATTGGATTTTATATAGCCTATGACACTCGTCATCCAGACGAATCCAACGACACCTCATTTGTCAAAATCTGTCCAGCCGTTTGGGCTACAGCTACAGTCAAAGAAATGCACTTACATACATACATACCCACACACAATACATACATACACACCCCAAACACATAAACCTTTTTCTTCGCCGTCGGGTGGCAAAAATGATTGATTTCAAAATGATTCATGCACTTACCAAACCTACTACCATTAGGGTTGCACTTAAAGAGTTGTGTTTTAAACCAAGAACGGAAACAAAAATAAGATCTCTTCGGATAGGGTTAAAGTATTCATAATTTCTTTTGCCCGGTTGTGAAAAGTAGTTAAGTAACAATAAAGGTTTATATTTATCAACTAAGTAGGTACTTGATTTATTTTGTTTATCAAATGCAATGCACCAGCAAAGTTTATCTTATTTCATGATTGTCCTAAGGACGATAATAGTTTCTAAGTTTAGTTTATTAATTTAATTTGATCTGTAACGTGAAATAAATTCGTAATGTTAACAATCGCTGTTTTTTATCTTAGGTTACTGAGGCTATGTTTATTTTTAGCAACTCAGAGCAGGGGTGTTCAAATCAAACTTATGGTGTACTAGCTGCTGCCCGCGGCTTCGCTCGCGCTATACCTGGATAAAAAATAGCCTATATGTTAATCCAGTACATGTACTATGTATATTCCAAGTTTCATTCAAATCCGTTCAGCCGTTTAGGCGTGATTGAGACACAAACATCCAAACATCCAAACATCCAAACTCACAAACTTTCGCATTTATAATATAAGTAAGATAGAGAGTACCCATAACCATTTTAGTTTGTAAGGTTAAGAGACAGTGACATCTATTGTATCAGACCAGAAGCAAACAGCGCCATCTTTGACAGCCTCTGTGGCGTGGCGGGCTGAGACGCAGGAGGCGCGGATTAGATTCCCGCAGCGGAAGAAATGTTTGCATGTTCTGCAAATATTTCTTCTGGGTATGAATGTTGTGGCAGGTAGGTACCTCTCGTAGTTTTTGATACCCGCGATACAAGGAACCTAGTTAGTGTGGGTGGGGACAGAACTATGTATGTGATTGTTGGCTGTTATTTATTTACCATCTGCTATTCTACAATTTTATTTTCACTCAGGTCAAGTCAACCATTTAGCCAACCAAATTGTGCAGCCATTATTATCACCTACTATCATCATCATCATCTTGCCGTCTGGTTCCCGGGTGGGGACACAGGGATGGGCCTCGCCATTACGGCTTTACCCAGGCTTTAACTCCGGGGGCAACTACCCGCTGGTCTCTGGGTGTCGCCTTGGTACCCGCAAAACAGCACAAGAAAGGATCAGCACATAGAACATTTTTTTCATTCATAGTGGCGCCATCTTTATTTTCCTGACTTATTCAGATGGTAGTCTAGGTAAGTTTGTCGGTTCGGGTTCCTCTTTCTCCAGTCTCGTCTAAAACATTAGTTCGCGTCGTTTCAGCTCAGCCGTAATTTTAGCGCTCTGGCGCTAGATGGCGTCAGTAGTACCATACATACATAGAGTCTTGGCACTATCTATTTTTGTAATCGTGCTAACACTGGCGGCAAGGCGCATCGATATCGGCATCGGCATTAGAAGTAGGCAAGTAGGTAAGTACTAAATAAAATAAATATTGCTGGACATTTATTTTTAACTTGTACCTGCTTTGTAGGTAGGTACTTACTATAGGAACTATGCCTACTTCAACCAAACTGCTGCGTCTGTGGCTGATTTAATACTTTTTTTGTACCTTACCTACCATCAATGTATAATAGGTACGTAACACCCAGAAACAACACAGACATTTATTTTAAAAGTTCATCATACAAAATGACCTACAGCGAATCGAACCTACAACCTACAGCTGGAGGCAGAGCCTACCTACCTAACAACTTAGCTAGGTAATTAGGTATGATATGAGGCTAAGAATCGGTAGATAATAGCCAGCCAGGCCAGGACTAATAGTAAAAATATTATAATCCATACTAATATTATACCTAAATGCGAAAGTAACTCTTGTCTGTCTGTCTGTTTGTTTTCTTTTCACGTCGAAATTGCTGTTCAGATTTTGATGAAATTTGACAAGGAGATAAATTGCATTCCGGGGAAGGATATAAGGCTGCATTTTGTTGCAAAATTAACTATTGAGGGGGTGAGAGTTTGTATGGGGAACCCATTATTTTACTACCGAGGTTAAGCAATGTTGAGCGAGGCCATAACTTAGACGGGTGGCCTACAAAATCATTCCAAAAAAATCTTCTAACACGCAGACAATATCGCGGGTGCGGTTCACAGCTAGTAGGTACTAGTAATATAAAATTATAAATACATAAAAGCCCTAAAAACATGTCATAGCACAAGATTTTCGTCGATGGTGGTCTTCTGCATAACACCGCTCATTGAAAAATTAGGTATGGTAGACTTACCCAGGTACCACCAGGTACCTAGGTAGGATTACTAGGTAGGTAGGTACTTACTTAACTTACTACGTCAATCGTAGGTAGCTGACGTAAATATCAGTTACCGTCATAATACCTAAATAGAAAATTATGGAATTGAATCTGTTGTTGGCTCGATTGGCAGGCCTTCTGTTACTTCTTCAAATATTGATAGTTAATTTTGGTAGATACCTACTTTACCAATATTTTACCTATAAGGTAAGGTAGGTACCTAATCGATCAGTTTTGTCAGTCTCTAGTATAGTTTTGGGTTGTCTATAGTTGTCTATGTTGTTTTAAAGATCTAAGCATACATAGGGACAGACAGCGGGAAGCGACTTTGTTTTGTACTATTTAGTGATAGTGATTGAAGTAAATTAGGTATTTTTGTTATAGTTTCATAGGTACCTACACACTCTGTGAAAATTTCAACTTTCTACCACACTTCATGAAATAGGTACTTACCTACTTACTTTCCTATTTAAAGCTTAGTAATAGGGTCCCGTTGGCACCCTTGCGGTAACGGAACTCTGAAAATTAATATAGGTAAGTACGAATAAAATGTGTTTACCTTTACGTATTGTAACTAGGTAAGTAGAGTTACTTACGAGTCTACTTTTGTGGATTAAGTAAACTTAAGTGTTTAAGTAAACAATAAAATGAGAAGTAAAGTAGAGTACTTACTTACTTAGTAGGCACCCGCCTACTTAATAAAATTAGGTAAGTACATACCTAGGTACCTACAGCTCTAAAACATTACCAAATCTTTAGTATCTACCTAGTAGGTAGTAAGTAGTACCTAGTACCTACCTACTACGTAGTTAGTCGTAGTAGGTACAGAGTAAGTAAACAAAGATGTTTGGTTAATAATATGAACCGTCTCCAATTTACTTTTAAACGAGGAAGAAAACTTCCTGTGAATTATGTTTATTAGATACTTAAGTACCTACCTACCTAAACTAACATAGAATTTATTAAAATTTCCAATACCTACCTACTTACACTTCTGTATTTTATCTCTACTAGGTACCAAACCTACCTACCTACTGGGAACTCTACTACCTATTGACTTCTTCTTTGCAAAATTGTTATTGATACTTTTGACATTGTCAAAATAAATAAATAAATTACACCCAACAGTCACATACATAGTCCTGACCCCACACTAGGATTCCCTGTGTCGTGGGTATCAGAAACTACGAGTACCATGGTACCACAAAACCCAGACCCGGAAGAAATATTTGCAGAACATGCAAACATTTCTTCCGCAGCGGGAATCGAACCCGCGTCTCTTGCGTGTCTGCCGAGCAATCGCCCGCCACGCCACCGAGACCGTCAAAATTAGAAGCCTCGGAACAATAATCATAAGTCGGATTAAATGTCATAAAATTGAAATCAATGGAGGTTTTAAATATTTATGTGTTATCGTGATTATCTCTTTGAATCCTTTTTCCATTTTGGGGTCCTTTCCCAGGATAAAAAGAAGCCTATAAGTGAGTTAGTGAGTACCTATGTTATTATGGGGTAAGTAGGTACCTATATTACCTATGTAGGAAATTTCATTAGAGTTTGTTCAGCCGTTTAGGGGTGATTGAGGTAGGTAAGTACAAACATCCTAACATAATAATTTAATACTAGCTTCCGCCCGCGATTTCATTACGTTTCACAACGTTACCATTCTATTTTATTAACTGCAGTAAGCTTTGAGTTCCTTCATATTCTAAAGGCTCCAAGAATCTATCAACAAATTTTCTGCGGGTAAATCCAGTGTTAACCTTTAGCACTTTTTATTGTTCTAATGACTTGGGCAAAAAATTTAGACCTTTTTAGGAAAAATTTTGACCTTCAGCTAAATCGAACCTTTTTAGGATTTGGTAAAAATGTTAACAATCAACGATCTACTTATTTACTTAGGTACCGTTGTAGATTGTATCTTGCTCGTGCCCTAAAAATAAATGCTCGGCTACAAAATTACAAGAACGGAAAAAACATTAATTCGGTTACCGAAAAGGACTTATTTATCGAAAAGAACTTATTTATACTTATAGTAGGTCGTATCTACTGACTTTTACTGAATTATGATCAAAATGATTTACTAATTCACACATGACCTTTACGCTATGACGATAACGTGTTACCTCTATGTTGATAACCACAAAATGTGGTTTATATATTTTATTGACCGACGGTTAATCCACGTAGGTACCTATCCGGAACATAACATGCCAAACACAAACCTTTTAGGTAATTATATCTACTACCTGGTACAGGTATTGCTACCTACCTACTAGGTACTAGTTCTTTCGAACCATTCTTGTGAAATGATTTAAAGTGCGTCCCAAAAGCTCTTTTCTTGCATTTGACACATGTTTTTCGAACTTTTTAGGTTCTACGACATGCCGCCGGTTTCTTCACAATGTTTTCCTACACCACCGTTTAAGAGTACTGGTACTTTTAGTGCATATTCGTGCGTTGCCCTTGGTGCACGGCCGGATTTGAACCCACGACTTTAGGATCGGCAGGCGGGACCGCAACTACTAGACTACCACTGCTCAAATGTAGGTATACCTTGGTGTTTACTATAACTTGTTAACCAGCATGTAATTATAATTTACATGGTAGGTGGTACCTCCTAGAGAAGTTATTTATGGGGTTTTAGTTCAATTTTAGGGTTCCGTAACCGAAGGATGTCAATAATGCACTGTTACTAAGCCTCCCCTGTCTGTCCGTCCATCCATCTGTCAAGGGCCTGTATCTCATGAACCATAGAGGTAGAGATATAGGTAGAGAATAGAAATGTTCATAGTGTGTATTTCGATTGCCGCTGTAACAACAAATAATAAAAATGTAATAAATAAAAAGGGAAACATGTACATGTACGTACGATGGTATGGACGGAACCATTCGTGTGCGAATTTGACTCGTACTTGACCGGTTTTTTAATCTACTTCATAAAAAGGAGGTTCTCTAGGTATCTATTTAAATATTCCCTATCTCTTGCTAGTTGCTAGCTTATCACCGCTGTAGACCTTCATTAGTAGCACAGAAATTATATTTTAAAGAAACTTTAGAGTGATTTATACCGGATACACGCGAACTTTACTGTGAGCTCACTTGAAGACCGTTTCAGGGTTGCACGCTACGCGACAAGATAACGCTTAACTCAACGCTCAAACTTAACGCTCAGGCAAATCAACAGAGACAGCACTAAACCACGTAGTAGGTAGGTAGGTACACAAGATCGAAAGTGCACTAGACTGCGAACAGTCTTGTTTAGTAGCCTTCATTGATATTGAGGGAGCTTTCAATAAAACTCCTTCCCCAGCATTGAGAGAGGACTCAGGCAACAAAGGGTAGAAGAAAACGTTAATAAATGGATAAACTCCATGCTAGCTAACAGGATAGCCCGGAGAGACAACTCAAAATCCACGGGCAGCCTTGTAACAAAGGGATGTCCGCAAGATGGAGTCCTGTCACCCCTACTATGGATCCTAGTGGCAAACGACCTCCTGGACTCGCTAAACAAAGAGGGTATTTACACAGTCGGCTACGCGAATGATCTAGCAATCATGATAATCGGGCCTCTTTGAATCAACACTGTGCGAAAAGATGCAGAAAGCGATCCACGTACTAGTACAGTAGAGGCATGGTGCAAAAATCCGAGTTTGTCTGTCAACCCAGCGAAAACGAAGCTAGGAAGGTTAGGTACTTCCTGGTACTTCCAAGTACTTAGTGCTCTTTATTTGTAAGCTAAAACAGCTACAACTGCAATTACTTACCTTCCAATCCTCTTTGGCACATAACTAAAACTAAGCAAAGAGGTAAAGTACCTTGGAGTTTGGATGGACAGCAAACTCCTTTGGGGCAAACAACTAGAACACACAACTACAGAAGCCACAAATGTGCTTTGGCAGTGCAGACGAGCGGTAGACAGATACTGGGGATTAAATCCAAAACTCTACATATCGATTTACATTGTCATGGTACGCCACGTTTTAACATACGGGGCCGGGGTCTGGTGGACTAGAAGAAATTTCATTTCATCAGCCATAAATAAGTTGCAACAAGTACAAAGACTTCCCGGGAGTCCCAGCCCGCTTATCAGCGGATGCAAAAAATCAACACCTTTGTTCCCCTAACAATAATTAGAATTACATAGAATAAGTAGTACCTAACCTAGGTAGTTACCCGGGTAAAAAGTACATACTCTATAACATCTTACTTATTGATATTACCGGTTAAAGCTCAAAACGCAACGATAGCGCGTACTAACTTTACCTGTGCTGCCATCTAGTACGAAAGATTGTAACGATGTTTGGATGTTTGTGCCTCAATCACGCCTAAACAGCTGAACGGATCTGAACGAAACTGTACATGTACTGGATTAACATATAGGCTATTTTTTAACCGGGTACCACGCGAGCGAAGCCGCGGGCGGCAGCTAGTATATTATAAATGCGAAAGTTTGTGAGTTTGGATGTTTGGATGTTTGTGCCTCAATCACGCCTAAACGGCTGAACGGATTTGAATGAAACTTGGAATATACATAGTACATGTACTGGATTAACATATAGACTATTTTTTATCCGGATACCACGCGAGCGAAGCCGCGGGAGGCAGCTAGTATACTATAAGTAATAAAACACAAGCAATGATAAGAAAACTTACAGCCACTCCATTCAAAATCCTAAGATGAATAATAATATGGTGAACCATAGTAACAGTACCTACCTGCTGTATGTCATAAATTATGTATAGATACCTATTCCATGTTTTAGCCAAATCTGTTTAGCCGTTACAGAGATGAATGGGAATAAACACACACACGAACTTTCGCATCACTTCGATATTATCATAGATACCTAGGTAGTTCGGTACCATGCCAATAATTTTATGAAGGTGAAACAAGCTGTTTTTCTATTTTTCGTTGCCCTTTGCAGTCTCGTTATTGTCTTCAACATTGTTATTGACATGTCATTGTAACGGTAGAGAAGGGTCTGGTAGTAGAGTGCTTTTCGACCTTTGTATAGTTGTGATTATATTATGGATTCAGGTGGACAAGCCTGCCTACAGTAAATAGAGACCTAACGATGATTGGTTAAACGTTGTTTTCCGTTGCTGAACTATAGCTAGACTGACGTTTTATAAAAGACGCGTCATAGGTAAATATTATTGCACTAAAACTTATTTTTTAGCGGCGACAATTGCTAGCGCGAGACTATGTGAAGACGGGCAATTACCCGTTTTGTTAAAACAGAGGTCTAGTCGATTACACTTAGGTAGCCAAAGATTTATCTTTGTAGGTACCTACATAATTTCAATGAAGTTTTTGTGTAAAAAGTTTTGTTTATCAAGTTTTTGTTTTGTATTTTTGGTCTGGGTGTTGTGGTACCATGGTACTCGTAGTTTCTGATACCCACGACACAGGGAATCCTAGTGTGGGGTCAGGACTATGTATGTGACTGTTGGGTGTTATTGGGTCAATAAATATGAAACCATAAAAGTTAGATAATTGATTCTAGGTGTGTTTGATAAGTCTGTCGAGGACATCTTATCTTGAAGATTTCAGTTTTCTGGCATCATCCGGACCGAAGCTATGACGGTTCGAAAATACGACGAAACGCTTCCAGAAAAGAAAGATAGTGGCCTGCTGCTAAAGCAGCAGGGCACTATCCCCCGCCAAGACGAGCTTTAGCTCGTCTTGGCGGGGACTGTGACTTGTGCCCCCAGATATGAAGGTTTGTGTATGTAAGTAGATAGGCATATTGGTTCCCTATCAATTCCGTAGCCGCTGAATGGATGGATTAACGAATTGGGTTGTAAATTGTACCTTGGATTAAAACATATAACTACTTTTCCGGGCATCACGGTAAAGAAAATTTCTACCTACTATTAATGGGATGGTTAGAGGTCGACTAGCCTATTATTATTCATACGATCTGTCCTAATACATCATCCAAACGGCGAGGTCTCGATACGTGATAGTCCCATTAGAAGTAGTTCATATTTCTCTATTTGGGCACCCCGACACCCGTCACATTGATTTGGGATTCAATTTAAAAGGGGCTTTGATCATTCTTCTTGTGAATGATCACGTAACTATGTGTTTACTAGAGTTTAAAAATGTTTCTATGTAACTGATTCGATTATTCGAATACCTAATATGATTGTTGTACAATTTACGAGAACAGCAGATACTTAATATCAGAACAGCAAATCAACTTCGGGTATTACGCATCGTGTCACTAGTTCACTTGTTCGATAGAACTAGTGTAGTGACTCTACACTGCTGTGTAGTGAAAGAATTTAAAGTGCGCCTCAAAGGCTCCTTTCATGCACTATGAGGTAGATATTTACTGAAAATACTCTTGATAAGTTGCAATTTTTTTGAACCACATAACATTAATTTAATTATGCAAACGACAAAGTTAACATTTCATTAGTGATGGGACTCGAATCATCCGAAAAAAATCGAATCATGACTCGAATAAACCCTTGATTCGAATTGATTAATGATTCGAATCAATACGAATCGATACGATCATGATTCGAACAACAGATACTTATAAATAAATAAAAAAACACTTAGATACATCTTTTAATCATCATCAGTCTATCAGTCCACTGCATGACGTAGGTCTCTCCAATTACAACCATCGCTAGGCGTACTACTCGCGTAACAGATAATAATAAATAATAATAATAAATAAATAAAAAATTAAATGTTCTTGCAACTCAAACAGCGATACTGTAGGGGAAAGAGGGGCCCAATGAAATCATGCCGGACCCCCCACATAGTTGACAAGTGCCTAATTAGAGACGCTGACAGTTCGTTGTATTTCTAGACGACCATTTCAGGTTAACATTAAAAGCAAAAATGTTTGAATATAAGAATTCCTAAAAGGGTATTTTTTGTAAAAAAAATAATATTTATCTGAATAGACATTGCTTGTTTGATATATTACACCTACTGTTCTAAATCAATTTATCATAATAATTTGTTTTTGTTACGGGTGTATCAAAATAAAACTACCTAAGCATAGTGACGTAATGGGGAACATGTACAGTGTGGAGAAATGTATCTTCCACGCTTGGTTGCGTTACCAACAGGCATAAATTTAACATAAGACGTTTTAAAGTGATCCCGAACCATCCTTCTAAATAAATTGTTTTCACTTTTAACATGATTACGGGGCAGCATGGTGTTTCCCATCATGCCCCAACCCGGAAGAACCCTGACACAAAAAACCTCTAAAAAGTCAACATAATATGTGTTACTTCCTAACTTTACTTGTTGACTAACTTTATTATAGTACTCAGTATTTTGATCCAAGAGTCGTCGCGTCCAGGGACGCGTTATGTAAGCTTAGAAGAAAGAGCGCCAAACATAAGAGGTTCATGTATTACTAGCTTTCGTCTGCGGCTTCGCTCGCGTGGTACCAGGATAAAAAGTAGCCTATATGTTATTCCAGCATGCACTATGTATGTTCCAAGTTTCATTTAAATCCGTTCAGTCGTTTAGGCGTGATTGAGGCACAAACTTACAAACATCCTCACAAACTTTCGCATTTATAATATACTAGCTGCCGCCTGCGGCTTTGCTAGCGTGTTACTCGGATAAAAAATAGCCTATAGGTTAATCCAGTACATGTACTATGTACATTCCAAGTTTCATTCAAATCGGTTCAGCCGTTTAGGCGTGACAAACATCCATACATACAATCTTTCCCGTTTATAATATTAGTAAGAAGATATCCAGCAACAATTATAAAAATACTTCTTTAGCGGTCCCCTACGTCACCACTCTTGGATCAAAGGTCAAAGGGCACGGTTCGAGGCCACAGACAGACACACAGAAACACATGACAAACTTATACCACCCCTCTTTTTGCGTCGGGAGTTAATGAAAATGGGTTGTGATAACCAACTAAAAATATATTTTTTGACACTTTAATCATTGTTTTATCTCAGCGTCCACGTTAAGCCTCCCTTCCTCTACCAAAGTTTCGTATCGTTAAATTGTCAAAGGAGACCAAAGTTTGTTAAAAAGATAATGCCAAAGGAGTTCCAAAGCACGTCAAGTGGTTGAGACGAGTTGGGGGCACCATGTTTTATTCAATTACTCACAGAATCGCTGTCGCGTTCGGGTACGATTACACCAAATTCGTTATCGGCCGAAATCGGACGTCGTCGACCAAACTCGGCTGATCATATGTCCATGGAAAGGACAATTTCGGTGGTTGTATATTGTACACACTATATTATTTAACATAAGTTTGATTCGATCGGCCGAGTTCAGTTGACGGCGCCCGACCATATTTCGGCTGATAACGGATTTGGTGTAATCGTACCGTTCCAAACGTACAGCCCGCTTCGCGCTTATAATAGGTTATTTTTTGACATTGAATAATAATAAAGATTAATTTGATATTATGAGATAATAAGTTAAGCTTAGCAACTGTAAAATCAATGTGATACGCTTAAAATTAATATGTAACTACAGACTCTAAAACAAATTCTAGAATTTCAGAATAACATAACGACTATGCTTAGGTACGCCATATCGTTTATACATACATATTATCACGCCCGTATTCCTAAGGGGGTGGGCAGAGCCACAAGTAAACATAAGAAAACTTGCAGCCACTTCTGATTTAGTCCCAAGATGGATATTGTGAACCATGGTGACAGGTGATCAGCCCATCGCCCATATAAGTGGTACATCATGTTGAAGAGGATACTATCCCTTAGTCGACTTTTACGACATGATCCGGGAGAGAAGCAAGCAGCTGGACCCATTCTAAGCATTTTTTTTACTTCCAGTCTAGAAGAGAAGATATATCGAAAATATATCGTTTATTACAAGTTTAATATATTAAAACTGAGTTACTTTCTAGTTTGGTTATTAATATTATGTTTATAAAAATACCTAAGTTAATATCTTAAAAATACAGTCATATAATTTTGGTCCTTATAAAAATCCACTTTCAAGTATATTTGCGAGCTTACATCACAACTGCTGATTAAGGCACATTTAGAAGTCCCAGTTGTAATTTTCTTCTAAAATAATTAATAATGAGTGCTGACGACATTCTGTTCAATCGTAATGTGAATAATTTTCCGCCCCATTAGTCCCGGAAATCAAGGTAAATGTGTTTTTCTGCTAAAACGCACTTCTAAGAGCTTTACAAAAATAAATAAAGGAGAAAAGCCTCTTTTGTAGACCAGTCATTTTGAGAAGATATCTGATTACGTTGTACAATTAGTCTGAAGAAATATTTTTTTTCCTTTCTGATATCTTACATAGGAATTCCAATATTTGTGTAGGCTCTTGTCGAGGGTTTTAAGCTGATTGATAGTGTCATTTTTTATTGAAATGAAATTAGATTGTGTAAGTGAAATGATATTGGTTGATTGATGCAGTTCATTGAATCGTGATAAGTGGGAGATGTTGTTTGACCTCTGGTAAAGCAGAGTTCAGACTTCAGTTAGACTCGGACCGCGCTCCCGTTTACACGTGGCTCTTACGCGGTCTCAGCTTCAATAAAACTCAACTCACAAGTTATTGTTTAAAAGTTGAAAAGGATATATTGTCACATTTGTCTAACATATCGACACTCAATATATATTTATGTTTATCTGTACGTAACTTTCGTGCTTACGAAAAAAGTTTGGAAAAGTTTATCAGGTACGTAAGTAACTTTTTTGTATATATTTTGAAAAATATATAAAATATTATTTCATAATGGAATGACGATTTTGGATAATGTTTCTTACTTTGGTAAAATTAATGATTTTTGCATTGAAGTTTGAATCTTTGCATTGATTTCGTAGAGCTGTAGACACAGCTACAATCCGTAGAACGGTCTACAATGTTTTCATCAAATTAAATTTGTACCAAAATACAAATAAATATTAATTAAACAAAATATTTTGTTCACGCGGCATTTGTTTATTCCGTGATTCTTAAATTAATTTTATTACAATCATATTATTATTTTTAGTCTTGGTAAAATATAGTTAAATGTATATCGAACAACCATTAGGTATAATTCTGAGTAGTGAAAAAAGGTACCATAATTGAGTAAAATGAAAAAAGGGCAGTTGAAATCAGAGCAATTGATTCAATGTATGGTGATTGTCGATCGGCTTCCGTTCATTTCATTTATTTATTTTAATTAAGTATTTACGTAGCAACTAAGTGTTATGGCGGCAATAATACTTATACCATCTTTTTATGGTATTACAATCTCCCCTGGAAATATTTACTCGAGCTTGAAACAAGATAACGAATTAAAATTTATTAAGGTAGATTTTATGGTGTACCTCAGTACTTAAAATTTGTCGTAATTTGAATAAGTGACTTTTGTGCACCTTTATCAAGATCATAAATTTTAATATTAAGATTTCGTAGATACATTTTTGATCTCAGTGTAAAAAATGCATTTTGGTAAAATTTGAAACACAGAAGTAGTTTACTTTTAATATTTGCGACGCAATCGTAATCTCACCTAAGCATCAAATCATGCTCGCTTAAATTTAGAATCACAGAATACTTACTAGTACTGCGAGTATATTACCACAAGGTGTTATTTGACACTAGGTATAACGAGATCACAAAACCGTGACCATAATGAGATCTAACAATACCTAAACGCAGAAAACATCCACTTTGCAGTTAAGAACCGTACCATACCCGAGACCTTTGCTATTCCCAAAATAATATAGAATTCTGTGGACGTCTCACGGCACTCAGCCTATCAAAAAAATATTAGGTATGTTGGCATAGTAATGTGATCTGAGAAAAGGTAACTGTGGCTATCTCAACGATCTTAATGGAGGATCGAAGGTTCGAGAGTCTGTATTCTCATACTCTGAAATAACACATGTAGCCAGGGAGTGCCATGAATAGGTCCCGCATAGATTTTACGGTTTGACTTTTTATTTAGGTGGATCATGACCATGAATATTGAAACTGTTTGGCTTTCAATTTATTGAGCTATATATTCTCGTAAGTAGGTGTTCATGGCGTATAAAAAGATGAGGGATGAAAAAAGTACGTTTACTTATAAGTTCCAGTAGGTAGGTAGGTAGTTTTAGTAGGAGACACTATCTTATGCGTGCATGCATGAACAGTGATGAGAGTGAATGAAGCGTGAGAATGTCAGAACCGTAACAAATGAAAATCCGTGGTCTCTACCTACCCCTATGGGTAACAGGTATGCTATTATGTACTATCCTATACTTTTTTGAGGAAATATATTTACTTAGCCACAGATTGCCTCTATTCCAACGAATCTATTCGACTGGACCTTTATAAAAGGACGAAGTGACACGCTTGGCTACTTTGATTACGGTTTTATTACATCCTTATGGCATTCGCAAAATTCTATCCCTTTTTTTTTGCAACCAAAGGACGGTGTTCCTGAAATGCATACTTAATGTCTTTTTGATAAGAATCTGAATTTTATTACAAAGACATTGAATGCAAATATAGAAATTTATTTTGTACCGGTAGTATTTCCCCAGTAATGACTATTGGATACGATTACGATTAATAATACCATTTATAGTTTATGGCCTCGCTATATTAGTAACAAATTAACGTCGGCAACCAAAGTTCAAAAAGTAATAAACTAGTATCAGCACACAAAGATTATATTTCATGTTCTAGTAAAACCTCGTGGTTCTATCCGTGCTTTGGGTTTGTACTCTATTTAGTATTGCTTTACTTATATTTTGTAGGGTATTTTAACTACTTAACTACTTTTCTGCTGGACTGGAAGTAAAGAAAAAGCATAGAATGCGTCCAGCTGCTTCTCTCCCCGAGTATGCCTTATAAGTCGACTAAGGGATAGTATCCTTTCCAATATGATGGACCACCTATATGGGCGAAGGGCTGATCTGTATGTACATTTTAATGGTAGATTATCTGTTTACATATCATCGCGACCTTCATGTTTGTTTTTGCCCTAAAATATCGTTCTAATTGGGTAAAATATCGGCTTACAATTATTACAATGTTTGTTGATCAGAGTGGTAGGTAATTACACACGCCCCGCTTGGTCAATTAGTCTTATTTATGGTCGAGATAAATACTAAATATCATGATCGATTTTTTCTGTGAAATAAAATCGTCCGGCACGGTGGAGTAAAGGTTGCTGGCAGAGAATGCGTCAAGCCGAAGATAGGGTGCGATGGTGCTCATTAGGGGAGACCTTTGGCCAGCAGTGGACTTTTACAGGCTGATGATGATGATGTTGAAACTCTAGTAGGGTATCTACCTACTTCAAAGCCGATAGCAATAGGTCAGACAATCCAGTTGACACATGGTGGTCCTGAAAAGGGTAATGTGATCCTAAAAGGGGTTGCCTACGAGAAAACCTAGTTAGGTATATTTTTGCTATGTAACGTACCTTGTATTGATCATACTGGAATACTTTATCGAGAAATAATTAATTTACTAAAATTATCGGTATAGAAGTCTGTCTGTACGTACAGTTAACATCAGAAATTAATAATGCTTACGAAGTTCTAGAATTATTTTGTAATTGACAACTGATAAAATATAGGTAAAAAATGAGCTGAACGTTTTTTACCGATTAATCAATATGGTAATGAACCATTTAAAAATTCTGAATGAGTCTTAGACCTGTTAATTTCTAATGCTGATTGTACATATGGGTACACACAGGAAGTTGCTGATGTATAAGCATAATTTATGCGAGCGGCTTTCAGAACTTGGTGAACTATTAACTCTCACGTCTTTGATAACTTCGTTCTTCATCTCTGCTATTAGTTCTTGAAGCATCAAGCTGAGTTAGTTCGCGGTGTAGATATCTTCGGAATTGAAATTGAAACTACTTCCAAAGTATCATTGAACTAAATTGCCTTTGCAAAAAACAGAAGCAGAAAAATATATCAGTTTTAAAGCCATTTTGAATTGCCCTATTTGCCAATTCTTGTTTTGCAAATCGATTGTAAATCGTCGACAGCGTTGGGCTAATTACGCAATATCCTTAGCGAATAAGGACTCTCAAATAAGGAAGAAGTATAAAATAAAATCAAGAGTTCAACACTGTAAGCACCTTAATATAGTCATGCCTATAGTCATGACTTATAGATACGCCTTGAGGAAGCAATGATTATTGTGTTTTTGTTATACGCATTATATATTTTGGACGTCCCACAAAAGATAAAATGGCTCTTAATGTGTCCGGTCCGTCTCTTTTGTAGTTGAGATCGAGTTCAAAAGATTGCTAACCGAACGCTATCTAGCGAGATCGTTACCCACTAATATCATAAATGCGAAAGTTTGTGAGGATGTGTGGATGTGACGATGTTTGTTTGTGCCTCAATCACACCCAAACGGCTGAACGGATTTGAATTAAACTTGGAATATACATAATACGTGTGCTGGAATAACATATAGGGTACTTGTAATCCGGCAGCTAGTTCCAATAGATCAAAAAGAGCTACTCCAAACTTAATGTATCAGATTCACCTACTTAATTCAAAAGACTCTGAAGGTTCTTTTACATGCACAAAATTGTTCTATCCAGGGCAATAATATTAAGGGAACGTTCAAAAGAGTAGAGAGGTAGGGTGATAGGTATCTAATTTAAAAAAATATAGTGGCAACGTACAGCCTAAACGAATTTGTAAAGACGCCTTAAATACACAGGAGTTCTTTGTGTAATGCAGATTAAAAAGTAAAAATGGGTTTTTAAACATTCATTAAGAGCGTATAAATAGAAAACGAATTGTATGGAAAAAGTTATGGGAAATTCTATCGGGCACACGACTTGTCAAAGATAACTTTATAATTGCTCTAAAATAAAACAGTTAAATTGTTCGTGATTGAGATCTATGGTATTTATGGCCTTATTACAAAACGTACAGTGGTTTTCACTTTGGAATATTGAATATTGTAGTTGCATGTGTCGATGGATAGTTTGAGATAATAACTCTACTTTTATTTGTTTCAGAATAAAATGGTGTGTTCAAGTGAGGTTTGTTTAATTTGTGATATTGTAGTGTTACACTAATATGGATGAAAAAAATCTGATTATCAAATGGTGAATTTAATTATTTTATTGATTAGTCGAAAATGACTGTGGTACATGAAAAGTGAATAAACTAAGTGCGATGGACTCTGAAATCGATATCCAGACTTTCATAAACTGTACCCAAGAAATTCTGGGCCGGCAAAGGGCTTGGGACCACTTGAATGTAACGCAGATCTTGGACGTACTTTCGTCACAAGTTCTCGAGGACATCAATTTAAAGTAAGTTATCCCTCGATACCTACCCAGCATAAACATTTATGTGATGAACATAGATGTTTGTTCCGTGTGTAACATAGAGTGCGTCCAGCTTCTTCTCTCCCCGAGCATGTCGTAAAAATCGACTAAGGGGAGGATACTGTATCCTCCCCAACATGATGGAGCATCTATATGGGCGATGGGCTGATCACCTGTCACCATGGCTCACCATATCCATCCTGGGATTTCAATCAGGTGTGGCTGCTTTTCTTATAATTGCTTGTGGCTCTGCCCATCCCATTCGGGATGCGGGCTTGATAATTATGTATTATGTATGTAATGTCTAAGTAAGTATTTACAAAAACCGGTCAAGTGCGAGTCGAATTCGCACACGAAGGGTTCCGTACCATGTTATTTCGTTACATAATATTCTTTTTAGTATGACTTTTACTGTCAAATTTTTTTAAGTAGGTAACTTTGATGATCGATTACAAATGTTAAAAGAAAAGTTTCTAGTATGGGGCCCCTTTTATTTTATTTTTATTATTTGTTATTATAGCGGCAATAGAAATGCACACTCTGTCTCTGTGAAAATTTCAACACTCTACCTGTTACGAATCATGAGATTCAGCCGGCTGACTGACGGACGGACGGACGAACAGACGGACAGTGGAGGTTTAATAATAGAGTCTCGTTGGCACCCTTCCGGTACGGAACCCTAAAAAGTATGCAAGTGCATAATTAGTAGTACCACAAATATTGGTGCGTCTCTGCATTATTTATTATTATTTAAATTCGGTTTTTATACAAAGCACGAAGTTTGCCGAGGTGCACACTATTTGTGGTACTACTTACAATATTCTATCAACCATCTAGTTCATATATTACAAGCTTTATTTAGTTTGAGTTCGAAATGTTTTACAGTAAATATTTTTAAAACTTAACCTGCCCTAACTGGTCTTTAGATGTTATATGTACCATATTATATTTTAAGTTTACCTGTGCGTGAACGTAAATCCCGAGAAACTGTTTGTTTTATGTGATTTATGACCGTAAGTACCTACAGTATCTGCATTATTCATTTATAATGTTGTTTTTCGAAGGTTGATGGTATTATGAAACAACGGAACGATCCTTCACAAAGCACTGTCAATAGAAATTGTTGTAAACAAACACCTGCAGGTGTCCAAATATATTTGGGAAATAAACTGGTATGTCCTAATGTAATTTTCTTCTTCCTTTAGCAGACCCAATAAATGAATTGCCATTTACGCTTTCAACGTAATCAAACATGTGCTCTTTCCTTATAATTTAATTCGTGAGTTTTGTGGCGTTTTTATTTTTATGATCGCTTACAAAGGGTCGATCCCATGGAGGTTCACGAAAGGTCGGGCCAAGGGCGGTGAAGCCATAGACCGTGTGAAAAATGGACACCACTACGGCCAGGCCCATTTTATACAATACTCTGCTCCGGAGGTAATTTGAAGCGAAATTGGTGACCGGTTCTTTTAACGGACATACTAGATAATAGCGTCAGGTGTGTCATTGCTCCCAAGCAGAACACCTTTAGGCCTACCTTCAAAGTCACCTTTTCTTAGTGTTTTTAGCGAGCGAGCACTGATGCCCGGTTGCAATAATCAGCTAATGGACGACGGATCGTTCATTGCCTTAGCACCATTGGTTTTCTGTTAAAAAAATTAGGTTGCTTTTCGACAGATAACGTTGCTATGGTACCTAATAAAGGACCCGAGGTCAGTTAGCAGAATATTGGAACCGGGGAGAAGTTAATGCGGCGGTAGTACCTGGGTATGACATCGTTCATCAATGATATCATGTCCATTGTGTTATCATAAAAATAATTATACATATTCAATTTTTAAATTGGTTTTAGGTAAACTGGCGTCAGACAGAGTAATCAGAATTATAATGTAAAACATGAACCTACGTAAAATAATAGCTACGTTGTTTACCTGTAACAAAACAATTTACATTTCAGAAACACATAGGTACTAATTACTAATAGGTACCTACTACTCATGTGGTGAAATAATTGAAGTGCGCATCAAAGGTTCCTTTCGCACACTTGACACATATTATCGAACTTTTAGGCTCTACGACATGCCGGTTTCCTCACGATGCTGTCCTTCATCGTTTGAGTGAAAACAGGTAAAGCAAATTGAATTTCAATTCTATTGTCAGCGAGTTGTTACTTCTTGTTTAATGAATGCTCTCTTAATCCAAAAACTTTGAGATTGCTTACGGCGAAGAGTCAAAAGTTGTACCTTTGAAAATTATTTTTACAAAGTTTAATTATTTGCGCACTTCAGCCTTACCCGTATCTCGCTGACTTTTCCTATAGATTTATATACATTATGATTGTAATAATTACCTATAGTACTCAATCTGAGCAAGTAACAAGTGAGAGATCTTTGTTACCTATCTTTTTTGGAAACTGATCCCTTTGAAATCATGCTTATAAACATAGTGATATTAAACTCGCACGCCACGCTACCAGTTTCAAATACAACAGAGACAAACAATCAAAACTATAACAACTAAGTGACAGTAATTTGGATAATTTGTATGAAATTAATAGTTATTTTCGTATCACTAACAGGAAGAGCGTATGATTGTCCGATTCATTGGCTTATATATCACATACTATAAATTGGATGTGATAATTTGATTTGTGACATTTGGCCTTTACTTTGTAAGCATTGCGTGGAGTTTAAAGCCCTATTCGTTTGTTTTAATATACGGGTAGGTACCTGTGTGTTATTGTTGAAATAAAAAAAATGAAAAACAAAATGTGTCACAATTCACGTTTTTAAACTTTACATATGAAGATTGCTTTGTGAAATAACATGGGTACAGTGAGCAACAAAAGTCGATTAATTTAGGGATTTTTATTTATAGTCTATGATCATCAAAACAAAGCAAACCCAAAATAGCATAAAAAAACATAGCCTATGTTCTTTGAAATCTACGTTGGATGTACGAGTATAATCTGCCTTAAAACCGCAGCTCACTAAATAAATGCTTTTTATACCAACAGAATAACAGTTTTCTTAGTAGAGCTTAGCCGTCGATATTGCACCAAGTAAATGTATAGTATAGTGTCTTACAAACTTTCCGCTGCAACTCGTAGCTTCTCGTAGCACTTTCGTAGCACTTAAATGTTTACTTATAAATCCCTTTTAATATTAATTTTCAAAAGTTAAACAATATTTTAAGTAGTTTAGTATTTTCTGTTAGGTGACAAATAGAGAAAGGGCTCAACAATATTTAAACGGTTAAGTCCAACAATATTTATAAGCTCTTTTAATATGAACTAAATACAAAAAATTATAGTATCGTATCATAGAATCGTTTTTCCAATATCATTTTTTTATTCTAGGATCACACTTGGAAACTGCATGGGTCTAGGTGAGAGACCATACAGCCCACCATGGTGGGGTCAGCTGGCCTGGTTCATGGTGTTCGCTGTAATGCTGCTCCTGGCAGTATTGGGGAACACTCTTGTGATATGGATTGTTCTAGGTAAGAGCTTTTTTTAGGGTTCCGTACCCGAAGAGTATCAACGGGACCCTATTACTAAGCCTCCGTTGCCCGTCCGTCCGTCCGAAGCTAGTAGAATATAAGTGGCCTTAGATTAGGCATAACGTCTTATTACATACATAGTCAAACGACAGTCTAATTTTTGGGAACAACGACCAAATAACATTTGCTCATAACATCAAAGATACAGTCGATGCATGTTTTGGAGCGATAAATTGCGACCACTTACAAATCCGTACTAAACAGACTTGACGGATAACGTTGACCTTATCTTATAGCAAGTCTTAGCTGTGCATATAGTGGAATGGTGATGGTAAAACTTCTCAAGGCATAGTGAAGTATTTTCGCTCCTTAAACACTATACTACTCACAAAGTCTAAGAAAATTTCGCATTCATTGTACTTCTTACAACTACTACCATCAAAAAGAAAACCATTAAATATTGTTTTTTGCTTGAAGTGTTTAAGAAGTTCTTTATTCAAGAGTAACCTTTTTTGATTACGTTATCTAACCGTGCCACTTGTACTGAATGAACTTTATCAAAAGTTTTGTACGTTTTCTTGATTGGAGCTGTTGAAGTTGATTGGTATTGTTTGAATCAAAACCTTTTGTATTACAAATAAAAGTGTAATTACTCGCCCTAATTACTATACATTCTTCATCAAAGGTTTCACACCAACGCTGGCTTTCACTTATTTATTACGATTAATTTTACGCAAATAAGTGTCTAGACTAAAATTTCGGCATTGGTAAAGAATTTATACGAATTGACGTCATGTTCTACTTAAAATTCTCGTGAGAAACAATGAATAGAATAATTTCTACATCAAAAATTTAGTGAACTACCTGCTAAAAATCGATATTTGTATTATAAGTGGGAATGCGTATGATGAGTCATCATAAAATCTGCGAGAGATTTATACCAACCATTTAGATCTCTCTCAAGTCTTAAGTCATTTACTTTGATTGAGTTCGTTGTAAAGTTTTATTCGCGTTTTTTAGCGATCCGTAAATACTTTTAAAAATATTCTACACCTGCGGTGTCTGTCTCCACCACAAAAAAATCAATTCAAAATCAAATATAGTTTACGCAGTAGAATCGGTAAGGCTCACTTTGCATTGTATTTACACCTGTTCAAAGGGCGACAAACGTGCCGCGTGGAAGATACAGAATATGGAAGGAAGTCTGCATCACCGATCTGCACCGCCTGTAGCCTTAAAATTCAGGATACTAAGGAAACTGAGTTAGTTTAATCACCATTATAATGTCCACCTGAATTGAATTGTTTACATAATTTGAACCCCGAATCAAAAGATAAAAAAACTCTTTTTAATAGTTGTTAAGGACGATTTCAAACCTAAGTTAATGGTGCATACTGTGTTTCTCGTTACTCCTTTTTTTACGTGATAGAACTTTGAGTTTTTAATTTAACTTGCCTAAATATGCCATTTTGACCTAAAAATAAAGTAAAGTACGGAACACTGTTTTGGTAACAGAGTTTGCTCCTGAAAAATAATGTTTATGCGACATTTATATTCAGCTAGCCAGCTTTCGAAATTTTCAACTTTAGTACCCAGAGGGGCATGTAACTTTATTGCCAATGGTCCAATTGTCTGGCCAAAAATAAGACTAATGACGTTTGACTACCAAGTAGGCTTTCAGAATACTCTTGTCATCCTTTCACAGGCATTACCAACGCTGTGTTCCACTCACATTAGCGACTCATTCGAGCCTGACCACATACTTGACTTTGCTCCAATTACCAATCGTTCGTATCATTGAGAAACGGCACGATTTTGTAATTCAGTTCCATAAACGGTTACTTTATGAGTAATTCTATGTCGAACAAACGCCAGATAATACCAATATGTGTGATGTTGTTCCTACTCATTCACTGTTTGATCAATAAGTAGATATCATACGTATTTTATTTAGGTATAAGTTCAGGGCATCTGCTGTAGTAGTCTCTAATTGACGAAGGAAAAGACAAAGGCTGGGCAGAATATAGATTACATTATGGTAAAAGGGTATAGGCGCCTTCTTGTATCGTAGGTCCTTCTTCGCAACTTTTAGGTATAGCCGTAGACAAAACATTTTATTAAGATAATCAGACACACGGATCTTGAATGGTTTTTCCTTCCAATTTTCCCCCGTTTAATCCAATTATCTTCTTCATGTTATAAATGTATACGTATACTCTTTTGATATTGTATAAGATAATTATGAAAACTACTCTTTACAAATTCTTACGTAATAACATAATTACTTATACTTAGCTACCACGACAAATACATAAAAACTCTTTTTGATGATTCTGTTTGTCTGTCAGCTCACCGTCGAATGAGGACAGTCACCAACTGCTTCCTCGTGAACCTGGCGGTAGCAGACTTGCTGATGGCGACCCTGAATGGCGCTCCGAACTTCGTGTTCCTCGTGACTGCCCATTGGCCGTTCGGAACTTATACTTGCAAAGCTAGCAACTTCACCGCAAACTTGACTGTATCTGCTGGCGTGTTCACCCTCGTCGCTATAACTGTGGATAGGTAAGTTCAATTTACTAAGTTACATAATGTGAAAGTTTTTGTTGATGTTTGGCTTTGAGTGTCACATTCAATAACAACATGGTTCACCAATGACACGAACATACTTATCTCACTTTAATGAAATTTGAAATTGTAGTTTGTGAACAACTAGATAATTTAACTACTGACTAGTAGTAAAGAAAAAATATAGAATCGTTGACTAAAGCATAGTGTCCTCGCCATCACATGTTTGACCATTGATTGATCATCTTTCATCATGGTTTAGGTACTATATCCATCTTGAGACTTTGAAGTTTTCATTTGATTACTTGTGGCTCTGCCCACCCCATTAAGATTACGGGCATGATAATATGTATGTATTTAGATACTCATTCAGTTGAATCTAGTGGTATAGATTACTATTCGATATATTCGTGTTAGCTATTACCGCGTAGCGCCACGAAGTCCGATATTCGGCTCCTTTCATTATTGAATACCAACTCGTTCAAGTAGCCTTTGAACAGTTACCTATATTCCAATGCAAGAGGAATTGTGGGGAACTTGCTCGACTTTTTGACATCTATCTTCCATTTATACATAAAACTCTTACTTTACTGACTGTCTGCCTGACAAACAACGCACAGCCTAAACCACAAGTAATAAAACTTGGAGGGTAGGTTCATCATCATCCACACCCTGTTTTTGCCCACTGCTGGGCATAGGCCTCCCTTCGCTTGTAGTTAGTTAGTTTATATTCGTCTTAATATGTAGGTGTGCATTAAAAGGCAAATACAAAAAAATCCAATCCGTACCGGACGAAACGGAAACTTGATGTTTGAAAAAAATTCAACGCGGACCAAACCGCGGAGCGTTCTTTTAGTTTTGCATAAACGAGTATGAAAGTAGGTAAAGTAGGAAAGTAGAAGGCACCGGCGGGCGCAAATAAACATAATTTATAGATGTGGAAGTCTTCTTGATTTTCACCCGTATAGCGACGCTCCATTGAGTGAGGAGGCAACCAAGAAATTGTATTTTTGTGCATTGGGGCACAGTACATTCCGCCTAAAGTACTTACGCGTACATAATAAATACTTACGCCGGAAACCAACAAGAATTTACGAATTATTGGCGATTTTTTGAGCACTGGTGATCTAGTGGTCTTGTGGAATAACTGTAGTTTGTCCATGTATGTGATTTTTGGGCATTTATTTATGGTGGATCAAGATTAAAAACCAGAAAGTATGCGACTTTCTAACAGTGCGACTAAAGCTCGGTACCCATATTTTACTAACGGACCATGGATCGTTCATTGCTATAGCAATTTTGTTTTTCTGTCAAAAATTAAAGACGTTTTACGACAGACGCTTTTCGATCGGTACTAAAATATTGGAATCAGATGCTTATCTGTTTACTTCGTGAGATTAATACTTTGTAAGTGAAAATAAGATAGATATCGACCCGCTATTTTTGTAAATGTCACTGGACTCAACCGAGGACTCAACGAAGAATATCAAGGTGACGGACCAATCTAAATAGAGCGTAAGCTCTTTTAAGAGACAGCTTATAAATATGCTCAGCTGCCATTTTGTGTAATTCTACTTTATTTCGTTGTATCTATTTTTTTTACTTAAGAGAGTAACAAAGGGGCGGATCGATATGCGTGAAACTTTGACAGGTATATAGGTAATCAAAGGCGTGAAATGTCGATTAGAAAACTGAATGTTGATTTATATCAAAACATTCTCGTACAAAAATTATCGACAATCCGTTAACAATAAAAAACAAACAAGTGTCAAATATTCAGTGGCAGTTTTTTAGTTTGAGGTTACTTCTAATTTTGTTTGTCGTGGCTTTTGTTTGGCATGGCATGTCATGTAACAAATAATTCTAAATAATAATAGTTAAGTAAAAACAGATATGATTTTTTTGACGACCTCGGTGGCGTTGCGGGCGAGTGCTCGACTGAGACGTAAGAGGTGCGGGTTCGATTCCCGCTACGGGAAAAATGTTTATGTTCTGCAAATATTTCTTCCGGGTCTGTGTGTTGTAGTTTGTAAGTATGTATTTACAAAAAAAGTATATAAGTATTCTATCAGCCATCTGGTGCCCATAGTATAAGCTTTGCTTAGTTTGGGGCTAAATGGCGCTGTGTGAAATGTCCACAAATATTTATTTATTGTTTACCTATACATACCTATAATATGTCTTTTGATGATAATTTATAAAGGCCTTTGACAGTGATGCCAGTATTATGAAACAAAGGATTAATCTTGAATAGTTGATGGTTCGTTGCTCTGCCCAAGGCTGATTAGGTACCAGTAGAATGGGACTGCACTTACATAGTATCGACAGTGTGTACCTAATAGTATATCGTCAAAGAAAATATATAGGTATATCTGTCTATATTCTATTACTATATATCTATATAAGAGCACTGATGGTCTAGTGGCGGAGACTCCACCTTCAGATCCTAAGGTCGTTGGTTCAAATCCGGTCGTGCACCTATGGATATTTTTGTTCAAAAATATTATATACGTTATACCAGTACTCAAACGGTAAAGGAAAACATCGTGAGGAAACCGGCATGTCGTAGAACCGAAAACGTTGGAAATATGTGTCAAGTGCAAGGGAGCTTTTGAGGCGCACTTTAAATCCTTCCACCCCACTGGTTCGAAAGAACTAGTGATACGACTAGATAGATAGATAGACTGACAATATAGTCACAGCCAGAATCGTAAAACTTGGGAAATTCAACTCTTAGGAGACGCAGCAGGAATATTAAGTTTCTGTGAAAATACTTTCAACGCGGAAAACTTTGAACGCGTTGCACTAGTATTGGGTTAGGTAGCTACCATTAATATACCACCTACAGCCTCAACATCATGGAGGATACTGGAACGCTACTGCCATCATCTCAAGGTCCTTCTCCGGTACTTCAAGGAGTTGGGCTGGCTGGGGGAGGGTTAGCAGGGGGATAATGTACAATACACCCCACCGTGGGACGTCAGTGCAGGTCTTTGTTCCCCTAACCTTAATTAGAATTAGAATAACCATTAATATAATAAAAAAGCAAGTAACTTCGTATGAGCTAGTGGCCAACTCTTGTCACGAAGTTTTTAGGCCGCCTATAGGCTTCCGTCATGGCTTAACGACATAAAAGCCGGGACGGACAATTTAACGTACCCTCCGAAACACGGAAGCACTCAGCTTGTAATATCACTTGCGGTCACCCATCCAAATTGTGACCGAGCACAACGTTGCTTAACTTCAACTATCAATCAAGAACGTCTAAGCGAGCTACGCCACGAGCGCTACTAATATAATATCAGTATAATATAAACTATTAATATAATAATACTGCTATATTAGTTGGGAAAATCTTGTAAGAATCATAATGTCAGGTGGATTAAATTTTCCTTGACAGTCTATGATAACAATAGCCGCAAAGACACGTCTGAATCAATTAACAATGATAATGAATGTTATATCAGCACTAGTATTTTGTTAAGAACTATCGTTTGATGTGGGTAAGAGATTCCTTATGGCCGTAGGCAGATAGGTACTCATAAGACGAAATATGATATCAAAGCCAACCCCTCTAGGTATTTTCATTTCGTACAGAAATTCTGTGTCTGTTGCTCTAAAACTTCCTATTTCTTGTTACTTTTTCATCGTAGCTCACCTTTTTTGCCAAAGGAAAAGTTTTCGTTTGTGCGAAAGTTAGAGTGACGGTTGATAAACTATACCTATTTACATCATTCTATTAATTAGAAGCTTGGGTCTTGTTGGTCTTCTTCTTTTGTATTAAATATATTTATTTCTAAACTAGCTGACCCCCCGAACTTCGTACCGCCTTAGAATTAGTAATGGAAATCTTCAAATGTTTTATTCTGCTATTAGGGCGGAGACAAATCCAAGAAATAAAAATCATGAAATCAGTCCAGCTAGAGGCCCTTACCTACAGCCTGCAAGGCAGAAGAGAGAAGAGAACTACTCGATTGATATGAATGTCAATTATCAAAATTTTATAAATTTCAAATTAACTTTCTTGTCATAAATTAATGTCTATGAAGTATTTATTCGTTATCCTGGTTATCTTTTTAAATCTTTTTTTTTTCAGATTAGGATCGTTTTATAGGATGAAAAGTAGCCTATGTCCTTTCCCGGGATAGAAATTATCTCCTTGCCAATTTTCATTAAAATCTGTTCAGCAGTTAGGCGTGAAAAGGTCACAGACAGACAGAGTTACTTTTGCATTTATAATACTAGTATGGATTAATAAAATGAATTACTAAAATATCTGGCAAAACTTTATTCGCATCTAAATAATGCGAATAAAGTTTTGCACTCACGCTAATTTGTAAATATCGACGTTCCAAACTAATAATAGTGAAAGGTCCTAGTTATAATAACTCTTGAATTATAAATCAAATAAATAATATTGTCTAACTAACCTGCATGTAAGTTTTTAATGGAGATCATAACCTTACTAATCCAGTAAAGCATTAAATGTTAAATGATACAGACATTCAGTCAGCTACCTTGTTTACCTGTTTTAGAAACAGCAAAATATTATGCAAATCACGTAACTTACTTTGCTCCAGAAATAAAATCAGTTTTCCCCGATCCGAGTCGATTCTATTCTTTGAAGTGTATTCAGAATTATTCCCAGATAATACAGGAATACAGGAACCCTAAACCGGGTAGCATATTACCCGAGCAAATGATATTCTCCAGCTCACATGACTATCGATTGATAGTCATGTGAGCTGGAGAATATAATTTCATCGGATTTCGTCTAATCAGACGAAATCCGATTTGCTTAGAATATCTACGAGTTTACGTCATTAAAATTTACGTAGGCTTACAGCAAGCACGATAAACATCCCTTTAGGTTGCCTTTGCCTTATTTTATAAGATAACCTACACTCTGTAAACTATCGTGTACTAAATGTACTTTAGTAAAACCAACAATTCTCCTGTAAGATTGAAAAATGACCTGCGTTAATGTGGTTTTATAATTAGGGACTGTTTGTCTCACAAACAAGGGAAGGATTAGGACGGTAAAGCTCAGTCCAGCATGACTAATAAGATGGCCTTGACTAACTCGTAAAGTTAATTCGTTCTTTTATCAATGATACTACGATAAACTGAATAAGTGACAGGGTTTCAATTGCTTTATCTTGAAAGACGGCTCCAATTACTTTTTCCGAATATATAAATAAAATAAACTAGTAGTTCGCTCCAAACTGAGAACACGCGCGCGATGTCCACAATCCGCAAGTTTTACATTCGCGCCCTAAAGTTTCTTGTACTTAATTTTTTTATGTACTTAGGTGTTAATGGTCTATTCTATAAAAAGTTCGAGTAGATATTGTCTTAATTACAGTACCACATCAAGACTCTATATCGACTCTAACTTGTTATAAGAGACGTAGCAAACACAACTACTGCAAATCTCAATGATACCGGTATCATTGAGATTTAAGCTACAACCAACCTAAACTACAAAGACATCGAAACTCTAACAAAAGTTAACTCAGGTTACAACGGTTATCTAAATTTTACTTGTCTCCTTGCATTTCAAAAACTATACATCCTAGACTAAAAATGTAATGTAAAAATCAAGCCCATTCATATAACACCCCACTTGACACATTTGTAAAACTTATTGATAACTCTACAACCCTTTCATCGATTGAGCTCATATTCTTCGTATCACAATCTATTGACCTACCTAGTTTTATACAGATTGGATTAACGGTTCGAAAGTTATGCTCTAACAAACATATCCAAAAATATACAAACATACAAACATACAACGCCAAATCGGCTAAGCTGCTACTGAGATCAGCGCTCGCTTCGCTCGCTCGAATTATTTTATTGGCCGTGGTAGATTTAAAATTGCAAAAGTTAATTCCAAATACCAGTCTTATCAATCGAAGCTGCCTTTCTGCAAGTACATTCAAAAGGTTAGATTAGATTTTGGTATGAAATGAAAATGTTACCAAAGAAAGTATCATCCAGCAATATTTTACCAAGAAGTCAACAACAAAGGATAATTTGAACAAAGTTCTAAGTGTTTTCATGAAACAAAACTAATAAAAATACGTATCTTCTAGTTTTATAACAATTGATTTTAGATAGATTATTAGCTTACTTAACTTATTTACTTTGAGATGAAGTCGAAACTCACTGAGGGAATAACATTTTTTCTTTGTATTAAAAAAGGTTTTGTTCGACTTTATGCTGTTTGTAACAAGAATACACTCACTTAGGTAGAAAACAATTTGAAATGTTACGGCTTTAGCTTCGAACTGGCCAAAAAAACCTTTGGTATAGCTACTGGAGATAAAATAAACAGACACAAAACTACTTCGCTCTCATCTCGTTGATTCGGCAATGAGTAACGTCTGCTCCGAACACTTTTCCTTTCCTTTTAGGGCCAATGATAACTGTAATAAAAAATATAAAGTGATAAATTAGGTAAAATATAATGTCTTTAGTAATTTTTATTATGTATTTTGTCCATACACAGGCAGCTCTTACGGCATATTAGGCAAAGCTGGTATGTAGGTACACGTGCTAGTGAATGCGATGAGTGAGATACATATCACTCAAAAGTCAGAGCACATTATGTTTTGTATGTTCTGCAATATTCTGTTGTACTGTATGGATCTGAGTGTTGAGCAACCAAAGCGGTGGATGAAAAAAAGTGCATGCAACAAAGATGCGAATGCTGAGATGGATGTGTCGAGATACCAGAATGGATAGAATACGGAATGAGTACATCAGAGGAAATTTGAAAGTAGCGCCAGTGACAGAGAAGATGAGGTGTAATAGGTTAACGTGGTATGTTATGCGTAGAGAAGTAAGTCATGTTACAAGGCGAGTGATGAATATGAATGTGGATGAATACCTACACTGCTTGAGGAAAGCCAAAGAACAGATGGATGGATTGTGTAAAAGAGGACATGAGTGTGAAAGAAGTGAGTACTGAGATGACGAATGATAGGAGAAGATGGAGGAAACATGGTGTGCAGACTCCACCTAAAGTGATAAGCGTAGGGAAAGGATGATTCTTCAATATTCTACCATTACTTTTCGTTTCTTCTAAACGACTTTATTGGATTAATAAGTGACGTGGTATTCTGTCACTATTAAGATAAACTCGTGAATACGAACTAAGAAGACGATTTGTTATAATTATTGTAGTAACTAAGCTAATTTTAGTAGTAACCGGTGCCTATAGAGACAGATATATTGCCTGTCAATGTTTTGCAATTAATTATTTCAGCTTTTCTTGTATAGGTACTGAGAGTAGGTACTGCTTGTCGCTATTCGAATTTAAAGCTATCGGTTCAAATATAGCTTCATGTACCAAGTGAATGATTTTGTTTGAAATGATATGGACAACAACATACATACAAATAAAACATTTTAAGGAAGACATGTCGTAAAAGCTAAAATGTTCTGAGACGTGTGAATTGCACGGAAGAAGCCTTAAGGGGAACACTTCAATCAATCACACTGATTTTAGGTAACTATTGACAGTGGTAAAAATAAATAAACAAATAAGTGGTAGTAGTAAATTGTACCTTAAGCCATTTACTATAAAAGTTAAATATAACAATATTATTTGGCAACAATCAAGGCGCAATACGTAACGATCAACATGTTTGGCAACGTTGAAAAGTAGCGTGCGACGTTGCCAGATGACGCACAGCATGACGTGTGATGTGTAAGTGTCGCGACACATTTGCTGAACGGCGCCGAAACGGCTAAATACGCTCGCAATGACACTTTATTACGGCTGATGTGTCATAGGTTAGGTACTTATAAAACAGCAGATATGTCGCGACACTAAAATGTTGCGCAATTCTTATTTAAAGTCATCATCATCATCTTCCTGCCCTTATCCCACTCTATGTGGGGTCGGCACAGGATCATGCTAGCGAGTTTTGGCTAAGGTGTTTTATGACCGGCCACCTGTCTGACGTCAACACTCCTTCGGAATACTTGCTTATTGTATCTTATCAATTGTTATTTAAAGTATTTAATAATTTTGTTTTTTAACAGGTATGTAGCCATAGTACGGCCCCTACAGCATAGGCTGAGTCGGACGATGGCGCGTGCAGCGTTGTTCACTGTGTGGTGTGCAGGCACAGTGCTCTCACTACCAAGCCTTCTTTACTCCGACACCTATAAGAAACAGTGAGTACCTCAGTAAACGTCTCATTCAGTTTACATCACAACGCCATACCTTACCTAGCTTCCACGGTAATTATCATATAAATAAACAGAAATGGTACCGAATTGTCACTTCTTCTATCAATATTCTGCTATTCGGGGCGTGGACAAATCGAACAAATCAAAAATCATGAATCAGTCCAGCTAGAGGCCCTTACCCACAAAAAATAGAGAGCTGCTGACGACCCGATTGATATGATTGACATTGTCTGTTATCAACATTTTATAAATGTCTAATTAACTGTCTTGTCATAAATTAATGTTTAAGAAGTATTAATGCCTAATTCTGGTTATCCTTTTACATCCTTTTGCTATTTTGGGATCGTTTTACAGAATAAAGAGTAGCTTAAGTCCTTCCCCTGATGGAATCTATCTCTTTGCCAAATTTCTTAAAATCTGTTTAGTAATTTAGGCGTGAAAAGGATAGACAGACAGTGGTACTTTCGCACTAATAATATTAGTATGGATAGTAACTATTAAGAGTAGGTACATTACCACCTACGGTTTCGCTCGCGCGCTTAGTGGCCAAATAAAAAGTTATTTTATACTATTCCAGGTTAATTACAAGTTTCATCAGTCGAGCAGTTTAATTTAAATACAATCATACAAAAACTTCAAACTTTCGCCTTTCCATTAGTATTTTCTAAGTAACAATATTATTTATTCACCAGAGGTACGATATTTTTGTGAATTCGACTGGAAATCCATTGTAAACGCGAGAGAATTTATAGATGTTTCAAACTTATCTGTTTTCGTAGAGTATTTTGCGAGTAAACAATATTATCGCGCCAGACTTGCAAGCCAGAACAATGTGTTAATTACAGTAAAACAACATTGCGTGCTGTCATGAAATTAGGAGCCAGCACTAAACTTTTATTGCTGAAAGAAAACAACGTCGACACTTTTAATGACTCCGATTAACCTACTAAGACGATAATCAAATAATCCGAGAGTTATTTACGATTACACTTTAAACTTTGGTTACATGAAATCCCTCAAATATTTTACCATGCGGTACTGTTTCATTCAAATCCAATATGTAATCTAAATTTAAAAATAGTTTAATTTGGTATTTTAGTGTGTTAGTAAACATTGGATATGGAAGAGCGGAATCCTCTGGCTGGTACTTTGTACTTAAAAGAGGGTCCCAACCTTGGTTTACACATTGTAATATTTTTGGCTACAAATAAACAATTTATTATTATTAATCCGTTTAAATTTATAATATTATTGAGATTACATTACTTAATCTTGAAGATCATTTGATCTATAGTATCATGTAGTTTCAATTGTTCCGAGTACTGTTCTGAGTATTGTATCATGTAGTTTCAATGATCATTTGTATCTACATATCACCTCAGTTTGCAGACCCAACCATATAGTGTAGTCAGATTTGCACAAGACATTGGAAACCGTCTCGCGAGCATTACTATACTATACTTTACAAACATACGAGCACAAGGCGAGCTTGTGAAATAGAATACATTATTCTGTAGGTTTGTATTCTGTAAGGGTGAAAATCAAGATTCCTGTGACTTTTTGTGAGAGCACTGGTGGTCTAGTTAATAGTGACCCCAATTCTAAGGTCGTGGCTTCAAATGCGGTCGTGTACCAATGGATTTTTCTGTGCGAAAAATTTATGTGCGCTATACCAGTACACTCACCGAAACGGAAACCCGCGGCTTAGTCAGCTCCGCACGTATTGACCACGTCCTTCCTGTGACAAGGCCGACTAAGCTGAGAGAATGGAATAGGTGCTGGGCAAGCCTACTTCATCTTAATTTGTCCCGGGCACTACAGCGTCCCGTTTGTGAATGTAATAAGTTGCCTCCTAACGCTGTATAAATCATAATATTATAGATGGTAAAAGGCCTTAGTATGTAGTAAATGCTTGGACGAATAAACCTTATCGTCCAAGAGTAAATGGTTGCGAGCTTTCGAAACTGTCACAGCTTGTTAGGTATATGAATTCTAAATACACAATCGACACGCACCTATTCATTATTAATTAACTTCACATGACTGGTTCGTTCAAAATATTTCTAAGCAGAGACACGAGCGCGCTTTGTTAGCCAAAAATATTATATTTTAGTCGAATTTCAATAGACGAAGTGAGAGTCCGATACAATGTTGTTTTTGCTAGGCCCTGTTCACAAATTTTTAACACTACTTCTAGTAAACATTATTTCTTTTCTCTTTTGTCTTTTTCACTTACTACATGAGTATTCTAGAACCGTTGAATATAAACAATCCTTGGATATTTCACCCAGAGGCCTCTGCTTGGGGCATAAATCATTCAAAACTGGCGAGGTATGTTACCCGGTTAAATAATACCGAGTTGTGTGCTGTTTCTATTCTAATAGCAATACTGAACAATACTTGGCTCCAGACCTTTCCTTTAGTAATTTAAGTTTTAACTTTGAGGTAATTTTCATTGTTTCAGGTACATTAACGGAGAGAGGGAGATATGTTTCATAAAGTGGCCGGACGGAAGCTACCCTACGTCCAGAATCGACTACTAGTGAGTTTATTCTTTTGTGTTATTGCCTACTGAATAAATTTAATGTGAATCAGACATGTACAAACCGTCTCTCTACTGCTTTCTGCTGACCTAAGCCCTAATTCTGCAATCCTCATCTATTCTTTCATTATTAAACCTACCTGCTACTCAGTCCGGTCCCAGCTCTCGTCTCGAGCACTTCGTTCAAAATCAATACTTCTATTATTACATATTTCTATTATTCTATTTTCAAATAAATTCAATGTTAATACAAAAAAATCTGTTTTTTAAAAAGGACTTTGAATGTCTGTGTTAACAGTACATGGATGGTTTTAATGTTTTTTTTATTACATAAATAAATAAGAAGAAAGAACCATACACAGTAGAAGCAAATTATGAGATAATTAAAAATCACTGAGTTAGCTTTTAAAGCGGGCTTTGCACACGCAAGAAATTCTAGACAAGCAAAAATTCCTAAAACAGACACTAGGACAGTTTAAGAACTTCACAGGCTTTTGCGGCGCGAGTGTAGAACGGGCTTTAAATTGGGCTGTAGGTATTTGACAGCTTTCATAAAAAAACTGAAATATTTTGTGAAATAAACCAGACCTACATTTATCAGGCACTTAGTTTAATGGTTCTTCGTGATCAATCATCCGTAAATAATCTGCTAAGGTACTTTATGCAATAAATAACAGACTCCTAACTTTTCAGTAGCAGGCACAGAGTAATTTGTAGACCTCGCTTTTAAAAAAATATGATTGAATTGAGGTAATTTAATACAATACAATATAATACATTTAAGACACAAGAATAATTTATTAGTTGGTAGGTACGTACTAAGCACATCAGGGTGTTTGGATATAAAACGGATTTAAATAAAACTTGGAGTTTGTTCTTGTAACTTAAATTTTCACTCATACTGAGATACTGAGATACTGAGATACTGAGAGTTGGTAGTGGTTTAGTGATAATGCTCATTTCCTCGCCTTCCGGTCCTAATGTTAGGTTCTAATCTATAATGCACAAATGAGGCCTTGAGAGCCAAAGTTAACTACAGAAACGTTTACATTACAACATTAGGAAAAAAGAAGCTCCGCTTATTCAACTATGTGTGAGTTTATTAAATACCTAACATTATTGATCATATCAGTGCTATCTATGAAAAAATAATGACATTCATTTTAAGGCAATAGCGCTTTTACTTAAATTCTTTGCAGAAAATTTATCAAATGAAATAATTATTGAAAATATGCGGTTAGACCACTCGGACTGTCATGGCCTCAAATGGATTGTTTTACCTACAACTGTATGTGTGAAGTATATAAACGGTAAAGGAAATCATCGCGAGGAAACCGGCATGTAATACAACCTAAAAAGTTCAAAAATATGTGTCAAGTGCACGAGAGGAGCCTTTGAGGTGCATGACTAGTGACACGACTAGATATATAGATAGTATGTATTTTTGTATGTACCTAGTATCCTCTCCAACATGATGGACTTGTATGGGCGATGGGCTGATCACCTGTCACCATGGTTCACCATATCCATCTTGGGATTCTTGGATTAGAAGTGGCTGCAAGTTTTCTTATGATTACTTGTGGTTCTGCCCACTCCGTTAGGGATACGGGCGGGCGTGATAATATGTATGTATGTATTTGTTGCAGCTATAACCTGGTGTTTCTGGCTGTGACGTACGTCGCTCCGATGCTTGTCATGGTGTGGGCTTACACTCGGATGAGCAACGCCCTGCGGGGCCGCGCCATCGGCGAGTGCACTCACCACCAGATGCAAGTTGTCAGAGCCAAGCGAAAGGTACGCATAACACAGTACTACCACAAATATTGAGCACCTCGGCAATTTTCGTCTAGCTTCTGAAATACGAACTATCACGATGATGATATGTAGATGTTACAACTTACAATACAAATACAAATATTTTATTTTACAAAAACCTATGCCTACAAACTTAGTGATGCACTTCTTCCTGTGTTAGTTTGCACTGTGTTACAGGAAGTAAGTCCTTCCCCAAATGAGTAACATATAGACATATACAACAATAAATATGTAAATACTTTTTTTAAAAGGTTGGTTCAGTTATTATTTTAATTACATATTCGCAAATAATCGGTTTTCATACCACTAAGCACTAAGTTTGCCGAGGTGCACAATATTTTTTATTATTCAGCAATTCTTAATTGCACGTACCTGGGCCAAATCAGCGACGTTTTGAAAAATGGCCAGGTCAAGAGTACCCTAAACCGACGAGCATGCATGAGGAATGTAATGAGAGTGAAGGAAGCGAAAGATGTATGTCAGGATCGTAGCAAATGGCGATCCGTGATCTCTGCCTACCCCTACGGGAACCAGGCGTGATTTTATGTATGTATGTATGTCTTTATTGAACACAGAGACGACAAATAGGACGTTAAGTTAATAAGTGCATGTACAAGGGCGAGCATAACTCTAGAAGAGTTAATTATCATCATCAGCGTATAGAAGTCCACTGCTGGATATAGATGAGCGCCATCGAGCCCTATCTTCGCCTTGACGCATCCAGTCTCTGCTAGCAGCCTTTTGCAAGTCGTCACTCCACATACTAATATACTACTACTATATTGGACGATCTTGGTGACATAGCGTGGACTTTCTCCCCGCGGGAGGAATGATTGCATCTTTGATTATATAAAGGATTGCATGTACTGCAAATATTTTTTCCGGGTCTGGGTATTGTGGTATGGTATTCGAAGTTTCTGATACCCACGACACAAATAATCCTAGAGTCGGATGTTGAAAAAAGACTGTTATTTTATTTCAAAAAGTATTTGTATAAGCCATGGCCTGAACAAATGGGGGAGACCGTAGCCCTTTTTAGGGTTAGGGCCGAAGTCATGTCGGAACCCGAGGGTTTTTTTCATTAAACCGTTGAGGATGAATTTTATTTCAAAGGTTTGTTTTAGTGATTGAAACTGAGTGGAATTTTAAGTGTTTGAAAGTGATGGGAATTGTTCAGTCGCGGATGTTACTTTACGACCAAAAATAAATTCAAACGCGTCGTTGCCCGTCGCATTCACTCGGTCTGGCATCGTCGCGCTTTGGTACAACGTTGCCTGACTGACTGAATGACAACCATCAATTGACAGCAATTGTTGTTCGTTGCATGTTATACAATTATCTATTACACTTCGTATCATAATCCTTCCTGATAAAACCATAAATGTTTTTACCACATATCTCCGTAACTATTAAACCGATTTTGATGTAAAGTGTAAATAGTTTAGGTTCACATAGGCTAATATAATTTTCGAAAATCAACCCCTAGAGGGGTCAAATATAGGGGTAAAAATATATCTAAATATCTTACATATAAACTTTAAAATACATAATAAGACACGTAGTTTTTTTTTTCAAAATTACCTCCAGGGATGATCTTCGTTTGTATATTTAGAGTACAAAATCTAAATACACGTTCAGTTTCAGGTTTTTTCAAAATATACCTCAAAAAGGGCCAAAATGAGGTGTCAACGTTTGTATGGGAACTTCGGATGGTGCGATTGGCTCGAAGCTTGATTAGGATACTTTAAATACAAAATAATTGGACACGTGTTTCACTGAGTAGACCGAGCGCTCTTTGATTTTAATTGATTCAGTCGCTTCTCCAATTAGGTAGGAAGATCCACAACTTCCGTGCGGAAGTTGTTATCTTCCCACCAAAGAAGTTTGTGTAAACGTTGCATTATTTGAAGTCTTTTTATAGAAGAATCAATGTTAATTTAAAATTCAAATTGGTTTAGAATAAGCCTGAATACGACTGAATGCAAGAATCATGAACGGAAAATGGAATAATAAATTTCCATTATACAACTCCAATCCAATCCTCCAATGTTAAGCCTTGGTATTGTAGTCACCCCCCGTTTTATTCATATTTTATCCTCGAAAAAATGTATTTTCACCGTAAATATGATCTCAATCTAGTGTACAGTAGTACCACAAATATTATGCACCTCGGCCATTTTTGTCTAGCTTCTGAAATAGGAATTAACGCAATATCAAAGTCGAAGTCAAAATTTCTTTATTCCTTAAAATCACGAGGATTATTTGGACACGTTTTAAATCTACGTTGCATTTACACCCTGTAAGGCAACCAAGCGTGGAAGATACATGTAAGAAACCACACTTGGCTAAAATTATCATTTTACAGTCATGCTTATAAAAAGAGTTAGAGCATTATTCAGTCCTAAGCAAAAGTCTTCTATATAATACTAATTTATATATTGAGACGAATTCGGTTTTAATACAAAGCACGAAGTTTGCCGAGGCACACAATATTTGTGGTACTATAACTTGGGTAACTGATTGTGTGACAGCCAGATTTCCACAAATAGTTGCAATGTCTAAGCAAACGTGTGGGCGAATAGCGCTACGTCTGTTCTAGAGATTGCTGACAGTCGAATAGCGCTTACTCGGCACTCGCCATAAAGAATAATCGAATATTCATTTCAGAAGTTATTTGACATAAAAATAAAACCAGGCAAGTGCGAGTCGAATTCACACACGAAGGGTTCCGTACCATCGTACATTAAAAAAGGTTTCTTGTATGGGGCCCCCTTTAATTTTATTTTTATTAATTGTTATAACGGCAATATAAATACACACTCTGTGAAAATTTCAATTCCCTACCTATTACGGTTCTTGAGATATAACCAACTGACAGACGGACGGACGGAGAGCGAAGGCTTAGTAATAGGGTCCCATTGGCGCCCTTCGAGTACGGAACTCTAAAAACTACGAAATAGTATAACATGCGCTAATGACGCAGTAAGTCATAAGGCCTGCGCTGTGGGCGCAACTAGCTTATTACTTTGAGTTGAAGTATACTTACGTGCCGTTCTGTGAATATATGTGCGTCCTTTGGGTCATATTGATAACATGCGTCCTTTGGGTTCAAATCACGATTCCGGAATTTTACCGTCTAGGTTTATGTAACCTTACTCACATTTTCATGGTTCAGATCAAATAATTTTACGTATTAAGTGAATTTGAAAGAGACTGATAACAGAATTACGCTGGCTATTAGGCCATTTATGTGAGCTGAACGTGGGATGGTGGATTGATATCAGAAAACTACTCGCCAATAGCGAATACTAAGGTAGATGCTATTCGAATGAAGTACTTCCCTATATGAAATGGAGAATAATATCGAATACCGTATTCGAGCAATAGCGAGTAATCGCGGCATCTCTAGTCAGTTTTGATTCGATTGTAGGTATGCTAAGATACATTCAAACATCTTCATCAGATTTAGTTTCATTTAGGTACCAAGTCTTCGTTGTTTACTTTCTTGCAACCTCGGACATGACTTAACGATCTCGCTGGCTTGGCGCGCGAGTGCTCGGCTGAGACGCAAGAGGTGCGGATTCGATTCCCGCTACGGGAGAAATGTTTGTATGTTCTGCAAATATTTCTTCAAGGTCTGGTTGTTGTAGTATTTTGTATATGTATGTAAATACAAAAAAAAAACGTATATAAGTATTCTATCATCCATCTGGTGTCCATAGTACAAGCTTTGTTTTGTTATAAATATTTATTATTTATTTATTCATTGCACGTTTGCAATAAAGGGCGTTCCCTTAAAAGTGATAATATTTTGTTATACATTTTTCGCGAATAGAAATTACTTTTTCACGAGCTTCAAATGATTACCTAGTCAGCCTCTAATTTGTATTAAGTGCTCTTGGTTTTGCTGCGGCAAATAGACATTGTTACATTATACCTACTATAAACTGTTTTTGAATATTTTATCTACTGTGATAAATGTTTGTTCCTCTAGAATTAGGCTACAGGTTATATTATTATTTACCTCTCTCCTTAATAAAGCCTATTGAAGCCAGTTCAGCCCTTACGGGGCGGCGTGATTGTTCAACAAACAAACAGTCGCACTTACAAAGTTATCTTCAAAAGAAAGTAGATTCAATTTGAATTTAAATAACTATTTATTCCATTTCAGTAACTGGGCTATTATTTTGGTTATAAACAGGGCCTGAATTTGAAATGGTCTAATCTTATAAATGCCTAAAAGCCGTACTCAGTGACCTGGCAATTGGAACAATTGGAAAGAGACAATTTGAATTTATGAGTAAAACAATAGGTGGATCAATTATTTGATAAACAGGGTTCATTTGCGTGTAATATTTTGTCATGATCAGTACCAGGCAAGTAGGTGCTGAAATTTAAAATCACATCATTATCAGTACCACATCTGCCCACCGCTGGGTATATGTACCTAGGTCTCTTTTTTCAGTACCTACGTCATTCTTTCCGATCTAGCGTCATTATATAAAAGCTAAAATTCTTCATTAAACATATGACAGTTGGACTGTGTACAGATCCTTGATTATTACAAAAAAATATATATTACCAAAATAGTTTTGAAATACAGTATGTTTTTTTAAAGTCACTCACTCATCTAGAGAACTAACTGTTAAATGTTTCTTGTCTATTATTATATATCCATTAGGTTAAGTATATCTGGACAAGACTTGGTAATTGTTGAGTAACGAACGTAGCCCATTTATTACGTGCTTATATATTCCATAACTAATCTAAATACCTCTTTTTATGTACCTCAATGTAGACAGAGTAAATATGCTACTTAATGGTTGGGGAAGGAATGGGTAATAAAAATAACGATAATTTTACACAAATTATAGTGTGCTAGTGGAACGCCCTACAAATTTGACAGCGTTGAGATTTTCTTTCACACAAACGTCATCCAGTTGCGTCCTCTAGGACTTGAATTTCGGGAATTCCTTTTTGTAATGCACCCCTACACCACAAAATAAATAATACCCTTCAAGTTTCATGATTCTTAGACTGATGGTTCAGATTGTACGTTGGTTGTCAGCCAATCAGTAACATGTTTTCTAAATTTAGAAGATACGCCGTCCACATAAAATATGTATGCATATTTTCGTCACAAATTATACCGAATTGGCGAATGTACACGCTTTTTAAATAATCATAAATACCACGAATTTCTTCCAGATCTGGGTGTTGTAAGTATTATGTATTATAAGTATGTGTTTACAATAAAAAAAGTATTTTAGTGTTAGATATATCAGTCAAATGGTATCCATAGTACAAGCTTTGCTTAATTTGGGATTAGATGGCGCTGTGTGAAATGATCACAAATATTTATTATTAAATCGGAAGTGGCTGCAAGTTTTCTTATGTTTACTTGTGGCTCTGCCCACCCCATTAGGGATACGGGCGTGATAATATGTATGTATGTAAGTGTCAAATAAAATAATACCTTGTATTGGTATGAATGAGTATTAACATAGCACACGTTACGATCCTATTTATCTTCATCAACAAAACTCGTTATCCATTTTGTTTCAATCAGCGTTAGACTATCTTTTAGCAATAATAGTTACTGTGCTTAGGTGTACATATACGGCGCAGTTTATTATTTACTCATGCATCAGACATACACTGCATCAGAATTAGACTAAACTTTTGTAGTAACTGAAGAAACAACATAATTTTACTGAACTTGAGATTTTGTGACTGAAAGAACGTTTAAAAGCAAATTAATTGTTGGTCCTTTCTTCGCCTTACAAATTCGAAGTAAGCTAGACTATTTTCTTGGGCTGTCTTGCAAACTTTTTAACATTTGTCGTGTGCAGCTGACTAACTCCTAACTAAATTAAACTACCCTGAAGAATTTAAACTGTTGCTCCCGTCACGTTTGCGTCTAGTTTCAACGGGGAATTTCTGTTGACGCCTTAGCTATTTGTTAGTTTTCAAAATACACGTAAAAAAGGTAAGAGTACGCAATGCGTGTTAATGTGTACGCTTCTATAATAAATAAATAAATAACACCCAACAGTCACATATAGTCCTGACCCCACACTAGGATTCCCTGTGTCGTGGGTATCAGAAACTAAGAGTACCATGGTACCACAACACCCAGACCCGGAAGAAATATTTACAGATCATGCAAACATTTCTTCCGCAGCGAGAATCGAACCCGCGCCTCTTGCGTCTCTGCCGAGCAATCGCCCGCCACACCACCGAGGCCGTCATAATCTCCCAAGCGAGATGACTTTGTCAGTTAATAAATTTAAAATTGTTTAAAATATTAAATATAGATGGATTATTAACAACAAATTAATAAAAAAAAGAATTTGATTCCAGTAAACAAAAAATAGTAATTTGGCAAGGCTCCCTGAACACTGGATGCATTCCCGAGCCTAAAATAAATTCAAAGAAATTCTTTGCGCTAGGAATGAGTTAGCCCTTTTTTTACCTGCGGCGTCGACTAACAAAGAAATCTTTTTTCTGCTCTTGTAGATGGTCCTATAGGTATAGTGTTTCAATACCTACAAAGCGGTGCAAAAATATTGTCGCTCGAGAGAACTGAATATTTACGCTGCGTGGCGTTTTCGGCTGTTTCAGTCGCGGCTCTAGCTTTGTGTATTATCTCGCTGAAATAAGATGGGCCAAAGTGTCAACACATGGCATCCCATACGAGGGTTCGCCTTCTCACCCAGGGGGCCAAGGAAGGTCATACCATCAGGTCCCTTGGCATCATCACGTACCAAATCTACAGGTTTAAGAATGCTGGGCACGTTAATGTTAAAACTGATGTTGATGTTGTAATACAGCATAATGGGTTGGCATAAAAAAAATACGATGTAGGTGTTTAAATATGAAGAAATTAGTAGGTATATAGTGAAAAAAAAACGTTTATTTAGTGAAAAATACATCTTGTTTTAATATTCAGGATTTTCTTGGTTCATTACCAATGTACCTCCTACCCTTTTAGCATTTTTAATTAAAAATAATATTTCAAGGCTCCAGACTACAGGGACCAACGTGAAACTGAGTAATTCCCGGAGTTTTATAAACTTGACAGCTGACGACTGTGGCGTGGCGGGCGATTACTCGGCTGAGGCGCGGGTTCAGTTTCCGCTGCAAATGTTTACATATTCAGCAAATATTTCTTCCAGGTCTGGGTATTGTGGTATTATGGTACTTACTCGTAGTTTTTGATACCCACGAGACAGGGAATCCTAGTGTGGGGTTAGGATTATGTACGTGACTGTTAGATGTTATTTATTTATTTTTACTCTCCATTCCAATTATATTTAAATAACAATGATAATTTTACCTAGACGGTTGATGTGACAGAAACAAAAACGACAAACGAGTGAACAAAGCGCGGTGAGCATATTTCCTGAGCGCTATTCAAATGCCAGTCGTAATATTCAAATTAGACCCATACATAAAAGTGGCAGGAAAGCTTTAAGGAAGTCAAAGATCTTTACAAATAAAGTTGTTTTCATATCATACACATGTGAGTCAACATTTTTTTCTTTTATGGTGTGGGAGGTAACGCTCGTTTTTGAGAATGCTCTTGAAAATGAAAACAGGGAGGTTGTATATTTTTGTGTAAGTAGGTCGAAATGTGTGTTGTGTTTCTTCCAAGGTTAGGTTAAATCCTTTGGAAAAGTGTTCGTGTGATCTTTCTTTTCTCAGGCAGGGAAATGACGCATTTCTCTAACGCCTACGGTGTAGTAACTACGTGAAAAAGAGAAAGTTGGGAAAATATTGGTTGTAGGTATATCATCAGTCTACCAGTTACAAAGAGTAAAAAATAAGTAAGCCAATATAGTTTTACCATTTATTTAACGAAAAGGATTGTCTATGAGTACAATTATTTGGCAGTGGATTATTCTGTGTCACAAAGCAATATTCATTAGGAAAGTTACAAGGCCGGAAATTCAATAGGTTCATCTTAACTTTGAATGGAGGATTGATTCACCCATCAAACCATAGTTTATCGCGGAAATTGAAAGGAAATACTGAAAGTCGTTAAATTTTAGGAAATTGGAATAAAATATTTGGAAAGTCACAATAAAAACCATTTATAAAATAAAAAACATGAAATATGGTAACATATTTATTGGGCACCATAGTTATTCCTCTATGGCGACCTCTGTGGCGTGGTGGGTGACTGCTCGGCTGAGACGCAAGAAGCGCGGGTGCGATCCCCACTACGGGAGAAATGTTTGTATGCTCTGCAAACATTATTTCCGGGTCTGGGTGTTATAGTATGTATTTACAAAAAAAGTATGCAAGTATTCTATCGGCCATCTGGTTCCCATAGTACAAGTTTTGCTTAGTTTGGGACTAGATTTGTCCGGAACGAATTTTGCTGTGTGAAATGCGCACAAATATTTATTTATTCCTGCTTCTAGAGATCATAAATTGGCGAATATAGCATAAGACTAGACGGCGTAAGATTAGTCTTGTGCCGTCTAGTCAAAATCTAAATTATATACCTAAGTAGAGTGCGTATCTAATGCCCCACGAGGGAATGTATATAGAACTTTAAGAAATTGATTCTTTTGAAATTATATTACCCTTTTTGCGACTTTAAAGGTAAAAAGGGGTAGGCAAGACTTAAAAAAATTTAAAGCATCTTTTTGTGATCTAGCGAAAAGCTGTGTAAAATGTCCACAAATATTTATTTCTGTATTTATTTATTTATCTATCAAGAAACTTTTAGATAGCTCACAACAAAATGTCTGTAATTCGACCACTAAGAAATACTTAAATGTTATGAGAAAAAAAACGCTATGGCAACCCATCCAGGAATTTATGGGGTAGGCTTTTTTAAATCTTTGTTTAGGGCTTTTTAGTTTAGCGAATATGTTCAGGGCTTATAAAAGTTGACATTCCTTGTTTCAGGTGGTGCGAATGTTCGTCTTAGTAGTGATGGTATTCGCGTTGTGTTGGTTGCCATACCATGCTTACTTTGTCCTTGTGTACCATCACCAGTCGCTGGCGTCAGCGCCCTTCGCCCAGCACATATACTTGGGCTTCTACTGGCTCGCCATGGCTAACTCCATGTTCAACCCACTCATTTACTATTGGATGAGTAATAAGTAAGTACCTCCGATTTTTTTCGAATTAAGACCTTTTAGGGTTCCGTACCCGAAAGGTGCCAACAACTATTACTAAACCTCCGCTGTCCGTCCGTCAGCGGGCTGTATCTCGTGAATCGTAATAGGCTGAGAGTTAAAATTTTCACAGAGTGTGTATTTCCTGCAATGTTTTGAGCACACAACATATAAATCTATTATAGCACAACCGGGATTTGAACCCAATTCCTCGGGATTACATTTAAGAAGGTTGTTATTTACTAATTATTTCACTTAGTAACCCTTAAACTGAAATAAGGAAAATAACACAGCCCGACGATGAAAGCTTATAATGTATAATTCACACGCACTTGTCACGTTCTATGCACGTATTCTGTGGCAACACCACGAAGTATCAACACGATAGACTGAATTGAAAAATATTTTCCGTACAACTGTAAAATATGGAAAAACATTATAACATCCAACTAAAATGATAATGCGAAAGATTGTGGGGATATCCCTATGTTTTTGCATCAATCTACACGAACTTCTTTCGAACCAGTGTTTGAAAGGATTATAAAGCGCCTCAAAGGGACTTGAATTGAACATGGTATATAACTTTGTTGTCGAGCACGAACCTTTTCGTTCCGCCGCTGTATATGTATAATAATATTACCTATATACAGCGGCGGAACTAAAAAGTTCGTCAGTTTTTTAATTGATTCGTTTGACGTGTCGCGAGACATGTTACCTTTTGAATCCAAGGCACAGAACAAACTATTGCATATAAAATTATGTTTAACTGCTCGATAACAAAGTTCAAATTGAGGCGCATCAAACAATATATCGTGTCATACAGGATAGTATGTTTTACTAGGTTTTACTAAATTAAAACCATAATTGATTCATATACTAGTGCAAGCGAAAACCGACCTCAAGGTGACGAACCTTTTCATTCCGTGAATGTACAACCGTACGTACCGTACGTGTGCTGGAATAATTAGTAGTAAAGTAGGCTTACAGCTTTTCATCCTGATGAACCCGGGTACCAGGCGAGCAAAGAGGCGAGCACATTTGTTAAAGTCTTTTATCAAAATGTATTTTGTTTTTGGAAACGAAAAGGCATTGTACAGTTTTTGTTTGTTTTTTATTTACTTTTTTGTGTTTTTTTTTCTTTGTTTGTGTGCAATAAAGTGTCTATCTATCTATCTATCTATTTATCTATGCGTTTGGCCTAAGAAGCTGTGTTTATTTATTATTTTGTGTGTTTGTCTGTTAACATTTTCCTCAAAAACTAATGAACCGATTTCGATGCGGTTTTTTGCATTGGTATCACTTTAGTGAGGGTTCCTAGATATGTTTTACGGCTATAGCCCCCCCAGGGGGCGCCGCAGCAGCTGGCATAGTTTTTAGCACCTCTCAAACTCAATAACTACTGAACCGATTTCGATGTAGTCGATGGGTTTTTATACCAAAACATCATGGTTCAACTACAAATACACAAAAACAGTTTCTAACAAAATAAATATATATATTACTAGCTTCAAGCGGCTTCGCTCGCATGGTACCAGAATAAAAAGTAGCCTATATGTTATTCCAGCACACATACTATGTATGTCCTAAGTTTCATTCAAATCTGTTCAGCCGTTACGGCGTGATTGAGGCACAAACATTCTCATGTATAATATTAGTAGGATTAGTAGTATATTATTATTAGCTGTCCATTAGCTCATATTTACACTTTACAGCAACAATCCGTAATGTAGTGACCGTCGCGTCCGTTAATTAGATACCTTTGTCGTTGGCCCTCACAAAATGGACCGAACATGTGTACATTATACATGGCCCCTGTTAGCTATATGATTTACCGGAGCAATAATAATTGGTAATTTACTTCAGTACTCGGTTATCGACCGTTTTTATACGGGGTGCAATTAGGTCTGTTTTGAATGAAAACTTTTCAACGCGTGGTGCGATTTATACACGAGTGAAACGGAGCTAGTTTCAATAATTTTTCATTTTCAATTCTTTAGAAGCCTAGCTACAGGTTTTTAAATAGGAATGGAACTCAAATGGCGCCGGATAGGACACTTGCGATGCGTGGTCAAGTAGTGGATGCATAATGGTGGCGTCCTAAGATGGGCAAACGACATTGTCATTGTGAATTTTCAGTCTGTTGATACATTAGACAGATAAAGGAATGCTACAAACTGATAAAGGTTATTTATTCATACTTGGCAGTAGCTGAATTTGTGATGTGAATTACATAGATTATATAAGTAGATTTTCTCACTCTGTGATCAGATCACCTAAGTTTGGGGAGTTTGAAGTAGTTGTGCCACAGTGTGATTGAACAAGAGTTCCTAATTTCCATTTACATAATCAAGAACATATTGTAGAGTAGCGTTTTTATCTTTTGCTAGCAAAATCGATAAAAAAATTGTGTGACTGAATAAGAGTTAGTAATTTCCATTTACATAATCAAGAACACATTGTAGAGTAGCGTTTTACCTTTTGCTAGCAAAATGAGTAAAAAAATCAAGTTCATCCTTAACATCTTTATAAAGTGACCCCTAACATACCGATAATCCCTATGAAAAGTTATTCTAGTTTAGTCTGTCTTCCATAACCAATGAAATATTATTATTGAAATTAGAAATTATTTATTAGAATTTTGTTAACTTAAGTAAACTAAGTATAAGTACGAAAGTTCAAAATAATTACCTAACCTAAAACTACAAACAAGAAGACCGAGAGAGAACCAATTCTGGGTATTCACCCTCACATATCTCCAGGCGTAGATATAAACAACTCTTAAAATTACATAGACGATGCCTAAATACACAGCACAATTTGATATTGTGACCTTAAGAAACATCAATGAATTTCCTTTAAGTTTGGTTTTAAAGCAGAGTGGGCAGACAGACACTAGTATACGAGTATTAGGTATATTTGTAACTTCAGAACAGTAAATCAACTTGTTTGTAACCCAACAAGAACTAACGTATGTCTTTCTCCCTCAGGTTCAGAATATACTTCCGGGTAGTATTATGTTGGTGTTTCGTCCCGAAAGTTGAAACGTCAGAGCTAAAGAAGCTTGAAAACAATAAATCATATTCAGGTAAGTGATTTTATAGCCTTTTTCATGTGTTTTCTCAAAAGAGGCTCAAATTGTTTTGAAGGTTTTATGGGTGTGCAAGATGCTTTAGATTACTTTATTTGTCTGATATGATTGTGTTTATACATACGTGCATATTATCACGCCCGTACCCTAACGGGGTGGGCAGAGCCACAAGCAATCATAAGAGAACTTGCAACCACTTCTGATCCAAGAGTTCCAAGATGGATATAGTGAACCATGGTGACAGGTGATCAGTCCATCGCCCATATAGATTCATCATGTTGGAGAGGATACTATCCCTTAGTCGACTCTTACGACATGCTCGGGGAGAGAAGCAGCTGGAAGCATTCTATGTTTTTTCTTTACTCCCTGTCCAGCAGAGAAGTAATTGTGTTTATAAAGTTTTTAAAAGACTAACTTTGTAATCTATCTAGTCGTGTCACTAGTTCTTTCGTGCACCTCTGATTATGTCATAGAATTAAAACAATACGAAGAAGAACGTAGTAAACGAACAAGGACGTTTTAGTAAGATTGATTTATTTGTTATCTTAGTAGATAACAAATAAGACAATCTTTCTTTCTTCGTGCAAACGTTTTCTCCGACTACACGACATAAGGAGTCATGTCTTAGTAATAAATTTTCACGAGAGGCCGTTCTTTTGAAGGGAATTTCGGTCAAACGATCATAAATAATAGTGAAACGCCCATTCCTTAATCCGTGGTGTTTTATTCACAGAATACCTACCTGTCATAAAAAATACAAAATTCATCTTTAAACAAGTTGTTACATTGGTAAAACATTATACACCTTTCAATGTAATAGAAAACATCTTTTTTCACATCTTGTTTGACCAATAAACTGGAAAATAGGGTAGGTATAATATAGGTCTTAAAAATAAAACCAATAGAGCTATTATGAAAACACATTCTGAGCCGGCCGTTTAGGCTTTGTGTTGTCTGAAATCCATTCAGTGAGGGTCTCCGCTTATCCTGTTCCATAACCGAACTGCCAGTGTTTTATCCGACTGCGAAAAAAGGGTGTATGTATGTACCTACATACATACACCCCTTAGAATATCCTGTCCGATCTGAAAGAGGCATATAGGTATCTCAATCATATTTCTTCAGGGTCTGGGTATTGTAATATTGTATTATAATAGTTGTAATTTGTAGTAATTGTTATTTATTTATATTTAAATCTCTCTATTTTATAAAATTGTATTTGATTTTTATACTTGTTATCTAAAAAGGATTATATCAATTGAATTGTATCTCGATACCTAATAATACCTTCACGGATTGGACAGGGTTTTCTTAACATTATTGTATAATATGTATGTGTAGACATGGGTAGAGCATTCCTTTGGTTGAAGCTGTAGTACTCGGAAGCTGTAGTACAAACGGCTGAGCAGATTTTGCCTAGAACTAGATAGCGAGAGTGTCATAGAATAAAATAGAACAAAATGACACCATGTGGCAAAAAATCTAATACCTTCTATGCTACCTACATTCAGCAAAGTCGGGCTTTTTGTTCTTTTAAATAACTACTTGTTGTACTAGAATTGTGGTGATCCGGGGTAGAGATCCATAGTCAGAACATCTGTTGTAGGTAATATCTATTAACGTGTATTAGTAGTGTGTGAGAGCACTGGTGGTTTAGTGGTAGCGGCCTCGCCTCCCAATCCTAAGGTCGTAGACCAATGGATTTAATTGTTCATTTTTCAATCGGCGAAGGAAAACATGATGAAGAAACCGGCTTGTGGTAGGACCCAACAAAAGTTCGAAAATATGTGTCAAGAGCATGAACGAAGTCTTTAAGACTCTTTGAAATCTTTTCACCACAGCGGTTCAAAATAACAAGTAACACGACTAGATAGATAAATACTGTATTAGTGTACTTATACGCCATGGCACATTGACGATTTCCTTTGTGAAACGAATAAATTGCCGCCCTCCAACTTATCAAGGCATAAATAAACGTGCCTTTTCCAATTTCCTAAGGCTTAACTAGCTTACTTGCTCAGACGATTGTATTGGAAAATGTTTGAATAACCAGAGATATTTCAAAATACATGTGGAAAAGGATTGCTTAGGCTACAAAGTGCCTGTTGAATGAAGAAGTTACCTATATAAATACTAGCGGGTGTTACTTGTATAATTGATATTTTCCGCTTTCTAAACTTGTTGCCTGGATGAAAGTCAGCGGCGTATCTTTGTGTGAATGTAAACGGCTGGATGGATTAATGAATGAGATATCGTTAGGATTATTTCGACCCTGAGAGTGCCGTAATAGTCAGTGCTTAGCATTTTTTTTTCTTTTCAAAATCAAGACCTATAGTGATAATACCTTATAACGTGTAAAAAAATATTATTCTTTTAGCTTTCTTAAAAATTTAATTGTCAATTTTTAAATCAAGAGCATGACGAGCAGAATTATGAATTTTTGAAAAATATGCCATGCATGGCTAAATTATACACAAACTATTAGTTCAGTCAGTCTGTTCTTTTTATTGCTTTTTTTCGCATGCATTTGTCCATATTCTATATCAATCGAGTTTTACTATTCCATTCAATTTGAAAAATGAAATCCATCTTAGGCATTGTCCTTCGTAAACGACAAACTCTGAAAAACGACCTGACTCGTTTCAAAATAATAAACAGTAGCTGTATCTACACTTGGCCTACATCATCGCATAAATCAGTTTACGATTTGACGGTAAAGATACGAATCACATCGCCTTTTACGTCGTTCTCCTAGAACAATGGGTTTACATAAAGCTACGAAAATGCCTATCTAAATAATATCATGTGAATGACTTAGATTTACCATGATATTGTTCAAATATTAGGGATATTATTTTTTTATTTATGGCTTAGTCTTATCAATAAAGTTGCGTGATAACTCCCATAAAAAAGTCTATTTGGCAAAGCACGCTCAAATCCATTTGTGTTATGCTAACTACTTGTGAAACGTGGGATTGTGCCAAATGTATTACTTGATTCGATATTTTTTTGACTAGTCTACCTAAAGGTTTTTTTTGTCTTCCAGTCTAAACCTATTTGATTAAACTGTATGTTACCTGTTTGAAAAAACTCAAAACGTTACAACAAAAAATAAATGTCAACAAACAAACATAGGTACATAGTCCTAGCATCACACTAGGATTGCCTGATTGAAATCCAAGCAAGGTACACCCAGACGCGGAAGAAATTTTTGAACAACACTCATATTTTTTGTCTATTATCGTAACTGCATTATTTAAAGATATAATCATATACGTTTATTTACAACGAATACTAGTAAGACTAACTAGGAAAAAACTTGCAACTGATATAAGTACCTATTCGCAAATATTGTTTACTAAATACAAAATAAACAGACACTGTTTCTTTATAAAGATATTAACCAGCTTTTCTATTCCAGTGAGCCAGAGACACTTTGCGTCATCGTTCAGCAGGACATGACATTCGAGGAGACGCAGCAACCACTCCCGTTCCACGCCGCAACGCGGTACGTGACTTCACATATTTTACAATTCATTTCACGCTTTTGTATTCCACCCTTATTTATAATTCTTGTACCTAATAATCATCATGCCCTTTATCCACTTTATGTGATAGCACAACTATCCATACCACACTAACCTATTGCTCCTAATAATAATAATTCTCGTAATAATATTGTAGCTCTTAATTCCCTTTTGCAGTTTTAAAATATATTTAAAATTATTTGTATATGTACGAGTACGGTTTTTTATTAATAATGTACTGATTTGAATTTCATAATAGATTTTCACGTTGCTGGTCCTTAGAGAATATTTTTTTGTTCATGTTATTAGAATTTCTTTGATTTAATCGAAGCGGACGCAAAAAATACTAAGATAATACAAAAGCTTCTCAAAACAAAACAAAAGCTTCTTAAAACTTTTATCAACCCGTTACGCCTGTATTGAGTTAGAATCTTGAAGAGAAAACGTACATCATACAAGCTTCTTTTCAGAACCAATTTAAAATCAGTTACGTTGACTCAGCAAAGCACTTACCGCAGTAATGAAACACTCGAAAATGTTATAAAAAGTATAAAGTTTTTATTTTTGTTCAGCGTTTTCATCTCAGTTCTTTCCGGTCTCTGCTTGTCTCTGTTATAATTTATCACAGCTGGAATGAATGAACAAAATGATACTGCAAGTTTAATTAATGTCAAGCTGTGCCTGTGCTATACTAGAAAGTAATAGCAAACGCTTTAGTTTCAAACGATAGACTCAGGGAGAACACGGCATCGTGGAAACATTACAGGAAATCGTATAGTAAGGCAATGTACTTCAAAGTTCCTATGTAAATATTGTTATTTTACAAAACAATCTTATACAAGCCCAATGTATTTTCACAAGGAGATATCCAAGAACTTGATGGATGTGATCAATGACCAAAAGGCTGGCGCTTACCTCGGACAAAGGATAAGTATAGCTATCCGACGAGCTAACGTCGTCGCCAGCCTTTTGGAGACCTTACCTGCAATCGGTGATCTGAGCTCTGTTTTTCTGTCTAAAAAGTGGTCAAGTGTGAGTCAAATTCGTACAAGAAGGAACCCTTCGTCCCGTGGCACCCTTTGTGTACGGAACCCTAAAAAATGAATTTAGTTTAAAATTTTTACGAACTTTATAAAAATTACAAATTTAATACAGATTTAGGCAAATATTAGAAGAAAAAAGTTTTACTTCGGGATTTCATGCAAAGCTATAAATATTCTCTGGGGACTGCTGACTGCTTGAAATAAATCAGCTCGATTATAGTTTGCTACAATATAAGTTGGGAAATGTGCATTATTTGTTTCCACCTTAATTTTGCATTCACTGTCTTCAAAATGGCACCTAAAACCTTTGAACCTCATGTATAATAACGCTAACAATACTAGGTACCTACACAATAATAGTAGTTTTCAGGATCACGAAGTGCATTTCACTTTCTACTAACAAACTGAAACAAACTGATATTGATAAGAGAACTTTCTTTCCTTATATTTAGTTGACATTACTCCCTCAAGAGCTAGTAATCTTAGCCAAATCCCGGTTCTCTATCCGTGCCTGATAAGATATTTGCAATAGCCAGATTAATATCTGTTTTATCCCTTTTACTGGGTCCCTGATGTGACCTGTGGTTTCTATAGTCTGAACTGGAGATCTTCATAAATTATCGAAGCAATATTCTCGTCCTGTGACAAAATCAGTCTAAGCTGAAAGAGATTACCTTTCTGACATAGCCTACCTATTCTGTGAGATAAGCTCCATTATTTCACAAACATAAGCAGTCAAAAGCGTTTCATGGTCCGTTATTAGGTCAAGGTCAAAATTTAAGTGGTTTGCATAACTTTTTGAGGTTTCGAGACCTCAAAAGGAAAACGTAACCCTTATTTTGCTTTGTTGGTCTTATTATTTTTTTACTAGGAACAGTAAAGTCATTTAATACCTGCGACTACCAACATCCAGTGTGTTTGGTGAGCGCTCACAAAATGTGCAATTTGAAACAGCTGCTGAGATACAAAACAGATTTAGTTACTCGTATGGTAAAGGATATTTTTCAAACCAAGGATCATACCATTATCCAAAAAAGTTTAATATTAGTCAGTACACTAACATACATAAATATTTTTGTGAGATTTAGTTAAAATCGATGAATGAGTTGAAATTAAGGCAAAAAGTCTCAATGACCAGTAATTAGCAATCCTAGCATAAAGGGCTTAGGTTGGAAACCAATTAATTTCTGGTAACGAGCTCTTTTTCAAAGCGAAAAACCTAAGAATTTGTTCAATATCCGCTTTTGTGAATTTAATTGCTACTCTTATTTAAATAATTTATTTTTTGACTTAATTTGACAGTTTTAAGAATACTGCTGTCCCTGAAACAAGAAGTAAGGCAGGACAGTCATGTCATGTTTCATCAAAATATAATTATTTATATTATTACTAGCTGCTGCCCGCGGCTTCACTCGCGTTGTACCCGGGTAAAAAGTAGCCTATATGTTATTCTAGCATACGTATTATGTATATTCTAAGTTTCATTCAAATCCGTTCAGCCGTTTGGGCGTGATTGAGGCACAATCATTCATCCACACATCCATACATCCTTCGTCCACATCCTCACAAACTTTCGCATTTATTATATGAGTAGGATAATTTTAGCAATTTTTTTCCCAATGCTAGCCTTCCTTTTCTTCTTCCACTGTTTACGGTTGAATTTTTAAGATTGTTCATAATAATTTTATAACACAACTATTATTTTAAGGGAGTATTTTCATTGTCACTGTTATTCGATAAGATAATATTTAAAAAGAGTTTGCAACATTCAGAGGTTTATTTTTGTTTATTTATGCTAAAAGGAAATAAGGAACGCATGCACAAAGTTTGCGATATAGGCATGCAACCGGCTTAAGATTGAAACTATGTAGAAAAGCCGTAAATCCATATATCGGTCGGCACGGATCTTGAGCGTTCGGTAAAGAAATGTGGTAGACACTCACGGGTAGAAAGAGGTCAGCTTCCAAGATCTGTGCCGGTATTTTTAAGTTTTGGAAGAATTCAGATTTTGCACAACAGGTGTCTTTATGGATCCTTTTTTTGCCGAATACTAATACAATCTCAAGCATCGTTTTATATCCTTGGCGGAGAAGACTACTTTGGGCTCACTTGACTAAATTCATTTACGCAAATGGGCTTGAGAGCGAAATTTCATTAAGGGAACATAACCCTAAGCACTTGAAAATCAACGTTGAATAGGTGTCAAATGTTGCGGGCTGCGAGTTAAATAGAAACTCCTGTATAACTTTCTGTTTCTTTTCATTGGAGGTGACGTAAATTATTTACAGTTCAGAATCTTTTATGTTTTTTATAAGGTTTATTATCGTGTACTATTATGTTACTTTATACCAATGTATATTTTGTTCCTAAATAAACTATTTGTATTTGTATTTGTAACGTTTACTTTAAGACATTCTGTGTGTATATTATTACACACATTGTCTTTTTAAACTAAAGTAGATTATGTCACCGTAAAATTGTAAATACCGTTAGATTATAATCTATCTCGCGAGATTGTAAACTGTCGAAAGACTGTGAACTGTAACATACTGCTTACAATTTAACTGCTTTAAATTTCTGGTGCTTCGCTCTGCTCGCTCGCCTCGCGCGTAGTTTTTTACTACCTTACCTAATAATTTCGATCTAAGCAGATGTTCGACAGATTACAATCTAGCGAGATTATAATCTAATGGTATTTACAATTTTGCGGTGACAGATACATAAAAACATTTTCATATTTTTGTACAAAATAAAATTGCCATTAAGCTTGTAACACGCTTGAACACGTTCAACATGTGCCCCCAATACATCAGTTACTGTAATTGTCACACAGCAACAATATTGACCTTATCGATTTATTATTTGTTGGCAGAGCATTCGAACGCGACCGAGTTGCTGACTAATGGTAATCCAGTGCGAATGAACCCCGCGGGAGAGAGGGACGATGTGAGGAAATCTCACGTGTGTGATGATAGATTATAATACAAGACAGTAGATTTTATACAGTGTTACAATTAAGTGTTTGGTGACAATGGGAAAAATAAAGAAAATGTGATGTTTCAAATATTAGTTTTAAAGTAAGCGTAACGTCACTAAACAACGGACTTATTATGTAAGGTCAAGATATTTACAAATATCTGGCGAATAACTGTATATTTTTATACATAATTGTTGATTCAATCGTACTACGATACATGTTTGTACATAAAACCATCGACGATCCCTTTCACCGGACGTATTCGGCTGAAAGCCAGGAAGCTATGAATCACTGAATTATAAATATTTCCGCTTGGTCTAAATGTGTGAGTTAATTTACTTATTGCAAAAGCTGCTGGAGCATCTTTGGCACTTCCTAATTTTAATTAACGACTCTGTATAAAGTAATTAAGGCCCTTATTCAAGAACAATGTTCAAGCGTGAATCGACTATAAAGCATCGATTTTTTTAAGTTTGCGGTGAAAAATTTGACAGGACATCTATGCTTGAAACATGATTCACAATTTGTTCTTGAATACGGGCCTTATAATGATATGTTCTCAGAACAATTCTTCCAAGGATATGTTATAATGATGCAAAACCTGCCAACACGTCTGTCAAATTCATTAATATTCGGCCTCTATGTCACATTTAATGAAATTGTATTGTGAGCGTATCACTGATATGATTATGGGAATGATATGAGGAATTTCGCATCATAGGCTGCGCATCTGGTTTGAAAGCACGCCTGTTTGGTAAACGTGGTGACACCCTTATGTCTTGGTATTTTGTAATTTGAGAGGTCTGAGGTCTGGGCTCGGTATCTTTCTACAAATGCTTTGCATGATTTGCAAATATTTTGTTTCTCGGCTGGAACCAAAGAATTCCATAATTTGTTTCCTTTGTCAGGACAGAAGTACATAAGTAACTGTTTATTGTGAGTTTTTTTTTGCGCAATTACATATTCATTGTTGTAGTGACTGTTTTGTATCATATTTTAAATCCAATTTAGTAATTATTTAAACTAATTGTTATAAATAAGATTTTAGACGATATTCAAAATATTGTCATTCGTGTTAATAAGACTTTCAATTTGTTCATTGTAAATAGAATATGGATTTTTAATAAAAATGTTGTCGTTCATGTGGTTTTTACTTTATTATTGTTTAGTAATGGATTGGGAAATGCGATCGTTGTTTTGAAAATATTGCCGTGTTTCTACCAGCACATAAAGAACTTATTATTATTATTATTATTATTATTAACACGAGCTTACCCGCGCGGCTTTGATCGCCTTATATAAACACCCCAATTTTACCCCGTTTAAGGGTTATTTTGAAAAACTCTAAAACATGTGTTACTTTTGTATTTAACTTTGTATTTAACTTTGTATTTCTCCCGTTAAAATTAAAATTTAGTGATACCGAGTTAAGAGCAATTCGAACCAAGGAATAAAATTTTCCATAGAAACTGTACAACCCTTCTTAACCCCCTTACAAGTTGATTTTCGGAATGTAGATTAGCCTATACATTATTCCATAATCTTAACTATCTACATCTAAATCTCATCTAAATCGGTTGAGTAGTTACGGAGATACGTGGTAACAAACATTCACACACAAACTTTCGCTTATATAATATTAGTAGGTTCCTCATAAAAATATTCTTGTTTAGTATTTCGTAGTAAGTACCTACGTGACGTTTTACACATAGTTTTTAAGGATTAATCTTTTGAGTCACTTTTTGACGACGTGCCATAAAAGTAAATGTTCTATCCCTAAAGGAAATTGCTGACTGAAGGTCAAAATAGGTCGACAGAATTTTCCTCTAACATACCACAATTGAGACCGTTCGAAACAAATAAGTGGGCAATTGGGGCATCAGGTGGACCACAAATGGCGAAAGATAAATGGTCAGAGGAAAACGTTCCTACTATCTTTGCACGCTATTATTTATGAATGGATTTCCTCATTACAAAATGAAAACGATTTCTTAGGGTTTGGCCCGCACTTCATCATTGGCCGTTCACCGATTTTTGAACCAAAACCCAACCGATTTTTTGGCTTGCATATTTTATTTGGTGGAAAAAAACGGTTTTTGAAAAAAGCTTTGTACTCGTTTACTGTTCCTGAAATAAAGGACGCTCGACCATTTAGGTATGCAAATAAAAGAAATCAAATACTGAGAGCTTTTTGTTCGGTCGGACAGGACATCAAAGAACTTAGGAATTTTATATATAAAAATTACGATAGAATTGTGTGTCGTCGAATACTGACAGAAAAGATTATCATAGAATATTAAGAGGTTCTTTAGTACTTATATAATTATCATTTTAATAGCTGTACTTGGTCAGGACGTGCCTCGCCCGAGGCAAACATGCAAAACAGTGGGCGAGGCACGTCCTGCCTAGGCGAACAAATCGCATGGCGGCCTCGCGAGGCTATTCGGTAAGTCAGATGAATAGATAATGATAAAAATCTAATCTGGTTCTAATTTATTTCTTTAGGGCAGCAGATATTGGTGTACAATAATGATAAAATCGAAAATTATCGAAACCTAGGTGTGCATTAGCAAATTCCTATCTTTGTATTGTACACAATTGTATATGCAAGTTAATTTGTAAGTATAAGACATTATTGCGCGCTTGCGTGAGCACAATTAAATACAGCTCCACAATATTAGGAAGGGTTCCATTACAAACAAACAAGTTTCTCTTGATTATACTGTCTCAGTGAGGAAATGGATACAGTCTTGTCTAGTTATTCGTTCGTTGAACTTCTACAAAGGTATCATAACAACGTCCTGACTGCTGCTTTTTGTTTTTTCTTTTGACGTTGCCAGGTTAGGCATTTGCATTTTTTTATAGTATTTTACTACTTTTTTAATTCAAAAAATAGCGAAAATATTTACAAAATTATGAGATAAAGGATCAGCAGAGTTTATGTACATAATACTATTTATAGACTACTTTTCTTTGGCACTTAGATATGAAAGAAGCTATGGAAATAAATAGATCAGGATCTAGAGAAGAAAGAAGAATACTAATGCTTACTAAGTTTTCGTTGGTTTCTGAACTTACTCGTACCTAGTAAATACAATACAATAAAACAATGTGATTGATCCCATTGTTTTTTTCCAAACAGTTATCATATTTTTTAACGGATTTAGTAATTAAAGATTAGATAAATTTACGCAGGCTGTGGCATCCTTAAATTGGAGCAAAAATTTATTTAAGATTTTAACTTTTATTTATAGTTGATTGCTTTGTTGGATGTCTTGAACTTTGACGGCCTCGGTGGTGTGGCGAGCAATTGGTCGGCAGAGACGCAAGAGGCGCGGGTTGGATTCCCACTGCGGAAGAATTTTTTGCATGATCTGGTTGTGGTCCCATGGTACAGGACTATGTATGTGACTGTTGGGTGTTATTTATTTATTTATAAATAAATAAATACATTAATAAATTCTTATAGGTAATAAATAAATTAATTGTAATTTTATTTTAAAGCAATTTTTAAGTCGGATTAGAAACTAATTCGATATGTAGGTACCAGTGTACCCAGAAATAATATCGTCACTGGAAAGGCAAATTTACGTAAGCGCCAATCGAGAAAAAGCCGTTTGAAGTTCATTTTTTTCGTTTTTTTAATCATAACTTTCTACCTAATTATCGAATTTTGATGACGTCAACGTAAGATTTCATTCTTTTTTCATTTTCTATGTCCAGCAATTCATATTATTGTATTTGGACTGCTATTTTAGGATAATAACTCAATATGCCTATTTGGCGCCATTTTGGCGCTTACGTAATTTTGCCTTTCCAGTGACGATATAGTAATTTATATTTTAACCCTTAACACAAATTGTATGTACATATGTAAATTAAATCTAACAACCGGACAAACCTAGATTGTTTGCTGTACCAATTAAAATCTTAAGACATAGGTGCGTTAGTTTAATGGTCGTCTTAATGGTACTTCACTTAAAGTAGTTAAAGAGCTTTATTAAGTGGGGTAATTAAAGAGTCATTTATACTTAAAAGCTATTAATTTACTGATTTACGAATCCTCTTACATACAATATTATAAATTAGAAGTGGGTAATATAATAATGAAAAATAACGAACGATGCGATAGCCAAAATTAACGAAATTGAATGGAAATATTTTTTCAAATGCTATTGTTTTTTCTTTCGGACGGATATAAATCTGGGTCGCAGATGACAGCTGGCAGCGTTACCGGGCTTTGGTGAGCGTGGAGGGCGTGACACCTAGAAAGAGGGTTTTTGGGGCAACTAGCGCAAGGACACCAATTAGGTACGAACTTCGGCTTGGGCTAAGTGCTGAATCTAACGGCTGCGCCCAGAGGGGGCGAGCGAGAAGAAAACATCGACTCCGCCAGCGGAGTCGATGTGATGTGATCTAGTTTAACTTATGTCGGCATGATGAGGGTATCCCATCCGCGTTAGCAGAAGTGATTCCGTCATCGGAGTCTCCAAGAGCGTTCTTGATCTACGGAGGGATCTAACATCAGGTGGATTAATGATGGGATAGTGGGGATGGTTGAGACATAAAAACGCATGGAGGCGAGTTTATGTATAAATAATACCCAACTGACCCCACACTAGGAAGGATTCCCTGTGTCGTGGGTATCAGAAACTATGAGTACTATGCTACCACAACACCCAGACCCGGAAGATATATTTATTTATTATAAACATTTCTTCCGCAGCGGGAATCCCGCGAGAACCCGCGCCTCTTGTGTCTCTGTCGAGCAATCTAATCCAGCTCGCCAGTGGCTTTGCACATGAATCGGTTTGTTTTCAAGAGCTGATGTTATTGAGATTTAACTAGTAGGTGCGGTGCGTACTCAAACCTAATTGCAAACAACGACCGATATTTTCAGCAAAAAAACACCCATAATAAACGTCAACAGTCAACTGTCAACCGAAAAGCTTTTTCAAGCAATTTTGTCATCTCGATTATAAATGCGAAAGGAATGCGAATGTGAGGATGTGAGGATGTGATGATATCGTGTTTTTTGTTTGTGACTCATCATTAGAATTTGGATTATACATAGGTATACTACGAGTGCTGTAAAACCGTATAAGTTAATTTTTATTTGTGTACCACGTGATGCGTTTGGTAGCCTCAGCTGGAAGCTAGTATTTTTGTTCTGTTGTATGTTATGTTAAAGTTGTGCATGGCATCACGCCAGTTGCTACAACCAACTTCCATGGCATCAAGATTTATGGTTTGCACTTCCGCCAAACAACTTTAAATTGTTTGACGACACTTTAGAGATTTGTGCTGGGACCTAAAAGGCGATTTATTTACATTCTTGGGATACTCGCAATTCGGAAACTAATTTAAAACTTAATAAAATACGGGAGAGATTATTTTAACAACTTTAGACTTTAGGCGGATGGTAAAGTACTTCTGTACTTTGATTACTTTAAATACTAGCAAACTTCCGCGGTTCCACTCACAGAAAAGCAAACAAAATTTTGTAATAATTGGCCGGTCCAGTGATTTACCGACTGCAATGTCGTGAACAAATCCGCGGACTGAAGCTATGCTGATTAATGAGGTATTTACGATATTATTTATAAGACTTTTTACTGTCTGTGGAAGTCTTGTTACCAAACGTTTCTTATCGAATTTGAATATAGATAGGTTCTTGTCTAAAAAGATTAAGAAGTTTGTTTACTGAAAGTCAATATTATGAATTAGCCGTGACTGTGGCCATGACACATTGTTTCGTGTTGAGTTCCCAGGGCATGTCACCGCACCTTCGGTCATTGAACTAAAGAAAAGTGACCGAAAGAACCGAAATGGCTGGATTTGGGCGACATTCGATATGCATGTAGCTTATGGATTAACATATAAGTAAGTATCGTATTAAAATTACTACTTTATCCAGGGACCATGCGAGAGAAGCCGCGGGTGGAAGCTAGTAAATAAATAAATAACCCCCAAAAGTCAAATACACAGTTCTGAATCCACGCTGTGATTCCCTGTGTCGTGATAATGTGGGATCAGGATAACTGCTGAGTTCGTGGTATAGTTACCACGAACTCAGGCCGGAAAGAAATAGAAATCTTTGCAGAGCATGCTAAAATTATTTTTTTATGCATATTATAATATTTACGTACTCCTATTCTGTTTATATTTAACGCTCTAAATTAGACCCAAAATGTTTGTAAAGAACTAATTAATTAAAGTCTTTCTAAAGATCTTGATATTACTCAGTTCTGTCAAGATTTCTTAAATGAATATAATAATCTACTCCTCTAATTATCTCATTAGGAAAGTCTCTGCTAGGCTGAATACCTTAAGCCTGTTAAACTGCCTGTACTTAAACTCAGTAGTGCCCTTGAGCGCTGATTTCGAAATGATGTAGCGTCTATGTTTGAATTTTGTTTATAGATATATGTGGTGGCATAGAAGTAATAAAATGCTAAGTACCTAGGGTAGAGAATCTTTAAGTTGTTGAATTACGCTTCCACTGTACATTTTTGTACTAAAAATACACCAAAAAAAAACAGTGACTTTTCATTGAAAAAATTTAGAAAAATTGAAGTAGCTACCAAATCTACCATAGTAGAATAAAATGCATTATTTCATTTAGCTGCAAATCCTAGAAATAGAGATTGGTAGTGCGAAGTTTTAAGTATTCACGATCACTGAATCGTAGTGCCCATGTATTTCATCAAAGAAAGAATGAGTATTTATAGTTATCAGAAAGATTTTCTTGGAAACAAGTATTTTTCCAATAGCTTGTTGAATAATTTTTGTGAAATGGTATTCGATTCATATTATTTATTTATAAAGTGGTACCTCGTTTCTTCTACCTAGCTTCTCTTTTCGCCAACATCATTACCAATTTATAATGTGGTGCAGCTCGGCAAGCCACCCTTTTACAACGTTTTGAATAAAAAAGAACTGAGAGAGAAAAATAAATGAGTACAGTCGCTTACCTACATGGAATCTCTGTCCGTACATTCTAGGATTTCAAAGTTTCAAAGTTTCAAAGTTTTGAAATACTTTTAAAAGACTTTGTAAAAAACATCTAAAAATCTTAGAGTAATGTGAAACCATTTTGGAAGTTGTGGACTATATAGTAACAGATGGATTTCTAGTAACTAAAAACTTCTAATCTTAGTACTTCCTAAGTGCCCAATAAATTAGATCTTACAGCCTGAGCAAATCTGCAAACACAAATTAGGGTTTCAAACGGTCCCTACTCGGTCCATTAATCTTATATTAGGCTAGCCAGCCGCCCCATAGGGCCTTCAAGTGCCTAGTAGAACGATACCACTCTGTAATAAGTAATGGTGAACTTCATAGCTTACTAAAATTTAAGCTCCTACCATATCCAACCCTTCGATTGCTTAAATTAATTGGATCTGGATTAATTTAACGTAGAGGTTTGCAAAGGGTGCCTTGGCTTTTGATACACATTCTGGTTAGGATGTGGGGACTGGGAGGCTTACAAAGGTTTATATATTTTGCGGGCTGTTTATTCAAATACTTAATAATATCAAGATTTTTTTTATTTAAAAATATATGGCTTTTAAATAATATTTTATATTCTACAAGGTCAGAACTAAATCACAATATTTTTTTGCCTACAGTAAATTGCGTTCTGGTCTAGTACGTATTTCATAAATCTTCCCCTTAGTAATTAGTATTCTCGACGTCTCCTACAAGGAACCTACTTCCAATTAAGTGCTGTTAATACTGCTTTTCTTTTGTTGGACCTTTTATTGCGAGCGGGTATCACTTAATATAAATGGGCTGGTGAAAGACTTCCCAAAAACTTGGTAAAGCTGTAAACAAGTCTACATACAAAAAATGCTACTACCTACTATTAGTCGTATCACTTCTTTCGAACCAGTGTGGCAGAAGGATTTTAAGGCGCTTCGAAGAGGCTTCTTTCTTACACTTGACACATGTTTTTGAGTTTTTTTTTCGTCATGCTGGCTTCCTCACGATGTTTTCCTTCCGTACACCTCAAAGGCTCTCTTCGTGCACTAAAGATACGGTAAGTAAGTAAGTTCGTATGAGCTAGTGGTCAACTAGCTCATGACGGAGTTTTTAGGCCGCCTAAAGGCTTTCGTCATGGCTTAACGACTTAAAAGCCGGGACCGCCAATTTAACGTGCCCGAAGCTTCCGAAGCACGGAAGCGTTCAGCTCGTAATGCCACTTTTGGTCACCCATCCAAATTGTGACCGAGCATAACGTTGCTTAACTTCACCGATCAATCAAGAACGTCTAAGCAAGCAAGCTACGTCTAAGAAAGATACGGTGACTGGCGGAGACGTGATGAAGTCGGCGGATGTATGAACGTGTCCTCTATAGACTTGTATAAAATAAATTGACGATGTGACGCGACACCTTAAAGTGGTTAGGTACAGATTCAGAAATTACAAAGTAGGTACATACTCCCATAGAAAACGTCCGTGTCACGCCCATGTGCATTTATTGTTCCGAGCGCCCACGCCACGTCACGATTAAGAAGTGTGTAGCAGTACTTCGTAAAATCCTTTATTTTACTATTGACAGCGGAGCGCTGAAAGCTTGAGAACGTAACTGTTCCATGATTTTAAAAAGTTTACATAAAATGCGTGGTGAAATAAATATGTAAACTGTCTAATTATATTTATCTATCTTATTTACATCTAAAAACATTAAAATGCCTTTAATATCTCAATTTTCACAAAATTATATATCCACTAGCGGTCGCCCGCGGCTCCGCCCGCGTGGATGTCGGTTACCGCTGCAAAAAGCCTACCCAGGAAAGACACGGTCAGTCGCGAGGTCGGCTCCCTACGCAGCGGTCGTGCAGCAGAAATCGTAATATTTTAATTTCGCCATAACTTCAAAACCAAACGTCCAATTTTAATCATTCAAATACCAAATATTATCTCCATAAACTGTTCTTAGTGATGAAATCATTTATTTTGATAAGGATTAATAGCATGAGTAAAATAAACGCGTTTAAATGTAGTCCAAAAAAAATTCAAGATTTTTAAATAAAAAAATGGTTGCTTTGCCTCACTCGACATAGATGGGTATAGTGTGTCGCGGACTTTTTTGTAGATATTTATAAGATCTACAATTAATTAGAACATTTTATGGTTCTATCTTTTATAGTTTAGGCAGCGTACGCAAAATAATTAACTTTTCTGGTTGATTTTTTACACCTTGTGTCCGAAAAACCCAAATATCTTACGGAACCCTATTTTTTTCCAAAATAAAATATAGCCTATGTTACTCGTGGATAATGTAGCTTTCGAATGGTGAAAGAATTTTTAAAATCGGTCCAGTAGTTTTTGAGCCTATTCAGTACAAACAAACAAACAAACAAACAAAGTTTTCCTCTTTATAATATTATTATAGTGTAGATTAATTTGCGTAATACAAACTTTTACGTCAGGTTCTAGATATTATAAAATAGAGTGGAGTGGTGGGACCGAAAGTATTCGCTGCAAATTAATAAATCGAAAGTGATCGATTAGACTTACCGTAGTTACATTAGCTAAAATTATATAATACTTTAGGATTTCAAAACGTTCTCATATTATTATAGCAAACTAGCTGACCCCGGCGCTTTTAAATTCTTGATTTTAAACTAATATAATTTTATTAAACATTTGAAAACATGAAAACCATTCAGGCCTCGGTGGCGTGGCGGGCGATTGCTCGGCGGAGACGCAAGAGGCGCGGGTTCGATTCCCGCTGCGGAAGAAATGTTTGCATGTTCTGCAAATATTTCTTCCGGGTCTGGGTGTTGTGGTACCATGGTACTCGTAGTTTCTGATACCCACGACACAGGACATCCTAGTGTGGGGTCAGGACTATGTATGTGACTGTTGGGTGTTATTTATTTATTTATTTATTCATTAATGATATGGCTAAACGTGAATAGACATATCATCAAACGCTGTCATTTAAACGGTATGGTCAGTTTGAGCTAGTCATTTCGTGAAATACAACCATTTCATGAAATGGTCGGCCACATCATGAAGTAGTGATCAACACTACGATCTGGCTACGACATAGGTATTTGATATGTGTTGGGTCACGTAACGAAAAAAATCCTTTAGGTGGCCTGTGAATTCCGGCAGAACGAGGAAACAGCATTTGAAGGTACCTACGTAATAATTTAATCTTATTCTTACCAGGTATTTATTTCTTTATTGTACATATATAAAGCACATAAAACACAGACATAAAGTAAGGACATGTATAAAAGCGAGCTTAATCCTACAAAGAGTTCCCTAACCTTACAGAGAGTATTTTTGGTAAAATAACTATTAATAGAGAGAGATTGAACCAAAAATAAATATCTTCGCATATTATAAGGTCAATATGAATGAAATAAGATGGGTTTAAAATTATTTCCACAACTTGGACATTTTTCTAAATTACATAAGTTATAATGATGGTCCTAACTTTACCGAAAATGTCAAAATAAGGGTTTTGTCCTTCATTTTGGTACTTTATGTGCCTGTCTTTTAAACTGCTGCGTTTCTTTCATCTAGAATTATAATTTATTTAATTAATTTTCATTGCGTTTCTCGATGTGGAAATTCAAACCTATGAAATAATTCTATGAGCAGCCCGTGACTAACAAAGTAAATACTTTCTCAATCACCAATCGAGGGTCGCTATTATGTAATATCCTTCGAAACAAATATTACCATTTCACGACCTATTGAAATTCAGATGGTACTTTACTGTGCAACTTTGAAAAAACTTTTAATACCTATATAATTTCGAGTTTAAGAAACTTTACTTCTTTTTCATTATATATATAGATAAACATTTTAAATGAACAATAAACAGGATGAAAAACTTCACGTTGAACTTTTTAACTCAAATCTTCTTTGCATTCTCTTGAAATTATGGATATCATCAATGTTTTCATTAGAATTACGTTTCCTTGATATTTCAACTGGTACCCTAACTTCTGGTTCTGGTTTATTTTTTCTCTCAGAACTATTATTCAAACCTGTCAATTCATCTTCGCTTTTGTTATCTAGTCCTAAGATATAATTTTCATTTTCTTTATCTATATTAGATTCAGGAAGAGCGTTTTCTTCGGCGTGTACGATAAAGTTTCCAGATTTCTCTTTATTTTGAGCTTTTTCTTTCTTGTTGTCGTCATCGTCTTCAGGGTGATACGGATTGTTGTAGAGGCCATTGTTATTTTCAGATCTCTGAACTAATCTTGTTGCAAAACTTTTGAATAAATCTGTTTTTATAATGCCATTCATCAATTTCACAAGGTCTTCAGACTCGATTTGCAATTTAATTTTATTTGCTTCAATACATTGGAAAATGAAAAGTAATGAATAAATTGAATAAACCAATCCACGACGCATGTTGAATTCAATCGTATTTTTTTATGAATTTTTGTTTGTGTTGCATGAATGCAAAGTACTGAAAATGTTAAACATTTCATTTCACACACTTTCGTTTTAGTATTATTTTACGACAATTTAATACGAATTGAATAGCGTATCTCTAAGTATGCTATTTTAGTTTTCTTATCTTTCATATTCAATACTCAATTGCGTTATGTAGTTATGTTATACTGTTTCAAAATAAATGAGTAAACAAAAACCAAAAGGTCATGTTACATACATAGTTCTGATCCCACACTAGAATTCCCTCTGTCGTGGGTATCAAAAACTACGAGTACTACTACCATGGTACCACAACACTAGGAAGAAATGTTTGCAGAATGTGCAAACATAATTTCTCCAGCATCGGACTCGCCGAACGCTCACCAACCACGCTACCGAGGTTGACAAATAATTGTATTTATGCCTCGACCAACTCTTAGTCACAATATAATAAAAGTTTAAGTATCCTGTTTATATCGACTGGATACAAGGTAATAAATTGGTTTATTTGTCGCAAGGACAGACGGCATCCAAAACTAATATAAACAAAACTTGCAAGCGTTATGGGATGTGTTACCCTAAACCACAAACTTTGCTTATTGCTTAACTAATGGCGACGACCAATGATATACCTATTACATGGGGAATTCGGTAATTTGTTATTAAAATTTTAATATACCTAGGGCTACACAACGACGTTGAAAACATCTTAGGGGATGATATTGAATATTTATGGAGGCAGATAAATAACTTCTACTGCTTGAACTTTTGCAAGAGAAAAGCTATTCCTCCAACTACCTAACATTATCGAGGATACTGGAACACTGCTGCCAACATCCCAAAGTTCTTCTCCGGTACTTCAAGGAGTTGGGCTGGCTGGGGGAGCGTTAGCAGGGGGATTATGCACAATACACCCCACCGCGGGACGTCAGTGCAGATCTTTGTTCCCCTAACATTAATTAGAATTAATTAGAACCACCTAACATGTTGAACTCATCGTGACTAGAATATAACAAGGGACCTTCTGGAGTTTTCGCTAAATTGATATGTAGCCGAGTTTCGATATTAAATTCGAGCTTCCATCAAGTTGTGTTTACGATCTGATTTAGGAATCTTTGAATAATGTATAAAATGTTCGCTTAATTTGTTAGGCGTTGGTTGTTGAGTTTTTTCTGTCGTGTCGGTCTGGGTGTTGTAGTAATATGTATTATAAGTAAGTATTTACAAAAAAAGGTATACCTATACATAAATATAATTCTATCAGCCATCTGGTGTCCATAGTACAAAGCTTTGATTAGTTTGGGGCTAAATGGCACTGTGTGAAATGTCCACAAATATTTATTATTTTAGCCGCCAGTAAAATAATTCCTTTGATTTCATATTTTAATCAGTAATGCTGGTAGGACATGCCAGTTCGAACAAAACTATAAATGGCATACTAACGATGGTAACCTACTTACACACAATAGGACCTAATGAATTTATCCACCATCTTATACGGAATTCCCTTTTTATTATCGATTTCACACAGCATGTATTGATTAAGATTATTGTCAAATATAAATAACATTAGAAAAGAAATATTATTCAATTTTTGCTTCTCTGGATTGGGTGGATAATATTTATTATCTTTTCCTTATTCTAACACGGGCTGCGTTTCCATTATCTACGTAGTTCTTGAGAAATAATTTGATCTGATTAGTTTGTTTTGAAGAGATAATAACCTTTCCTTATTCATGTCACGTATCGTGCTAACAATACTCTCGTAACAAGCCACCTAACTTACGAAGCGCGAAAACTATAATATTGTGGAATGAGCTAACGTAAATAGTTATTTTGTTAAAGTAGGACAAAATCGAATATCTTGCAATACCCAATATAATCAAAAATATAAAAAATACCCAATTAAATTCCTTTATATTGTTAGAAACGGATGAAATGGAAGTTATTAATGTACTAGGGCACTTCATCATCTGGCTGGGATGGAATATCGTCGATTCTAATGAAGAAATGCATTGGCAACGCATTTTTTTATTATTTGGATGAAATGTAAGTTCGTATGAGCTAGTGGCCAACTCTTGTGACGGAGTTTTTAGGCCGCCTAAAGGCCTCTATCGTGGCTTAACGACTTAAAAGCCAGTACCGACAATTAGATATGTTTGTAAAACTGTTCTAGACTTTGTTATTTTCTACAACACTATTACTAGTCGTGTCACTTCTTTCGCACCAGTGGGGTGAATGGATTTCAAGTGCGCCTCGAAGGCTCCTTTCATGCACTTAAGACACGTTTTCAAAGTTTTTAGGTTCTACGACATGCTGGTTTCTTCACGATGTTTTCCTTCATCCTTTGAAAGGACTGGTATAGCGCACATAATTGTTTTGAACAGAAAAATCCATCGGTGGACGACCGGATTCGAACCCACGACCTTAGCATCGAAAGGCGGAGCCACTAACACTAGACCACCAGTGCCCTCAACATTAAATGGACGCTGGCATGACATATCCGCCTTCGTGTTATAGCTGGGCCAGCCTTAGGTATTTAATTGGCTAGTCAGGTTGGGTCGCAGTAGTCACCTAATTTTGATTAATATCTCTTGGTTATTTAAGAATGCTCCAACACCATAATTTACTTCAAGTTAAGTCTGACTGAAACGGCTATTTGGCACGAAGTTCAAGCATAATTACCCTAATATTCTCATGTCAGATCGACTCCTGTTAGGTGAAGTCACTAAGTGCCTAAGTGTGAAAGTTGGTGACAAAATGCTGAAATATTTGAAGGCTGAGGTTGTGTGAAAAACTTGGGCTATCTAACCTCTATTTTTCCTTATTCCTGACTATGAAATAGGTCATCTACGCAAAAAATCTGGAGTGTTAAAATCTATCTGTTTTCCTAAAATTTCTACCTTAGAACTAGAAATTACTTACTCGTAAGATTGCTACTGCTCTTCACTTTCAAAGATGAAGCGGGAGTTTGTCTAACAATGAAGTTCTTTCCAGAATTGTTGCACGTTGTTTTCTTCTCAGAAAACAATTCACTATTTTTGTTACACTGTTACTGAATGGTGACATCGCTTTACCTTTGACTTCTAAAAAAATTGTGTTACTTCAAAAACTTTGTCCTATGTTAAACACATATGAGAATCGCCCTTAAAAATGGGAGGGTAATCAAAATAATAACACTGGAGTAATCAGATGAAATACGAGTTTATTCTAGTTTATTTATATTAAAAAAAATCGTTTATTGAAAGTATTTCCAAAACACAGTTTATATTAGTACATTGGATTTGGGAAAACAATGATTGAAAGACGTTTGAGTTGTATAAATTAATGTTTTTTTTCTGGAATACTAGTAACTATTAGGGTAGTTTATAGTTTCTACAACGGGTTCTACGGGTTTTACGTGTTCTTCATTCGGCGTTCGTTCGGGGCATTCCTTCCATAACTGTAAATCGACTTGGGGCAGCATATTGCAGGGCACTAATGCATTCCTGAAAAATAAAAGTTTTGTAAAAAAATTGTATGTTTATTGGGAGCCTGAGGACGGAAGGCGTCGACAAGGCGTTGCCGTTGGTGCGACGATCTCGACTTCTTTCACTTCTTCTCACTTTTTTATCGTAAAAAACCGAGATCAGTGAACGCTCTTAGGGGGAGGGGGGCGCTTTGCCCAACAGTGGGACACGAAGAGCTAATGAAAAAAAGAAAAGTAACATAATAAGAAACCGATTAGTTAGAAGCGAAATCGAATTTGTAATCTGCCGAATTTGAGTAAGGTATAAGTTTTTTATAATCATGATATTCTTGACGTTGCATAGAGCTAATAGAAAGTTCGAGGCGTAGATATTAATCGAATACCCGTCTTCATAGCCCTTCATAGATATACCTCACGTAGAGTGGGATAAGGGCAGGAAGATGATGATGATGATGATGACCCGTCTTCATAATGTCATTAGTAGACATACCCTTTTGAAATTTTTTCGAATGCATTTGGCTGCATTAGATCAACATCCGGCACATTGTCGCAAAGTATTCTGGACATCGACGTTTTACGAATAGCATCCAATTGCTCTAAAACAAATAAAGAAATAGTATTAAATACTCATTCAATTTCCTAAATCAAAAAGAAAGCTGTCTTTAGATACTATGATTACAATTTGGTCAGTGCGACCTCAGAAGAGATAATGAGACCACGGAAGCCCAGCGCTTTGGCATGTCTCACTCTGAGTAGTAGTATTAGTAGTAGTAGTAGTAGCCTTCTTATTACTTTATTATAAAAACTAGCAGCCGCCCGCGGCTTCGCTCACGCGGTACCCAGATAAAAAGTACCCTATGTCCCATTCCAGCACACGTAGGTACCTACTATCCTCATTATCTTATATAATAAGAATCTTTGTCCTGACTGACTGACTGACTGACTGACTGACTGACTGACAGACAACGCACAGCCTAAACCGCTGGACGTAGAGACTTGAAGTTTTCAGTGTAGGTAAACCTTGGTACGTAGGGGTGTACTAAGAAGGGATTTTTCAAAATTCAACCTCTAAAGGGGTGAAAAGGGATGAAAACCTGGAATCAATTTTTGGTCTCAAACTGCACATAACCTATATCAAATTAAAGAGCCGATTTTTCTCATTTAGTTGATGTCATAATTACCTGTAAATTCTTTATTTTTGGTATGTTTTTCATGAAAAATAGAATACTTTTATTTTGACATATGACAGCGATGATACACACAGATTAGTAATAGATGATACAAAACATATGGAAAAGGAACTGTCAATGTCAAATTACCTATGAAAGAAAGCATAAATTATTACTGGTCTAATAAGTTTCCAATCTTGATTAGTCATGGATTTCTGACGTAATTCTACGTCTGATAACTAGATGTCACTGCTAATTCTGATCAAATCCTAGAAAGCGCTGTCGTTGCGTTTTGAAAAGTTTACCTCCACTCTCAAAATTTTTACTAAATTCACCGAAATCTCTTAATTTTTAGATTTAGGTATGTTTGTTACTCTTTCACGCAAAAACTACGGAATATTCTTATATAATAAGAATCTTTGTCCTGACTGACTGACTGACTGACTGACTGACAGACAACGCACAGCCTAAACCGCTGGACGTAGAGACTTGAAGTTTTCAGTGTAGGTAAACCTTGGTACGTAGGGGTGTACTAAGAAGGGATTTTTCAAAATTCAACCTCTAAAGGGGTGAAAAGGGATGAAAACCTGGAATCAATTTTTGGTCTCAAACTGCACATAACCTATATCAAATTAAAGAGCCGATTTTTCTCATTTAGTTGATGTCATAATTACCTGTAAATTCTTTATTTTTGGTATGTTTTTCATGAAAAATAGAATACTTTTATTTTGACATATGACAGCGATGATACACACAGATTAGTAATAGATGATACAAAACATATGGAAAAGGAACTGTCAATGTCAAATTACCTATGAAAGAAAGCATAAATTATTACTGGTCTAATAAGTTTCCAATCTTGATTAGTCATGGATTTCTGACGTAATTCTACGTCTGATAACTAGATGTCACTGCTAATTCTGATCAAATCCTAGAAAGCGCTGTCGTTGCGTTTTGAAAAGTTTACCTCCACTCTCAAAATTTTTACTAAATTCACCGAAATCTCTTAATTTTTAGATTTAGGTATGTTTGTTACTCTTTCACGCAAAAACTACGGAATATACTTACATACCCTATTATTCATATTCGTTCGCTAAAGTTAGCCATTGCTTAAAGTTAGCCCTGTCACTGTTTGTCATTATGAAATGGTAAGAGATGGCAATACTTTAGTCATCGTTTAGCGTACACTATATTATAATGAATAATGAGGATAGTAGGTACCTACGTGTGCTGGAATGGGACATAGGGTACTTTTTATCTGGGTACCGCGTGAGCGAAGCCGCGGGCGGCTGCTAGTTCATTATAATAGTGTACGCTAAGCGATGACTAAAGTATTGCCATCTCTTACCATTTCATAATGACAAACAGTGACAGAGCTAACTTTAAGCAATGGCTAACTTTAGCGAACGAATATAAATAATAGGGTATGTAAGTATATTCCGTAGTTTTTGCGTGAAAGAGTAACAAACATACCTAAATCTAAAAATTAAGAAATTTCGGTGAATTTAGTAAAAATTTTGAGAGTTAAGGTAAACTTTTCAAAGTGCAACGATAGCGCGTTCTAGGATTTGATCTGAGATTTGATCAGAATTAGCAGCGACATCTAGTTATTAGACGTAGAATTACGTCAGAACTCCATGAATAATCAAGATTGGAAACTTAATAGACCAGTAATAATTTATGCTTCCTTTCACAGGTAATTTGACATTGACAGTTCCTTTTCCAATTAAGTTTTGTATCATCTATTACTAATCTGTGGTATCATCGCTGTCATAATGTCAAAATAAAAGTATTCTATTTTTCATGAAAAACATGCCAAAAATAAAGAATTTACAGGTAATTATGACATCAACTAAATGAGAAAAATCGGCTCTTTAATTTGATATAGGTTATGTGCAATTTTAGACCAAAAAATTGATTCCAGGTTTTCATCCCTTTTCACCCCTTTAGAGGTTGAATTTTGAAAAATCCCTTCTTAGTACACCCCTACGTACCAAGGTTTACCTACACTGAAAATTTCAAGTCTCTACGTCCAGCGGTTTAGGCTGTGCGTTGTCTGTCAGTCAGTCAGTCAGTCAGTCAGTCAGTCAGTCAGTCAGGACAAAGATTCTTATAATATAAGATTGGGTGCCTTTATGTGTAGGTTTATGCATTTTTGACAATAGAATAGATAATCTTCTAATCTATGTATTCTATTTCCATTTAAATAAAAATAAACAGTCAATAAGATGCCGAATACACTGATAAACCTACAGACAAAGGCACAATCTCTCTATTATTTAGACCTGCGACACAAAGTTTGATTTCCCTAGTGATATAAGCATTTGTTGAAATAGGTTATAAAATCCACAGTCTATGTAAACATGCAAATGTCATGAGGCAGGTGTGCAAACTGTACCATTTGCTCAAACACTAGACGTTGTGAAATGTTGTCTTAAGATTTCTCCACAGGTATCCTGAACTGACTCAAGATCATTACTCCTTAATACCAGGGCCCCAATGTGCTATTCTAAACGTAACTACTAAGACAATAACATTCGTAACGTTTTGTTTTGCACATTTCGTATCTTGTTATGGTGCTATTTTCTAAAGCGCGTTATATGCTGTCTACTGTTTTTGCTAGCTGTACAGAAGTGTCATATTATTAAAATTGGACGAGAGAGCGTTTGTTCGCTTATATATCATATCTTTATCTACTAAATGCTTCTGATCTGATTGAGTAACAAGATAGCTTACCAGGCGTGAAAGCTCCCTCAGTATTTCCGTTCTCATAGAAGTACCGGTCTCCTACGCGCGTCCTGTAGAACTGCTCTGTCATGATACAAAGGAACGTGGGCCCAGCAAGTGTGCCATCCACATTCGTCTCCAGCTGACCGCCCACTGCGAGCTCTACATCCTCCACGCAAGTATAGACACGCTTCAAGAGTTCCACGTGCTGTAACACATTGAATGCAAACGTTTTAGCTGAGTAAGTGAAGGAATTTTCAACGGAGACTTGAAAACTATAAAAAAGAGAATGGCTTGGTAAGAAGAAGGCCTTTCCCCAACTGGGTGCACTAGATGATGATAAGATGATGATAATTTACATGATGTAAATGAATACGAATAAATGTATGGGGCATAGTGGTGGATCTGTTAAGTACTATTTAAGAGTTCCATGTCAAAATTATAGAAGAACACTCACATCTTTGGTCATGTATTTTTCAAAATCACTGAAACACCTGGGTCTGCCTAATCCGCATGCTTCCAGCGTGTCGACGTAAGTTCCCAGACCGTGGTCACGGGCACGCTTTATATCAATCGCGCGCATGTCTTGTCCAAGCGATTCATTCAATGGTCTGAATTGAAAAAGACTACCTCTAAAAATCTGATACAAATAAAATATATCTAAATAATAGTCACAATTTTTTTCTGACCTTATTCTAGGGTTTCCTGTGCCGTGGATATCAGAAACTACGAGTACCATGGTACCACAACACCCAGACTTGGAAGTAAAATTTGTAGAACATTAAATTTTTCTCCGTCAGCGAGAATCGAACCCGTTCCTTTAGCATCGCAGGTCGGCTCGCACCCGCCACGCCACGGTTGTCTATGATATAAGTACGCGGTAGATGTAAAAAAATCCTAGTAGCTTTTAGAAGTTACTATAAAATCGATCAATATTCTACTTCTTACTAATATTATTTGACAGCCTTGATGGCCTGGCATGGCGGGCTATTTATTGCTCGGTTGAGACGCAGGTTAGATTCCCGCTGCAGAAGAAATGTTTGGATGTTCTGCAAACATTTCAGTAAAACACCTATTTTTTTCCAAGAAACTGCTTAAAACGCTTATAGGTAGATACGGGAAATCATTAATGATTCTATTTTGATCTACAACCGGATTTCGAACTTTATGCCGAATTATGGGAAAACTTACCTAGTAACTAGAAGCGATATTTCAGCTAAATATGATTATTAATCAACCTTGATCGATTCAACTGAAGGCGAATTGAATGAAAACAATAATAGTTCTGGGGCTGATTGTTGGTTAACCGGTTAGTTAGCAAGGTACCATGAATAGCGTCTTTCTTGATAAGCATTTAACAGATGCTTCTATTAATTACTTTCCAATAATTAAACCCTTTAATTTAATACGAATGCTCAGTTCCAATATTCTACTAACGGACGGAAGAATCGGAAGATCCTTCATAACCATAGTACGACAGGAACGATCCGTCGTCCGTTAGAAGAATATTGGAACAGGTTATAAACAGTGTGTTCAAGGAAATATAACGATCACACAATGAAACCTTACATTTAAATGAATGACTCAAAACCAACACGTCTTACCTGAAGAAATATTGCGTGATTTCAACATCGTAATATCTATCGACTGCATTTTGTCGCTGAGTACTCAACCCTCGGGTCAGGTCACCTGTGTCTTTTTCTATGATAGACGGTCTGTTGTACCAGTCGCTTAGTCTGAGTTGGTTGGCGAATTTGCGACATTCCGTAAACTTCCTGCAACCATTGAGTATACACACTTAAAAGTTATTATAGAAAAATCAGAAAGTGGCGGTCTAGGGGTAGTGTCCCCGTCTTCCGATCCTCAGGTCGTGGGTTCAAATCCACCCGATACGGTATAATCAGTCGATACGGTGTGATTGAACCACAAATATACATCCTTATAAACTTTCATATTTATAATAAAAGCAGGATTGTCTAAAGTGATAGTCAGAGGCAAATTAATTCGTCCACATTATACCTACTCGTAAGTTAATTTATACTGGGGCCAGGTTGCAGGCTCTTTGCTTTATTTAAACTCATTTCCTTTAAAATTCGAAAGAAGATCATTAGACATGGCCACTTAGGCGCTATAAAAAAGACTATTGAAGAAAGCAGAATCTTAGCGGCACATTTTAGTCCTCTTTCCGCACGAATTTGAACTAGTGAAACAATCGTTAGTGAGCAGTAAGATACATACTTCAAATATCCCACGATCATAGTGTGGAATCCTCGGTACGCCGCCGTGGCATGTTCGTTGAGGGTCTGCGCGTTGATATACGGGTCGTAGTCATTTACATATCCAAGAGCATTCGGATAAGATAATTTTTTCTCTACAACGTTCTTTGCACCTGAAGATATAATAGCTTATTTTGTAAATACTTTATGCATGGAGAGCACTGGTGGTCTTGTTGGTAGTGACACCGATTTCCGATCTTAAGGTCGTGGGTTTACATCCGGTCGTGTACCAATGGATTTTTCTGTGCGAAACATGTATGTGCGCTATACCAGTACTCTCAAACGGTAAAGAAAACCATCGTGAGGAAATCCGCGGCTTAGTCAGCTCCGCACGTATTGACCATGTGTTTCCGGTGGACAAGGCCGACTAAGCTGAGAGGATGGAATAGGTGCTGGGCAAGGCTATTCCTATGAATATATCTTAATTCGTCCCGAGCACTACAGCGGCAGCGTCCCGTTTGTTGAGTTAAAAGTTGCCTCCTCAACATTTTCCTGCCCTTATCCCACTCTATGTGGGGCCGGCACTCGCTATAAGTTATCAAACTACTGACAACATTTCACAATAATGATAATGAGCAAAGAAAAACTCACCAAGGAAAATTGGAATGAACTCATAATAAGTAATATGCTGTGCCTTAGCGATCATAATTCTCCTCGTCTCCTGGAAGCAGCGCTCGTCGTTCCAGTGCGGGTTAATAGCGTTGAGCTTCTTCGCGATCAGGTTGTGTTCTCGCATCAAGACGGTCTGCATCAGCGCTAGCTGAGGGTTTTGGTTCACGCGAATATCACCTGGAATTGAAGACCATTCTTAAAAAAAGGTCTTAAATTTACCAATCGGTGTTATTATATCGATATTGCAATGTTTTGTAAAAACCTCTAGAGAGAAGAAGAAGAAGAAAGAGAGAATTGAAAATTTTGTTACCAAAACACACACACAAATGAGATATGCCAGAGCGCTGGTTTTCCGTGGTCGCACTACGTGGAATGACTCGTAGACCACTGTACGTCCTTTCCGCGCAGCATACGTCGAGTGCCATCCGCACAGATATCTAATCAAACTGCTTGAAATATACGGATTCGACAGATGTCACATGACGCACGCTGCGCAAAAAGGACGTACAGTGGTCTATGAGTCATTCCATGGCTCATGGACACGGGTAAGCTGCATCAAAATAAGTAAATAATACTTAGGATACTAATTCGTACCGAGATTAAAACTGGTCTATATCTAATTCTAACACTATATGGTATGTATACCCCAAGTTTCAGTCAAACACGATCAGCCCTTACGCCGTGATTGAGGCACAAAATTACAAACATCCCTCATATCCCCCCCCCAGTATAGGATTTACCCGCATAATAGCAGGGCTCTCGTTCACTCTGGACATTACAAGCGAATGTAACGTTCTTAGCTTGTGGGAGCCAGGTTTGTCCGTTGCGCTGTATGCACGCCAACTGGCCCCTCTTCCCAGTTCGGACCGTCTTTGATTGCTGTAGGCTGCTTCCGTATACTATAGATAGGTCGTGGTATGCCGTCACAGCAGAAATCTGGAGAATACAAGTAAATGCAGGTAAAGTAGGATCATTAGTTACCATAGCAACGTTGTTTATCTATTGAAAAGCGCCGTATTTTATTTTAAAACAATTATGCTATGATAATGCACGATCCGTCATCCGTTAGTAGAATATTGAATACGGACATTAGCAAACGTTGACTGTTTGAGATCTGTTAGATGGTAAATATTATATTAAGATTGAGGTATTGTAGATCATAGGACTACTATGTTAAACATTCAATGTCAGTGAAACTTTAATGGTGCCACTATAAAGTTTCACAAACATTCCCTGAACTTTATCTAAATGCAAACATGGGTCGAAAATGTAAATATAATTTTAGGAACGGGTACTTAGGTAAATGTTTGATATTAAATAATGTAATTATTCTAATTGTAATAAGCGGCCTTGAAATTATAAAATCCACAAACTTATTTAATTCATTATTCATACTGAGAGTAAAAACATGTTAGTTTTAGTTTAGACTGTTTTAGACGTATCAAATCAACACAAATCTCAATTCATAGCGAAAATCAACTTTATTCATGAACAAGTGAGGGTAAATTATGAACTACCCTCTTCATTGAAAACTTATGTTACCTAAATCGTATGACAGTGCTAAATTAGCAGCACTGTGCAGGATGAGGGTCCACTTGTCTATTATATTTACTCGTAGGTGGTTAACCTACCGGCTACATTACCGGACTTCGGCAAACTTGTCCCGTAGAGTGACGGGTGCAGCCATATGATATGTCACGGGATAGACTAGGACGCAAAACACGAAGCTTTGCACTATAAGACTATTTCATTAAGAGACATGTGGCTGAGACATATCGCGGGACTTTGACGTGGTATGTCTCTGCGATTTTGCGGGACAATGTCCACAATGTCGCTCGACATTAAAATTTGCCTTGTGCCTACCTAATGGTGATTAGAATGTCGCTCGTTAGACTTAGGCAACACTAACAGCGGAACGCAAAGCGACACGCGTCCCCACTGAACAAAACCTGTCGGGCGACTATCGAGGAACACGAAAGTCGCGCGTGTCGACGCTCGTCGAGCATCAACTATTGACTTGTCCCGCGACACGTAGATGTCGACTACGATGTCGGGCGAAGTCCTTGGCAACGTCACGCAACACGTAGAATTTATCGCGGGACAAAATATCCCCTAATGAAAACGGAGCATTAACTAAGTCAATATTGCTGTCATATTTTTATACTTACACTAGCTGACCCCGCGAACTTCGTATCGCCTTAAAATTAATAATTCAAGTGCTTGTAATTTAATATGAACTTTATACCATAGCAATAAAGCTCAAATTGACTACGTTTTAGTTACAAATCATTTGTATGGGAAAAAGAAAAGGGCTATTTTTAGGGTTTTTCCAGCAATAATTCTAATTTTTCTCGCCGTAAAAACCATCCTTGAACTTCAACGAACATTTTAAAAAAAGATTTGGCCAAATTGGTCCAGGCGTTGTTGAGTTATGCGCTTACCAACACATTTTGCGATTCATTTTTATACTATATAGACTTCGCGCACGACCGCTGCGTAGGGAGCCGACCTCGCGACTGAGCCGCGCGGGTACCTTACTCATAGATCTAAACTCCCCTCCCGCACGCGCACCCCCGCCTTGGTGACGCCCACTTCGCAACGGGCCGTGCAGCAGAAATCGTAATATTTTAATTTCGCCATAACTTCAAAACCAAACGTCCAATTTTAATCATTCAAAGACCAAATATTATCTCCATAAACTGTTCTTAGTGATGAAATCATTTATTTTGATAAGGATTAATAGCATGAGTAAAATAAACGCGTTTAAATGTAGTCCAAAAAAAATTCAAGATTTTTAAATAAAAAAATGGTTGCTGTGCCTCACTCGACATAGATGGGTATAGTGTGTCGCGGACTTTTTTGTAGATATTTATAAGATCTACAATTAATTAGAACATTTTATGGTTCTATCTTTTATAGTTTAGGCAGCGTACGCAAAATAAGTAACTTTTCTGGTTGATTTTTTACACCTTGTGTCCGAAAAACCCAAATATCTTACGGAACCCTATTTTTTTCCAAAATAAAATATAGCCTATGTTACTCGTGGATAATGTAGCTTTCGAATGGTGAAAGAATTTTTAAAATCGGTCCAGTAGTTTTTGAGCCTATTCAGTACAAACAAACAAACATACAAACAAAGTTTTCCTCTTTATAATATTAGTGTAGATAAAAGACGAGTAGAACGCCCCGCGGCTTTGGCCGCGTGAGTTTTTTTACAAAAACTTCATCTTTCCGCTGCGTCCGATTTGTCTAGTAAATGAATTTCGGGAATTCCTTTCTTCGTGTACCATAAGAGGATTTATGTACATACATCACGCCCGTAACCCTAATGGGGTGGGCAGGGGATACCCTCTCCATGTTTCATACGTCTAGGACATGGTTTAGGCTGTACGCTGATTATCAGTGAGTCAGTAAACTAAGCGTTTTAATTGTGTTACTACTGTTCAAAGCTTGATGAAAGTCAGTCGTCACTAATCAAATAAAAAAAAAGACAAATATTAGAAGTATGACTTACCGGTTCCACCGTTTTTCCAGGCACGTCGCAATTCTGATCTAAGTTGGACGCAGTCCGGACAAAGTTGATGCAAGTGTTACCCTCGGGGGCGTTGTATGGATCATCTTTGGGTAGACGTATGGGCGCACAACGCGGGTCCGGGAATTCTGATCTAGGAGGTATTGGTTCTCCGTTTGTGCAACAGACAATATCGTCTACGCCTGGAAAAAACTTATCATTACTACTAGTTCTTTGGAACCAGAATTTGTAGCGCACCTCGGAGGCTCATTTCGAGCACTAAGTGATCATTGTCTAAACAAAATAGAGCCATCAACCTCAACGCGACCTCACTCATGGAAAATGTAATTTTAGACCGCATGTTTTCCTTTAGATAAGCTAAGGCTGCTATAGCTCAAGGTTAGAGACTACTGACAACTGTAATTTATCTAGGGATAACAACACAAGGTTCTTCTATTTCATGTGTATTAAAATAACGAAATAATTAAGTTGAATTTTATTGACTTGTGTCAGTATGCCCTTCTGCATTTTGGAAATTACTTTTTCATTGCAGCCCTATTAAAAGAATCCTTATTTAATTTTTACTATAATGTCTAAGATTTAACTTTAATACAATACGTCGAGTAATATTTTTTTACTAAGTAGGTATTTAAATTAAGAACAAGAACATGTAAGTGCGAGTCAAATTCGCACACTTAGGGTTCCGTACCCTCGTCCATGTAGACAATTATTTTTGTATGATACCTAATAAAGATGGCAGCACGTTCACAATTTAAACAAGCAAAAACAAATGCAAAATGTAAGACGTCTCTTCTATTAGGACCCCCTTACTTTTTTTTTTCAATCAGTAAATTCTAGATCATTTCAGAAAGACACACAAAGAAGTGTGCAAAAAGTCACTCGACCCATTCAATAACTGACCGCGCCTATTGTTGCTTAACTTTAATGATCGATTACTCGAATTACAGTGATTATTTTTATTATTTGTTGTTATAGCGGTAGCGGTAATAGAAATACATACTCTGTGAAAATTTAAACTCTTTACCTATTACGGTTCATGAGATATAGCCCGCTGACGGACAGCGGAGGCTTAGTAATAGGGTCCCGTTGGCACCCTTCTGGTACGAGACCATAAAAACACTGATCAAGGTACCTATGGAACCCTAAAAAATAGCTACCATATTATCATCATCCAAATTTCGACTCTACGTACCTAGTATAAAAAACGTAAAAAATATTTAAAAATATGCTTGCCTGTTTGAGGGACTTCCGAAGTGAAAGACATGTCGTGGGCGACGATCTGCCCCCATTGTAGCGTGATCACGGTATAACAGGGGTCTATCACACGGACGTCGGGGAAGACTTCCAAGCTGATGTCCCGCGGGTTCGGAAGCGACTCGTTTGTGCAGGATCGTGGAAACTCATGTATTCCTTTAATAACACAAAAAAAACCTTTAGAAATTACGGTAAGGTATGAAAATAGCAAAGAAACGACATTTTAACTGAATTAAATCATGATGATAAATGAACGTCCAACACCATCGTCTCATTGTTATGAGGGGTCGGCACAACATGCATTTTTCTTCCTCTACCCTCTATCAGCCGTCATCTCAGTAATTACTCCTTTCAATGTCCATAGCCGTGCTATTTGTGTAAAGACAGTTGCATAATATTGCAATTATCATTAGCCAATAGCAGCCCATAGACATTGCAATGATAGTTTGATTGAGTTTGATAAGGCTCATTTATCAAACCCATGCCCAAGATAATAAATAAATAAGACCCAACAGTTATACATAGATTTGACCTCACACTAGGATTGCCGGTGTCGTGGCCACGAGTACAATGGTACCACAACACCTTAGCCCACAAGAAATATTTACAGAACATGCAAAAATTTCTTCCGCGGCGGTAATCGAACCTGACGCAAGCGTCTGAGCTGAGCAATCGCCCGCCACGCCACCGAGGCCGTCGAAATAAGGAAATATTTCATTTTACAAATAAACACTAGGCACGACAAAACGTAAATGTTCAGTACATTTATACCGATTCCAATTATAAGATAAAATTGTTATCTCAGTGTTGGAACCTATTTTGTAATGTAAATTGATCACTGCATGACATAATATTGAAAAATAAAAATTAGTGACGTTATAAAATTATAGATACTTACCATCAGCGTAGGAATTTCGTACAAATCTAGCATACGCAGAAAAAGCTGAGCCCCACTGAGGATTATTCAAGTTATTGCAAGATCCGTCGAAGCTCCTATAACGAGAGTTTTTACAAGAAGGCGGATATTTGCCACAAATACGGCCTTTGTTCTTAATAGCTTGAGTGGCGGCTACTACTAGTACAACTAATGCGATAAGTTTGTTCATCATTACTGAAAATAAAGAAAAACCTTTAAATTTTATATGAACTTAGGTATAGATTAGACTTTAATTTTCATATCGGTACCTATTGTTATAACTAACTATCATTAATTAAAACAACTTCACCATTACGTTAAATGACAAAATTCTCAATCTTGCATGAAATATATAATGTTATCCACATAATAATGATTAAGCTTTAAATATTTGTCTCGATATCAAAATGTCGGTAAAAAGAGAAGCTAAGCATGTCAATCATCCAATGGAATGGGAAATCGCATTTTGTCACATATCTTCGAATGTCCGCGCTGGCTGTAATCCCTACGATTGCGACGGAAAAAGCTTGAGTTTGTATACGCATTCCAATATTTCACGATATTAAGTAATTCTCTTGCGTGGTAGAATAAAAAGTATCCATTAATCTAATTCAGGACCGAAAATCTTAAACTTAATCATAAGATAATATAATAGAAGGCGGTTGAAAATAAACAAAAAATGCTGTTTGACAGAAAAAAATACATCAAATATCTTGCCTATTTCTTGGCACTATTTTCCAGGACGCAGAAGCTTAAAATAGCATAGCTATTATTGTAAAGTTATCTTCAGTATTCTTTTCAATATGAACTCCTACTAAATTGCTTATAGTAAGTCCTCTTATACTTGGATAACTCGCGTACTTTCACTATTGTAGAGTGGAACTTGTGTACAAATCGCGATATCTTCGGATCAAGCCAAATCTTTAAACATCTTTTTTATGTGTTTTGTTTTTAATTTATTGTTTTATTTACTCAATGATATAAATCTTTTCTACTAGCTACATACATCGATTACGGTACAATAGCATCTCTATTATTTCCTTTTTGTTTGTTATATTTATTTTTACATTGTTTACCTATAATTTTTTTGTAAACAAACCCTAATAAGTAAATGTCTTTTTTTGTGTCAAACAGTATTTTTTTATTTTCCTTCAATCGTTCCTGCTTTTAATCCGCTGCTTTGCTCACATATACCTAAAAAGTAGCCTGAATATATGCTTTTTCAGATAACAAACTATATAATATAAAATAATAAATATTTGAGGACATATCACACAGCACCATCTAGCCCCAAACTAAGCAAAGCTTGTACTAAGGGAACCAGATGACTGATAGAATACCTATCAGTAGGCATATCAACTCTTAGATGATTCATACAGTCACAACAAAAACACTTACCAATTTATAATATTTCCATTATAAAACAAAAACTAAATATTTCTAACACTTTCTTACTGATGTATCTACTCGAAGACTAAGAAAGATGAATACCTTTTTTCTTTATAAGTAAGTAACTCTATTTTTTTTCTTTTCCTGTCAGATAAAAACTTTTACTACATTTATTTGTTTCTAAATTAACATACCATTAGTATTATGCTAGTTCCCTACTTACATACTTGATTAAACAAGAGGTAGGCCAAGAATTTATTTTCTTATCTATAAGACCTTAGTTTGGTACGACATTAACGCTTAACTAAAGCCATGTTTACTTAACCTACATGTTCATCTTTTCTGTTTTGTCTTGACAATAGCCGAGTAACAATCTATGCTAAGCGCCATATATAGTTTATATTCTCGGTGGCGCTGGCGTGGCGGGCGATTGCTCGGCAGAGACGCAAGAGGCGCGGGTTCGATTCCCGCTGCGGAATACATGGTACTCGTTTCTGATACCCACGAAACAGGGAATCCTAGTGTGGGGTCAGGACTGTTGGATGTTATTTATTTATTTATATGTGTATTTTAAAAATAACGTCATTTGAGACCTTGACTACATCTGAGAAATAAAAAGGTTTTTAATCTACTACTACTGCTAGTGGTGTCACTAGTTCTTCTGAAGCGCTCATGGCATAGCTTGCTTAAACATTCTTGATTGGTCGTTGAAGTTAAGCATCGTTGTGCGCGGTCAGGATTTGGATGGGTGGGGTCAGGACTGCAAGTGGCATTAAGAGCTGAGCCCCTCCGTGCTTCGGAGGGCCCGTTAAATTGTCGGTCCCGGCTTTTAAGTCGTTAAGCCATTACTTCTTTAGTAAGTTGTTCTTTTTTAATCATTGTTGTGAAAGAATTTTAAGTTTGAGGCACACTTAAAATTCTTCCACCATCCTTTAATCATCTTTTCATGTACTTAACACACGTTTTCGAATGGAATCGATGTTTTCCTTCGCCGTTTAAGAGTTACTACTGGTACAGCGCACGTAGGTTAAAATGTGAATGTACTTACCACATTACTCGTCCAAATATGTGATCCAGACTTTTGGCATTCGCAGCGCTAGGGGATATAATACTGTCAAAAGTAAATTATATAAGTATCATTTCATTTTACAAAATGCTATACCTAACGGATGACCGTGAAGGGGTTATACAAGGTTTTATGTTTAAAATTTAAGTACGTGCCTATTTCTTACCTTGCTGTGTTTTAATCAGCTTGTAAAGTGACACTATAAGAACTCATAGTATAAATATTTATTTATTAAATGTGTTTATTGGTATTGTGATTTGAATTGAACAACAGAGAAAAGTAATATCGTGAGTTACTGGCACGTTTTACATTGTTATTGAAAACATATGTATGTTGTAGTAAGTAAGTAAATACCTACCATTAGCAACCACCTACTAGTATAATTAAATTACTTTGGAATATAAAGCGGATCTATGCGATAGTTATGCATCTACGCATTTGGATCTATGCATTTATTTATTATTTACTTAAGGGTCTATATTGAACATTCTTTGAATCTTATAAGTGCCAGTCAACCTTTCATAGTTATTGTGGCATATCGAAATGAATCTACGTTGATGTTGGGTATATTGAAATTACCCATTCTTTGAATGAAACGGTCGTTTTTAAAATGATTCGTAAAGCTGTCAATTTAACGAGATGATGATACTTTTATTAAACATTATTTTGATGGATTGCAGTGTTTAGAGACAAACAATTTTCTATCACAAAATCAGTACAGGTTCAGAAGGAAAAGATCTACTAACGATGCAATCGATACCGCGGACAGTTAACAAAAAAATATTGTTGTTTTTTTTCGATCTGGCTAAAAGCCTTCGATACTGTCTCTGTTCCACTGCTATTGCGCAAACTTGAAACCATTGGAGTGCGTGGAGTGCCATCGGATCTATTTATAGAACTACTTGAACGAGCGATCCCAAACAGTGAGATTAGGTAACTCTACTAGCTCCAAACAACTGGACCTGTCCCAGGAACTGTTTCGAATATGCTATATTTCTATTCTACTTGTTTGTATAGTTTATACCTAGTTTTGTCTCTTACTTTATAACTCTTCTTAGTTTACTTCTTTTTTACCTGCTGTCATAAAGACGATTTTAGCTGTATGAATTATCCCAATTTGGTAATTTTCAGTTTTTTTTTTTAGAAAGAGATATCTTATTCCAAATATAATTAGAAACTGCTTTGTTTACGTATCCTGTCTGCTCTGCCTGAGGAGGGAAGAGCTGCCTTGCCGTAACTCAGTATTTTAACTAGCGCGGGAGTGCGGAAACAATAAAAGTCTTGTTATAATAATCTAACCTACTAAGACGTGTATGTACCCATAAGTTTTTGTAATAAATTTATTCTAAAATAACATTAAAACTTTAAGGGAATCGGTATAATAATAAAAAATGAAAATGAGCTCAGTTTTCTATCTAAGTTCGCCTACAGATAGAAAACAAAGCTCAGATCACCGACCGCAGTAAGGTTCCCAAAAGGCTGGCGACGTTACCTCGTTGAATAGCTATACTTATCCTTTGTCCGAGGTAAGCGCCAGCCCTTTGGTCACATCCATTAGCTTCTTGGATATCTCCTTGAAAAGAAGCCACGCCTCCGGACCCCAGGGTCCTAAAGTTAAATTTATTGTTATTTTAAAGAAATAAGTAAAAAAGTTTTTGATTTGCCTGTGCACCAATGCACTTAAAATTTAAGGCAATGTTTATTTTGGTTTCATTTGTTTTTTAAATCGGAAGTGGCTGCAAGTTTTCTTATGTTTACTTGTTTGTGGCTCTGCCTATCTGTAGCGTGATAATATGTACTTATGTATGTTTATTTGTTATGGATTTTCTATAGAACAATTTACTATGGTTTACTATGGCGCAACATTTTTTTATTATTTAGTATTGACGTCTGATGTATTATGCGAAACCCGCCGAATCCTGAATGACACGGCGTGAGTTCCTATTCAATATTTTAAATTAGGACACAGGCAGGACAATTTCGAAATCTAGTTTATTAAAGATAAAAGTAAGTTCGTATGAGCTAGTAGCCAACTCTTGTGATGGAGTTTTTAGGCCACCTAAAGGCCTCCGTCGTGGCTTAACGACTTAAAAGCCGGGACCGACAAAATTAGATAATTAGGTATGTTTGTGACATTGTTCTAAACTTTGTTATTTTCTACAACACTATTACTACTAGTCGTGTCACTAGTTCTTTCGCACCAGCGGGGTGAAAGGATTTCAAGTGCGCCTCGAATGCTCCTTACATGCACTTAGAACATGTTTTCAAAGTTTTTAGGTTCTACGTCATGCGGGTTTCTTCACGATGTTTTCCTTCACCCATTAAAAAATATATCGTTTATTTAGTATTCCAAAAACATATAAAATCGAGTTTATTTGCGACATTAATATGCGGATTTGGAAAAACAATAATTAAAAGATAGATAGGTAGATATATTTATTTCATAAAGTTTTAACAAACATTGGTTAATAGGGTTTGAGGGTTTGTAAGCCTATGTTAGATTTATCTAAACACTATGTTCTCGTTTACAAAATAAAAAATAAAATGTTCGAGTAGAAAACACGTCCACAATAACAAGAGATAATTAGGAGCGACCGTGTACAGCGGTAACAATAGGATAGAACACATTTAAACGAACGTCCTTACAAAAAACCAGCATCGTCAGGTATATATACTATAGGTACATAATTATGCTTGTGCTTATAACTACGAAACTGATAAAGAATGCTCTTTTAGTTACACATATTTATTAATTAACAATCATCAACATGAAAAAAATGAATGTTGAAAAAGGTTTTTTAGTATAATTTTATTTTTAATTTCTAAGATGTTTCAGTTGTTTAAATTAATGTTTTTTTCTGGAATACTAGTGACTACTTATGTAGTTTATAGTTTCTACAACGGGTTTTACGGGTTCTTCGGGGCTTTCCTTCCATAACTGTAAATCTACTTGGGGCAGCATATTGCAGGGCACTAATCCATTCCTGAAAAAAAATTGTAAAAAATTTGTTCGTTTATTGGTTGCCTGAGGACGGAATGTCGACAAGGCGTTGCCGTTGGCGCGACGATCTCGACTTCTGTGCACTTTTTTTATCGCTAAAAACCGAGATCAGTGAACGCTCTTGGTGGGGCCTTTGCCCAACAGTGGGACACGATAAGCTAATGAAAAAAAGGAGAGTGACATAATAAAAAACCGATTAGCCAGAAGAGAAATCTAATTTGTAATCTGCCGAATTTGAGTAATAAGTTTTTTTATGATCATGATATTCTTGACGTTACATAGAGTTAATAGAAAGATAATCGTTCGAAGCGTAGATATTAATCGGATACCCGTCTTCATAGTACATAGATATACCCCACATAGAGTGGGATAAGGGCAGGAGGATGATGATGATGATGATGATGATGACCTCATTTGATTAGTAGACATACCCTTTTGAAATTTTTTCGAATGCATTTGGCTGCATTAGTTCAACATCCGGCACATTGTCGCAGAGAATTCTGGACATCGACGTTTTACGAATAGCATCCAATTGCTCTAAAACAAATAAAGAAATAGTATTGAATACTCATTCAATTTCCTGAATCAAAAAGAAAGCTGCCTTTAGATACTATGATTACAATTTGGTCAGTGCGACCTCGGAAGAGTTAATGAGACCACGGAAGCCCAGCGCTTTGGCATGTCTCACTCTGAGTGGTTGCTTTTTTATTACTTTATTATAAAAATTGGGTGCCTTTATGTGTAGGTATATGATATGAATATATATTCTTCTAATCTATGTATTCTATTTCCATTTAAATAAAAATAAACAGTCATTAAGACGCCGACTTCACTGATAAACCTAAAGACAAAGGCAACATCTTTTTATTATTAAGACCTGCGCCTGCGACACAAAGTTGGAATTTCGTTAGTGATTACTAGCACTAAACTTGTTAAAATAGGTTTTCAAATCCACAGTCTATGCAAACATGCAAATGACATGAGGCAGATGTGCAAACTGTACCATTTGCTTAAACACTAGACGTTGTGAAATGTTGTCTTAAGATTTCTCCAGAGGTATCCTGAACTGACTCAAGATCATTACTCCTTATTACCAGGTTGTTTTTGCTAGCTGTACAGAAGTGTCATATTGTTAAAAAATGGACGAGACAGCGTTTGTTCGCTTATATTTCTATATCTATATATATATCTTTATCTACTAAATGCTTCTGATCTGATTGAGTAACAAGATGGCTTACCTGGCGTGAAAGCTCCGTCAGTATTTCCGTTCTCATAGAAGTACCGGTCTCCTACGCGCGTCCTGTAGAACTGCTCTGTCATGATACAAAGGAACGTGGGCCCAGCAAGTGTGCCATCCACATTCGTCTCCAGCTGACCGCCCACTGCGAGCTCTACATCCTCCACGCAAGTATAAACACGCTTCAAGAGTTCCACGTGCTGTAACACATTGAATGCAAACGTTTTAGCCGAGTAAGTGAAGGAATTTTCAACGGAGACTTGAAAACTATAAAAAGAGAATGGCTTAATAAGAAGAAGGCCTTTACCCAACTGGGTGCACTAGATGATGATGAGATGATTATATACATGATGTTAATGAATACGAACAAATTTATGGGGCATAGTGGTGGATCTGTTAAGTACTATTTAAGAGTTCTATGTCAAAATTATAGAAGAACACTTACATCTCTCTTCATGTATTTTTCAAAATCACTGAAACACTTGGGTCTGCCTAAACCGCACGCTTCCAGCGTGTCGACGTAAGTTCCCAGACCGTGGTCACGGGCGCGTTTTATATCAATCGCGCGCAAGTCTTGTCCAAGCGATTCATTCAGTGGTCTGAAATAAAAAAAAGTTTACCTCTAAAAATCTCATGAGTAAAATATATCTAAATTAGCTGCCGCCCGCGGTTTCGCTTGCGTGGTACCCGAACAAAAAAGCCTATATGTTAATCCCGTACATGTACTATGTATATTCCAAGTTTCATTCAAATCCGTTCAGCCGTTTAGGCGTGATTGAGGCACAAACATCCAAACTCACAAACTTTCACATTTTAGGATAAGGACTATTATTCATAATGAAAGTGTGTCAGTACGTTTGCTGGTTTGCCATTATTTCACGCAGCAATAGTTTTGTGTGCCGGAGTAATATGGGCTCTTTTTTATATGAGTTCCATGCGAAAGAAGCCGCGGATGCAAGCTACCTTATAAACTAAGAAGGTACAGGGAAAACAGACTTTGTAACCGATCATCAAGTATCTAAGATTGATGGTGACAGACGTACATCAGGTTCTGAACAATATGAAGATGTCAGTAAAACCCCTATTTTTTCTAAGAAACTGCTTACAACGCTTATATAGGTAGATACGAGTACGGGAAATCATTCGTGACCTATTTCGACCTGCAACCGGATTTCGAAGTTTATGTCAAATTATGGGAAAACTTACCTAATAACTAGAAGCGATATTTCAGCTAAATATGATTATTATTCAACCTTGATTGATTCAATTGAAAGCGAATTGAATGAAAACAATAATAGTTCTGGGGCTGATTGTTGGTTAACCGGTTAGTTAGCAAGGTACCATGAATAGAGTCTTTCTAGATAAGTATTTAACAGATGCTTCTATCGATTACTTTCCAATATTTAAACCATTTAATTTAAGATAACGATACGATCATGATTAATGCTCAGTTCCAATATTCTACTAACAGACGGACGAAGGATCCTTCATGACCATAGTTGTTTTTCTGTTAAAAAATTGTATGTCGCTTGCCGACAGACGACAACGACAGGAACGATCCGTCGTCCGTTAGTAGAATATTGGAACCGGTCATAAACAGTGTGTTCAAGGAAATATAGCAATCACACAATGAAACCTTACATTTAAACGAATTACTCAAAACCAACACTTACCTGAAGAAATATTGGGTGATTTCAACATCGTAATATCTATCGACTGCATTTTGTTGCTGAGTACTCAACCCTCGGGTCAGCCCACCTGTGTCTTTTTCTATGATAGACGGTCTGTTGTACCAGTCGCTTAGTCTGATTTGGTTGGCGAATTTGCGACAGTCCGTAAACTTCCTGCAATCATTGAGTATATACACTTAAAAGTTATAATAGAAAAATCAGAAAGTGGCGGTCTAGGGGTAGTGTCCCCGTCTTCCGATCCTTAGGTCGTGGGTTCAAATCCAGTCGTGCACCAATGGGTGCAATATTTAATTTATTTTCACCAATACTGTTCAAAAAAATTATGTGCGCTATTATACCAGTACTCACAAACGGTGTCAGAAAATATCGTGAGGGAACTGGCAAGAAGTTCGAAAATGTTTGTCTGCGTGCTCAAAAGGAGCCGTTACTTTTTTAGTACCATTTCGAATAGATAGATAGATTATCTACAGTTTTCATAAATTCAAAACTCAAGTTTGTTGCCAGTTGGCAGCAATCACTAGAATAAAGACCATCCATAAGCCTAATTGTAAAACTACTTCCATTAGCTGAGAGCAAAATAAACAAGAGAAAATTATTAGTCTGCTGTGAAACAACAATGGAAAGAATAAATCAACAAACAGCTCATTGAATAAAATGTCTTTGCTTTAACTACTTAAGAATTTTTTGTTTAATCTGTTATTTTACAGGTTTGCCCCCAAACAGTTGCTAATTCTCTGGGGATTGGAGAGAGGATCGACTGAAGATACATTTGAGACTAGCTTTCGCCCGCAGCTTCACCCGCAGATATATTCCAGCAAACATACTATATATATTCCAAGTTTCATTCAAATCCATTCGATCGATACGGTGTGATTGAGGCACAAGTATTAATCCTCACAAACTTTCAAATTTAAAATATTAGCAGGATTGTCTAAAGTAATAGTCAGAAGCAAATTAATTCGTCTTCATAATATTTATGTCTCCTTTATATATTCGAAAGAAGATCAATAGACATGGCCACTGGTGCGCTATATAACAAGACTAGTGAAGAAAGCAGAATCTTACCCCAGAATACGCGACTCAGAGTTGAGCACGTCTCTTGTCGCGGTTTTTTTGACAGTTTTTAATGAAAATCTGTCACAAACTCGTCACTTGAGATGTGCTCAACTCTGAGATGCGTTTGAGTATTCGGTGGTTAGCTACACATATTAGTCCCTTATCCGCACGAACTTGAACTAGTGAAACAATCGTTAGTGAGCAGTATGAATGTCTGGAAGAAATTGCTTTAAGCAATAAGGCCGCCGTTTGTGTATTTCTGTTTTTTTTGTTAGCACCTAAGTTTTATTATTTTGTTTTATTTTAATATTTGTTATACACAATAAAGAGTTCATCTTATAGATATATAGATATCTATCTATCTATGATACATACTTCAAATATCCCACGATCATAGTGTGTAGGCCTCGGTACGCCGCCGTGGCATGTTCGTTGAGGGTCTGCGCGTTGATATACGGGTCGTAGTCATTTACATATCCATAAGCATTTGGATAAGATAATTTTTTCTCTACAACGTTCTTTGCACCTGAAGATATAATAAATAGCTAATTTTGTAAATACTTTATGCATGGATCAAGGATATTAAAAAAGTTCCAAAGATCATTTGTCGCCTGAATAGGTATTCAGAAATTCTAAAACGGTCAACAATGTTTTCCACGGCAGAATTTTTCTAAATATTATGATCAATATTTTATTGAGTTTTTGAAGTGTTTTTTATTATTGCTCTACCAAAGTAGACTTTCAATATCAAAATACTCATTATTGAAAGTTTCGTTATGTACAGTGCAAGCGACCTATCATGAAGTGGAGAGTAATTTGTCTTCTATAATTTACTCATCAATTAACTTTATAAGTTATTCAAACTACTGACAACATTTCACAATAATGATAATGAGCAAATAAAAACTCACCAAGGATAATTGGAATGAACTCATAATAAGTAATATGCTGTGCCTTAGCGATCATAATTCTCCTCGTCTCCTGGAAGCAGCGCTCGTCGTTCCAGTGCGGGTTGATAGCGTTGAGCTTCTTCGCGATCAGGTTGTGTTCTCGCATCAAGACGGTCTGCATCAGCGCTAGCTGAGGGGTTTGGTTCACGCGAATATCACCTGGAATTGAAGACCATTCTTAAAAAAGGTCTTAAATTTACCAATCGGTGTTATTATACCGATATTACAGTATTTTGTTAAACCTCAAGAGAGAATAAGAAAGAAAGAATTGAACATTTTATTACCAAAACACACACATATGAAGGTACAATAGTCGCATAATATAAGGTAATAAAAGGTAACTCAGCATTTGCAGTGGCATGGCGAGACATGCCAGAGCGCTGGTTTTCCGTGGTCGCACTAACACGAAGTAACTCAACTCTTTCGGACAGCATGCGTCGAGTGCCATCCGCACAGATATCTAATCAAACTGCTTGAAATATACGGATTCGACAGATGTCAGATAACGCATGGTGCGTGAAAAGGACTACAACAGACGTACAGTGGTCTACGAGTTATCCAATGGCTCATGGACACGGGTAAAGGATCTATCAGACAGAAGGCGTTCGCGCGTTCAAGCGGTCAATTTTGCGCTCGTGCTAATGACCACAAAATTAATAATTCCTCTTCTGATGAAGAATAATCGTGAAAAAGAAACAAGGGCACAGTATAGTGGTAACGCGTAGACCGTCCAACAGCGGGGTTCGTGGGCTACTGCACGCTCACGCAGAACGTGAACACGGAATGCATGAACGCGTGACCGCCTTCTGTCTGGTAGATCCGTAAGCTGCATCAAAAGAAGTAAATACCTAGGATACTAATTTGTACCGAGATTAAAACTGGCCTATATCCTATTCTATCACTACTTGGGGTACACATAATACGGTATGTGTATCCCAAGTTTCAGTCAAATACGATCAGCCCTTACGCCGTGATTAAGGCACAAAATTACAAACATCCCTCATAATAAGTACTTTCGGATTCATAGTAGTATAGGATTTACCCGCATGATAGCAGGGCTCTCGTTCACTCTGGACATTACAAGCGTATTCGTCGTTTTTAGCTTGTGGGAGCCAGGTTTGTCCTTTGCGCAGTATGGACGCCAACTGGCCCCTCTTCCCAGTTCGGACCGTCTTTGATTGCTGTAAGCTGCTTCCGTATACTATAGAAAGGTCGAGGTATGCCGTCACTGCAGAAATCTGGAGAATACAAGTAAATGCAGGTAAATGCAGTTGCAGTTGTAAACCAAGTTAAGGTAGGTAAATAAATTTAACAACTTATGACCGGCTCAAATATTGTGCCATCGGACGACGGATTATTAGGTATCATAGCAACGTTGTTTATCTGTTGAAAAGCGCCTTATTTTTTTTGACAGAAAAACCATAATGCTATGTTAATGCACGATCTATCATCTGTTAGTAGAATATTGAATACGGGCATTAGCAGACATTGACTGTTTGAGATCGGTTTGATGGTAAACATTAAGATTGAGGTAGTACAGATCCTAGGATGTTTTAACATTGAATGTTAAAACATTCAATGTTGGTGAAACTTTAATGGTGGCACTATAAAGTTTCACAAACATTCCCTGAACTTTATCTAAATGCAAACATGGGTCGAAAATCTTATCTTACTTATATTATAAATGCGAAAGTTTGTGAGTTTGGATGTTTAGATGTTTGGATGTTTGGATGTTTGGATGTTTGGATGTTTGGATGTTTGTGCCTCAATCACGCCTAAACGGCTGAACGGATTCTAACGAAATTTGCTACAGAGGTAGATCATACACCAGAATAACATATAGGCTACTTTTTATCCTGAAAAAGGATCCCAAAATAGAAAAAGGATTCAAAGAAATAGTCAGGATAACACATAAAACCTTCATTGATTTGAATTTTATGACATGACATTTAATCCGACGTATGAAAAATTTTGACAATTCACATCAATCAAAATTTTGCAAAGAAGAAAGAAAATCATCGTATTTCTGTATAAATTACTTATTACTTTCTCAAAATAACATGTAAATGGTTTGTTGCTGAAGGGGCGATCCCACAAATCGAATACAAGTACTATTTGCCCAGAATCAAAACAGTTTTTTTTTCAGATCTATAGTATCAGAGTATGTTGTAACGACTTTCTTTGGAAGTCTTGAAAGACTGGAAGCCTGTGAACCCTGGAAGCATTCAGTACAGTGCTAATATCTGCTAAGACTATGGAATACTGCGTCGTCCCCTGGCTAGATAAATCATCGGGCCAATGATCCTGAAGGCGTATTATGTCTTATCAGGGGATGTCAGTCAACCTGCGTTTTAAAATCGGGCTTCTATTTATTACGTTCAAATTGTTGATAAGTTTAATAAAGGCCTTTTAATTATTCCAAATATTTTTTATTGTATTTACATGTAGATAATCTATTGTATCTAGGTCCCCGAGCCAACAAAGAGGACCTCTGAGGACCCTTGTAACGGGTAAAACAAGCTATGATGGATCTTCATATAGTATGCCTTACTATTGTACTACGAAATAAATAGGCAAATGAAACAAACTTTTAAAGGTAGCAATAAATCTTGAAATAGGTAGGTACTTGAATAACTTGTCTGCTGAACTGGAAGTAAAGCAAAAGCGTATAATGCGTCCAGCTGCTTTTCTCCCCGAACATGTCGTAAAAGTAGCTTTAAGGATAGTATCCTCTCCAACATAATGAACCACCTATATGGGCGATGGGCTGATCATCTGTCACCATGGTTCACCATATCCATCTTAGGACTTTTAATCAGAAGAGGCTCCAAGTTTTCATTTGTTTACTTGTGGCTCTACCCAACCCCTCTAGACATACGGGCGTGATAATATGTAAGTAATTACTTACTTGAATTGAATTGAACTGACGAGTTTACAGTTCGAAGCAATAAAAATAAGAATAGGTATAACAATACCTCGAAAAAGCGAGCGAAGCGAGCTATGTCTCTTATTTTAAGCTATTGTCGTTTTTTACCTCAATGTAGCTTTAAAACCACCTGTAAAAGTCTCTGGAAATTAGCGAGCGAAGCGAGCTTTAAGCCAATGCGAGCGAAGTGAGCCGAATTTTTAACTCAACCTAGCTTAGTGACTACCACTATGCATGTAGACAAACTAAGAAAGGTTGAGTTAAAAAATTCGGCTCGCATCGCTCGCTTACTTATAGAGACTTTTAGAGATGGTTTAAAGCTACATTGAGTAAAAAATTCGGCTCGCTTCGCTCGCATAGGTTTGGAGCTCGCTTCACTCGCATTGCTTTGAAGCTCGCTTCGCTCGCTAACTTCTAGAGACTTCTAGAGATGGTTTGAAGCTACATTGAGTTAAAAAATTCGGCTCGCTTCGCTCGCATAGGTTTGAAGCTCGCTTCGCTCGCTAACCTCTAGAAACTTCTAGAGATGGTTTGAAGCTACATTGAGTTAAAAAATTCGGCTCGCTTCGCTCGCATAGGTTTGAAGCTCGCTTCGCTCGCTAACTTCTAGAAACTTCTAGAGATGGTTTGAAGCTACATTGAGTTAAAAAATTCGGCTCGCTTCACTCGCATAGGTTTGAAGCTCGCTTCGCTCGCTAACTTCTAGAAACTTCTAGAGATGGTTTGAAGCTACACTGAGTTAAAAAATTCGGCTCGCTTCGCTCGCATAGGTTTGGAGCTCGCTTCGCTCGCATTAGTTTGAAGCTCGCTTCGCTCGCTAACTTCTAGAAACTTCTAGAGATGGTTTGAAGCTACATTGAGTTAAAAATTCGGCTCGCTTCGCTCGCATAGGTTTGGAGCTCGCTTCGCTCGCATTAGTTTGAAGCTCGCTACGCTCGCTAACTTCTAGAGACTTCTAGAGATGATTTGAAACTACATTGAGTAAAAAAAAGCTCGCTAAGTAATCACTTTAAAACATTGTTTAACAATACCTTCAAATGATAAGCAAGTGCGCAGTGTCTGTGACATTTTTTGTCACTCACATTGAGCTACAAACAACAAGACACAACAATTTGCCACTAATCATCGGCGTAATATAAACGTAACCTAAAGTTCATTGTTTGCTGTAGGTAATGGGTGTTATATAAGTAGATAGGTACCGTGACTTGAGAGTAAAGTCGTGAAGGTGTATACGCTTTTTCTGTTCTAATCTAATAGATGGCGTTAGGTGTATTGAAAATCCCGAAAAACTGGATATAATTTCGTACTAACTATTAAGTGTGTTGTGCCCATCTTCTGAACTCTGGTTAGTAGGTTTTTATTTCGAACTATTGACGTTGTCGACGTTGTCTATCACGCAGACAACGTCGCGGGTTACAGCTAGTGTAAACATAATTTTAGGTACCTGCTGGTACTTAGATAAATGTTTGAAATTAAATAATGTAATTATTTTAATTGTAATAAGCGGCCTTGTAATTATAAAGTCCTTAACAAACTTATTTAATTAATTATTCATACTGAACGTAAAAACATGTTAGATTTAGACGTCTCAAGACAAATCCCAATTCATAGCGAACATTAACTTTATTCATGAACAACTGAGGGTAAATTATGAACTACCCTCTTCATCGAAAACTTATGTTACCTAAATCGTATGACAGTGCCAAATTAACAGCACTGTGCAGGATGAGGGTCCACTTGTCTATTATATTTACTCGTAGGTGGTTAACCTTCCGGCTACATTACCGGACTTCGGCAAACTTGTCGCGTAGAGTGACGGGTGCATCCATATGATATGTCACGGGATAGACAAGGACGGACACAAATCACGAAGCTTTGCTCTATCGAGACAGTGCTGTTGCACATTTGTTTTCATTAGCGTTTTGCTGCGTTTTCTTTAAAGGACATGGTGGCTGAGACAAATCGCGGGACTTTTACGTGGTATGTCTTTGCGATTTTGCGGGACAATGTCGTTCGACAATTACTTTGTGCCTACCCAGTGGTGATTAGAATGTCGCTCGTTAGACCACACTACTGCCATTTCGTGTAACGCTAAGCGACACGCGTCCCAACTGAACAAAACCTGTCGGGCGACTATCGAGGAACACGAAAGTCGCGCGTGTCGACGCTCCGCGAGTATCAACTAGTGACATGTTCCGCGACACTTATATGTTGTGAAGCGTAAAAATAATAGGGAATTACAACGAATTTATTAGCCAGCTACCGGGATTAAATTTGAACCTCCTGCTTCTCAGCCGATTATTCTCCCGCCAGGCCACGCAGGTTACAAATTTCGTTGGATAGCGTCACAACCTTTTTTTACTTATACTTCTATATCTTCCTATTATAAAATTTTATGTTTTTAGTAAATTTATTAGATTATTATTATTAGATTTAGTAATCTTATTTTAATTTTCTTCCGTGAGACGTGAAATACATAACAATAGAGTTTAAGATGATGGTCGATTAGTAAATCCTTTGTTAACAAAAGTTTGGTGAAATCGCGTCTTAGTTGTGTTACCACTGTTCAAAGCTTGATTTCTTCAGGCGATCTGGCAATATACCGTCAGTCGTCACTAATCAAATAAAAAAGGGCAAATATTACAAGTATGACTTACCTGTTCCTCCGCTTTTCCAGGCACATCGCATTTCTTATCTAAGTTGGACGCAGTCCGGATAAAGTCGATGCAAGTGTTACCCTCGGGGGCGTTGTATGGATCATTTTCGGGTAGACGTATGGGCGCACAATGCGGGTCGGGGTATTCTGATCTAGGAGGTATTGGTTTTCCGTTTGTGCAACAGGCAATATTGTCTGCGCCTGGAAAAAACTTATCATCAAGTACTAGTTACTAGTAGTTCTTTGGAACCAGTGTGGTAATAGGATTTATAGTGCGCCTCTGAGGCTCTTTTCGAGAACTAAGTGATCATTGTCTAAACAAGATAGAGCCATCAAGCTCAACGCGACCTCACTCATGGAAAATGTAATTTTAGACCGCATGTTTTCCTTTAGATAAGCTAAGGCTGCTATAGCTCAAGGTCAGAGACTACTGACAACTGTCATTTATCTAGGAATAACAACACAAGGTTCTTCTATTTCGTGTGTATTAAAATAACGAAATAATCAAGTTGAATTTTATTGACTTCTTGTGTCAATAATATGCCCTTCTGCGTTTCGGAAATTACTTTTTCATTGCAGCCCTATTAAAAGGATCCTTATTTCATTTTCACTATACCTAATGTCTCTTGCGTCGAGTACCTAATATTTTTTACTAAGGTTATAGCGGCAATAGAAATACATACTCTGTGTTTAAACTCTACCTATTACGGTTCATGAGTTACAGCCCACTGACAGACGGACGGACGGATGGACAGCAGAGGCTTAGTAATAGGGTCCTGTTGGCATCCTTCTGGTACGGGACCCTAAAAAACACTGATCAAGGTATGGAACCCTAAAAAATAGCTACCATATCATCATCATGAACAGTTCGACTTTACGTACTATAGAAACGTAAAAATATTTAACAATTGCTTGCCTTGCGCAGTGAAAGACATGTCGTGGGCGACGATCTGCCCCCATTGTAGCGTGATCACGGTATAAGTGGGGTCTATCACACGGACGTCGGGGAAGACGTCTAGGCTGATGTCCCGCGGGTTCGGAAGCGGCTCGTTAGTGCAGGATCGTGGAAGTTCATGTATTCCTTCAATAACATAAAAAAAACCTTTAGAAATTACGGTAAGTGTATGGTATAAAAAGTGCAAAGAAACGACATTTTAACTGGAATTAAGTCATGATAAGAAATGAACGTCCAACACCATCGTCTCCTGTTATGAGGGGTCGGCACAACATGCGGATTTCTTCCTCTTCCCTTCATCAGCCGTCATCTCAGTAATCACTCCTTTCAATGTCCATAGCCGTGGTATTTGTGTAAAGACAGTTGCATATTGCAATTATCATCATCAGCCTATAGCAGCCCATAGACATTGCAATGATAGTTAGGTTGAGTTTGATAAGGCTTTTGCTCATTTATCAAACCCACGCCCAAAATAATAAATAAATAACACCTTACAGTAATACATAGATTTGACCTCACACTAGGATTCCGTGTCGTGGCTATCAGAAATTACGAGTACCATGGTACCACAATACCTTCACCCACAAGAAATATTTACAGAACATGCAAAAATTTTTCCGCAACGGGAATCGAACCCCCGCCTGACGTAAGCGCCTGAGCCAAGCAATCGCCCGCCACGCCACCGAGGCCGTCGAAATAAGGAAATATTTCATTTTACAAATAAACACTAGGCACGACAAAACGTAAATGTTCAGTACATTTATTCCGATTCCAATTATAAGATAAATTGTTATCTCAGTGTTGGAACTTATTTTGTAATGTAGGTAGTATTTTTCCTGTGGTAATAATATTGTAATAGTGAAAGAAACTGATCATGGGGTGAATGGCTATAGGTAGTTTAAGTATACTACAAGACATAATAATGAAAAATCTAAATTAGTGACATTATTAAATTATAGGTACTTACCATCAGCGTACGAGTTTCGAACAAATCTAGCATACGCAGAATGAGCTGAGCCCCACTGAGGATTATTCAAGTTATTGCAAGATCCGTCGAAGCTCCTATAACGAGAGCTTTTGCAAGAAGGCGGATATCTGCCACAAATACGGCCTTTGTTCTTATTAGCTTGAGTGGCGGCTACTACTAGTACAACTAATGCGATAAGTTTGTTCATCATTACTGAAAATAACAGAAAACCTTTAAATTTTATAAGAACTAATAGGTTAGACTTTAATTTTCATAACGGTACCTATTGTTATAACTAACTAGGATATCATTCATTAAAACAACTTCACAATTAAGTTTAATGACAAAATTCACAATCTTCAAATATAATGTGACCTGCATAATAATGATTACGCAATTTAAATATTTGTCTCGATATCAAAATGTCGGTAAAAAGAGAAGCTAAGCATGTCAATCAGCCAATGGAATGGGAAATCCTGGGAAATCGCATTTTGTCACATATCTTCGAATATCCGCGCTGGCTGTAATCCCTAAGATTTCGGCGGGAAAAGCACGAGCTCTGACAAGATACAAGATTTTTAGATATATGTCTACAGAATCACACTTTATTATTATAAACTTTATACATTTTCAATAGTTTTAAATAGCATAGCTATAGTTAATGTAAAGTTATCTTCACTATTCTTTTCAATATCAACCCTTAATAAATTGCTTATAGTATGTCCTCTTAGACTTGGATAACCCGCGTATTTTCACTATTGTAGAGTGGAACTTGTGTACAAATCGCGATATCTTCGGATCAAGCCAAATCTTCAATCATCTTTTTTATGTGTTTTGTTTATAATTTATTGTTTTATTTACTCAGATGATATAAATCTTTTCTACTAGCTACATACATCGTTTACAGTACAATAACATCACTATTGTTTTCTTATTGTTTTTGTTTGTTTAACATTGTTTACCTATAGTTTTTTTGCAAACAAACCCTAATAAATGTCTTTTTTTATTATTTTCAACTGCCTTCAATCCGCTGCTTTGCTCACATATAAAAATGAGCCTGAGTATATGATATTTCAGATAATAAACTATAATAAATTGAGGACAACTCACACAGCACCATCTAGCCCCAAACTAAGCAAAGCTTGTACTATAGGAACCAGATGGCTAATAGAATACTAATAATACTTTTTTTGTAAATACATACTTTTATCACATAATATTACAACACCCAGACCCAGAAAAAATATTTGCAGAGCATGCAAACATTTCTTCCTCGGCAGGAATTTAACCCGCGCCTCTTGCGTCTCAGCCGAGCACTCGCCCACCACGCCACAGAGGTCGCGAATAAATATTTTATTTATATATGTTTGGCGTGATTTAAATAAATTGGAAAGACATTCATAAGATTAGTAGAACGAAGAATATGATTAACTCGTGTTCACAATAGAGCTTGATTTGAAAAATACCTAGGTACTACTTATAAAGTTGTAACACGTGTGATGCATGAGCTTTTCCTGCCTGAAATACGTGATCAGTAGGCATATCAACTCTTAGATGATTCATACAGTCACAACAAAAACACTTACCAATTTATAATATTTCCATTATAAAAAAAAAACTAAATATTTCTAACACTTTCTTACTGATGTATCTACTCGAAGACTAAGAAAGATGGTTACCTTTTTTTCTTTTTATGTAAGTTTATTTTTGACCATCAACTGTCAGATAAAAACTTTAAATACATTTTATTTGTTTCTAAATTAACATAATACCCTTATTATTGTCCCTACTTACATAATTGATTAAACAAGAGGTAGGCCAAGAATTTATTTAGAGACCTTTGATACGACATTGACGCCATGTTTACTAGAGCCATGTTTACTTAACCTTCATGTTCATCTTTTCTGTTTTGTTTTGACAACAGCCGAGCAACAATTTATGCTAAGCGCCATTATACAGTTTTTATTCTCGGTGGCGTGGCGGATGATTGCTCGGCAGAGACGCAAGAGGCGCGGGTTGGATTCCCGCTGCAGAATACATGGTACTTGTAGTTTCTTATACACATGAAACACGGATCCCCGTGATTTTATGGAATATTTTTTTTTGACTTTGACTCTACTATTACTACTACTACTACTAGTCGTGTCACTAGTTCTTTTCAAACCAGTGTCGTGAAAGAATTTTAAGTGTGAGGCACACTTAAAATTCTTTCACCATCCTTTCATTATCTTTTCATTTACTTGACACATGTTTTCGAACTTTTCTTTTTGTTCTACGACATGCCGGTTTCCTCAGGATGTTTGAGAGTACTGGTACAGCGCACGTTAATTTCGAATGGAAAAATCTATTGGTGCACGACCGGATTTGAAGATCCGGAAGGCGGGATCATTATCACTAGACCACCAGTACCTACTTTCTAAATTTTTAATCAAAAAATACAAATGAATCGAGAATCTCCTTCTATTTTGAAGTAGGTTAAAATGTATTAAATATGAATGTACTACATTGTACCTGCTCGTCCAAATATGTGATCCAGACTTTTGGCACTCGTAGCGCTATATCCTTAGGCATATAGCGCTACTTAGGGATTTACTCCCGGATACTCAAACGCATCTCAGAGTTGAGCAGGTGTCAAGTGACGAGTTTTTGACAGATTTTCATCAAAAACTGTCAAAAAACCGTGACTTGAGACGTGCTCAACTCTGAGTCGCGTTTGAGTATTCGGGGGATAGACTGTCAAAATTAAATTATAGCATAAGTATCATTTCATTTTAAAAATGCTTTATCGGACGACCGTGAAGGGGTTTTACAAAGTTTAATGTTTAAAATTTAGGTACGTGCCTATTTCTTACCTTGCTGTGTTTTAATCGGCTTGTAAAGTGACATTATCAGAACTCATAGTTAGCTCATAATTATTTATTTATCTATTTAATATATTGGTATAGTGATTTGAATAGAACAGCAGAGAAAAGTAATATCGTGAGTTACTGGCACGTTTTACATTGTTATTGAAAACATATTATTATTATGTTGTAAGTAGTACCATTAGCAACCACCTACTAGTATGATTAAACTACTTTGGAATGTAAACGGATCTATTAACTGTCAATCACGTTAGTTTGTGATAGTGATGAGTAAAAACTAACCATATAATTTCACTTACAATCAACATTTGAAAATTCTTTGAAGGAATCTTATGAGTGCCAGTCAACCTTTAATAGTTATTTTAATGTTGGCATATCGAAATGAATCTACGTTGATGTTGGGTATATTGAAATAACCCATTGTTTGAATGAAACGGTCGTTTTCAAAATGATTCGTAAAGCTGTCAATTTAACGAGATGTGCTAATGATACTTTTATTGAACATTATTTTGATGGATTGCAGTTTTTACCGTCTTTGGTTAGTTGTCCAAAGAACCAATGTTAATAGTTGGGGATAAAAAATGAGCGAAGAACTTAGTTAAATTGACTTAATAACGTAACTTACTGTAATATGGCCCGATTATAATGCAAGTTGCGCCTCAGAGCGTGTCCTTCGTGCTCTGATAATAATAATTGACTTCAATTACATTTTCCGAAATAAAATACCTGCTTAAAAACCCTAGAAATAATTTTAATTGTCGGTAAAGGCAATGATAAGCATTTTGGTAATTCGTATCAATTTGTGCAGTATTAATTATGTAGGACTTTCATGGGTATTAGGGCTGTATTTCTTATTGCAGTTACTAAAGTTAAACACTTACAAAACTCACGAAATTTTCCTGAGCGAAAACTAACTAGTTACAAATGGATGATTAGGTGTCTTTGGAAGAAAATTATTTATTCATAATAGTAAATAGTATGATTATACAGAGATATTTATATAAAATACCTAAGTACCTATGGCGACCTCTGTGGTGTGGCGGGCGAGTACTCGGCTGAGACGCAAGAGGCGCGGGTTCGATCCCCGCTGCGGGAGAAATGTTTGTATGTTCTGCAAATATTTCTTCCGGGTCTGGGTGTTGTAGCATTATGTATTAAAGTATATATTGAAAAAAAAAAGTTTATAAGTGTTCTATCAGCCATCTGGTTCCCACTTGGGTTCCCATGGTACAAGCTTTGTTTAATTTGGGGCTTTATGGCGCTGAGTGAAATGTCCACAAATATTTATTATTTATTTATTAAAATACCGCAAAAATAAAGTTCTTATACGAACTACAACCTAGCTACAAGTTATAGAAACATCTAGAAAGTTATAATATAATGACAAATCTTTTTATTCAAATGTACAAGTAACTTTAACAAAAATAATATAACTCTGTATTTATGTAGCCCAACTGTTTTCTTTGTAAGTATTCTCTTTTTGTATTACGTAGATACTTACTTATTCTTTCTGTGAGTTTTAAGGATTGTGATATAAATCAATAGGTACCTACACAGTCATGTGCTTACCTAATTCTGTACCTACCTAAATTAAATGCAAACTCACATCCAGCTGAAACGTCCGATAAAAACAGGTGAAATAATTAGAAGATACATGAGTGATTGTCGCGAACGTAAACTAGGTAAATTAGTACATTACATAAAGTACCTACTGGTGTAGGTTATCTGGTGGATTGGTGTTACCTTTCTATATTTATAATTTAACTAGTCTTTCGCTTGCGGGCGCGAGCTGCACGCAGCTCGCGAGGGACGTAATCGCTGCTGTTGAAAAAAAAAAAAAAAAAAAAAACTGTCACTTTCGGCATTTGCATCGAACCATCCTCTACAACATTTGTTCGAGCACTCCATATTTATCGCTTATAGTTATCGAGATATCGTCGGTCAAAGTTTGTATGGCGGCCATCTTGTTTTCCGCCATTTTGAATTTTTTTCACCGCACATCGAATTCGACCAGGGTGCATGTCCACATTCCGCAAGCAGGAGAGATCTTGGTCTTGTCGTTTCGTCTGGCAGTAGGTGAGGTCCCTGATGAGGAGCAGTTTTCGAAGATTTCGGATTTTTCCCATACTCACTGTGACATCCTGAACACTTCCCCCATACATTATTTATACCCATCTCTGCTCCATCCGCCAGAACAATTCTGTCAGTGAGTGGGTTTGCAGCTATATATAGTATAACTAGTATTTTCGCTTGCGGGCGCGAGCTGCACGCAGCTCGCGAGGGACGTAATCGCTGCTGTTGAAAAAAAAAAAAAAAAAAAAAGAATAACTGTCACTTTCGGCATTTGCATCGCGCCATCCTCTATGACATTTGTTCGAGCACTCCATGCCTATCGCTTATAGTTATCGAGATATCGTCGGTCAAAGTTTGTATGGCGGCCATCTTGTTTTCCGCCATTTTGAATTTTTTTCACCGCACATCGAATTCGACCAGGGTGCACGTCCACATTCCGCAAGCAGGAGAGATCTTGGTCTTGTCGTTTCGTCTGGCAGTAGGTGAGGTCCCTGATGAGGAGCAGTTTTCGAAGATTTCGGATTTTTCCCAAATTGGAATTGACTCCCTGAACACTTCCCCCATACATCATTTTGACCCATCTCTACTCCTTCTGGGAGAACAATGATGTCAGTGAGTCAGTGAGTGAGTGGGTTTGCAGCTATATTATATAGTATAACTAGTATTTTCGCTTGCGGGCGCGAGCTGCACGCAGCTCGCGAGGGACGTAATCGCTGCTGTTGAAAAAAAAAAAAAAAAAATACTGTCACCTTTGGCATTTGCATCGCGCCATCCTCTATAACATTTGTTAGAGCACTCCATACCTATCGATTATAGTTATCGAGATATCGTCGGTCAAAGTTTGTATGGCGGCCATCTTGTTTTCCGCCATTTTGAATTTTTTTCACCGCACATCGAATTCGACCAGGGTGCATGTCCACATTCCGCAAGCAGGGTGGGTGTCGGTCTTTTAGTTTCGTCTGGCAGTAGGTGAGGTCCCTGATGAGGAGCAGTTTTCGAAGATTTCGGATTTTTCCCATACTCACTGTGACATCCTGAACATTTCCCCCATACATCATTTATACCCATCTCTGCTCCATCAGCCAGAACAATTCTGTCAGTCAGTGGGTTTGCAGCTATATATAATATAACTAGTATTTTCGCTTGCGGGCGCGGGCTGCAAGCAGCCCGCGAGTGACGGAAATGCTGCTGGAGGAAAAAAAAAAAAAAAAAAAAAAACATTCGGCATCAGCGACCCTCAAAACCCTCGGAACCAAAATTTCAGCCCAATCGGACAAACCGTTTCGGAGATACAAGCAAGAGGGGGTGAAAATTGGGGGGAGGGGGGGATTTTTTATTTAACTGTACTCGACATCCTATTCTCTACACGAATCCACTTTAAAAAATCCCATATCACGAGTCATTTCCGAGAACCATTAGAAGGGGGGGTCGAAGGGGGGGCAAAAGGGGGGGTTGAATAAAAAGTTGTATTCCTTCGAGCACCCTCTATCCGAATCTATAAAAAAAACATGCCCTCGTCGGGAAGAATCGGGACACCGAATGTGGGGGGGGCGAGGGGGGAGGAAAATGGGGGTTTTCGGATTTTTCCCCCACTCACTGGGACTCCCCGAACATTTCCCCCATACATCATCATCACCGGTTTCGACTCTTTCTGGGAGAACAATGATGTCAATGAGTCAGTGGTAATCGAGCTTTATATAGTGTAACTAGTATTTTCGCTTGCGGGCGCGGGCTGCAAGCAGCCCGCGCAAAACCCTTGGAACCAAAATTTCAGCCCAATCGGACGAACCGTTTCGGAGATACAAGCAAGAGGGTGTGAAAATTGGGGGGGAGGGGGGGATTTTTTTATTCAACTTTACTCGCCATCCCATTCTCTATACGAATCCACTTTAAAAAATCCCATATCACGAGTCATTTCGGAGAACCAATAGAAGGGGGGGTGAAAGGGGGGGCAAAAGGGGGGGTTGAATAAAAAGTTGTATTCCTTCGAGCACCCTCCATCCGAATCTACAAAAAAAACATGCCCTCGTCGGGAAGAATCGGGACACCGAACGTGGGGGGGGCGAGGGGGGAGGAAAATGGGGGTTTTCGGATTTTTCCCCCACTCACCGGGACTCCCCGAACATTTCCCCCATACATCATCATCGTCCATCTCGACTCCTTCCGGGAGAACAATGATGTCAATGAGTCAGTGAGTGAGTGAGTGAGTGGTAATCGAGCTGTATATAGTAGAACTAGTATTTTCGCTTGCGGGCGCGGGCTGCAAGCAGCCCGCGAGGCTCAAACCCTCTGAACCAAAATTTCAGCCCAATCGGACGAACCGTTTCGGAGATACAAGCAAGAGGGGGTGAAAATTGGGGGGAGGGGGGGAATTTTTTATGAAATTTTACTCGTTATCCTATTCTCTATACGAAGCGACTAACCGCGATCTCGAATCGTGGGTAATTTCGGAGATGCGTAAAAGAGGGGGTGAAAATTGGAGGGAGGGGGGGGATTTTTTTATGAAATTTTACTCGCCATCACATTCTCTATACGAATCCACTTTAAAAAATCCCATACCACGAGTCATTTCGGAGAACCGATAGAAGGGGGGGTCAAAGGGGGTCCAAAGGGGGGGGGGAGAAAAAAAAAATGTATTCCTTCAAGCACCCTCTATCCGAATCTGTAAAAAAAACATGCCCTCGTCTGGAAGAATCGGGACACCGAACGTGGGGGGGGCGAGGGGGGAGGAAAATGGGGGTTTTCAGATTTTTCCCCCACTCACCGGGACTCCCCGAACATTTCCCCCATACATCATCATCGTCCATCTCGACTCCTTCCGGGAGAACAATGATGTCAATGAGTGAGTGAGTGAGTGAGTGAGTGGTAATCGAGCTTTATATAGTATAACTAGTATTTTCGCTTGCGGGCGCGAGCTGCACGCAGCTCGCGAGGGACGTAATCGCTGCTGTTGAAAAAAAAAAAAAAAAAAACAAACAAACAAACACTTTCGGCATTTGCATCGCACCATCCTCTATGACATTAATTCGAGCACCCCTTACTTGTCGCTTTTAGTTTTCGAGATATCATCGGTCAAAGTTTGTATGGCGGCCATCTTGTTTTCCGCCATTTTGAATTTTTTTCACCGCACATCGGATTCGACCAGGGTGCATGTCCACATTCCGCAAGCAGGAGAGATCTTGGTCTTGTCGTTTCGTCTGGCAGTAGGTGAGGTCCCTGATGAGGAGCAGTTTTCGAAGATTTCGGATTTTTCCCAAATTGGAATTGACTCCCTGAACACTTCCCCCATACATCATTTCGACCCATCTCGACTCCTTCTGGGAGAACAATGATGTCAGTGAGTGAGTGAGTCAGTGGGTTTGCAGCTATATATAATATGTAATGTAACTAGTATTTTCGCTTGCGGGCGCGGGCTGCAAGCAGCCCGCGAGGCGGTAAACCCTTGGAACCAAAATTTCAGCCCAATCGGACTTACCGTTTCGGAGATACAAGCAAGAGGGGGTGAAAATTGGGGGGAGGGGGGGATTTTTTTATGAAACTTTACTCGCCATCCCATTCTCTATACGAATCGACCAACCGCGATCTCGAATCGTGGGTAATTTCGGAGATACGTAAAAGAGGGGGTGAAAATTGGGGGGGAGGGGGGTCAAATTTTTGTTCAACTTTACTCGCCATCCTATTCTCTATACGAATCCACTTAAAAAAATCCCATATCATGAGTCATTTCGGAGATCCGATAGTAGGGGGGGTCAAAGGGGGGTCGAAAGGGGGGGAGTAAAAAAAGTTGTATTCCTTCGAGCACCCTCTAACCGAATCTATAAAAAAAACATGCCCTCGTCGGGAAGAATCGGGACACCGAACGTGGGGGGGGCGAGGGGGGAGGAAAATGGGGGTTTTCGGATTTTTCCCCCACTCACCGGGACTCCCCGAACATTTCCCCCATACATCATAATCACCGGTTTCGACTCTTTCTAGGAGAACAATGATGTCAATAAGTGAGTGTGTCAGTCAGTGGTAATCGAGCTGTATATAGTAGAAGTATTTATTAGTACTAGTACTAGTACTAGTATTTGTATTAGTACTAGTATTTTCGCTTGCGGGCGCGGGCTGCAAGCAGCCCGCGCAAAACCATTGGAACCAAAATTTCAGCCCAATCGGACAAACCGTTTCGGAGATACAAGCAAGGGGGGGGTGAAAATTGGAGGGAGGGGGGGATTTTTTTATTTAACTTTACTCGCCAGCCTATTCCCTATACGAATCCACTTGAAAAAATCCCATTTCACGAGTCGTTTCGGAGAACCAGTTGAAGGGGGGGTCAAAGGGGGGTCGAAAGGGGGGGGAGTAAAAAGAATGTATTCTATCGAGCACCCTCTATCCGAATCTATAAAAAAAACATGCCCTCGTCGGGAAGAATCGGGACACCGAACGTGGGGGGGGCGAGGGGGGAGGAAAATGGGGGTTTTCGGATTTTTCCCCCACTCACCGGGACTCCCCGAACATTTCCCCCATACATCATCATCGTCCATCTCGACTCCTTCCGGGAGAACAATGATGTCAATGAGTCAGTGAGTGAGTGAGTGAGTGGTAATCGAGCTTTATATAGTATAACTAGTATTTTCGCTTGCGGGCGCGAGCTGCACGCAGCTCGCGAGGGACGTAATCGCTGCTGTTGAAAAAAAAAAAAAAAAAAAAAAAACAACTGTCACCTTTGGCATTTGCATCGCGCCATCCTCTATGACATTTGTTCGAGCACTACATACCTATCGATTATAGTTATCGAGATATCGTCGGTCAAAGTTTGTATGGCGGCCATCTTGTTTTCCGCCATTTTGAATTTTTTTCACCGCACATCGGATTCGACCAGGGTGCATGTCCACATTCCGCAAACAAGAGAGATCTTGGTCTTGTCGTTTCGTCTGGCAGTAGGTGAGGTCCCTGATGAGGAGCAGTTTTCGAAGATTTCGGATTTTTCCCAGACTCACTCTGACATCCTGAACACTTCCCCCATACATCATTTATACCCATCTCTGCTCCATCCGCCAGAACAATTCTGTCAGTGAGTGGGTTTGCAGCTATATATAGTATAACTAGTATTTCCGCTTGCGGGCGCGAGCTGCACGCAGCTCGCGAGGGACGTAATCGCTGCTGTTGAAAAAAAAAAAAAAAAAAAAAAAAAAAAACTGTCACTTTTGGCATTTGCATCGCGCCATCCTCTATGACATTTGTTCGAGCACCCCTTACTTGTCGCTTTTAGTTTTCGAGATATCGTCGGTCAAAGTTTGTATGGCGGCCATCTTGTTTTCCGCCATTTTGAATTTTTTTCACCGCACATCGGGTTCGACCAGGGTGCACGTCCACATTCCGCAAGCAGGAGAGATCTTGGTCTTGTCGTTTCGTCTGGCAGTAGGTGAGGTCCCTGATGAGGAGCAGTTTTCGAAGATTTCGGATTTTTCCCAAATTGGAATTGACTCCCTGAACACTTCCCCCATACATCATTTTGGTCCATCTCTACTCCTTCTGGGAGAACAATGATGTCAGTCAGTGAGTGGGTTTGCAGCTTTATATAGTATAACTAGTCTTTCGCTTGCGGGCGCGAGCTGCACGCAGCTCGCGAGGGACGTAATCGCTGCTGTTGAAAAAAAAAAAAAAAAAAAAAAAAACCGACACCTTTGGCATCTGCATCGCGCTATCCTCTAAAACATTTGTTCGAGCACACCTTACCTATCTATTATAGTTATCGAGATATCGTCGGTCAAAGTTTGTATGGCGGCCATCTTGTTTTCCGCCATTTTGAATTTTTTTCACCGCACATCGAATTCGACCAGGGTGCATGTCCACATTCCGCAAGCAGGAGAGATCTTGGTCTTGTCGTTTCGTCTGGCAGTAGGTGAGGTCCCTGATGAGGAGCAGTTTTCGAAGATTTCGGATTTTTCCCAAATTGGAATTGACTCCCTGAACACTTTCGCCATACATCATTTTGACCCATCTCTACTCTTTCTGGGAGAACAATGATGTCAGTGAGTGAGTCAGTGGGTTTGCAGCTATATATAATATAACTAGTATTTTCGCTTGCGGGCGCGGGCTGCAAGCAGCCCGCGAGGATGTTGTTTCTTAGAAACAACCGTTTCGGACCGTTTCAAACCGTTTCGGAGATACAAGCAAGAGGGGGTGAAAATTGGGGGGGAGGGGGGGAATTTTTTATGGAATTTTACTCGCCATCCCATTCTCTATACGAATCGACCAACCGCGATCTCGAATCGTGGGTAATTTCGGAGGTGCGTAAAAAAGGGGGTGAAAATTGGGGGGAGGGGGAGATTTTTTTATGGAATGTTACTCGCCATCCCATTCTCTATACGAATCCACTTGAAAAAATTCCATTTCACGAGTCATTTCGGAGAACCGATAGAAGGGGGGCTCAAAGGGGGGTCGAAAGGGGGGGGAGTAAAAAAAGTTGTATTCATTCGAGCACCCTCCATCCGAATCTATAAAAAAAACATGCCCTCGTCGGGAAGAATCGGGACACCGAACGTGGGGGGGGCGAGGGGGGAGGAAAATGGGGGTTTTCGGATTTTTCCCCCACTCACCGGGACTCCCCGAACATTTCCCCCATACATCATCATCGTCCATCTCGTCTCCTTCCGGGAGAACAATGATGTCAATGAATCAGTCAGTCAGTGGTAATCGAGCTTTATATAGTATAACTAGTATTTTCGCTTGCGGGCGCGGGCTGCAAGCAGCCCGCGCAAAACCCTTGGAACCAAAATTTCAGCCCAATCGGACGAACCGTTTCGGAGATACAAGCAAGAGGGGGTGAAAATTGGGGGGAGGGGGGGATTTTTTTATGAAATTCTACTCGCCATCCTATTCTCTACACGAGTCCACTTGAAAAAATCCCATTTCACGAGTCATTTCGGAGAACCCATAGAGGGGGGGCTCAAAGGGGGGGCAAAAGGGGGGGTTGAATAAAAAGTTGTATTCATTCGAGCACCCTCTATCCGAATCTACGAAAAAAACATGCCCTCGTCGGGAAGAATCGGGACACCGAACGTGGGGGGGGCGAGGGGGGAGGAAAATGGGGGTTTTCGGATTTTTCCCCCACTCACCGGGACTCCCCGAACATTTCCCCCATACATCATCATCGTCCATCTCGACTCCTTCTAGGAGAACAATGATGTCAATGAGTGAGTGGTAATCGAGCTAGTATTTTCGCTTGCGGGCGCGGGCTGCAAGCAGCCCGCGCAACCAAAATTTCAGCCCAATCGGACTAACCGTTTCGGAGATACAAGCAAGAGGGGGTGAAAATTGGGGAGGAGGGGGGGATTTTTTTATGAAATTTTACTCGCCATCCCATTCTCTATACGAATCGACCAAACGCGATCTCGAATCGTGGGTAATTTCGGAGATACAAGCAAGGGGGGGTGAAAATTGGAAGGGAGGGGGGTCAAATTTTTATTTAACTTTACTCGCCATCCTATTCTCTATACGAATCCACTTTAAAAAATCCCATATCACGAGTCATTTCGGAGAACCGATAGAAGGGGGATCAAAGGGGGGTCGAAAGGGGGGGTTGAATAAAAAGTTGTATTCATTCGAGCACCCTCTATCCGAATCTACAAAAAAAACATGCCCTCGTCGGGAAGAATCGGGACACCGAACGTGGGGGGGGCGAGGGGGGAGGAAAATGGGGGTTTTCGGACTTTTCCTAGTATTTTCGCTTGCGGGCGCGGGCTGCAAGCAGCCCGCGAGGAGGCACCCTTGGAACCAAAATTTCAGCCCAATCGGACAAACCGTTTCGGAGATACAAGCAAGAGGGGGTGAAAATTGGGGGGGAGGGGGGGGTTTTTATGGAATTTTACTCGCCATCCCATTCTCTATACGAATCGACGAACCGCGATCTCGAATCGTGGGTAATTTCGGAGATACAAGCAAGGGGGGGTGAAAATTGGGAGGGAGGGGGGTCAAATTTTTATTTAGCTTTACTCGCCATCCTATTCTCTATACGAATCCACTTTTAAAAATCCCATATCACGAGTCATTTCGGAGAACCAATAGAAGGGGGGGTCAAAGGGGGGGCGAAAGGGGGGGTTGAATAAAAAGTTGTATTCCTTCGAGCACCCTCTATCCGAATCTACAAAAAAAACATGCCCTCGTCGGGAAGAATCGGGACACCGAACGTGGGGGGGGTGAGGGGGGAGGAAAATGGGGGTTTTCGGATTTTTCCCCCACTCACCGGGACTCCCCGAACATTTCCCCCATACATCATCATCGTCCATCTCGACTCCTTCTAGGAGAACAATGATGTCAATGAGTCAGTCAGTGAGTGAGTCAGTGGTAATCGAGCTTTATATAGTATAACTAGTATTTTCGCTTGCGGGCGCGGGCTGCAAGCAGCCCGCGAGGCTCAAACCCTCTGAACCAAAATTTCGGCCCAAGCGGACTAACCGTTTCGGAGATACAAGCAAGAGGGGGTGAAAATTGGGTGGGAGGGGGGGTTTTTTTATGGAATTTTACTCGCCATCCCATTCTCTACACGAATCCACCTGAAAAAATCCCATTTCACGAGTCATTTCGGAGAACCGAAAGAAGGGGGGGTCAAAGGGGGGTCCAAAGGGGGGGGAGTAAAAAAAATGTATTCTATCGAGCACCCTCTATCCGAATCTATAGAAAAAACATGCCCTCGTCGGGAAGAATCGGGACACCGAACGTGGGGGGGGCGAGGGGGGAAGAAAATGGGGGTTTTCGGATTTTTCCCCCACTCACTGGGACTCCCCGAACATTTCCCCCATACATCATAATCACCGGTTTCGACTCTTTCTAGGAGAACAATGATGTCAATGAGTGAGTCAGTGAGTGAGTGGTAATCGAGCTTTATATAGTAGAATGCGGGCGCAGGCTGCAAGCAGCCCGCGAGGAAAAACCCTTGGAACCAAAATTTCAGCCCAATCGGACAAACCGTTTCGGAGATACAAGCAAGAGGGGGTGAAAATTGGGGGGAGGGGGCAAAATTTTTATGGCGTTTTACTCGCCATCCCATTCTCTATACGAATCGACCAACCGCGAACTCGAATCGTGGGTAATTTCGGAGATACATGCAAGTGGGGGTGAAAATTGGGGGGGAGGGGGGGAATTTTTTATGAAATTTTACTCGCCATCCCATTCTCTATACGAATCGATGAACCGCGATCTCGAATCGTGGGTAATTTCGGAGATACAAGCAAGAGGGGGTGAAAATTGGGGGGGAGGGGGGGAAATTTTTATTAAACTTTACTCGCAATCCTATTCCCTATACGAATCCACTTGAAAAAATCCCATTTCACGACTCATTTCGGAGAACCAATAGAAGGGGGGGTCAAAAGGGGGTCGAAAGGGGGGGGGGAGTAAAAAAAATGTATTCCATCGAGCACCCTCTATCCGAATCTACAAAAAAAACATGCCCTCGTCGGGAAGAATCGGGACACCGAACGTGGGGGGGGCGAGGGGGGAGGAAAATGGGGGTTTTCGGATTTTTCCCCCACTCACCGGGACTCCCCGAACATTTCCCCCATACATCATCATCATCCATCTCGACTCCTTCCGGGAGAACAATGATGTCAATGAGTCAGTCAGTGAGTGAGTCAGTGGTAATCGAGCTTTATATAGTATAATAATAACTAGTATTTTCGCTTGCGGGCGCGAGCTGCACGCAGCTCGCGAGGGACGTAATCGCTGCTGGTGAAAAAAAAAAAAAAAAAAAATAACCGACACCTTCGGCATTTGCATCGCGCCATCCTCTATGACATTTCTTCGAGCACTCCATACCTATCTATTATAGTTATCGAGATATCGTCGGTCAAAGTTTGTATGGCGGCCATCTTGTTTTCCGCCATTTTGAATTTTTTTCACCGCACATCGAATTCGACCAGGGTGCATGTCCACATTCCGCAAGCAGGGCGGGTGTCGGTCTTTTAGTTTCGTCTGGCAGTAGGTGAGGTCCCTGATGAGGAGCAGTTTTCGAAGATTTCGGATTTTTCCCATATTGGAATTGACTCCCTGAACACTTCCCCCGTACATCATTTTGACCCATCTCTACTCCTTCTGGGAGAACAATGATGTCAGTCAGTGAGTGAGTGGGTTTGCAGCTATATATAGTATAACTAGTATTTCCGCTTGCGGGCGCGAGCTGCACGCAGCTCGCGAGGGACGTAATCGCTGCTGCTGAAAAAAAAAAAAAAAAAAAAACTGTCACCTTTGGCATTTGCATCGCGCCGTCCTCTATGACATTTGTTCGAGCACTCCATACCTATCGCTTATAGTTATCGAGATATCGTCGGTCAAAGTTTGTATGGCGGCCATCTTGTTTTCCGCCATTTTGAATTTTTTTCACCGCACATCGGATTCGACCAGGGTGCATGTCCACATTCCGCAAGCAGGGTGGGTGTCGGTCTTCTAGTTTCGTCTGGCAGTAGGTGAGGTCCCTGATGAGGAGCAGTTTTCGAAGATTTCGGATTTTTCCCAAATTGGAATTGACACCCTGAACACTTTCCCCATACATCATTTTAACCCATCTCGACTCCTTCTGGGAGAACAATGATGTCAGTCAGTGAGTGAGTGGGTTTGCAGCTATATATAATATAACTAGTATTTTCGCTTGCGGGCGCGAGCTGCACGCAGCTCGCGAGGGACGTAATCGCTGCTGTTGAAAAAAAAAAAAAAAAAAAAACTGTCACTTTCGGCATTTGCATCGCACCATCCTCTATAACATTTGTTCGAGCACCCCTTACTTGTCGCTTTTAGTTTTCGAGATATCGTCGGTCAAAGTTTGTATGGCGGCCATCTTGTTTTCCGCCATTTTGAAATTTTTTCACCGCGGATCGAATTCGACCAGGGTGCATGTCTACATTCCGCAAGCAGGAGAGATCTTGGTCTTGTCGTTTCGTCTGGCAGTAGGTGAGGTCCCTGATGAGGAGCAGTTTTCGAAGATTTCGGATTTTTCCCATACTCACTGAGACACCCTGAACACTTCCCCCGTACATCATTTATACCCATCTCTGCTCCATCCGCCAGAACAATTCTGTCAGTCAGTGGGTTTGCAGCTTTATATAGTATAATAATAACTAGTATTTTCGCTTGCGGGCGCGGGCTGCAAGCAGCCCGCGAGGATGTTGTTTCTTAGAGGCTGAACCAAAATTTCAGCCCAATCGGACGAACCGTTTCGGAGATACAAGCAAGAGGGGGTGAAAGTTGGGGGGGAGGGGGGGATTTTTTTATGAAATTTTACTCGCCATGCTATTCTGTATACAAATCCACTTGAAAAAATCCCATTTCACGAGTCATTTCGGAGAACCAATAGAAGGGGGGGTCAAAGGGGGGTCGAAAGGAGGGGATCCAAAAAAAGTTGTATTCCTTCGAGCACCCTCTATCCGAATCTGTAAAAAAAACATGCCCTCGTCGGGAAGAATCGGGACACCGAACGTGGGGGGGGCGAGGGGGGAGGAAAATGGGGGTTTTCGGATTTTTCCCCCACTCACTGGGACTCCCCGAACATTTCCCCCATACATCATCATCGTCCATCTCGACTCCTTCCGGGAGAACAATGATGTCAATGAGTGAGTCAGTGAGTCAGTGGTAATCGAGCTGTATATAGTATAACTAGTATTTTCGCTTGCGGGCGCGGGCTGCAAGCAGCCCGCGAGGCGGTAAACCCTTGGAACCAAAATTTCAGCCCAATCGGACTTACCGTTTCGGAGATACAAGCAAGAGGGGGTGAAAATTGGGGGGAAGGGGGGATTTTTTTTAACATTTTTTACTCGCCATCCCATTCTCTATACGAATCGACCAACCGCGATCTCGAATCGTGGGTAATTTCGGAGATACAAGCAAGAGGGGGTGAAAATTGGGGGGGAGGGGGGGGGAATTTTTATTTAACTTTACTCGCCAGCCTATTCTCTATACGAATCCACTTGAAAAAATCCCATATCACGAGTCATTTCGGAGAACCGATAGAAGGGGGGGTCAAAGGGGGGGTGAAAGGGGGGGAGTAAAAAAAGTTGTATTCCTTCGAGCACCCTCCATCCGAATCTATAAAAAAAACATGCCCTCGTCGGGAAGAATCGGGACACCGAACGTGGGGGGGGCGAGGGGGGAGGAAAATGGGGGTTTTCGGATTTTTCCCCCACTCACCGGGACTCCTCGAACATTTCCCCCATACATCATCATCGTCCATCTCGACTCCTTCCGGGAGAACAATGATGTCAATGAGTGAGTGAGTGAGTGAGTGAGTGGTAATCGAGCTTTATATACTATAACTAGTATTTTCGCTTGCGGGCGCGGGCTGCAAGCAGCCCGCGCAAAACTCTTGGAACCAAAATTTCAGCCCAATCGGACGAACCGTTTCGGAGATACAAGCAAGTGGGGGTGAAAATTGGGGGGGAGGGGGGGAATTTTTTATGAAATTTTACTCGCCATCCCACTCTCTATACGAATCGACCAACCGCGAACTCGAATCGTGGGTAATTTCGGAGATGCGTAAAAGAGGGGGTGAAAATTGGGGGGAGGGGGGGATTTTTTTATGAAATTTTACTCGCCATCCCATTCTCTATACGAATCCACTTTAAAAAATCCCATATCACGAGTCATTTCGGAGAACCGATAGAAGGGGGGGTCAAAGGGGGGTCCAAAGGGGGGGGAGTAAAAAAAGTTGTATTCCTTCGAGCACCCTCCATCCGAATCTGTAAAAAAAACATGCCCTCGTCGGGAAGAATCGGGACACCGAACGTGGGGGGGGCGAGGGGGGAGGAAAATGGGGGTTTTCGGATTTTTCCCCCACTCACCGGGACTCCCCGAACATTTCCCCCATACATCGTCATCATCCATCTCGACTCCTTCTGGGAGAACAATGATGTCAATGAGTCAGTGAGTGAGTCAGTCAGTGGTAATCGAGCTGTATATAGTAGAACTAGTATTTTCGCTTGCGGGCGCGGGCTGCAAGCAGCCCGCGAGGCGGTAAACCCTTGGAACCAAAATTTCAGCCCAATCGGACTTACCGTTTCGGAGATACAAGCAAGAGGGGGTGAAAATTGGGGGTGGGGGGGGGGAAAATTTTATTCAACTTTACTCGCCAGCCTATTCCCTATACGAATCCACTTGAAAAAATCCCATTTCTCGAGTCGTTTCGGAGAACCAATAGAAGGGGGGGTCAAAGGGGGGTCCAAAGGGGGGGGGGAGAAAAAAAAACGTATTCCTTCGAGCACCCTCTATCCGAATCTGTAAAAAAAACTTGCCCTCGTCGGGAAGAATCGGGACACCGAACGTGGGGGGGGCGAGGGGGGAGGAAAATGGGGGTTTTCGGATTTTTCCCATACTCACAGGAACTCATCGAACATACCCCCCATACATTATCATCGTCCATCTCGTCTCCTTCTGGGAGAACAATGATGTCAATGAGTGAGTGAGTCAGTCAGTGGTAATCGAGCTGTATATAGTATAACTAGTATTTTCGCTTGCGGGCGCGGGCTGCAAGCAGCCCGCGAGGCGGTAAACCCTTGGAACCAAAATTTCAGCCCAATCGGACGAACCGTTTCGGAGATACAAGCAAGAGGGGGTGAAAATTGGGGGGGAGGGGGGGATTTTTTTATGAAATTTTACTTGCCATCCCATTCTCTATACGAATCGACCAAACGCAATCTCGAATCGTGGGTAATTTCGGAGATGCGTAAAAGAGGGGGTGAAAATTGGGAGGGAGGGGGGGAATTTTTTATGAAATTTTACTCGCCATCCCATTCTCTATACGAATCGACGAACCGCGATCTCGAATCGTGGGTAATTTCGGAGATACAAGCAAGAGGGGGTGAAAATTGGAGGGAGGGGGGGGGATTTTTTTATGAAATTTTACTCGCCATCACATTCTCTATACGAATCCACTTAAAAAAATCCCATATCACGAGTCGTTTCGGAGAACCAATAGAAGGGGGGGTCAAAGGGGGGTCGAAAGGGGGGGGTTGAATAAAAATTTGTATTCCTTCAAGCACCCTCTATCCGAATCTACAAAAAAAACATGCCCTCGTCGGGAAGAATCGGGACACCGAACGTGGGGGGGGCGAGGGGGGAGGAAAATGGGGGTTTTCGGATTTTTCCCATACTCACAGGAACACGTCGAACACTTCCCCCATACATCATCATCACCCATCTCGACTCCTTCCAGGAGAACAATGATGTCAATGAGTGAGTCAGTCAGTCAGTGGTAATCGAGCTTTATATAGTATAATAACTAGTATTTTCGCTTGCGGGCGCGGGCTGCAAGCAGCCCGCGAGGATGTTGTTTCTTGGAGGCCAATCGGACGAACCGTTTCGGAGATACAAGCAAGAGGGGGTGAAAATTGGGGGGGAGGGGGCGAAATTTTTATGGTGTTTTACTCGTTATCCTATTCTCTATACGAATCGACCAACCGCGATCTCGAATCGTGGGCAATTTCGGAGATGCGTAAAAGAGGGGGTGAAAATTGGGAGGGAGGGGGGTCAAATTTTTATTTAACTTTACTCGCCATCCTATTCCCTATACGAATCCACTTGAAAAAATCCTATGTCTCGAGTCGTTTCGGAGAACCAATAGAGGGGGGGGTCAAAGGGGGGGCGAAAGGGGGGGTTGAATAAAAAGTTGTATTCATTCGAGCACCCTCTATCCGAATCTATAAAAAAAACATGCCCTCGTCGGGAATAATCGGGACACCGAACGTGGGGGGGGCGAGGGGGGAGGAAAATGGGGGTTTTCGGATTTTTCCCCCACTCACCGGGACTCCTCAAACATTTCCCCCATACATCATCATCGTCCATCTCGTCTCCTTCTGGGAGAACAATGATGTCAATGAGTGAGTGAGTGAGTGAGTGAGTGGTAATCGAGCTTTATATAGTATAATAACTAGTATTTTCGCTTGCGGGCGCGGGCTGCAAGCAGCCCGCGAGGATGTTGTTTCTTAGAGGAGACCCTCAAAACCCTTGGATCCAAAATTTCAGCCCAATCGAACGAACCGTTTCGGAGATACAAGCAAGTGGGGGTGAAAATTGGGGGGGGAGGGGGGGAATTTTTTATGAAATTTTACTCGCCATCCTATTATCTATACGAATCCACTTAAAAAAATCCCATGTCACGAGTCATTTCGGAGAAACAATAGAAGGGGGGGTCAAAGGGGGGTCCAAAGGGGGGGGGAGAAAAAAAAATGTATTCCCTCGAGCACCCTCTATCCGAATCTACAAAAAAAACATGCCCTCGTCGGGAAGAATCGGGACACCGAACGTGGGGGGGGCGAGGGGGGAGGAAAATGGGGGTTTTCGGATTTTTCCCCCACTCACTGGGACTCCCCGAACATTTCCCCCATACATCATCATCACCCATCTCCACTCCTTCTGGGAGAACAATGATGTCAATGAGTCAGTGAGTGAGTCAGTGGTAATCGAGCTTTATATAGTATAACTAGTATTTTCGCTTGCGGGCGCGGGCTGCAAGCAGCCCGCGAGTTGGAACCAAAATTTCAGCCCAATCGGACTTACCGTTTCGGAGATACAAGCAAGAGGGGGTGAAAATTGGGGGGGAGGGGGCAAAATTTTTATGGAGTTTTACTCGCCATCCCATTCTCTATACGAATCGACCAACCGCGATCTCGAATCGTGGGTAATTTCGGAGATGCGCAAAAGAGGGGGTGAAAATTGGGGGGGAAGGGGGGATTTTTTTATGAAATTTTACTCGCCATCCCATTCTCTATACGAATCCACTTGAAAAAATCACATATCACGAGTCATTTCGGAGAACCATTAGGAGGGGGGGTCAAAGGGGGGTCGAAAGGGGGGGATCCAAAAAAATTTGTATTTCTTCGAGCACCCTCTATCCGAATCTATAAAAAAAACATGCCCTCGTCGGGAAGAATCGGGACACCGAACGTGGGGGGGGCGAGGGGGGAGGAAAATGGGGGTTTTCGGATTTTTCCCCCACTCACCGGGACTCCCCGAACACTTCCCCCATACATCATCATCGTCCATCTCGACTCCTTCTGGGAGAACAATGATGTCAATGAGTCAGTCAGTGAGTGAGTCAGTGGTAATCGAGCTGTATATAGTATAACTAGTATTTTCGCTTGCGGGCGCGAGCTGCACGCAGCTCGCGAGGGACGTAATCGCTGCTGTTGAAAAAAAAAAAAAAAAAAACAACTGTCACCTTTGGCATTTGCATCGCGCCATCCTCTATGACATTTGTTCGAGCACTACATACCTATCGATTATAGTTATCGAGATATCGTCGGTCAAAGTTTGTATGGCGGCCATCTTGTTTTCCGCCATTTTGAATTTTTTTCACCGCACATCGAATTCGACCAGGGTGCATGTCCACATTCCGCAAGCAGGGTGGGTGTCGGTCTTTTAGTTTCGTCTGGCAGTAGGTGAGGTCCCTGATGAGGAGCAGTTTTCGAAGATTTCGGATTTTTCCCAAATTGGAATTGACTCCCTGAACACTTCCCCCATACATCATTTTGACCCATCTCCACTCCTTCTGGGAGAACAATGATGTCAGTCAGTGAGTGAGTGAGTGAGTGGGTTTGCAGCTATATATAGTATATCGAGCTGTATATAGTATAACTAGTATTTTCGCTTGCGGGCGCGGGCTGCAAGCAGCCCGCGAGTTGGAACCAAAATTTCAGCCCAATCGGACCTACCGTTTCAGAGATACAAGCAAGAGGGGGTGAAAATTGGGGGGAGGGGAGGATTTTTTTTAACATTATGAAATTTTACTCGCCATCCCACTCTCTATACGAATCGACCAACCGCGAACTCGAATCGTGGGTAATTTCGGAGATGCGTAAAAGAGGGGGTGAAAATTGGGGGGGAGGGGGGGATTTTTTTATGAAATTTTACTCGCCATCCCATTCTCTATACGAATCCACTTGAAAAAATCCCATTTCACGAGTCGTTTCGGAGAACCGATAGAAGGGGGGGGTCAAAGGGGGGGCAAAAGGGGAGGTTGAATAAAAAGTTGTATTCCTTCGAGCACCCTCTATCCGAATCTACAAAAAAAACATGCCCTCGTCGGGAAGAATCCGGGGACCGAACGTGGGGGGAGGAAAATGGGGGTTTTCGGATTTTTCCCCCACTCACCGGGAGTCCCCGAACATTTCCCCCATACATCATCATCATCCATCTCGACTCCTTCCGGGAGAACAATGATGTCAATGAGTGAGTCAGTGAGTGAGTGGTAATCGAGCTTTATATAGTATAACTAGTCTTTCGCTTGCGGGCGCGAGCTGCACGCAGCTCGCGAGGGACGTAATCGCTGCTGGTGAAAAAAAAAAAAAAAAAAAACAAACTAACAAACACTTTCGGCATTTGCATCGCGCCATCCTCTATGACATTTGTTCGAGCACTCCATACCTATCGCTTATAGTTTTCGAGATATCGTCGGTCAAAGTTTGTATGGCGGCCATCTTGTTTTCCGCCATTTTGAATTTTTTTCACCGCACATCGGATTCGACCAGGGTGCATGTCCACATTCCGCAAGCAGGGTGGGTGTCGGTCTTTTAGTTTCGTCTGGCAGTAGGTGAGGTCCCTGATGAGGAGCAGTTTTCGAAGATTTCGGATTTTTCCCAAATTGGAATTGACTCCCTGAACACTTCCCCCATACATCATTTTGACCCATCTCTACTCCTTCTGGGAGAACAATGATGTCAGTCAGTGAGTGGGTTTGCAGCTATATATATAGTACTAGTATTTTCGCTTGCGGGCGCGGGCTGCAAGCAGCCCGCGCAAAACCCTTGGAACCATAATTTCAGCCCAATCGGACGAACCGTTTCGGAGATACAAGCAAGAGGGGGTGAAAATTGGGGGGGAGGGGGGGGGGGTTTATGGAATTTTACTCGCCATCCCATTCTCTATACGAATCGACCAAAAGCGATCTCGAATCGTGGGTAATTTCGGAGATGCGTAAAAGAGGGGGTGAAAATTGGGAGGGAGGGGGGTCAAATTTTTATTTAACTTTACTCGCCATCCTATTATCTATACGAATCCACTTGAAAAAATCCCATTTCACGAGTCATTTCGGAGAACCAGTTGAAGGGGGGATCAAAGGGGGGTCCAAAGGGGGGGGGAGTAAAAAAAATGTATTCCATCGAGCACCCTCCATCCGAATCTACAAAAAAAACATGCCCTCGTCGGGAAGAATCGGGACACCGAACGTGGGGGGGGCGAGGGGGGAGGAAAATGGGGGTTTTCGGATTTTTCCCCCACTCACCGGGACTTCCCGAACATTTCCCCCATACATCATCATCGTCCATCTCGACTCCTTCTAGGAGAACAATGATGTCAATGAGTCAGTGAGTGAGTGAGTGAGTGGTAATCGAGCTTTATATAGTATAACTAGTATTTTCGCTTGCGGGCGCGGGCTGCAAGCAGCCCGCGAGGAGGTTGTTTCTTTGAGGTGACCCTCAAAACCCTTGGAACCGGAGATACAAGCAAGAGGAGGTGAAAATTGGGGGGGAGGGGGCAAAATTTTTATGGAGTTTTACTCGCCATCCCATTCTCTATACGAATCGACCAACCGCGATCTCGAATCGTGGGTAATTTCGGAGATGCGTAAAAGAGGGGGTGAAAATTGGGAGGGAGGGGGGTCAAAATTTTATTTAACTTTACTCGCCATCCTATTCTCTATACGAATCCACTTTAAAAAATCCCATATCACGAGTCATTTCGGAGAACCATTAGAAGGGGGGGTCAAAGGGGGGTCCAAAGGGGGGGGGAGTAAAAAAAATGTATTCCATCGAGCACCCTCTATCCGAATCTATAAAAAAAACATGCCCTCGTCGGGAAGAATCGGGACACCGAACGTGGGGGGGGCGAGGGGGGAGGAAAATGGGGGTTTTCGGATTTTTCCCCCACTCACTGGGACTCCCCGAACATTTCCCCCATACATCATCATCGTCCATCTCGACTCCTTCTAGGAGAACAATGATGTCAATGAGTCAGTCAGTGAGTGAGTGGTAATCGAGCTTTATATAGTATAACTAGTATTTTCGCTTGCGGGCGCGAGCTGCACGCAGCTCGCGAGGGACGTAATCGTTGCTGTTGAAAAAAAAAAAAAAAAAAAAAAAACAACTGTCACCTTTGGCATTTGCATCGCGCCATCCTCTGTAACATTTGTTCGAGCACCCATTACTTATCGCTTTTAGTTTTCGAGATATCGTCGGTCAAAGTTTGTATGGCGGCCATCTTGTTTTCCGCCATTTTGAATTTTTTTCACCGCACATCGGATTCGACCAGGGTGCACGTCCACATTCCGCAAGCAGGGTGGGTGTCGGTCTTCTAGTTTCGTCTGGCAGTAGGTGAGGTCCCTGATGAGGAGCAGTTTTCGAAGATTTCGGATTTTTCCCAAATTGGAATTGACTCCCTGAACACTTCCCCCATACATCATTTTGACCCATCTCGTCTCCTTCTGGGAGAACAATTCTGTCAGTGAGTGAGTCAGTGAGTGGGTTTGCAGCTATATATAATATAACTAGTATTTTCGCTTGCGGGCGCGGGCTGCAAGCAGCCCGCGATTTCAGCCCAATCGGACAAACCGTTTCGGAGATACAAGCAAGAGGGGGTGAAAAGTGGAGGGGAGGGGGGGATTTTTTTATGAAATTTTACTCGCCATCCCATTCTCTATACGAATCGACCAACCGCGATCTCGAATCGTGGGTAATTTCGGAGATACAAGCAAGAGGGGGTGAAAATTGGGGGGGAGGGGGGTCAAATTTTTATTTAACTTTACTCGCCAGCCTATTCTCTATACGAATCCACTTGAAAAAATCCCATTTCACGAGTCATTTCGGAGAACCATTAGAAGGGGGGGTCAAAGGGGGGTCCAAAGGGGGGGGGAGAAAAAAAATGTATTCCTTCGAGCACCCTCTATCCGAATCTACAAAAAAAACATGCCCTCGTCGGGAAGAATCGGGACACCGAACGTGGGGGGGGCGAGGGGGGAAGAAAATGGGGGTTTTCGGATTTTTCCCCCACTCACCGGGACTCCCCGAACATTTCCCCCATACATCATCATCGTCCATCTCGTCTCCTTCTGGGAGAACAATGATGTCAATGAGTCAGTCAGTGAGTGAGTGGTAATCGAGCTTTATATAGTATAATAACTAGTCGTTTCGCTTGCGGGCGCGAGCTGCACGCAGCTCGCGAGGGACGTAATCGCTGCTGTTGAAAAAAAAAAAAAAAAAAAAAAAACTGTCACTTTCGGCATTTGCATCGCGCCATCCTCTACGACATTTGTTCGAGCACTCTATACCTATCGCTTATAGTTTTCGAGATATCGTCGGTCAAAGTTTGTATGGCGGCCATCTTGTTTTCCGCCATTTTGAATTTTTTTCACCGCACATCGGATTCGACCAGGGTGCATGTCCACATTCCGCAAGCAGGAGAGATCTTGGTCTTGTAGTTTCGTCTGGCAGTAGGTGAGGTCCCTGATGAGGAGCAGTTTTCGAAGATTTCGGATTTTTCCCATACTCACTGTGACATCCTGAACATTTCCCCCATACATCATTTATACCCATCTCTGCTCCATCAGCCAGAACAATTCTGTCAGTGAGTGGGTTTGCAGTGGTAATCGAGCTGTATATAGTAGAACTAGTATTTTCGCTTGCGGGCGCGGGCTGCAAGCAGCCCGCGAGGCTCAAACCCTCTGAACCAAAATTTCGGCCCAATCGGACTAACCGTTTCGGAGATACAAGCAAGAGGGGGTGAAAATTGGTAGGGAGGGGGGTCAAATTTTTATTCAACTTTACTCGCCATCCTATTCTCTATACGAATCCGCTTGAAAAAATCCCATATCACGAGTCATTTCGGAGATCCAATAGAAGGGGGGGGTCAAAGGGGGGTCGAAAGGGGGGGGGAGTAAAAAAAATGTATTCCATCGAGCACCCTCTATCCGAATCTACAAAAAAAACATGCCCTCGTCGGGAAGAATCGGGACACCGAACGTGGGGGGGGCGAGGGGGGAGGAAAATGGGGGTTTTCGGATTTTTCCCCCACTCACCGGGACTCCCCGAACATTTCCCCCGTACATCATCATCGTCCATCTCGACTCCTTCCGGGAGAACAATGATGTCAATGAGTCAGTCAGTGAGTGAGTCAGTGGTAATCGAGCTGTATATAGTATAACTAGTATTTTGCTTGCGGGCGCGGGCTGCAAGCAGCCCGCGAGGGTAGAAAACCCTCAAAACCCTTGGAACCAAAATTTTAGCCCAATCGGACGAACCGTTTCGGAGATACAAGCAAGAGGGGGTGAAAATTGGGGGGAGGGGGGGAATTTTTTATGAAATTTTACTCGTCATCCTATTCTCTATACGAATCAACTTAAAAAAATCCCATATCACGAGTCATTTCGGAGAACCAATAGAAGGGGGGGTCAAAGGGGGGGCAAAAGGGGGGGGTCTAAATAAATTTGTATTCATTCGAGCACCCTCCATCCGAATCTGTAAAAAAAACATGCCCTCGTCGGGAAGAATCCGGGGACCGAACGTGGGGGGGGCGAGGGGGGAGGAAAATGGGGGTTTTCGGATTTTTCCCCCACTCACCGGGACTCCCCGAACATTTCCCCCATACATCATCATCGTCCATCTCGACTCCTTCCGGGAGAACAATGATGTCAATGAGTCAGTGAGTGAGTGAGTGGTAATCGAGCTTTATATAGTATAACTAGTATTTTCGCTTGCGGGCGCGAGCTGCACGCAGCTCGCGAGGGACGTAATCGCTGCTGTTGAAAAAAAAAAAAAAAAAAAAAAAACTGTCACCTTTGGCATTTGCATCGCGCCATCCTCTATGACATTTGTTCGAGCACTCTATACCTATCGCTTATAGTTTACGAGATATCGTCGGTCAAAGTTTGTATGGCGGCCATCTTGTTTTCCGCCATTTTGAATTTTTTTCACCGCACATTGGATTCGACCAGGGTGCATGTCCACATTCCGCAAGCAGGAGAGATCTTGGTCTTGTCGTTTCGTCTGGCAGAAGGTGAGGTCCCTGATGAGGAGCAGTTTTCGAAGATTTCGGATTTTTCCCAAATTGGAATTGACTCCCTGAACACTTCCCCCATACATCATTTTGACCCATCTCTACTCCTTCTGGGAGAACAATGATGTCAGTGAGTGAGTCAGTGGGTTTGCAGCTATATATAGTATAACTAGTATTTTCGCTTGCGGGCGCGGGCTGCAAGCAGCCCGCGAGGATGTTGTTTCTTGGAGGCCAATCGGACGAACCGTTTCGGAGATACAAGCAAGAGGGGGTGAAAATTGGGGGGAAGGGGGGGTTTTTTTATGAAATTTTACTCGCCATCCCATTCTCTATACGAATCGACCAAAAGCGATCTCGAATCGTGGGTAATTTCGGAGATACAAATAAGTGGGGGTGAAAATTGGGGGGGAGGGGGCAAAATTTTTATGGAATTTTACTCGCCATCCTATTCTCTATACGAATCCACTTGAAAAAATCCCATATCACGAGTCGTTTCGGAGATCCAATAGAAGGGGGGGTCAAAGGGGGGTCGAAAGGGGGGGGAGTAAAAAAAGTTGTATTCCTTCGAGCACCCTCTATCCGAATCTACAAAAAAAACATGCCCTCGTCGGGAAGAATCGGGACACCGAACGTGGGGGGGGGCGAGGGGGGAGGAAAATGGGGGTTTTCGGATTTTTCCCCCACTCACCGGGACTCCCCGAACATTCCCCCCATACATCATCATCGTCCATCTCGACTCCTTCTAGGAGAACAATGATGTCAATGAGTGAGTGAGTGAGTGAGTGAGTGGTAATCGAGCTTTATATAGTATAACTAGTCTTTCGCTTGCGGGCGCGAGCTGCACGCAGCTCGCGAGGGACGTAATCGCTGCTGTTGAAAAAAAAAAAAAAAAAAAAAAAAACTGTCACCTTCGGCATTTGCATCGCGCCATCCTCTACGACATTTGTTCGAGCACACCTTACCTATCTATTATAGTTTTCGAGATATCGTCGATCAAAGTTTGTATGGCGGCCATCTTGTTTTCCGCCATTTTGAAATTTTTTCACCGCACATCGAATTCGACCAGGGTGCACGTCCACATTCCGCAAGCAGGAGAGATCTTGGTCTTGTCGTTTCGTCTGGCAGTAGGTGAGGTCCCTGATGAGGAGCAGTTTTCGAAGATTTCGGATTTTTCCCCTACTCGAATTGACACCCTGAACACTTCCGCCATACATCATTTTGACCCATCTCTACTCCTTCTGGGAGAACAATGATGTCAGTGAGTGAGTCAGTGAGTGGGTTTGCAGCTATATACAACGTGTAACATAATGTCCCTATAAGCCCGAAAGGGGTGTATTCAGACCGAGCACTTGAATACATTGACGTGTGCAAAAGTTCAATACATCATATTTGAAATTCCAATACAATTAAAAACAAATTATTTCATGAGAAATTTGTGACAACCCTATGTGTTTGTTTACCATTTGCGTAGGTAACAAACACACGCCCACCCTCCTATCGCGTCGGACCCACACATACGCAGACAATTGAACGCGCGGCAAGTTTCAAAAAGTACCTAGGTGTAATCACCAAAGTTTTCGTAAGAATTTGCAATTTTTTTAATTCTACGTAGAAATTAAAGTCGAAGATTAAAATCACGATATCTTTCACACATAAAAAAACAACTACCTACCTACATCTACCTAGGTAGTTACCTAAGGACCTAGGTACAGGAAAAGTTAATTTATACCTTTTCTCCCTTCTTCTTGGTTGGCTCGGAACACGGCTAATTGACATGGTAGGTATGTAGGTACCTAGGTTGGTATTACTGGTACACATTCACATTCACAATCACAAAATTATTTTTGTCATTTTTTATTAGTAAGCTAGGTACTAATGGGGTACCTACTAGGTAGGGTGATAGGTTAGGTACCTATCATCATACCTACCTATCACTGAATTTTATCACTGTTGACACACACAGTAGGCACTCGGTATCCATCAAAGGGAAGTAGGTACAACACACCACCGAATTCCCGGTCTTCCCTCACTGGTGCGCCGGTGGAAAGATCCCGTCGAGAGAAGACGGTTCACCAATCCCAGAAAATAGCCCGTAAGATGGCAATGGCCGCCCTGGATAACGCTCTCTGTAGAGCTGACGCGCCGCTACTAAGTAGCTACTAACACACACACACAACACCATATCATAATACTCACCGTTTGAGTACAAAGCCGACATCGTATCGTTAATTAGTTACGCAAACCGAGAGATTGCTTGTTGCAGTTGTTGCAAGGAACGAATGCTAATTGCGACTGATAAAAACCGATCTGTTTTGCGACCAAAAGTAGGTACCTATTGCCGAAAGCCGAATTTTTAGGGTTCCTTGTCTGGGGTAACCCACTAAATACCGATTGGGAAAAAAAAGGAAAAAAACTTCACCATACATCTACTACTACTACTACTAGGTATAAAATATAAAAAAAAAATATACTGTCGTCGTGTCCGTGTCGCTAGCTCTTTTGAACCAGTGTGGTGGAAGGATTAGAGTGCACCTTGAAGGTTCCTTTCGTACACTTTGACACACGTCTATGACATGCCTGGTTTCCTCACGAGGTTTTCCTTCACCTCTTGAGAGCATTGATATTGCACACATAAATTTCGAATCGAAAAATCCATAGATTCGAACTCACGACTTAAGGATGGGAAGGCGGGGTTCATACCAATATGCTACCATGTGCTCCATCCCCATTTGCTACTAGGTACCTACCTACTTACATAATAACCTACCAACAATTACGTAGTTCAATCAAGAAAAGTAAAAAACAAATAAACCTACGGAACCAATTTGATTTTATTAAACAAACGCTTGCGGTGCGGTGTCGGTTGACGGTTGCGGATTTTGAATTTAGCAAAGGCACCGACAGCCAATTAGGGCAAGGTGCCATCCCACTTATTGTTGTTGTTGTTTCAATGCAACCAATGACAAATAGGCTGTTCACGATGAAAATGAAGATTAGTAAGACAGATAAGTCACAACCTTTGACTTTAGTGCCCAAGTAGGTAGGTACAAAATTGCATTGAAAAATGCTCCAATGAATATTGGAATAATACATCGTTGGAAAAACTAAAGTGGAATAGGGTCACGGCTTTATCCTCAGGCACGGTAGACCTCTTCTCATACTTCTTGTTACCTACCTACTCAAGATGCTTTTAAGGCCCGAGTAGGTAGGTACAAAATTGAGTAGGTATCACGGCTTTATCCTCAGGCACGGTAGACATCCTCTCATACTCCTTGGCACCCACTGAGGATACTTTTAAGGCCCGAGTAGGTAGGTACAAAATTGAGTAGGTAAGGTACCTATCTCCTATACTAGGTACTTAACAAAGAGATCTGAAAGGATGTTTACGGTGCCTAGGGATTTTAGTCGTGATGTGACCTTACATTTTAATTACCAATAAATACCAAGGTCACCTCGTTATTAGGTAAGTAGGTAGGCATTTTACTAATGGTGTCTGTTCTGTTACCTGTTTCATCTAGAGTTCACACTTAAAGGTCAAAAAACAGCTGTAAATAGGGATGCCTCATGTTGTGTCAAGTTACGTATTGGAGCAAAGTTTAAGAGACATTTCATGAATGAAAACCTTTGAAATTTTAAAAGTCGTTGAACAAACGTTGTTCGCAATGACGTATAGAACACCCCCGTTTCGGGCTTATAGGGACATTATGTTACACGTTGTATATAGAAAAATAATAACTAGTATTTTCGCTTGCGGGCGCGAGCTGCACGCAGCTCGCGAGGGACGTAATCGTTGCTGTTGAAAAAAAAAAAAAAAAAAAAAAAAACAACTGTCACCTTTGGCATTTGCATCGCGCCATCCTCTATGACATTTGTTCGAGCACACCTTACCTATCTATTATAGTTATCGAGATATCGTCGGTCAAAGTTTGTATGGCGGCCATCTTGTTTTCCGCCATTTTGAATTTTTTTCACCGCACATCGGATTCGACCAGGGTGCATGTCCACATTCCGCAAGCAGGGTGGGTGTCGGTCTTCTAGTTTCGTCTGGCAGTAGGTGAGGTCCCTGATGAGGAGCAGTTTTCGAAGATTTCGGATTTTTTCCAAATTGGAATTGACTCCCTGAACACTTCCCCCGTACATCATTTTGACCCATCTCTACTCCTTCTGGGAGAACAATGATGTCAGTGAGTGAGTGAGTCAGTGGGTTTGCAGCTATATATAGTATAACTAGTCTTTCGCTTGCGGGCGCGAGCTGCACGCAGCTCGCGAGGGACGTAATCGCTGCTGTTGAAAAAAAAAAAAAAAAAAAAAACTGTCACCTTTGGCATTTGCATCGCGCCGTCCTCTATGACATTTGTTCGAGCACTCCATGCCTATCGATTATAGTTATCGAGATATCGTCGGTCAAAGTTTGTATGGCGGCCATCTTGTTTTCCGCCATTTTGAATTTTTTTCACCGCACATCGAATTCGACCAGGGTGCATGTCCACATTCCGCAAGCAGGGTGGGTGTCGGTCTTTTAGTTTCGTCTGGCAGTAGGTGAGGTCCCTGATGAGGAGCAGTTTTCGAAGATTTCGGATTTTTCCCATACTCGAATTGACACCCTGAACACTTCCCCCGTACATCATTTTGACCCATCTCGACTCCTTCTGGGAGAACAATGATGTCAGTGAGTGAGTCAGTGAGTGGGTTTGCAGCTATATATAGTATAACTAGTATTTTCGCTTGCGGGCGCGAGCTGCACGCAGCTCGCGAGGGACGTAATCGCTGCTGTTGAAAAAAAAAAAAAAAAAAACTGTCACCTTCGGCATTTGCATCGCACCATCCTCTACGACATTTGTTCGAGCACTCCATACCTTTCGCTTATAGTTTTCGAGATATCGTCGGTCAAAGTTTGTATGGCGGCCATCTTGTTTTCCGCCATTTTGAATTTTTTTCACCGCACATCGAATTCGACCAGGGTGCATGTCCACATTCCGCGAGCAGGAGAGATCTTGGTCTTGTCGTTTCGTCTGGCAGTAGGTGAGGTCCCTGATGAGGAGCAGTTTTCGAAGATTTCGGATTTTTCCCAAATTGGAATTGACTCCCTGAACACTTCCCCCGTACATCATTTTGACCCATCTCCACTCCTTCTGGGAGAACAATGATGTCAGTCAGTGAGTGAGTGAGTGAGTGGGTTTGCAGCTATATATAGTATAACTAGTATTTTCGCTTGCGGGCGCGAGCTGCACGCAGCTCGCGAGGGACGTAATCGCTGCTGTTGAAAAAAAAAAAAAAAAAAAAAAACTGTCACTTTCGGCATTTGCATCGCGCCATCCTCTATGACATTTGTTCGAGCACCCCCTACTTGTCGCTTTTAGTTTTCGAGATATCGTCGGTCAAAGTTTGTATGGCGGCCATCTTGTTTTCCGCCATTTTGAATTTTTTTCACCGCACATCGAATTCGACCAGGGTGCATGTCCACATTCCGCAAGCAGGGTGGGTGTCGGTCTTTTAGTTTCGCCTGGCAGTAGGTGAGGTCCCTGATGAGGAGCAGTTTTCGAAGATTTCGGATTTTTCCCAAATTGGAATTGACTCCCTGAACACTTCCCCCATACATCATTTTGACCCATCTCGACTCCTTCTGGGAGAACAATGATGTCAGTGAGTGAGTCAGTGAGTGGGTTTGCAGCTATATATAGTATAATAACTAGTATTTTCGCTTGCGGGCGCGAGCTGCACGCAGCTCGCGAGGGACGTAATCGCTGCTGTTGGAAAAAAAAAAAAAAAAAAAAACTGTCACTTTTGGCATTTGCATCGCGCCATCCTCTACGACATTTGTTCGAGCACTCCATACCTTTCGCTTATAGTTTTCGAGATATCGTCGGTCAAAGTTTGTATGGCGGCCATCTTGTTTTCCGCCATTTTGAATTTTTTTCACCGCACATCGAATTCGACCAGGGTGCATGTCCACATTCCGCAAGCAGGAGAGATCTTGGTCTTGTCGTTTCGTCTGGCAGTAGGTGAGGTCCCTGATGAGGAGCAGTTTTCGAAGATTTCGGATTTTTCCCCTACTCGAATTGACACCCTGAACACTTCCCCCATACATCATTTTGACCCATCTCTACTCCTTCTGGGAGAACAATGATGTCAGTGAGTGAGTCAGTGAGTGGGTTTGCAGCTATATATAATATAACTAGTATTTTCGCTTGCGGGCGCGGGCTGCAAGCAGCCCGCGAGGCTCAAACCCTCTGAACCAAAATTTCGGCCCAAGCGGACTAACCGTTTCGGAGATACAAGCAAGAGGGGGTGAAAATTGGGTGGGAGGGGGGGTTTTTTTATGGAATTTTACTCGCCATCCCATTCTCTACACGAATCCACCTGAAAAAATCCCATTTCACGAGTCATTTCGGAGAACCGAAAGAAGGGGGGGTCAAAGGGGGGTCCAAAGGGGGGGGAGTAAAAAAAATGTATTCTATCGAGCACCCTCTATCCGAATCTATAGAAAAAACATGCCCTCGTCGGGAAGAATCGGGACACCGAACGTGGGGGGGGCGAGGGGGGAGGAAAATGGGGGTTTTCGGATTTTTCCCCCACTCACTGGGACTCCCCGAACATTTCCCCCATACATCATAATCACCGGTTTCGACTCTTTCTAGGAGAACAATGATGTCAATGAGTGAGTCAGTGAGTGAGTGGTAATCGAGCTTTATATAGTAGAATGCGGGCGCAGGCTGCAAGCAGCCCGCGAGGAAAAACCCTTGGAACCAAAATTTCAGCCCAATCGGACAAACCGTTTCGGAGATACAAGCAAGAGGGGGTGAAAATTGGGGGGAGGGGGCAAAATTTTTATGGCGTTTTACTCGCCATCCCATTCTCTATACGAATCGACCAACCGCGAACTCGAATCGTGGGTAATTTCGGAGATACATGCAAGTGGGGGTGAAAATTGGGGGGGAGGGGGGGAATTTTTTATGAAATTTTACTCGCCATCCCATTCTCTATACGAATCGATGAACCGCGATCTCGAATCGTGGGTAATTTCGGAGATACAAGCAAGAGGGGGTGAAAATTGGGGGGGAGGGGGGGAAATTTTTATTAAACTTTACTCGCAATCCTATTCCCTATACGAATCCACTTGAAAAAATCCCATTTCACGACTCATTTCGGAGAACCAATAGAAGGGGGGGTCAAAAGGGGGTCGAAAGGGGGGGGGGAGTAAAAAAAATGTATTCCATCGAGCACCCTCTATCCGAATCTACAAAAAAAACATGCCCTCGTCGGGAAGAATCGGGACACCGAACGTGGGGGGGGCGAGGGGGGAGGAAAATGGGGGTTTTCGGATTTTTCCCCCACTCACCGGGACTCCCCGAACATTTCCCCCATACATCATCATCATCCATCTCGACTCCTTCCGGGAGAACAATGATGTCAATGAGTCAGTCAGTGAGTGAGTCAGTGGTAATCGAGCTTTATATAGTATAATTAATAGGGGAACGAGTGCCCACCGCGTTCTGAAAATTATTTCAGGACGTCTAGTCGAAACTTTATTGACCGTTTGCAATGGTCTTTAGATAGCCAGACTGTTTATTTTGTATTTTGTAAATTGTATTTGTATTAATTGTAAGTTTCTTTCTGTCAATAAATGTACTACTTCGGTCGTTGATCTGAGCTCTGTTTTCGATCTGTTGGCGAACTTGGATAGAAAATTGAGCTCATTTTCATTTCTTTTTATAAAGTATACCGAGTAGCTAAAAGTTTTTAATGTCAGTATTGTGCTACTTGTTCTCAAAATAAATATTATAGTTATTTAGGATCATAATATTAAGATTTTACAAGAAAGATTAATCCAGGGTGATTGATAGCCCATTGTACAACAAATTTTATGTGGTTAATACTATGTTTAGATAAACCCCTGACATTTTCGGTGCGAGCAAATCGTTCCCGCGAGTTTTCTTTAAGTGCACCAAGAAAAATATTCTCTAAAGTTGGCGCATTGAACAAGCAAAGGCGTGCTGCACTCAGGTGAATAAAGTCCTCTAAGAGCACATTCGACTACCTGATGTTGTTGACACACAGAATAAGAATAACAAACTGAAGACGTTCCACGAACACTCCAATGAAATGAAAGAGTTCTTGGAAAGGCTGAATGCGAGCGTGGATAGGAGACTTCCTATACTTCCTCACAGTCAGTCTACTTAAGTACGGAAAGATTTCCTGCATTTCATACATTAGAAAGCTAAGGTTTGACTCTTGTCAACACATCGTCTAATACTTGGTATGAAGCATCACGGGAATGAGTTTTTAAGTTCGTGTCACAGTCCCATAGCCATATCATCGCGGCTCAATCGCGTGCCTTTTAACGTTGAGTGGCTGATTTTTTCACGCATTTTCGAACCTCTTTAGTGTTTTAACTAAAGGCTCATTTTCAGAACTAGAAGTAAAATTCCAGTTCTTAAAATAAGCCTTTAGTTTGAGTATCTTTATGTACAGGGTGTCCCAAAAAATTGTGTCAAGCGGAAGTCCAGAGATAGATCACCTTTAGGGTAGCAGAATCATCAAAAAAGTATAGTCCTCAAAATTTTGAAAAGTTTGTTATTTTTTTAACTACACTTTTAATGCCACGATGGTATCAGATCGTCCCACAATTAGTCAAGACAATTACCTATTGACCAATAATTATAGGTATTGTAAACCAAAGTTAGACAAAAAATACGAAAAAATAACATAAATTGAAAACTACGAAAAATCGCGGAACATGGGGGTTATTCGGCTACCCCAGGAGGTACTCTATCTCTGGACTTCCTCTTGACATTATTTTTAGGAACACGCTGTATATGAAAATCAACTTAGTTCAGTAAACCACAAAGTATAGTATACTCTGTGGTTTACTGAATTTTCTTAGAGGAAAATACGCGTATTTTTTAACAGAAAAACAAAACACATGTTTTCCCCCGATAACCTTGATAATTTTATCGTACAACGAACACAAGATGCCATTTCTTTGTAATGGAAAGCTATTGCCGTTGCTGTCATATTATACGAAGCTCGAAATTATCCGAGCAACAGAGCCATACACAATCAGCACTTCCTTACTGGCAGATAAACTTCAGGAGACGATAGTAATATCGGAACATGCTTTGAATGAAACTGAACGGAATAAAGCATCTATCAGTACAAAAGTTACTTTTTGGTATAAATTCTGAGCAAAATAGACTCGAAGTACATATATGTTATAGCCATGAATATTCCACAAGCCTCCTAGGAACATTTCTCATTGTGTCACACAGAGGCACCTAATCAGCTATGCGGTTCACAGTAGGTACATAATGTTCTATGCCACTGATAGGGTATGGTTTCAGTTCATTCCCGTGTCACCTGACGCACAAAACCAGTTGATTAGTCCGCGTTGATGGATGATGAATGGCAGTCGTTGCACGTACTTACCTAGGTACTGAAATTGAATACAGTTTGTGAAGTGCAGTGTGTGGGTAAACCTACCTACACACTTCCATTTCAACAAAAAATGCAGCATTAGTGTTTTCATTACGGTAGGTACCCATAATTTGAAAATGTTCAATGGTACCTACGTACAGAATTACCATAAATATTGCTCCTCTGCAAAATTCGTGCTTTGAATGATACCCAATTTGTCCGAATATGCAACTAAAATAATAACTGAACCAACCCTTTAAAAAAAATAAGTATCTACGTAACTATTATTACATATCATTATCGCGTTAGTTCGTATTTCAGAAACTAGACGAAAATTGCCGAGGCGCACAATATTTGTGGTACTATTGTAGGTTTATGAAGCGAAAGGTTGGGTATTAGGTATATCGATAAATTGTGTCTAATACCCACTTCTAAAATTCTACTAACGGACGTAATAGCAAACTTTATTATCTGTTAAAAACTGTCATACATTTTTTACAGAAACAACTTTGCTATGGCAATAAACGAGCCGTCTTCAGTTAGTAGAATATTTGAAGTGAGCATAAAAAGCTCAAATGAGCGACCGGCTTAAATATGATATATGTACCAAAATAAAATTAGGTACGATGGGACGAGAAATATTCAGAAAATCGTTAATCATTCACGTGGGAAGATACTTGGTAAGGTTTAGTTCATCTAAATTGAAACTAATGACATTTATATTGTTTGTGCGGAAAGCTTCCAAACATTGAAGATCATAGGATGATTAAATAGGATAAAGTTACCTAATGGCACTAACGATGGAGGGAATGTCGTGATATTTTGCCTTCTAATAAAACTTTGATATAGGTTATCGATTTCCTGCACGGTCAATATGAAAAATGGCACTTATAAGCTGGCCATCCACTTACGTAAATTGCAAATACCATAGTAGATTTAAATGGCGAAAAGGAATTATGGTACCTAAGTTAGTAAGTAAGTAACTTATAATCAAATCTAAAACTCGAGTATTATATGATAACTTTAATTTACAGCCGGGTACCTAATTATTATATTTATCTTGGGAGTCTTGGATCAGAAGTGGCTGCAAGTTTTCTTATGATTACTCGTGGCTCTGCCCACCCCGTTAGGGATACGGGCATGATAATTATGTATGTACGTATGTATTTATTATTAATTAATTTTTAAAACATTGATTGGCGTGTTATGCTAAAGTGTCGAAAAAGAATTTAGGTTTTATCATGGTTCTAGTTTACCGCACTGCTTTTCAGTAAAGATTGTACGACAGGACAAGTCAGAAGAAAATAACGTTCATAACGGCCAGTCATCGTAATGTTTACTGTGACTGTCTAAAATATTTGTTTATCTATTACACTATCTATAAAAAAACCGGTCAAGTGCTAGTTGAATTCGCACACGAAGGGTTCCGTACCACCTTAGGTGCATATATTCATAAATGTTTCTTGTCCCCTTTTATTTTATTTTATTTTTATTATTTGTTGTTATAGCGGCTCTACTTCAAGTCTCTACCTATTACGGTTTATGAGATACAGCCCGCTGACAGACGGACGGACGGACGTATAGCGGAGGCTTACTAAAGGGTCCCGTTGGCACTCTTCGGGAACGGAACCCTAAAGACCAAAGCTTTGGTTATTATGAACATATTTTTATTTATATGGTCTCCTATTTATAAACGCCACTTGAAATGTTTCGTTCAAATAATAAAATTAATTCCATAGGTACCTTTAATTAGAAATTAGAATGAAAAATAATTACTTAGATCCGTCCAGAAAAGTTATTCAACAGTTGGATTTTCAAAGAGTGAATGAACATGCTAATTTCAACAAAGGGGATTTTGAATGCTTTTGTAATTGGACAACAGCGGCCACAGGCTCTACACAAACAGCTTAGCCCTATTGAATCACTTCAGATAAGTATACTTACATTTTAATTGTTTGTAAACCTAACTAGGTACACGCGTAAATCATCCGCAGAGATCCCTAAGTGCCCGGCGCAATGAGCGTATTTTCAGTCATAATTTAACCGGCTTCAAAAAGGAGGAGGTGCTCAATTCAGCTGTATGTTTGTTCTTTAAAACAAACTAAGTTCCAGTCGTTGTGTGTAATAAAAATAATTTTATATGAAACCGAATGCACCCAAATTCTGCCCTCGTAATAGCAAATGCAGTACTTGCAAAATGGCGGTTTCGAGAAAAACGCGATAATCATAATTTTTAGATATCTCTGCAGCATGTCCGTGTTATATACTTCTAGTAAAAAATATAATGAAAATTATTTTTTTTATGTAGGTATAGATTTAGCCCGTTGGAATAAATATCATTTCTGCAAAAAAGTGAAAACCCAAAAATGACGATTTACTGCAAGTGCAATTAGTAGGGCAGAACTCTCTCCTGATGAACTAACTTTACTTTACGTGGGTTCTATACAACCTGATTTTTTTATACTTGACTTTATTAGATCGTCCATCAAACTGAGGTACTTATCCGAAAAGCCCGGTAACGCTGCCAGCGGTCATTTGAGACACTAAACATTTTTTATATCCGTCCGAAAAAAAATGAGATATCAGATAGAAAGAGATAATCTATTATGTGCTGTTTTTGAAATAAATAACATCCAACAGTCACATACATAGTCCTAACCCCACACTAGGATTCCCTGTGTCGTGGGTAGCAGAAACTATGAGTACCATGGTACCACATCACCCAGACCCAGAAGAAATATTTACAGATCATGCAAACATTTCTTCCGCGGCGGGAATCGAAGCCGCGCCTCTTGCGTCTCTGCCGAGCAATCGCCCGCCACGCTACCGAGGCCGTCATTATCTAAAATATCTAGATTCCGTTACGATACTCGCAGAAGAACGAGATTATTGCACTTATTATATCATTGAGTGTTATTATGATACCTAATGAATGGATGTGAAAGAAGATACTGGTAGTGCCGCGTTTCATCATCATCATCATCTTCCTGCCCTTATCCCGCTCTATGTGGGGTCGGCACAGCATGAACCTTGGATCATGCTGTAAGAGTTTTATGACCGGCCGCCTGCCTGACGTCAACCCTCCTTGGGAATACTTGCTTATTGTATCTCATCATCTTGGGGAGGATGCTATCCCTTAGTCGACTTTTACGACATGCTCGGGGAGAGAAGCAGCTGGACGCATTCTATGTTTTTTTCCTTTGGTAGTGCCACGTTTACATGTAAAAAAAGAAGCTTTGAAACTTCTAATCTGCAATTAACTTGGAAACAATCAGAGTGCTAATACCGACAATGATTTGGATTCACGAATACCTAATGCGATACAATCAACACTAAATATGCAAATTACAGGAATCTCAACCAAACCCTCTCAAATCAGCTCCGTTTCAATAATATCCGCATTAAATGTAATCTCTGGGCGCAAAGACGATAAAATGAGAAAATGTTAAATCACCTAAAGTAAAAGAAATTCGATTCGATGGCATCGAGAAGGATGAGCCTTCTCTGCTTTGGCTTTAGTTTTGTAGAAGTGATTTTTGTCATTTAAATCGCAGTGCGCAACGTATCTGTCTTCGTAAGTAACGGACACAATTGTCCTAGGAATGCCTCAAAAATGTAAAGTAAAATACATTTTAATGAATCTAATGTGAGCACTAATATGGAATCAACTGTGTCTAATAATATGTCTATGTAATTTAATATTTACCTACTTTTATCTACACACATGCTATCTCAGAAGGGCTCACTGAAGGTTTATTCGATTCGGAAGGAAAGTATGTTTCCTGAAATATAAAATGAAAAAATGTTTCATGCTCGACGTAAAAAGTATATTCTCGTCATTACTTATCTCATGGGACCATCAACCCCTGATAAAAATAAATGGGATCATAGCGAGTGTAGGTATAACTTTACCTAATAAAAAATGAATCGTTGAATTGAAACACGTCCGCAGAGCTTGAGGTGAGTAATACAGCATTATGGTACCTATAAAATACAAACTAAGGACATGTTCACGTACTTGGTACGTTCTCTTTGTTACTTTCCAAACGAAGTATCTTGAGGTCACCAAAAACCACGCAGCACTTCTTACTGTATGAGAACAGCGTCGTTACAACCTCTCAACTGAACCGAACCAATGTTTTCCTAATAAAAACAATTGTAATCGTGATAACAGCGAATTTAGGTGGTAACAACAAATTGCGATTAGGTACCTACTTACGTGAGGGCATTATGTAGATGAAACCTAAAATGTGTAGGCGGTAAAAATAAGCTAAAAAGTGACGATCATTATCTTTTGCGACACTGTTGTTTTTACATTGTTAAAAAGACAAAATGTAATACTTAGCTACAGGCACCTTGTTCCACTACCACTGAGAGTGAACGTAATAGCTTTCAATTAGTCACACCTGAGTACGAAACATCCATCAATTAACACTCACAGCATAATCAGTTTACGACTGCACTATCAGTATTAGGTTAGGTACCTATTACCTTTCAATTTATGAATTTATGTTCGATATGTGTCAGCTTCTGACCTTTCCCGGGAATAGAATTTATGATGGGTACAAAATAAAATTTAATAAAATGAAAATAATTTAAGACAGTTATTTATTTACATTTTTAACAGTAGGTACTTATGTATAGGTACCTACTATTTTTGTTCAAGCAAAATGTACAATAATAAAATGAAACAGTATATGACACAAAATTTTGAAATAATTGTAAAGTACGGTAAATACTTATCAAATTATAATAATATTATATATGTACCTAAGGTAACTAACTATACAATTAAAAAGGCAAAAGTTTGGATTCGTATACGTATGTGTTCGAATCACGCTTAAAGGGTTACGTTGAAACGGACGAAACTTGGAAAAGATATAGTCTTTGACCTAGAATATCATTTATAGCTATTGTTTATCATGAAAATACATGAAAGCTAGTTATTATTTATAATATACTAACTTCTAAATAAAGGTAATCAAGTATCTGCCCGATATTTGCCTACATAGGTACAGAAAACACACAAATTACAAGCGTCCGTCTATAAATAACAACAACAGCTGTTTCAAAAATAAATTCTGTAGGTAATTTTACAAACTAGAAAATTGATGGTTAACTTAAAAGATAAAATTATTGTACACGTCTCCCTATTGATTTTCTATTTAAAATGTCCTCTTGCATCCTGCCATAATCTCAGGTCTACAAATGGTAGTTGGTCGCAAGGGACCACTTCGTTCCTGTAAGGAAAAAAATACATGATTAAATTCCTGCCTTATTTATAGTAATAATTTTTACAAACCTAATACAGCTACTCATTCCTATGTAAATATATTTATTTTCTGGATGACGTGTGCTTTGAATATGATTTAGAACTACGTCGATAAAATCAACCAAATAAAATATTATTTAGGTAATGAAGATTCAACACACTTCAAAAAATAACTAATTCTTTTATCAACGTCTGCAGAGAGCACTGGTGGTCTAGTTGGTAGTGACCCCGCCTTCCGATCCTAAGATGGTCGTGTACAAATGGATTTTTCTGTGAGAAAAATTTATGTGCGCTATTCCAGTACTCTCAAACGGTGAAGGAAAACATTGTGGGGAGACCCGCGTCTTAGTCAGCTCCGCACGTATTCATTGTCTTTTCTGTGGACAAAGCCGACTAAGCTGAGAGGATGGAATAGGTGCTGGGCAAGCCTACTCCATCTTAATTCGTCCCGGGCACTACAGAACAGAGCATCCCGTTAGTGAAGGTAAAAGTTGCCTCCTCACGCTGTATAAATCATCTACTATAATGGTAAAAGGCCTTATTATACAGAGATCGGCACAATCTACAATTTTACCGATCAATCTTCATCAATCCGAGAATAGGTGACTCAAACCCACTTTTTCAGATACTACATAGTTAAAATACATATATGCAAACAACAAGGACACAGTATAGCAACGAGTGTGTAACAGAAACGACTTCTGTCAAAACTCAAATTACTTAGGAAAAGTTTCACATAATTGGGCTCTCTAGAGGTCAGGTGGATAACCTATCATTTTAAAGAGCTCTGACCCTTGAGTTCCAAACTTTCTTAAACATGAACTAGAAGTAAGGCGACCACGGAACTTTTTTTACAAAATATTCCTGTATTTGTCATAAGCATTGGACAAAATAATCCTAAAAACATATTATTCAAGTGTTGTAACAACCTAAAATTATCATTATTCTACGTTTCACTTGGTATGAAAAGATTTTTGCAATTTCTGACCTAAAAATAACTTAGGCACCAAAAAAGGAAAATCTACATTGAGAGATGGTTTATTCAGAAAAATAATTGGCCTTGCGTCAAATCCAAGACGGAAATGGAATTTACATTTTATTTAGATACTACGAAAAATATTAAAGTCACGTTGAGGTAGCTATGGTACCGTAATTCTCAGAAGGACTTCGAGTTGGTAATAGTAACGGCGAGAACGAAAATATTGAATGTGCCACGAACACGCTTCTATTTCGGCATTTCTTTGAGCTATTCAAAATTTAAGGCTTTCATGCCGGATTTAGAAAACATGAGGCTGACGGGTCAATAGGTAATTTACCCGCTCGATATCTGCTGGAATCCTTTCGGCTGCATAGCGTATACTCCATCGGAGTTGTCGCACAGAAGCCGCGACATCGAAGACCCGTGCCGAATGGCTTCCAATTGACCTGAGGAGTGAGAATACCAGTAAAACCCTTATAGCAGGAATTTGAATAAATCTACGATTGCAATCCCCAAACGTAGAAACTTCTCAAGACTATGCACTCAATTACCATAAATATGGATATATATCGTATCCTTTCAGGATCTCGAAGTGAATTTGCACACGAAGGCTTCCGTGCCATGTACCTACCTACATAAATGTTTGTCGTATGCCATCTTTAGATAGTAGCGAGTTCGCTATTAAAATCAAGCAAAAAAACACGTCTCTTCTCTGATTACCTATTTTTAGTTATTTTAATACAAATCGGTTAATTTTAGATGGTAAGAAAATGATAAACAAAAAAATTATAATAATACATATCTAGTATACTATAATACACATACAATACAAACATCTAGTGGCAATCCAAAACTTTAGTTATATTGTAGGTAACGCTATTACATTTCGAAATGTAGCTAAAAGGTGGCAGCACGTTCTCAAAAATGTGCAAAAAGACACTCGACCCATCCCAATTACTGACCGCGCCTAGTGTTGCTTAACTTCGATGATCGATGAACGTTAAAAATATTTCTTGTATTTTTATTATTTGTTGATATATCGGCAATAGGAGTACATAAATACATACTCTGTGAAAATTTTAACTGTCTACCTATTACGGTTCATGAGATACAGCCCTCTGACAGACAAATGGACGGACGGACGGACGGACATCGGAGGCTTAGTCCCGTTGGCACCCTTCGGGTACGGAACCCCTGAAATGTGGTCGCATGTACATAGTAGGTTATATTTTTTTCTCACATTTTCCACTTTTTGCACAGTACATAACACAGGTACTAACGTAACGTAAATGAAATCTGACAAACCAATCGTCGCTTCCCTATAAAATAATCCACACTTGATATTTCATCCGAAAATTGGAGATTCGGTGAAATACAACTTCCGCACTCGATGTTTCAGTCACGTTACGTAAAACACCATAAAAATATGCAAATAAGGGAACAAAATCAAATGTCGAGGGAAAATGATTGTTAACTTCGGGGAATCAGAGATAAACATTGCTTTTTAAAGTACTTATGTACTTTGACGGTCTCGGTGGCGTGGCGGGCGATTGCTCGGCAGAGACGCAAGAGGCGCGGGTTCGATTCCCGCTGCGGAAGAAATGTTTGCATGTTCTGTAAATATTTCTTTCGGGTCTGGGTTTTGTGGTACCATGGTACTCGTATTATTATTACTTACTGGGAGTGAAAGCTGTATCCCTATCAGCTCCGTTCTCATAGAAGAAGCGGTCACCAGCCCTTGTTCTGTAGAACTGCTCTGTCAGTATGCACAGGTACGTGGGCCCCGCCTGAGCCCCTGGCACATTGCGCTCGAGAGATCCTGCCACAACAAGCTCCACGTCTTCAGGACTCTCGTACAGGGATTGGAGTATTGGAATATTCTGTGAAAAAGGTTATTTTAATACGTAAATGTTGTACTTATATGTTTCATGTTAAGGCAGCAAAATTTAAAACAGCTTATATTCAAAAAAAAAAATATTATTTATTTTAGTTTTCATAGTAGGTATAGTATCCTCTCCAACATGATGAGATACAATAAGCAAGTATTATTCCCAAGGAGGGTTGACGTCAGGCAGGCGGCCGGTCATAAGACACCTTAGCCAAAACTCTTACTGTGTAGGTACAAGTGCCGACCCCACATAGAGTGGGATAAGGGCAGGAAGATGATGATGATGTTAAGGCAGCAAAATAAGCACGGCGAACATCTAACTAGAGAATGGAGGCAGCAAGAAATAGTTCGTCTTGAAAGTATATTCGGAAAGTGTATGTCCAGGAGTGGATTAATTTAGGTTAAAAGTGATAATAATGAACTAGAAAATAGAGCGGAATCGTGGTCGCACAAACTAGAAACATAGTTGCCTAAGATTATACTTGGTATTGGGGAAAGTTAGATTGTGAAACGAAATTACCTCAGCTGGTATAAAGTCCTGCATGTCCTGGAAGGTCTTAGGCACAGGCAGTCCACACGTGGCCCGGGTGGCAACATAACTCCCAAGTCCATGGTCCCTGCCTCGCTGGATATCAGTCGCCCGAAGGTCACCACCGAATGTATTGTTTCGTCTGTACAAACGTCCATGCATGAGTAAAAGTTGTTGATTGATCGTTGAAGTTAAGCAACGTTGTGCGCGGTCACAATTCGGATGGGTCACCGCAAGTGGAATTACGATCTGAGCGCTTCCGTGCTTCAGAGGGCACGTTAAATTGTCGGTCCCGGCTTTTAAGTCGTTAAGCCATGAAGGAAGCCTCTAGGCAGCCTAAAAACTCCATCACAAGAGTTGGCCACTTCCTCATACGAACTTACTTTATGAGTAAAAGTACCTATCTGTCTCAGGCAGTCGGTAACGGAAGTAGACAATTTAAGGGTAATGAGGTGACGTAAACGCAAGTACCTAGATCGAGAAAAGACATAAACTGTTAAACCCTTTTTTGATCATCCAATAATAGGTATATTTCGGAAGTAATTCCAATGACATTTATTATAGGTATTCTCGTAAAGATATGTGTGAATGGAAAATAGAAAGTTGAAGGAAGCATCAGCTGCAGTCGTTCCTTTCAGTCGTAAAAATCCACTAAACATTATGAGGCAGTTTAGCCATAGGTACATGGCGATAAAATGTTGATGAATTCTTCTTTAACGCATTAGGAACAACAGGAGGGCGGGCAACAAAGTGCTGGGCATTTATTTGTTGCTCATATATTGCACAGACATAATAGGCTTAAGTAACAATTAAGGAATCGGAACATTCAGAGCTCATAAATATTTAAGATTTTTCTTTTATTTACGAATCAGACAGTGTTAACATTATTTTAGTACATCTCTATCCATTATCCAATAGTTTCTGTATACGAACAATACCTATCTACCAGAAACCATCGAACATTGTGTCCGGTTGAATGCTAGGGTACCCTAATCTACGATCGTCTATTGTCCTATTTTAATCTCACCACTCAACTCAGATGATTGATGAGCCAGATGGCTCATTATTATTTTTTATGACTAAGTATCGACAACATTTTATGTTCAGACGCATTCAACCCCACACCAATAAATTGTTCAAGCTTTCCACAAAAATCCCGGCGAACTGTAAATTCATTCGATTCTATCATAAGATTTTAAAACGTGAAAGACTTACTTGTAATAAACGTCTGAATGGATTTCCTGTTTCTGTTCAACTCGGAAAGGAAACATTGCATAAGTCAGTGAGTACAGTGAGTATTTCATTCTTTAAAGATATTTAAATTTATATTTTTTAAGCGCTTTGTGTTATACCTTTTTAGCTATGGGTACTTCCATCAAGTAGGTATTTGACGCTTATTCCTCGAAACAAAACCAGTAATCTGTAAGGATTTTTACAGTTGCAGGATAGCTGGTTACATGTCTTCATTGTCAACAATACTGAATAACATCCAGTCATGGTAAACGAACTAGGGCTACATAAGATAAAAAAAACTAATCTTACTTGAACAGGAACTGCGTAATCTCGGAGTCCCAGAACTGGTCGCTGAAGTCCTGCTGCTGTGTAGTGAGTCCTCGGACCAGGTTGTTGAAGGAATCGTCCAGCTCCAGGAGCAGGGGTCTGTTGAACCAGTCGCTCATGCGAACGGCGCCAAGCAGCCGACGCTTTTCCGAGATGAGCCTTTATGTGATAAAAATTACATGATAAAATATTTTTAAAGCTTTTCCGAGTAATTTATTTATATCATAATTTATTAGACACTCCAAACATTAGTATTGTTAAACCTAGTTTCAATGCCTCACTATTGTTGTTTGTGCACAGCTAAATGCAGATTTGATTTAGCTGTGCACATAATATGATATACATACTTTGCTAAATCACATCTGCATTTAGCTGTGCACAAACAACAATAGTGAGGCATTGAAACTAGGTTTAACAATACTAATGTTTGGAGTTTCTAATAAATTTAATTGGTCAATCGATTTCTGCTTTTAGCAAATTCACATAGCAGTTTGTATATAAGGCGATTTATAGTCACAAACCAAACAACAAACTCTGTTAGACATTCTCTTGAATCTCACTTAAGATTCATTGGCAAAGAAAACTTTTTGAAGTAATTTGAAAAAGTTTCTTCTTTGTTTTTCCACAGGACTTACTTCAGATAACCACGAATCAAAGAATGGAAATGTCTGAAAGCAGCTGTTGCGTGTTCATCGAGCACCGAGGGATCTACATTGGGGTTGTAGTCATTGATGTACCCATGTGCACCGGGATATATCAACTTATTCTTCACCATGTTCTCGTAGCCTAAAAGAAAAAAGTGACGTCATTAGGCGGAAACTCGTTACGAAGACGGGCGTTGGCTGGGCGCGCTCAGGCAGACTGACTCAATAACTAAATATTCCTTTTTGACGATGAACCATCATGATTTATGAAACTTGATTAAAAGACTCCCTACGTTTAAAAAGAACACTCAGCTATCCCGGCAAAGAGTAGTAAAATAATCATGAGATTCATTCCTCACATGGCTAAATGAAAAAATATATTATGTAACATTAGGTAGAATAACGAAGTAAAATCTATAAAAATACAGACATTTTAACAAAAATAGCTTAATATGTACCTAAGTATATAAATACAACTCCAGATTTCATACCTAAAAGAATCGGCAGGTACTCATAATAATTGATATGCTGAATTTCAGCAATATGTATACGTCTGGCTTCCTGGAATACCGTCTCGTCACTCCAGTGAGGGTTCAAAGACTGTAGGCCGTCTGCGATGCGGTTGTGCTCTCGAAGTAAGATGATTTGGAGCACTGTCAGTTGAGGATTTTGATTTACTCTTATGTCACCTGTTGGTAAGGTAAAGGATATTCAAACATAATAGTTTACTTACTTTGATAGTGGGTAGTCAAAAGTATTTAGAATGCACAATTCAGCTATAAGCACAACACGTAATAGTAATTTTATGCAATGAACAAGCTGCCTGCTACCGCATTACCCATAGTTTCGTCGGTTTGGTGTGTTGAGGATAGTGTCAAATTTCTGAGAGTGATTATTAGGGTAGAAGTATAATTATAGTACATTTTATTCAGTAACATTTTTCCTTCAACAATATTTATAAAGTACCTATTTAATTCTGTGGATCGGATTGGATCCCAAGCCAGTCATATTTAATTTCACCTGATGCCCGAAGCCCCACTTGAAAAGGAGAATATAATGGGAAATTGACGCAAAAATACTTATACGGCATCGAAACGACAGCTCATTTAAAGGGAGGGCAGATATTCTTACAGGCAACTGCCTTTTTATGGTAATAGGTAGGTAACGCTACAAGAGATTTCCCACGTAAAACCGCTATTGTGAGGTTTTCAATTTTAAACTTGTTTTTATGTGGTTGTGGGGCCTTTTTCACAGGAACTGAAGAAGTCATCGCCAAAAAAAGTAAACACCAAACACACCTGTAATCGGTATTGTCATAACAGTCTATTATCGTGCTTTACTACATTGCTTAGACAGTAGGAGCCAACAACTCGTATGCAGCGTTTACGCGTCTTCAAACTGTTAGCAAACTAGCTATAATCCGCGACGTTGTCTGTGTCTTAAAATAGATATTTGAAATAATGTTGCTCTTAAATTTGTATAAGTGCGTAATAAAAAATATCATCAATCCAGCTCATTGAAATTTGACACAGTCAGTACGTCATTGAAACGCCAGTTCGTAACGCGTCCAAGAGTGGAAGATTAAGGCAAGAAACCACGCTTGGCTATTTTTTAAGAATCATCCCTTTAGTAACCCCAAAGCTAAACCAAATCTACTATGGCTCTCGACGCTTTTAAATGTACGGAGTGCTAAAACATGTGCTAACATGAGTGTAAACCGAGTCACGTGACATCGAGCTGCATAATCTAATACTTGGATTATGTCACGCGCCCTAGTGTAGTCCTTATAGCACGGTACACGGTACGCCGCTGCTTTTTATCGCCGCAAAACTGTGTCGACTTACTGAGGCCATTTGCTTTTATTATTTGCGTACCGTATTTCCTGTCGCATTCGATGTTTTGATGCGAATAGTGCAAGATAGAGGAGACCGTATGACACTATACTTTTAGTTACTCGTAAATATTTCTGGAACTAAATATGTATTCTGTTTTACTATGTAAGAGGCTGGTTCACAATTTTATTTATCGAACCAGCACTGATTTTGTATATCCACATTTTATTGTTGTACAATAATTTAGAATTTCTATAAAATCGGTTCAACCACTACACTTGCTTACAATCAAACAATCTTACTACAATGACAATCAAACATTACTTTTGTATAAGTAGGTAATATTGAATGTCTGAATTCTGACATTTGCCTGGCTACAGAGATTTCCTTTGGTTTAGCATTTTATTGTAGAACCAGCTACGTAAAAAATTAATTACTTTATTTTTAATATAATCAACAAGCCTTATTTTTAATATAATAGATCAATAAGGAGTTAATTGATATAATTTTCGTAATTGCGTCTTACCTGTCAAATAGCAAGGTTCGTTGGGCGACTGAGCACTCTCACACGTGAGGGTAGAGTTGGGATCCTGTGGGGGCCACTCTCGGCCCCCTCTCAGCAAGGTGAGGAGCCGGCCCCCAGCCCCCGCCCTGAGTGGGTCAGCTTGACCTGCGCTGCTTCCGTAAACAAGGGATAAGTCCATAAACGCTGTTACTGTTGTTATCTGTTAAAAGATTACATAGATTAGAAAACATCGTGAACTCCCATAAGTAACTTCCTAAGTCGGTTCTTTTAGAAAAACTGTACGTGTTACTTAGGTGGAGAGAAGGTAGAAAATGTACCTATTTTCTTCTGACATCATCAAAGAGCGGATTTGATTTATTTTTGAGGACATCTACTAAACTGATTAGGCCTGACACTATTAGGACTGATTCAAACTAAACGGTATCTAGCTTTTCAGGGTTCAAGAGGTTCAAACAGGGTTCAAGAGCTGAATCACTGCGGGGCAATTTTCATTAAATTTGACAGCTCTACAACTCAAACGCGAGAAGGAGAACTGAGTTTAGAGCTAATTGCCGTTCAATTCGAAAGGAGAAATACGAGTAGGTCCTTAGTCATGGTTCTGGCTAAACTTACAGGCTCAGCAGGCGCATTGAAAGTGGTGCACCCCCGGTCCCTGGTAGAGCCTGTCCTCACGAAGTTCATGCACTGCGTCCCTTGCGGCGCGTGCACGGGATCATTCGGGGGGATCAATATGGGCGCGCACACGGGGTTCAAGGCCACGTCAGGTGCTAGCCGGCCGTTGTCGTCACAACATGTGACTAGATCTTTGTCTGAACAAAAAAGATTTTAGCATGTAACCTTAGTCTCGCAAATTTTTTAGGTGATTGAGGTATGGTGTCCCAAAAAACTAAGTTTCTTTGAGAAAAAAAGCAGCGTGATGGTCGAATATAATAATTTAGCGCAATGTTTTCAGGTGATTTAGTTATGGTGCCCGAAAGGACTACATTTTGTGAAAGAAAAAATAAGTAGGTACATAGTAGGTAAAAAGATACAATATTTTGTTTTCAAGACCCATTTACCCATCTGCTTATTTATCTCACTATAAACGGTTGTCAATGTTATGTATTTATAATATTTTATAGGTCCATACTTTATTTTCAGGACTCATCTGTCTGCTTATTTCGGATTAGGGTAACTTATCAGTATTTTTATCTGACTACAAAGGGTTGTCATACGATTTTCTGTAATAATTTATGTTGAATACCACTTGACGACTGTCTGCCGCATAACGGAAATATTTTCCGGGTTCAATAAATCAGCTTGATGCTTTTCGGGATTGGCTTTGATCCAAGATAAATAAATGATCGCTGAGATGGAAAATATATTGACAAAACTTAATTATGAAACAGCTTTCGCGCATGGCAAAACAACGACGGATGGTTCGGGAGAAAATTACCTTTCTTAGGATTTTTAATTTAGACTCATGAGAAGTAATATTATGACATAACAAGCTTTAAAATAGGTGCGATGCTTTCATTTGCCGAGTAACGTTGTCTAGTTTGATAAAATGATTGTAATAAGATCTGCGAGCTCCCTGTCTAATTTACCTGTTGTACTAAATCACATTAACACTATCTCTAAAGGTTTTATCAAGTCATTTTACTTGGTTCAACCAAGCGCTTGCAGACTCCCAGGCTATTGAACTCAACCTATGCATATGCGTGCACTGCATCTAAATGGTGGATTGACGCCTGTTTGCGTTGAAATCTGACTTTTCCTAGATGATAAATTTCCCATTAGCATTTCGCTCTCATAAATAAGTTTTGCTTTCGTTGAGAAAACTAATAGCAAAAAGGTTTATTTAGGTCCCTGGGGTGTAGTTATTTTAACATGAGTTCATAATAGCTCAGTAACTTACCTACTTACCAGCTCTGGTTTTAACCAATTTGAAAAGGGTAGCGTAGTGTAGCAACTTTAATTAAAATGAATGTTGCATAGCATGTAGATAAAAGTAGTTCAAGTTACACGACTTTTTTCGCCTATATAACTGAAAGAGTACTTACGAGACTTGGTCAAGGACAACATAATATCGTACGTGATAATTTGCTGAACATTTGAGTCTCACTTGGAACTATAAGGAGTGGGTACATAGGTTCCTAATATGGTCAATTTCTTGACCTACATAGTGAAGGAGCACTTACGAGACTGAGCAACACCAGCGGTCAATGACATGTCGTGCGTGATAATTTGCTGAACATTCGAGTATCACTTGGAACTATAGATAGTGGGTAGGTACGAGTACATAGATTCATACATAGTGAAAGAACACTTACGAGACTGAGCAACACCAGCGGTCAACGACATATCGTGCGTGATAATTTGACCCCACTGTTGAACGTTCAGGTTCCAAATGGGGTCAATAAGTTGTCTATCTGGGAACAATCTAAGGCTCGTTTCACGCGGGTTGGGCAGTGGGCGGCCGGATCTCAAGCGGGGCATGGCGCTAACACCTGTAACAAAAATAAAACCGCTAAAGTGAGAGTCGAATTCGCGAACGAAGGGTTCCGTACCATCGTACACGTACATAAATGTTTCTAGTATGTCCCTATGAAAGGTGAAAAGGAAAACTAGGAAACGTTCCCTATTAAAATCAAGCAAAAAATGTAAAATCCGTCCAGCTGCTTCTCTCCCCGAGCATGTCGTAAAAGTCGACTAAAGGACAGCATCCTCCTTAACATGATGGACCTGCAACTATATGAGCGATGGGCTGATCACCTGTCACCATAGTTCACCATGTCCATCTTGGTAGGTAGGTACTTTAAATCAGGAGTGGTTGCAAGTTTTGTTATGATTACTTGTGGCTCTGCCCACCCCATTAGTTATACGGGCGTGATAATAATGTATGTATTAGCACTATAACACAGAACACAGAAAATAGAATGATATGATCTTCTGAAGTTGTGCATTTCTGCATTGCACAACCCAGGCTTATAAAAAAAAGACTAAAGAAAAACCACAGAATAAAAAAATCCACGATACACATATTTCGTTAAACCAGAAACGGATTTTCTTGCGGAAATATTTTACAATTATTTCCGTTACTGTTATTTATTTTAGTAATTTGCATACTGACATCTATTTTATGTGAGTTTATTATTTTCATTTAGTACGTGTTTGGATGTTTAAGGTTATAATCAAAGCAAACAAATAATGTATTGTCCTAGTATAATGATTGCAAAAGAGTAGGTATTTCATTTGAAATGAAAGCCATTTGATCCCAGTCGTTTCAATCTCTCGGTACATTTGATTTCTATTATGTTTCGTCGCTGAATCCGTTTCGCTCATGTCAGACAAATTATAGATACGCTAACTTCCTCCCGCGGCAACGCTCGCTTGGTAGCTTAAGCACGCTATTTCAGTTATACATCCAAGTCAAACCAGCCAGTAAGTTGAACCACGCGGCGTGGTTGAACGACATTATCACATTGAAATATGGTTTGCATTTATATTTTACCTATTAGTTTAAATTATGAAATTAGCATTATTATTAAAAATAAAAATAAGTATTTGTGGACACAGCGCCATCTAGTCCCAAACTAAGCAAAGCTTGTATTATAGGCACCAGATGGCTGTTAGATTTCTTATAAACTTTTCTTTTCTGTAAATACCTATTTATAATTTACCGTACCGGGTATCGAACCCGAACCTCTTGCGTCACAGCCTAGCACTCGCCCGCCACGCCACCGAGGTCGTCTTTTATTTATTTGTATGTATTTGCCAATTACATCAAATACCTATCTACCGTTCGAAATAAATAATTTACCTATCTTCCATTATATCGAAGGCAAAACAGTAATTGGACACTTCGGAACTGATCAACCAAAAGAGCTCAATATTAGTCCTGGACGATATTAGATTGCTTCTCTTCTGAACAATTATATTGTAGGAATGTTATTGTCCATATTTTAATTAAAAATCCAACACAAAGCGTTTTCCACCTACGCTAACAATAAAACCTTCATTCGCATCTGCTCTGCAATATTCAAGGATATTGCCTTACCTACATCCGTTTTTAGTACATCATTTAATGCAAAATGGCGTGGCTCAATTATGCCATAACTGTTCATAGGATTTGTAACAAATCTAGACCTACCATGCACCAAGCGGACTAAAACAAACGAAGGCTAGCTTGTGGGAATCGGCTATGGATAATAATCGCTCTCTTTAGCCTATCGTAGCCTACTCGTATTCGTTCGCTTGGTACATACTTTCTAGGCACCTACAAGGTTTATTATGTTTATGTGAACATTTTCAACGTAACCCCTCGGTTAACATAAAGATAGGCAAGTTTTTATTGATGTACCACGCGGCCGCAGTGCTAAAGCTAGCAGTTAATATGGGCGAAGCAGATAACATTTTATTAAGAATATTGGCTCAAATATCAAGGTCATTTCTTTTATTAATTTGTTCTCGCTTAGCCCTTGGGTACAATTAGCAGCTTATTGTAATAAGTAGGTCTTACTTTCAATGGCCTTCCTTGCGCCTGCGCCTTGAAGCTTGATTATTCAAGAAATTAATTCTTACAACCTTTGTTATCTTACAACCTCAAATAAAATACTTCCGAGATTTCTGACCGATAATAGCTTGAACAAAAAAGTTATTTATAGAAATGTCACACTGAGAGAATGGTCCATTAACTCGAAGACCCCTCTGGAGAATTAAATTCTATATCTGATTCGTACACCAGTGAGCGCAAACTGAACATAACCATATCATTCATCCCCTCGCGATTCCTTTCAGACAGATTTGAGCACTAAAAATAACTGGTAAAGGGAAATTCACGACAAAAGAAGCCTGAAAGTAATCATCTTTTGACGTCTTTTTGAACTTTATGTGGGGTCGGCACAACAGTCTGCAATTTTAATTATATTGTTATGTTTTATTTATTTTTTATTTTGTTTTATTTGGGAAACAAACAGTACTATTTGCAATAAAAAAACACACTTAAACAACACATAAACCAATAAAGTTTCCACAGTTACATTAAAAGCTAGTGAATATATTCTATTACAACTTATTTTTATATCACGTTAACTCATGTCGTCTTTCACACTGTGCCTTATGATCTACCTCTAGCGTACCTAGCACTTTTGTCTCATGAAATTCTTCTCTTCCATTCCATTCTTCCCCATACCAAACTAACCTACTATTAGATACTCTCCCGAACTCATTAAAAAAGCCTTCAAATACATGTTTAATTCTAAGAAACTCAGCAAAGTTTGTTTTTGTATATTTTAGTTATTATGCAAACGCTTAGATAACTTCTGACATAGGTATTTTTTTTTTCCTAATGTGTACATAAGTGTGTGTAATTATGACATTATATAGCGAAATGGTGGACATAATATGTTATATAATGTATCCTTGCCACAAATAGTTAATGTACATATAAATTTTATGTATATTATCACACCCGTATCCCTAATGGGGTGGGCAGAGCCACAAGTAGTAAATGTAATAGTTAATGAACCTATACTGTTTTGGCTTTTTTGACAAAATAAAACAAAACCATTAAAAATTACTATAAGTACCACCTACCAGAAGAAATAGACAGGTTATATTATTATGTAAAATTCAAGTCCATCCCAGTCAATTGAAAACGCTCCTTTAAAATAACGTCTCCTTAAAAAAATCGTGTGTATAAATAAGCCCATCGATGATGCTGTCCGCCTTATATGACCTTTTAAGAAATCCTTTTATAACCCTTACCTCCGAATACTCAAACGTATCTCAGAGTTGAGCACGTCCCAAGTGCCGAGTTTTTGACAGATTTTCATCAAAAACTGTCAAAAAAACCGTGACTTGAGACGTGCTCAACTCTGAGTCACATTTGAGTATTCGGGGGTTAGCCTACATTATTTTCTTATGACTTACCATCCGCATAATTATAAGGAGTAAGACGACCGTATGGAGTTTGGGGTATTCCCCAGGTGGGTCGGACAAGGTTGTTGCAGGAACCATCAATGGTGCGATATCGCGACTTGGTGCAGAATGGCGGTGCTAGCCCGCAAGTCTGGGTGGCAGGGTCCACTCCCGAACCCAAGGGCGGCGGCGGATTGCTAAAGCTGAAACGGCAAAAACGAATAGCTAACAATCACAACGTATGACATATCGACGGCAGAAAGCGGAAATGTCGTATCTCAAAAAATGGCCTAAATGACTTAAAACTTGATTGTTGATAAGCAAAAAAAGCCGCGTCGAATGGTCTATGTCTCGTCTTTCTACGATGAAAAATTTTATGATACGCCCTTGATTTTTTCCTAGTTTTTTTACTGTTCACACGACTAGGTAATTGCTGTAAATAAAGGTTTTTTAGCTCTGATGTAAAATTGAGTATTTTGAAATACGACAAAATCGCTTTCTTCCGTCGATATATTTTATCAAGCTTAGGCCTTTCTTTATATACCTATGGCCTAATTCAGGCTTAACCCTAACTTACCAACAAAGGAAAAGTAATCAATTTAAATTATGAGTACGTAACTTAAGTAAATATTGTTTTTCACTTTGACCTTTCAGCAATATAACAACTTTCAAGAACACAAATGAAGAACTAGTAAAGTCTAAGAAGACAGTTAGTTAAATCTAAGGCAGGAATGTTTGAAACAGCGAGAACAATAAGTAATAACGAAGCTTGTTGAAATGCCCCGGATATCGGAGAGGCAGCGGCATTTCATTACGTAAAGTATGAAATCAAATGCTTGTTCTATTCATACTGGAGCTGACTTTCAAATAATTCGTTTGATTTTAAACATGTTTCACTTTTAACACGATATAATTGTTCATGCAAAATTTTCTTCGAAATATTACCTACTTACCTATTACTCAGAACGAGAATTTAAAAGTAAATTAAAAACTTAGGTACCTACACTAATTTACTCTCAAAATCTTTACACAGTATCATATTTACCGTTAAGTAAAGTTAAACTCGATATTAGCTAGAAAGAGGTATCCTTGTAATTTGCAATAGTTTGCTACATCCCATAACAAGTTAGAGTAGATTTAATTCTAAAATACGTTCAGCCGATAGCCGATACGGAGATGTGCTCTAACAAACATAGATACCTACATAATATATACTCATTCACAAACTGAAAGTTATAATATAGTAGGATATAATCAAATATTTTATTGTGATCAGGACCTACTTAAGTAGACACCTTACTTGTCCATAAATAAAGTGTGTAAGAACCTACAATGCAAAACTTGCGGATAGTGGACATCGCGCGCGAGATCTTAGTTCGGGGCGAACTACTTGTTTAAATGAGTCTAGACTTTACGTTTATTCGTTGAGAGCAATTGTGAACTTGAGTCCATCATTAGATCAGCTTACCATCACTATAATCTTAAAATTGACATAGGAAGCCAATAGGTATGCAAAGTTTCAATTCAACTCAATTTGCTGAAGAGTTCCACTCTTGACTCCCTCATCGGATTGTCTAATAATCACCATAATATAATTGTTATTGAATTTACCTACACAGTATAACTTTCAACTCGCTTTCAATCGCTTGAAGGGAACTGGAAAATTCTGTTGCAAAATTCGACCCAAACAATTAAATCAACCAAGAAGTCAAAAGCTCACAAAAAATATTTTCAACGTTGGTACATAGAAGACATCTTGTTTTTATACTTTATCGAACTTTTTTTTATTAGATAAACAGTTTAATAAGCATTTTCTTGGACACAAGGAAAATGTATAAAGAAAAATCATTATTATTTAGTACAATAGACCTTATCGCTAAAAGCTATATTTTCCTGACAACAGCGTTGTCTCTCAGGCTAAAAATAAAACGTTTGTATAAATATCAGAGCCAGCGGTTGCAATGGTAGCTAGGGATGATTGTAAATAATATGCAAATTGAATAATGGTCATGAACGTGCTACGCATTAAACAGAACACCAAGTGCTAATCCTACCCTGATTGAAATACTATAATGAGATTGCGAGCATGTATCAAATGTTTGCACCCTCTGAATATCAGATTAGGATATTTTATAGTAAGCTTTTAAACAATTTTCTTTAAATTTATTAACTGACTTTGTCATCTCGTTTGGGAATTTGTTATAGAAGCGTACACATTGTCCTTTAAATGATTTGTTAATTACTACGTGTTTCTGCGAAAAAGGTCATAACTTGGTCGGATAGACGGACAATTACACGGACGACAAAGGGTTCAATTATTTTTCTTTTGAGGTACGTTGTCCTAAAAGGGATGACACTACTTCAAACACTATTTAACTTATGACAGATTTAAGAAGGTTTTTACGTAAAGCCCCTTTTCTTACCTGTACCTGTATCTTGAAACAACTCACGCTAGAATAAACAGAATCTATTTTCGTTCACATAAGAATCCACAAACTGAATGCTAATACTGTGGATTCTCGATTAGCAAATAAAATCGTGTTTAACTTCGAACTCGCGATTTATTTTAGTTTTGCTCAACCACATTGTTTGGCATTTAGTTTGTGAATTCACGTGAGAATAAAAAAAGATAGTCCTACAGGTAGATTTTGGAAGCAACCGACAGTGACGCTGAATTACTACGCAACTGTATGATCATTTGCCACATCATTGTACTGGTCTCGAAAATGTAAACAGACTTTAATGATAAAATTCAAGCCCATAAAAATTACATCGCCTATTTTTCACCCTTTTTTTAGAGCCAGTATTGTTTCTTCAAATTTAAATGGGACTAAACGCGACCTTCCTAAACAAAAAAGATTCATGGAGATCTGAGTTAATAAACATAAAAAAATGTACAGCCGAATTGGGAACCTCTTCCTTTTTCTGAAGTCGGTTAAAAAGTATCGAATAGACAAAGACTTCGTTCGTTTTAATTCGTTCGCTCGCTCGGCAACCTTCGTTTACTTTCGTTCGCTTAGTGCGTACTTAGTTTGACCTACCTATTTACTACGGATTTACAATGTTTAAAGTAAAACCTTCAACTTATTCGTATAGCAATGTTATTCACATGTTATTCTGCAAGGGTAAGCGTACAATTAAACACAAACAACAGTTAACCTTTTTGCTGCTCCGTTGGTCTGTGCTCCTCGGACGCCTGAGGGGATGCTGCGGACAGAACCAGTGCACTTTACAACACAACATGCAACATACACTAACTACAAGGTCCAATGTGCAATGAAGGGAAAATACACTAGAGGGCACATCACAAAACACTTCAAGATCGTGCTCGATATTACGGAATAGGACAAAAGTACTAATTGTACTTTTGTTGATTTGTGATTTCACTTGCATTGAAATAAAGTACAGCTTATTAGTACTCAAGGAGTTTAACTTTGTACCAGTGAAATTGTGAGAATCGGTTCAACAGCTTCTGAGATTACCCCCCACAAAAAATATTTAAACAAAAAACTTTATAATTAAATTAAGTGAAAGGATTGGAGTACACCTCAAAGAAATTCTTTTTGTCTTAGAACTTTAGACACTACAATTTTCTCTAGGGCTGATTTGAATAATACTTTGTGCTCATGTTACCTGAAGCTTTTACTCTATTTTTCACGTTCGTATCTGTAAGTGCGCTCTATTGTATTTCTCCTCCCAGGTTTCAGTAGTATTTTACACAACACCATATTGCTCGAGCAAAATTGCATATAACTCTTTCGAGCTTAAATCTTTATAGTTATTCTGTAGTAAAATCTCTACTGAATTTATAAATACAACAAATTATTTTCATCGTCATTTCAAAACGTTATAAATTTCTCATTTTTGCTCGAGTAATAATTTGGGTACGAACTAAATAAGTGATTAGGGATTTGTTTGCACAGAAATATCAACCATCCCTCAGGGAAGAAGGGATTTATAAAAGCTTCATTCCATTATTTTTACAGGGTTGGTTGGAACAGCCAACATAATTTATACTTCTTATTGATGGGATAAAGGAAAATGCTTTGAATGGTGCAAGGGGAAGAAAAATAACAAATCATTGCAATATGTTTCCAATGCATTCGCAATCTACGACATTAAATGAGGAAGCGTAAGTACATTGTGTTTCATAAATATTATGAATGGATAATTATAATTACATAGATATTTTACTCACCTTTTCAGTGGCACCTACTGTTTAAAATTGTATAAGAATGTTTCTCTGAACTCTCATTACGAGTACATTTTTAATTATATTTACAAATACTTAGTAACAGATTTGTTTGGATATTTTACTTGGAATAGACAGAGGACCTTGGAATTGCATATAATCTAGGATAATTTATTATCCAGTTACATTATCTCTAGGCTGAAAAATGACTTCAAATTATTTGTTTCAATCAGGGTTCGATTCCATCACGATTCCGTCTTCAGCCTCACCCGAATCCATTGACAGGCAGCCTTTGGGCTGGTAGAGCTTCTAACAAGACGTTGGCCAATGTAGGGACAGGCCCTGTGAACTGTAGTTGGGATAGCTGGGACGTTGTACTCAGCGGCGGTGTGCTCGGAAGGAAGATCCGGTCGTTACCGCTCTGGTAGCTCAGGTTTATGCTTGTGACTGCGCTGCAAAGCGCCATCACCATAGCCGCTGACTTGAGCATTTTATCTGAAACAAAGTAATAAAAAAATGAGATAAAAATACTTAGGATGTTGTGGAGTTTGTGGCTCACGGCGATATGACCGAAAGGATTTGCAAGAGAATTAGTTACATAATTTGTGAGCTAGAATAACATGACTTTTTATTCTGATATCACATGAGTGAAGCTGCGGGCAGAAGCTAGTGATCTGTTTATAAGTTCTACTAATATAAATGCAACAGTTTGTGTATGTGAATATTTGTTATCACGTATCTCCGTTACCAGATGGTTTAGGTTCTGGAATAACACATAGGCTATTCAAAATTTCAAAAATCAACCCTTAAGGGTGTTTAATAGGGTGGTAATAAAATACAATAATCCATTTAATTGTACTTAAATAGTATTTTTTTTATTCTAAAATGTGGACACGCACACTAAACCAGTCATTAAATAAAAAAAAAACACTTCAGACTTCAAATAGGCCAAATGTACTTTGATAAATCTAACTATCAAATTTCGAGAACAACGTTTCAATATTGAGAAATCATAAGGTTTAATAACTTCAACGTTTAGTTGCGAGAAATTGAAATTTAATAACTTTGATTTAGTTCCACTGCTTACCACATATCGTAAGAAAAAAAAACGATCAAGTATGAGTCGAATTTGCACAAGAACGGTTCCGCAGGGTACCTGCGGAACCTTCGTACATTGAAAATGTTTATTTTACGGGGCTCCCTTTTATTTTTGATCGAGCGAGCGAAGCAGCTAAGATCTCAGTGGCAACTTGGGTGATTTGGCGTTGTATGTTTGTAGATATGTCCCGTATAGGTCCCGTTGGCACCCTTCGGGCACGGAACCCTAAAAAAAGTAAAATAATACAAAGTAAATTATGCCTTATTTCCAAACGCAATGGACCCATTTATCTACAGTTAGGGGAGCAATAAAATTTCTAGGGCAGTTTAATTCCCTTATACTGTTCTGAAAAATAATTGGGGACACAAGGTTATGGTTATTTAGAAAGTCAAATTGAAAGCAAATTTTATTAGATAAATCCAACTTTAGGGACCGTAGGTGTATTATAATTCTGAAAAATATCTAGATTTTATGAGCAGTATAAACCTACATTCTCTTATCTCAAAAAGACACCAAAAACTCCTAGTGTTTTCCTTCTATCGTTACAACTCTAATAAATGCTAAGTTTTTTTGTTAAACTATTTATGACACTTTTATTTTATAAATAAATACATATTTGTGAACATTTCACACAGCTTGGATATGGACACCAGATGGCTGATAGAATACTTAGATACTTTTTTTGTAAATACATATTTATAATGCAATATTACTATGTATGTATGTTCGTATGAGCTAGTGGCCAACTCTAGTGACGGAGTTTTTAGTTTTTTTTTTTTACAATATTACTACAACACCCAGACCCGGAAAAAATATTTGCAGAACATACAAACATTTCTCCCGTAGTAGCGGGGATCGAACCCGCGCCTCTTGCGTCTCAGCCGAGCACTCGCCCGCCACGACACCGAGGTCGTCAAATTTATTTGTGGTATTGCTTTATTATAACCTAGTATATTATTTCTGTGTTAAAGTTTGTCATAGACCGCGCGTTTTTTGGAGCCTTTGTTTACGCAGCCCAATAGATTTAGCTCAGCCTAAGCCTAGTCATATTTTTATGTACCCACTTACTCAACCCCGATCATAAATTAGAATTTATTCGGGGAAAATATCATTTACATATAAGAATATTTTCAGTGTTGGCCACCGACGAACGACAAAAACAAAAAAGACATGTATAAGACAAAAATCTACCTAGGCCTATTTAGCTGTTGGTATTAGATACAGTACTCAAGGTACTTGAACCACCTAAACCACATTTTAATTAAGCTTAGATTAAAACCACGTTACAATACACTATAATCCTAATATATTTTACTTAAATAAGATAATTTGTGAGGATATTTGTGTGTTTGTGCCTCAATCACGGCGCAATGACTTAATGGATTTTAATGAAACCTTGAATATACGTAATTCGTGACTTGGAATAACTTTGCGGACAGAAGCTATATAATTACTATCTTTAAGCGCGTTTGCGGGATGTCAAAGAATCTTGTTAACACCTTGTGCATATCAAATGTGAACATTGTTGCCTACGCAGTTTTCTATATAAAGTAATATATGGAGGTATAGGTAAGTGTAATGAGATTATGTTCTACATAGTTTTAGTAATTATAATTTCCAAAAAGCCTTTGATACAAGATAGGTAAGGCCTGAAACCCTAAAATTCGGGGCAAGCAACCGCCAACAGTATCAAAACATAATGATGCCTTGCCATCTAACCCCTAAACTCCCTGTTTTGAAACGAAAAAGGAACTGTCAGTGTTGCCAACTCAGATTAAGTAAGTTCTTGTAAATGAGTGGGTAAAAATATCTAACTAAAACAATCATGTTTAATCATCATCTTTGTTATTTTAGTCTTACATAAATAATCTCTTTGTCTAACACCTGCCATATTGCGAAGCCAGAATGTTCTTAATTCAAAACTTCCCTTCGTTTCTAAACTGCGGAACTTGTAGTTCGTATCCGCCTATTGCTCATTTATATGGACGATCGATAGCCAGCAGCCGCGACACCACGAGTTGCTCGATAAGAGGTATTTCAATAAACCAATTGTGCCGTTATCTGGAAAGCAATTTTATTGCCTCATGCGACTAATGCCACGTCAGCTCCAGGCCGTAATTGAACTTATAATGACGAAGGTACCTGAAAGGGGTCTTTTGTCGTTTCGCACTACGAGCGATTCTAACCACGATTCGAATCGCCAATGTATTGTTTCTGAAACGGGCCATTCGCACCGCAGTGGTTGAACGGTGCGAATGGGCCGAGGTATTTTTTGGAATGGGTCGATTGGGACCACGGGGCGAAAAGACCCAATGCTCTTTTTGTAGGTCTGATTTGAAAAATTTAAGCCTCTGTCCGAATGCACCCATCCAAGAGAACTGTATTATTCGCCACTTGCGGTCCGAATCGACCAATTACAAAAAATTCTTGGGCGATTCGTACCGCGGTGCGGAAGCACCCTATCAAAAAGAGCTCATGGGCGATTCGCACCGCGGTTTGAACCGACTAAAGACCCCCCGGAAGTGTAGTCCATAAATGATTTTATTGTCTGAATGGGTTATTTTTCAATGAGACAATCGTGTAAAGGACCCAGTGGTTAGTAAAGTTGTTCATTAAAAAAATCTAACTACCGAAAATCACAGTAACGTAAAAATAACATAAATACTCGTAAATGTGAAGCGTTTGTATCGCGCACTTCCGTGAATAACCCACCACTTACCGGCGCTCACGCATGTCACTTGTATGTAGGACCATTTTCTATGACGAGCGCGACAAACGTACTGGCCTTATTGTCGCTAGTACATATCGATTCGATCTACAAATACTAGTGGTAAACAAATATTAATTTCATGATTTTTTTATGAATTCGTAATACCTTGGTTCATCGAGTACAAAGATAATCATCCATACTATCCTTTTAAAGGTAAGGTCAAAGATAAACTATGTCCACAGGAATGTTCTTCGAAACATTTTATCAATGTTACGTGTAGATTGGCCAATAAAAGAGGTACCACTTAGGCATACCTAAGTACCTGGTACCTATCTATTTACAAAGCTGTGCCAAACTTCACTGTGGTAATAAACATAAATATTTAGCTTAGGTATATTACCCCTCTAGGGATACGGGTGCGATAATATATATGTATGTATATTGTGCTCGGCCATAAAGGCACTATCACCATCGTTATGGCTCCACCGGCATTTCCCGTACCCCCATAACATTACTCAGGATGAAGTGTAGTGCTAATTCAGCTAACATTCTAAGCTCGCGATGATGACTGGAAAAGTCAGAGCCAAGCTTCATTCGCGGTATCATAAAGTGGATCAGTTTATGTCCCTCTCAAGAGACCCACTCATAAAAATCTATCCCTCGAACGTAAGTGTTTATCTGCAGAACAGTTTTCTTGACGAAATTTTCCCAATAATAGTTTTACAGTAGCAATTTTCTTGTCCTTCCGTCAGTATGCGTGGGGAATTTACTATAGTGCGTGCAGGAAAACCTCCAGATTTATTGCGAAAAGATGGCCAACCTAAAATTCTTACTATTTTGAATGACCACATTCATAAAGGCAATGTACAATTACACACATACATAATTTCACGCTCGTACCATATCTCTAATGGGGTGAGCTGAGTCACAAGTACCTAATCATAAAAATCTTGCAGCCACTCATTTTAACAGAACATATATTTAATATTGCATGCAGTGATATTTATCCAGATATATACTAGTTACAAGAGAAAAACCTAGAACAGACCCGAGTATTTACTTAATTAGAAAACATTATCTTTGTTTTAATTTAAAGCATCACTCGACTTTTTGATTGCTCTCAAGCAAACAGGAAACTAGCACACTAAAATACGGTAACTCGACGTGGCAGCGCCACTTCATCGTAGGAGTGAGTTCTTTTGCATTTCCCTAATGATGTTTGCATGTCTGAAATATAAAGCACAACAGCTGTTTCTTCTTTCTGTAGTTTTGACTACAACATTTTTTCTTTTGTTTACCTACTGGCATGCGGATAGAAATAACATTATAATGGATAAGATGTAGAGTCAAAAATACCTATCTATTTGGACTTAAAATGTTTTTACGAAGCGAAATTTCGAGCTCATTGACCCATGATTAAATTTCCTTCCCTTGAGATAAATAACCATAGCGTAAGGAAAATGGTGTAATTATGTCGTTTTAGAAACAGTCTTGTGTAGTACGATATTTCTTTCATAATTGATCCTTATGACTCACAGAATAGGGCTGATATTTGGAAATACAACGTATGCCCTCAACAATGACCTCAACATAGATAGGTACCTTAGTCCTAAGTGATAAGTTTTCTTGTTAACAAAAATCCCAAAACTCAAACTACTTCTAGTAACTAAATTAGTAAAGACAAGCACGAAATGAAATTTGCTTTTTCGTATCAAGGGGCACCATAATTTGTGTAAAACAAAATTACTCCAGTATACCCTGCTAAATTGAGCAACTTTCACGATATATCAATAAACTTTAATTATTACGAATTCAATATTTATGTTGAGTGCCTGATGTTTATAGCAAAGAGGGTTGTAAAAAAATGTTTCCCTCTGACTTTTATTTCCGTTAAACGGAATGGAAGAACGGCACTCAAATGGGGATTTTATTACACTAATGTTTGTGACAAGTACCTAGAGAACATTGAGGAAATAATCACTTCCGAGGCTTGAATCATTTCAGTTACCTAGGTGCAAAATATATCTTTTCGGAAAAAAGTCAGCTTTCTTGAAAATCATTTTGCTCTAGAAGCAGCAATCCAATTTTCAAATCTTTAATCTTCTGACCGCTTGTATTATCAGCTTCAGGCGTGGATTATTCAGAGGTGACAAGTGGAAAAGACGTGGCCCTAGCCTGTCTCATCCACAGACTTGTATGGAGTAAATTATACAAAGGTGACGTAGCGTCAAAGGAGAGCTTATAAAGTCATATAAAGCGCCTTTAAATATTTAACGATGTTTTCCTTCCTATAAATGTAAAATTAGCTAATTTGCTCTATGAATATCAAGCTTTATAACCCGTTCGATAACCTTCATCTTGAAAAGTCAGGTCAGGAAACAATAATGATAGCGCCTACGCCTGCAACATTTAATCAAGCAAATTCCATGCTGCTACTATTTCTAATTTGGAAATGAATTGTCGATCAAACAACTTGCTGTAACTTGAAGTAGGCACCTACTTAATGGGCTTTACTTTAGCATTTTCGAGCAATAACGCAGCCTATTCAACCAAATAGTAAAATTTATTTACCCAATTCATTGATTCTTTAAGAGCACTGGGTGGTATAGTGATAGCGGCCCTTTCGTATAGAATCTAATAAGTTCTAAAGCATGTTTGTGTTAAGTTCACGAAAGGAGCCTTTAAATCCTTTCACCACACTAGTTCACGAATACATGTTTTCCTTGCTCTTACATAAGCAAAATATTCGCCGAGTGCTTCATACAAACAAAGTTCTAGTGTAAAATTTAAACAAACCCAACAATTAGGTACAATTTACTCTGATACACCCACCTCCTATCACATAAAATAGAAGCTACTACGAAAAAAATAATTAAAAAGCTACAATGTGATTCATGTTTGTGGAACATTTTGGGACATTGTTTTTGTAACTAGTGGTCGATATACCTTTCCCATAGGCAATTATGCTGCCTATTTGCCGGGTCGCGACTCGTGGTCCCACTAATTTGACCCACTGGTGGGACAGTGTGTCGATTTAATGGGCTCGTGGTCCCACTGTTTGGTGGGACCATCAGTCAACGTAATGCAGTCGCTCGTGGTCCCACTGCTGATTTGGTCATAAGGGCTATAACACAAATATATTTGGTGTAGTCTCAGTAGTCCGGTTACAGTTAAGTCAACCAGACTTCTGAGTCGTCGAGCGACTCAGAATCAGGAATCGATGGTCGATCGTGGATCGACTCAGGAATTTATTATTAAATTATTTTATTTTATTATTAAAGTTTTTCCGCCTAAGAGGGATTCAAAACAGGAATAAGCCAAATACAAAAGGCCAGCATAAAAACGTGAAGCAAAATAATTATTTTTATTTCTAACAATGAACTTAATGAACAAAACTTAGAGTTTGTTCTCTTTAAACTAATTTTTATATTTATCTTAACTTTTCTAAAAAATAACCAACTGTGATCTGCTAGTTTATCAGCTGCATTTGTGACCGTATTATTAAGTCGTCTTTTAACAGTTGCAACCGATCTCTTTTCTTTTCGAAAGTATTTTTTGCAGTAAAATCTTCTTTAAGTGTATGCAGTAGTTTCAAAACAGTAACATAATTTTTATTTATACTTTTATTGAGTTTTGAATTCCAACTTTCGCATATGCTATTAGTGCGATGTCTTTCGCTAGATACACACCATTCCCTTACATTTTTTTCAGATTTGACATAATATTTATCAAAGTATGCCATAAACACGTTCATTTTCTCCATGTTCATACATTCAGTTTTGATGAATTCCAAACCTTCTTGAATGAACTCTTGCGGCAAAAGGGGAAGAGCAGAACATAATCCAACTATTCTTTTATAGATTTTTGCTTTCAGACCTAACGTTTAGCTTTCTTGTAAAGGCTCCGCACGAAATGGGCGTAACATCTTTTAATAATTACGGTAGGACATTCAGAAAATATTACATCCAAAGCATTGGTAGGAGCAATTTCAAAATCGGCGTGAATTTTTATAGGATTCCATTCTGGAAATCGTGTCTTAATGATGTCAAATAATGCGAAGTATGAGTTTTCTTTTTTGTCACTCATGAGAGCAAAAAATAATAGAGCAACTTTTGTTTTGTCAGTAGTACTCCCCGTGTCTCCATGTATCACCATTAGCTGATAAAAAGGCTTGGGAGTGCTTTTAAAGGTTGCATAAAAAAAAATTCATCGGTAATTGGTAATAATTGCTCAGTTCTTTCTGATGCAAATACAATGATTCTAGCATCGCCGCCAATACAAGTATAATCTGCTACAAGAAATGATTTGAAATTTGCGGGAATTTCAACCTCATGTAATGTCTTGTAAACCAATTTCTTTAATTTTAGCTGTTTTTTTCTTTCGCTGTACAAAGCACATTTCATTTTGTCGAATGACGACACGTTTGTAACAAGGTTAATGCCTTCGTCTAATAGGGGGTCAAAGTGTTTTTTATAAATTTTAGGCATTGGCTCGTCCGAACTCGCAGCTTCTTTTTTCGCTTCTATAACTTTTAGTGCCACCCTGTTTTTTGCCATATCTGGTAAACACTCGGATTTGTGAACCTTGCTCTTAAACACTGTGTCATCTTAATTTAATAAAATTTGGTCAATATAATGCGAACCCAAAGTAAATTCTAGTTAAGTTTAACGGCAGAGACGTAACGTTTTGTTTACTTGAATTATAAAAAGTAATCAATAAGAGGCGATGAACGAAATCGCGGGCAAAAGCTATGTTTATGTGTACGAATAAGTGAATTATTCAACTTACATCGCACACTGTAATAGAACTTGATGCAGTGGGGCCACGAACCTACGATTTTAACTATGACTGGTAGTCCCACTAAGCAGTGGAACCACGAACCCATGATTTCAGGGATAGTGGGACCACGAGTAATAGTGGTACAATCCCAGTGGGACCACGAGTCGCGACCCTATTTGCCATGTGTAATGAGATACGAAGAAAGGTCCGGAGGCATTTTTAAATACCTTTTTCCAAAACACATCGCAAACTGGTCTTCTTAACTCATAATTAGGTCATAGTCATAGTCGTGTCACTAGTTCTATCGAATCAATGTGGTGACAGGATTTCAAAAGCGCCTCAAAGGCTCCTTTTGTTCACTTGACACAAGACGTTTTCCA